>JACAXG010000003.1:13141606-13741606 GCA_018881555.1 Amblyornis subalaris | reverse complement strand
AGGCGTAGGATAACAAGCACTATTAATCTTGGCTTAAACTGAACCATTGTTCTGGAGATTGGACATCTCTTGTAAAATCCCATTATTAGAGACCATTTGCCATCTATTTCCGTAGAAACTTTTTTAGTTTGTTTTGCTCTATTTTAGAAAAAATTTCCCCCTTCCCTTTTCCTTAAGTCCTATTGTACTCACAGAGCCTTAAACAATAATCCACTCAAGCACAACCATGGAAGTAGCTTGAAGGAACAAAGGCTGCTTCTGGCACAGCCAGTGCATCTGACTCTGCCTGCATACAGCTGCCTCTATAGCCTCTGCAGATTTGGAAAGCACCAGCAGCTACTGATTTCCCTCTGCTCCTCCTGTTGTGCTGGATACAAAATAAACTGTAACCATGAGCAGTTTACTAAAATTATACTTGAAGCATCAGCTAAGGGTGCAGGTGAGTCACAAGCAAGTTCTGCAGCCTATCTTGCTAAAGGAACAGGGAAAAGACTGACCTGAGAAGAAAGCAGTAGGCATGAGTAAGACAAATAATAAAAAAAAAAATAAATCTAACTCCAAGGAGGCAAAGCAGTGGAAGCAAACTGTCTCAGGCTCTGCTAAAGATTATTGCCACATCCAGCAGTTAGCACCCACCCAAATAGAGTGCCATCAACTTAATTCTCCAACGAGACTAGCAGAACAGCGAGACAAGATTAGACATGCTTGTTTTTAACCATTCTTTGCTCTCTCTGGTGGAATACAATCAGCACAGCATTGGCATTAAAATTGCTACCCTTCAAAATGTGCAGAGCACACTTTTTAATTTTACATATAGCAGTCATGCCATCGGGGGTTATTTATTTTTTAATATAAAGTGGTAAAACATATTTAATCTGTTTTGAGAAAAGAACAAATTGATTTAGTGAGCAGTTCAAGGCTTTCCCTGGAGACACTCAGCCACACTCAGCAATCTAGATATAAGTTGAGACTTCACTAAAGTCATTTTAATTGTAGGTCATAAGAAATGTCAAGATATAAACCACCAAGGAATACTAAAAATTAAGCCATCATCTCTGAGAGTAACAAATGTCTTCTATTTGGCAGTAGAATATTTTTTAAATCTTTACAGCATTACTACTTAAGGACAGTAGCAGAGCAAAGGGCTTAGAACTACATGCAACATGTGTGCATTATTTTTGCTGGGGGGCAGAACCCAAAACCTACACTAAGCGAAAAAATACTGGAGTGAATACCACCACCAATAAAAATGTAGTGTTTGATCTTTTTCACCGCACTGAACATCTTCTGTTAACAAACAGGTTTTGTTTTGGTCTAAAAATGTTCTTCCCTAATGCAGTAATGGAACAGAGTTGTGTGTTCAGCAGTATGTATGTGCAAAAAGGGAGCACCAAAGTGAGGAAAGTTTTTAAGAAAGCTTAACCAGTTTTTAAGAAAACTTTAAAAACAAACAGAAACCCACAAAGCCTTAGACCATTTCTAGAGCTTTGTGCCCAAGTTTTACAAGGAAAAACTCTTCATTTTTTCTTAGTTAAAAAGTACTTCTTAAACAGGTGTTTTCCTGTAGAAGGTACAGCCCAACTTCTGCATTTTTGAGCTGGATTCCCCATTTACGAAAACCCTTTTGTAGAACTTAGCTGAAATCCCCCAAATTTTCCTTTGCTCATGTACCTCAAATAACAATGATAAAAGAGGGCTCTGACCTTAGCAGTGAAAACCCCTCCAGTTTAAACTTCTTAAAACAGAGGAAGTTAAAAATTAAGTGCATTTTCAAAACCACAGAACAATATCTGAGAGGTCTTACTAAAGAAAACATATATAAACCATTTCCTTCTCCCCCATTCTCCAATCTGAAATAAAGTTAAAAGGTCAGCGATGTAAAATCAGGAGCAGGTTTTTTTTTTTTTAACCATCTCTCCCAATAACCTCTTAAACTTGATCAATGTACAAATTTCCATTCCTGCCCTTACCTTCCACTCATGGGAGTGGAGATGAGAAGGCTTTTAGTTAAATCAGAATGAACCTCACCAGGGAACAGGTATTTGAACAGAAAGCAGTTCAAGTGATGTGAAGACCCATATTAAGGGAAACAAGTTCATGTATGTGGAAGGGAAAAAAAAGTAATTGAACATCCTATATTGCTGCCAGTCAACTCAGTTACAAACATTTATTTTGTGGGGTTTAGCCACTGTCCCTAGCAGGTGTGCCAAGACCTATGGGTGAAATTCTGTTTCTCTAAATGTGATGGCAGGCATTTCATGGAAGTTCAAATCTATCCTCTGCTAAGTCCATTTTCTTGAGTGCCCTCACATCAGCTCACTGAATACTGCTGTATCCTAACCACCTCTTCCGTCATATTAAACACCACGTACATGCAACCCCGTGTGTGCACATGGTGCAGCAGGGGGGCTGTTGCCTGCTTTGCCTGCCTGAGTGGTGCTGTCACGGCACGGAAGTGAAGGGCAGGAGAGCTGCAACACTATGACCCAAATAAGATGCAGGCAAACACAATTTTAGACATCCAAGCCTTTAATGCAAATTAATGTCATAGCAATAACAGCTCCGAAAGAAATAATTGCACAGATGTCTCAGAGG
Source organism: Amblyornis subalaris (assembly GCA_018881555.1). Classification (NCBI taxonomy): domain Eukaryota; kingdom Metazoa; phylum Chordata; class Aves; order Passeriformes; family Ptilonorhynchidae; genus Amblyornis; species Amblyornis subalaris. The sequence goes on along the minus strand of JACAXG010000003.1, from coordinate 13,739,011 downwards.
AAGGATTGTATCTTGGGATTTAATAGCTAGAAGCAGTTTCCCCCCCATCTTCTCTTCAGGTCATTCGGTTGCAACAGCTAGTGCTCTTGCTGTCTATCACACAAGCTATTACACAAGTACTCTCAAACTGGTAGCCCTGGATCCTGGTTTTCTGGTCCCCTAGAGGGCTGTAGGGGCCTTCCTTGATGCCAAGCCCTGCCAGGCTGCCCATGCTAAAACTCGAGGTCGTCGGCAGCCCAGAGAGGCAGCGTTACACAATTCATGTTCTGCATGGACATCTGAGCTGGAAAGACAGTCATTTCAAAGCAAGATGAAATTTGCCTCGAGATCTTCTAAGTTTTACTGCAGGCTGTTCTTAAAATCTTCTCCTGATAGCATTTGTAAAACTAGAATTAATTTTCTGTGACATTGAAAGAGGGAGGGAGAGACCCTAAACAAAACCCCAGTCCTGCCTCACTGACTTCACTCCTTGTATCTTCACAAATATCCACTCGTTCCTCTGCTGTCCTTGAAAGCCCTTTCTTTCCAACACGCCAGAAGCTTTTAACCCATATTGAAGCCACTATCACCCAGCCCCAGCTCCAAACAGGCACTGCTGCAGCAGAGCCACTACTCTGTAAGAGGCAAGCCCCGGAAAATCTTGCTCAGACACTTGGAGATGTGGCTGCCACTGCCAATCCGCGTCCCTCCACCAGAGACCAGGCCCATATCACACCTCTGCTTTACGTGCGCGGGGGGTGGTTTGGTCAAGGAGAGTGCATTTTTTACAAGAAAGGGGACTGAGTTTCAGCAACTGAGGCAGAGGCAAACAGTGCCTTCTGGCAGCTCCTCTCCGGGGGTGGGATGGACATCCGAGGAAGGGTGAATTAGAGGGAGAACAGCTGTTTGCTCAGTGAATGAGTCACAGGACTCAGCTATTAATTCTTCCTCTCAAGAGAATATGCCCCCATGCCAGCCCACCCACCATCCTATAAAACAAACAAACATATAATGGAGGTCAGGGAGGGGGAGCTCACTAAGAGGAAAGAAAAAAAAAAGAAAAAATAGCCAAGCATTTAAAATTTACATAAGAATGAAATGTTTCATTAATTACATACAGAATCAATTTGCAGCTATTTTCCTTAAATTTCTCAGTCAAACCCACAGATTTGAAGCACTTTGAACTGTGCTGTGCCAGTAATTGTGGATGAATATTTTAGATCAGTCTTGAATCACTGTACTGCACACACCAAATGAACTAATAAGCTACTCATGTGTGGACTACTAATGTATTTTCTTTCTTTGCTAGACAGATGGAGTATAGTCTAAAATCAGTTGAACTGGCTACTGGTAATCTTCAGAAAGGCTTAAAAAATCTTTACTTCTACTGTTTTATTAAAAATACCATTCAATAGCTGGCACGCATTAGAAAGGAGCCAGAAATACAAAGAAAAACCCAAACAAGTTTAAAAGATATGAAGGAAGAGTCGAGCATTTCACGTGGTTACAGCAACTTCAGAGAGCGACAATGAACAGTGCCTTGTGAAATGTTTTTAAAGGACTATTGAAAAGTTGAACACCCTTGCCATCTATACGATATTTATCACAATAGAACCATTTATGGGCAGTCATTTTAAATCACATATAGCAGCATATCAGTTCTATAATCTGACAGATGTGTTCTAGTTTACAGAAGCATCTGTTGAGTCATCAGGACATCAGAATAGTTAATTGCACTTTGGGGATGCTTTCAGAGATTAAAAGTTGCCTTACTTCAAGCAAATTTTAAGTGTCCTTATAGATTAAACTCCCTTTTCATATACAAAATTAACATATGTACCCACACTCCAGAGAAATTAATGTATGAAATGTAAAGAATAACTTCCCTCAGGGATCATCTGTTTTCTTCCGCCTCCTGTGCATTGCCTCACACTGTGCTCAGCAATACGGAACAGAAAACAAAAATACAACTTGAATCATGCATGATTCTGAAATTTAAACTAAGACGTGGCCTACACTGTCTGAGCAAAGACTACAGAAGAAGCTGCTTTGGGTCAAGAACTTTTAAAAAATGTCTAACAGCTAAAAACTGAGAGATTATGTCTGTTTCTTTTTTTTGGCAAAATGCTTATATTTCAGAAGCTTTTATTACTGTTTATTCTAAAAGGAACGTTGTACGGACTGTATCTTTCACCACCACAAGAGTATGAGACAAGCCAGGAGAACCACCCACAAGATTAAACATGGGCTGAAAGACATCGAGCCATCCTCCAGCTGAAGTTGTACCAATTGCTTCCTATACACAGCTAAGGACTGGAAGCAAGCAAACTCCATTCATACACATAATTAAATACTTGAATTAAAAAGAGTAACACTTGTGGAAGACTCCTACGAGTTTTCAACATGTGTGAGAAGATGAAATCTTTCCCATGCTTCCAACATGAATTTTCTTGCAACCTTCTGGCCTCCATAGCAGTAGAAGGATTAAGAAAATCTATTTCTTAGGAAGAAGGATCTATCATATAAACTTTGATTTAAAACAATTTAGCAGTGGATCTTTTGTTTGTTTGGTGCTTTACCAAAGAGCCCAACAAAACCAAATGAATCAGTCAAAAAACGTATTATCAGCCGTTTCTCAGAAGTGATTGAATCCATCTGGTCTGTAGCTCCCAAACCACAGGGATCCCATGATTAATTCAATGAACTATTTGATTTCACTCAAGAAGTGATCATAAAGCTGAAGTGCAAGTGCATAGCCAGGAGACCTGTACAAGGATACAGACATGAACACTGCATCTGGGCTTTGCTTCCTATAAATCCTGAAGTGACAGCACACCTCAACCTAACTGGACTGTTATTCTTTAGTGCAGAGGAAATCAAACTTGAAGTGGGAGTGTAAAAGTTGAGACAAGCACTGCAATCATGACCGTGCTTTAAAAAGGTCCCATACTTCTGAAGTTACAGCATATTCCCCTGCTGCTAAACCAAACTGAGATTGCTGTCTCGGTTGCATTAAATTATTAGCTAATTAGCCCTGAGTAAGGACAACAGTATGTTGATGCTGGCAAGCTGTGAAAAGAACACTTCAGCAAAGAAGATCAAYAGCATTTTTTGTCTGGCTTACAATAAGAAAACTGCTGGCCCAGGTTATGAGTTTAAGCCATTTTTCATTTGGCAGACAAGACAGTACTAGTGACAGATCAATACAGTAACTTTATGATAGGCTGCTGCTCCTGCAGATGGCAGGACCATAAACAGGCATCATTTTTAAAGCCTGAAGCAATCCATTACTTGGACAGAAACCACCTGACCTTTTATAATATTTRCACTTTTCTACAGGAAAAGGAAAATCAGAAAACAAAACAAGGGAAAATCAGCACAATTAGCTGTCCTGCAAGACAGAAGAGAATATTACTTGTTTGAAAGTCAGTATTTAAAGTAGCAAGCTTTGTGCTCTTTGGGAGACTACATTACAGTCACAAGGTTGACACCAGGAAACTACTCATCCCTTCAAAAAGAAAATGTTATTGGGGATCACATCTTATATGATGCAATTTTCTTATCTCTAGGTAATGTACAATAACAAAAGAGCCTATTTATTAATCTTTAAGAAAAAAAGCCCCAAACGAATCAACCACTTTAATGCATCATTAAAACATTAAATCAGTCAGTTTTAACACCTACAATTACTATGCATTTGAGAGAATGTAGTTACAAATGGATGGTTGTTTTTCCCCTATTGCAATATACACACTGTAGCGTTTGCACATGGGATTCTTATTCTGTACCAGTATTGGGATTGTTGGGATTGCCTATAATGTTCCACTATTTTAATGAAGGCAATGCAAAACCAAAGAAAGGTTTTAAAATTCCAGTGTTTTTTATGGCAAGACCTCTAGCTGAAGAGAATGTAAAGGACAGTATCTTAATAAATTATTCAGGCCACATCTTCAGCTGAGGACACAGGTGGAGCATCTGGCCCTTTACTTATAGTATTCTCTTTACTATAAACATGAAATAACCACGGAACATGGTGAATCAATCATACAACCAGCTTGCCTCTGCCTCCCTGTCTGAGGCTGGTTTGTGTCAATTACTACAGAAATATCTGCTTAAGCAGGAAACTAATTTTACAAAAGCACATTGGGTTCATGGGATTTCATCAATACTTTTTGGTTGCTGCAAGTAAATAATTAACATTAATGTCAACATAAAGGATAGAAGCAGGAGGAAAATATTAACGAGCACAATATAAAAACTGAGCTGGCTGCTTCTTCTCCCTACAGTACTGCCTTGCAACCGGCTCCCAGTCCATGCCTGAAAAATGAGTTGTTATTAATTTGGTCGCTAATTTTACTTTGCATGATGTAAGCAAACAGCACTACATTTTCTCCTTAACGAATGCCAATTATATACAACATTAGTTTAAAATACAACAGAATAGCACACAAACCAGAAGTCTCTTGACTGGGCTCCACTCATGCTAAGAATAACTTGGCACACACATACATGATGCTAAATCTGCCAATGATCTGCTTTGCTCCAAAACTCCCCCCTCTACATCTTCTACAAGATCCTATATATGTGAAGCTGTGTTAAAGCAGGAAACACAATGTATTGAACCTATTTTTAAAACAAATTGAATTTCTTTGAACTGAAATGCAAGGGACGGTTTCAGCAGTTTCACGTTTATAATCTCATGCGTTTTCAGCAGGCACAAGGGCTCTTTATTCCCAACCCTGCACAGACATGCTGCCCGCCACATCTGCCAGCCCACAGCACTTGGGCTCAGCCCAGAGACTCTGTCAGCCTTCTGCAAAATCACTGGCGCAAACACACAAAGCAGCACCGTGCAGTTCTGATTCTCGGGACACAAAATATCCTTAGAGATAACGCCCCCGTGACCAGGCTAAAAAGATGCTAAACAAATTCACTAGTTTAGCTTTTGTCATTTTGTTTTGTGGTTTTGTTTATGAGGGGGGTTAATCTATTTTTTTTTATGAAGCATACTAGCTTTTYGGTTGCAACACACCCTGCTCCCAAACATTCATAAGAAAAATAAAAATTGCAGCACTTCGAAATAATTACTGATGTTTCTTTTACAGTGCCTCAATGACATTGTTTTAATTTTAAGGTAATCCAAAGCATTTGTTTCATGCCATGGGGTATGGATGCAGGTAGTGACCTCAGGCTGACTGTTCCAGAACACTGGCTCAGCCTCCGCACCCCTGGGATGCACATCCCATTTCAACTGACGGCCACATCCAGGAAGGAGGGAAGGTGACTGAGCTTTGTGGAGCCGAGATCCATGGACACTTGATAAAAGCAGTGTTAGAAGGAGGGATCATATCACCTGGCATCAGGCTACTGAGGGAGAACGTTGAAAGGCAGGCAAGGGCTGTGCCTAGAGCAAAGGGGAAGAGAGCCCCCTGCCACCAAGCAGGACAAGGCCATGCTCCTCCGGCACCCTGAGTAGTTATTACTTGCTTTTTGGTTCAATGACTCCTACTCCTTCTCTGACCATATGCCTGTATTTCTATTTCTTATGTTTTTTTTCTTTTTTTTTTCCCCATATCCTATTGGATCTAAGATCCAAGACTCCAATTCCTTCTCAGCAAGGTCCTCACAACAATGTTGCCCTTCTGTTATTTTCCTTCTGTCATTGTTAAGATGCAAACTACAGCCTTCATCCCATACCGGTCCCTGCAGTTTTCTGTTCTATCCATTGTTCAGTCAAATTCCCTGGACTTTCTGTACTGTATTTTAGTCAATAAGGACATTAACTCTCCCTATTCCTATTTTACTATTAAAATGTCATGGTTCTTGTCTGAGAATAAGACCACATGAACAGCTTTGTAGACTTTAACATTAGCATCAATGAGACTCCCTCGAGGACCTCCACAATTCTTGTTGAAGAAAGGGTATGTAAGTGACAAATCCACAAAAACAAATGACCATGAAGCAACTCTGCTACTGTTCATAAGGTTAATTAAGTTGAAGGGAAAGAAAACCAGGCTTCCAACATCATACCAAACTTCCTTGTCGTTATAGTTCCAGACTCCACATTAGCTACAAAAACCATAAACAACACCTTATTATCTATTTTAATTCCCAGCAAAACCTTGCTTGAAAAATTACGTCTTAATGCTTGCTTCACATCCATCAAAAAAAATCCCAAGAAATCCAAACCAAAAAAACCTCGAAAAACAGCTTTTTGTTTTGGAGATTGCATTCATGGGAGAGATACTCAATATTTCACTATTTGCCATTGTAATAGAAGCATAAACTATTAGTTGGATAGTAAAACATTTGTGGAAGACATCACCTCTTCATTATGAATAGTGCCACAATCATATTTAAGACCATGATGGTGACCACAAGGAAAGATCACAATGCATATAATAACAACACAAATAAGGAAACTCAAAATAGTGCATTCAAACTACACATTGTCTGTACCACCATCCACCAGAGCCAACCCTTTCGAGCGTAATAAAGTGAAGGTATTATAATTAGAGAGTTCATAATGCCATTTAATCAAGTGTGGAGCTGGAGCACAGTGGGTTGTATACCAAAGACAAAACCACATGAAGCAGTACAATGCTGAGTGCAAGAAAGGGCACACATATTCTTCATGGAAAATAACAAGTTACTACAAAGCCATGTTTGTTTTCAAGTACTCAATCAAGAGTTTGCATACTAGGTAATTCTGCATCATGAAAATAAGTTATTTCATATACTGAAAATGTCTTTTGATTCTTACAGACATAAACCCCCAGTTTTAAGTTCTCAATTTGTGAATTAATTCTTTGTAGTTTTACTGGAAGAATTAATTATACTACAACAATATTATAATTATTTTTCTACTACAGCTTATTATTTACAAAGTGCTTTATAATAACTAACCAGTTTCTGTTGACACCTGTAGCGGTCTCCATATAGTGAGGCTGAGACAGTAGTATCCTGAGCTATCAGCAGCAGAACAGCAAGGGCCAAGTGAAATCAGCAATAAACAGAAGACTTTTCCATTATCAGCCCATTTTTCCAGGGGTCACAGCATCCTTGGCACACTTAGCATGAAATGCTTATCCCCATGAAAATAATGATACCAATGTGCCTTTCTGTCTCTCAAGACTGGACTGGGATCTAGTGATCCTCTCCCATGAAAAATAAAAATGTATGCTTTAAAAAAAAAGAAAAGTCAGAAATCAAGAAACCCCCCTTGCAAATGAGAGGGATCAGACACTGACTTGCATGTTTTAGATTAGCCTCCTGATGGACCTGAAAGATCTTGCACACCTGCCAGTGCGGGACTCATGTCACCAGAAGGCAGCAGTGGACACTGCTCACAAGCACAAGGAAGGACCCTAATGACAATGGCTGCAGCTATTATTTGTTCCCTCCCTGACACAGCAGAGATATCCAGTCCTTTACAGCAACAGAGTAAAGACTACTCCTCTCCTAAGCAGCCTGTGTTTTAATCATACCACAACGTTTTTAGGAACACATCAAAAACAGTTTCCATTTTATGTATGGAGAAACTTGCTTGACAAACACAGTCAGGAGCACCACCACTGAACGCTCCAAAAAACCATCTGGGATTTGGAGCACAGAGTGTTATAGAMCTTATCTGGATCTTGATTTGGGGCCATCAGAGCCCAAATATAATTATTCATTATAATACATATATAACAATAAATATACCTAATGTATGTATCCAATATAACAGGTAACTGTAAAAACATACCAGTAACATTTAAAAAATTATAGCAGAAAAATGATGTGGCAGCACAGAGCTTCCAAAATTATTTGTGGGCAAGCAAGAGTCTTCAGACTGAAGCATTATTTAAAGATTTATTACATATGTAACAGCACATCCTCAAATGACTGCAGATCAAGAAATGAAAAGGTCTGAACTAAAACAGGGTCTGATTTAACAGCCATTAAGGTTGCAAAAAAAGACTCCCATTGGCTTTAGCCAGCATTGGGTTGTACCCTGGTCACACTTCTATGCCACTTTCCTGTGCCTTTCAGCTTATTTGTATGACAGTTACACAGTCAGCCGATCCCAAAATAGCAAGATACGACCTTCCGTCTGCCTGGATATTCAGTGCAGACAACAGCACAACACTTCGAATGGCTAAGAAAGGACTCCGCAAACTAGGACCCACTTTTACCATCTCTAGAGAAGCACTGGATCAGGAGCCATTTAACTTACCATATTTTCAAAGTTTTACAGACTGGTTTCTTCCTTCCCTGTCCATCATGCTCAAGTCCTTTTTCCTAATTGCATGTTCAAAGCAAGAAAGCCACAGAGATCACATGCTTTTATTACTTATTCCCAAATAGCTTGTTAATTTAAGAACTTGTATTGGTTTTGTTGGGTCATTTACATATCTAAAATACTTAGGTGCTTAAGTTCTGTAGGAATGAGTATGCCAAAATGTCTCCTATTATCATGGAAGGTAAATGAGATGATTGCTTTGTTTCTTCCTTGAAAGCATTAATTTACTTAAGATATTGGAAAACTTTCCCCTCTTCTGCATTCTAAAAAGTATTCCTTGAAATATTGGAGAATGCTTAAAATACAAAAGAAAAGTACAATTTAATTTACACAAAAAAAAATGGCAGGACAAATAGCTTAATCCTCACTTAACAGACATACACCGTAATTTGCAGCTTTGAAATGGATGAACTAAAAGTCTGCTCTTTATTAGTGGAGATAAATGTTTGTCACCTTAATCTTCAATATGCTAGTCTTCCATAACTGTGGGGTATATTCCCCGTTCAGTCTGAGGGAGATTTAGGCACATGACATTAAGCACAAAACTTGAGGAACATGAATCAAGTTGAAGTGCTGCAGAACACTTTAGCCATAGCTCCCATCAAACAGGACACAGCTGAGATAGAAATCAAGCTGTTCTAATAGCCTTAGGGCTTTATCCTGCCAGCACGAACTGATAGTTTTGCTTATGAGAGATACTGGCAAAACAGAGCAACAGTAAAGACAAAAATGTACCTGAAATCCTTTATTGAAGCAGGTAATTTTAATGAACGCTTCATCTCTACTGCTTTTGACTGAACCCGTGCCATGACGCTAACCTGTTTAGATTCCCATCCGTTTCACTCTGCTTACATGTGCAGTGTTGATTCCACAAACATCCCACAGGGCCATTTACACCAAAGAGTATGTTGGCTGTACTGATTACATACTTCAAATGCCATTAATGTCTGTCTTTCAGAAAGTCTGCAGCACCTCGTTTTGAAAGTCAAGCTTTTGAAGAGATGCAACCTGGCAAACTCAAAAATCAGCACCCAAATCCAAACCTGAAGATTCCTATTTCCTGTGTGTTCAATAGAAAATTTTCATGTTATTATTTTCTCTTGCTCTATTAATTGCTATCTAAAATATTAGCCCTTTATTTGCACCATAGTTTCTTGCTAATGCTTTAAAGTGAAAACCAAATGCAGTTGTTTGACATGGATTAAAACCATTTAGCATCCATTTCAAATAAATGAGTGTTCCACACCTAAATGCATTGCATCACATCCCTTAATTTTTTTTATTTCAGTCATTCTAATTTTCCCTAAGGCAAGACACTAGAATAATCACTTTATTGTTACAATTACTGGCAATGACCCTCAGAAGGTGATAGCATTTTGATCCCATTTGATTACATTAGTCTTAATAGATCCTAATGAAAATACAAGTAAATCCTCTTTCTTATCACTCATTCTCATTAATTTCAGCAGTCACTATAACATAACCGCTCAAAGGGCTTTAAAGCACACACAGAGCACAAATGAAAGAACTTGCACTGCCTTTCAGATACACCTTTTGTCTTGTTCACTGAATGAATTTAGGGTAACTCTAAAAACGGATTCCTGAGTGTCACAAGATAGAGCTGTCCCAGTGCCAACTGGGGTTAACCCTGTGCAACACAGCAGCAGCCCATAGGAGGAAAGACCCAGGAAGGCATCTACCCAAGAGCTAACATTCTAAGCCAAATCGAATGAATGGGATGTACCTGGAAGTGCATAAAAGAAAATAAATATGACTACTATTTACTGACTGACTTCTTGCCGACACTGCAGAAGTTTTGAGTTGTTAGGTGGAATTTGAGCCAAAGGAACATCTTATAGGGAAGTGTGTCCCATGTGCAGAAGGTGATGCCAGCAAAGGTGTGAAGACTGTCCTGGGAGAAGCAGGAGGCCAGAGCATCAGGACTCACACTACTGAAAGAACAGCTTTCTGGCAAAGGCAGTCACCTACAGGTGCTCACATCCACAGTGCCCAAAATTGCTCAGCTCCAGTAGGTAGCTGTCATCGGTATTTCCCTACCTGACGGCACCTTTAAAAAACAGAGGTCCTGACGTGAGAAATCAGAGTAGCCCACAAATGAGCCAACTGTGCTGAAATCTGGTTTGACTGCAGAGGTCAGGACAGCTCATCAGCCAGCTGCTCTGCTATGTAAGTGTAACAAGACACTGGCAGCTTGCTGCCCCTCCAGTGTAATTGCACATCTTGTTCTTTGTAATCATCCTTACCACTTATATGCTGCTGTAGAGACGTAACTAATCCTCACAGATCCCACTGAGAGGCAGGCAGAAAGTATTACCATCCCCATTTTGCAAATGGAGAGAAATATATATTACCTACAGGAGTCAGTTAATGACTGGAATAACCTGATGCACTTCCACAGGCCTGGGAGGATTCAGCTTCATGCTCACYAGTGGCCAACTTGGCCAGCAGAGGCTAAGTCATTTGTCAAAAGCCATAGGGTGTTATTGGGAGATACAGGATGAAAACTTACAGCACTGAAGCCAGCTTTGTTCTCAGGCCACTGTACAAACCACCCCCAGTAAATACCTGTGGCAGGTTGGTCTGGAATTTTTTTCCAGGGGGCTGGGGTCCTGAAGGTTTTTTTGTCATTGTTTTGGGGTTTGTTTGTTATTAAATCAACCCATAAGGTATTCTAATTAAAAATAAACTAGAAGTTTTGCTACAGTTTCTCAAGTAGAAGGAGAGAGATAGTGTTATTAATTCTGAAAATAATTGCAATTATTATTTGTTTTCTGCAGCATCCAGAAAATACAATAGTAGCCAGTGCCAGAAGAGAGTGAATTCACTTATAAATGAAATGCATAATATGTGAAAAACAGAGGGCGGCAACATACAAATGATGTGCTGTATATACAGTAAATAATAAAATGAGAAAGTAGCATGATGTATTTTTCTGTCTGTTGTTACTAGGCCACAAATGCCCTGGTAGATGGGAAAAACTTTCAATAGCCATTTTTTATTATTTTTAAGGTCTTAAAGTTAAAATCAAGCAAATGTAAATAGTTATTTCTGTGCTTAAAGACAAACATGAGCAATAATAACCAACCAACCACCCAAACTTCCATGGCAATCATGAAATGACATTATTTGTTCCTTCACCTCTTCTGAAATACTTGATTTACATTTTCCATCTCTTATGGATTTAGCATTGCTAGGAGCTTCAGGAATGGAAAACGATGCTATCAGCTTGGTTTAAACAATCATCTGATTCCAAAATGCAAGGTTTAAAATACAATTATCAACACAAGGTCAAGAGCCAGGTTGGGGAATTTGTACCAGCATTATCTTCAGATCCACTGCTATTGCTCAGTCCCCTTTCAATGTACGTTGCCCATCAAAACAGGACTTATATAGCTTACAACCCTACACTGAAGTTGCTTCTCATTAGCAGGAAACATTCACAAAGCCATTTTAAAACACAGATTGATCTTTTAGCCAGGTCCACAGACAGAAACATCAACACAGTGGCTAACGAGATAAACCTTCCCCCCACACCGTCTTTACGCTGTTGAGAATTTTCCCGCCCTTTGTTAACGTTTATTTTTTTTAATACTCTGCTTGAGCAAAAAGCAGCAATGTTATTTTTCATCATCCTTAAAAGAATCCTCTCCAACCATTTTAGACTTGAGTGGGAGGTGAAAGGAGAGGATTTACCTCAGGAACTAAGCTGAGCAGTCAGATGTTCCAACCAGGCCTTCCTCTGGTGAGGCACGAGCTAGGACAGCACATTTCCCTTCTCAGCAATGAACAAACAGTTCAATACCTGCTCAGCTCGTGCATCTGTACAAAAAAAAAAAGCATGCTGCTTGTTGGTTGCTTATTTTCAGGACCTCTGCTGAAGGACACTTAGGTTTCCTGGGAGGCAGCACACTGAGGCTTGTTTTCTGTTTGAGGATGCCAACAGGATTCATTACTGCAAAGTAAGATTGCTCTGCCTATATTTAAAAAAAATACATTTTTCTTCGGCTTTGGAAGTGGATATAGGATTGAATATACCTTACACAACTGAACTCAGAAGTCACGAAGGTGAATTATGTGACACTATGTATCTGAAATCCAACATTAACAAAAAATAACTTTCAGATAATCAGCCCAGCTTGTTTACTGAACTACCTGGCTAACTGCCAAAAGACAGCGATTTCAAGGGGTTTTTATAGATTCACTCAGAAAAACAAAAATCCATTTCCTAGAATAGGACTCACAATTCACTAGCTCCTTAGGACAAAAGAAATGGATTAGAATTGTACCTTTTTTCACTTTGGTTACACAGCTTTACAGTCGAAACACACATCTCGGGATAATGCAACTCGCCTGTTTACCTTTCATGTTTCCACATGCACCATTTGCCTACCAGTTTTTACAGATTATGTAAATAGTTATTAACGTCATGTGGTTTTAACTACTAGGAGAAAATCCCAGATAAAATTGCTCACCAAATGACCTTTATAGCTTTCCTTTAGCACGCAAAATTAAACAMGAAAGTCGTGTAATAATTATATGTGCTTTTAAACGAACGTTATTTCAGAAGGAATTTCTTCTTTTTAAAGAAATAAAGCTGAGTTTGCACAAACCAATAGGACACTCAACAGACAGATCAGAAGACATACACCAAAAAATCTAGTATCAAAGTGCATATACATAAAATACTTACACACATTTTAAGGCCCCTAGAAATTATAACAGCAATCTTCTACACTGATCTTTCCACTCCTACTAATAATCATTCAGTACTGCAGGGATTTCTGAGCCATAGTGCAGTGGGATCACTCTTGGATTATATAGCACATAAACACATTTTAAAAGCTTGTTACAGATATATGTATCTGTATCTACAGGCAATCAGAAGTCTACTAAGATGAAATGAGAAAATATAGTATTTTTCTTCTCTTTTACAACATAAAAGTTTTTGCTTTTTCTAGCAAAAGAATTCTGACTTCTCATTGGAGGACTGTAAATGAAATACATCACTTTGGGTTTGGTTGTTTGGTTTTTTTTAGCAAGCCAAACCCTTTGGGGCCAAAAACTGATGTGGGAAGAGGGTGGGAAAGAAGAAAAGTGAGGAAGCCAACTCAACCACCCACGGGTACCTTGAGGCAGCTGATAAACATTTTTCCAGCTCCAGCTACCAGGTAACAACATCGGAAATTTCACGCTAACGGATGTCAGACCCGGCAGTACGGCAGAAAAGGGCCAAACTTGTATCACACCCGGTAAGGCTGGGGCTGTGATGTGAGCCCAAGCACAGCCTGCCAGCCAGCACCCAACCCCAGCCATGCAGGAGAATGGGACACACAAGCTTCCTGCCTCAGTTTCTCCACCTGAAGCAACAACATTTACCCACCTCGCACCAGAGCACTGAAAAGGTTAACTCATGTGTGCGAAGTGCTTTTAGAGTGAAAGCACGCTTTATTTCTCTCCTTTCAGCAATGGCAGTCAACCTCGCAGAAATCTGAGTAGCCGGGAGCTTCCTATTCAGCCAGTTATAAAAGTCACGGTTCTCTTGATAGCTCTGCATGACCCACTTCTCCACCTCGAGCCTGCCACAGTACTATTTAAATGTCGAGGAGTTTATCAGTATATAACTGAAATGTTAAGGGGGGAAGCGTATTAGTGGGGACAGGAAAAGGCAAAATTTATGACACATGAAAGGCACTGCTTATTCAGATGAAATTTATTATATCCCATTTGAGTTAAAATATCACATATGTGTGAGACCTTAATGAAACCGTAATCCAGACGGGAGTGGAGAGAGGGCTGACTGAGCTGCGCGCTTGTGCAGAAGGAATTTGCTCCTGAAGCCTGGCAGGCAGAGGCGTAACCAGCTGCAWGTCTGCCTGTGTGTTCAGGGCCAGCATCAGCAACGCAAAAAACAAAGATCCCTAAGGCCCTGGAAATTAATGGAAGTGAATTGTGGAAACAAACCAACAAAGGAAGACACATCAAAGGTTTCAAATCTATTCAATATTAGACATTGTGGGGTAAAGGCACAATGAATCACAGCTGACTAACGCTAAACCTGGCTCTTATTGCCTCCGTGCACAGCAAGTACTATGACAGAAACRCAAACCCTGTGGGATGCTTCAGGGGTTTCCAAGACAAAAATGTGAAAACAACCATTTCCATAGAAAGGGCTCTTCCAGAGATTATTTAAACAAAGTGGGTTTAGTCTATTCCATCCCTTACACAGGCGGCTTGGAGGAGGCTTTCACTTACCCTTCCTGTAAATGAGGCATGGATACCCTTGCTGCTTATTTGCAGATGAAAGAGTAGGAGGACAGCAACTGGATTCCTGTTTAGTCCCATTAAGCATGTAGTGGTATAAGCAGAGCTCAATGAGTCTGGCCACTGCCCTTTCCACTGAAGCTGTCAGTGACTCACTAGCCAAGATGCAGGTACACACACAAGTCTATAAAAGACGCACTAGAACTGGACTTCTATGCCTCCTTTCCAGAGACTTCCCACACTGCTGCCTCCACCCCCTCTCGTCCACCTCTGACCAGCACAGGACTGTACAAGGGAAGTTTGCATTTACAGCCTGCTGCTGGCACCGCTGTTACAGAACAAAAGGCAGCAACATCAAAATGAGCCTAGCTCATTTCAAACATTTTGAACTCCTTCAATACCATCTTTCCCCCACAGATCACTTTGCAAATACAACACATGCTGTACACATTTTTGATTCAGTTCATATTGCTAGTGTGAGAAAAATTTCAAATACTGAATTAAGGAAGTCATGGTTCAAGTTGCCTATTATCAGTTGACTATGTCATCAAGAAATATCATTACTGAATATTTATTTGCTAGATTAAATCCTGATTATGTATTTCGGGAAAGCAAGATAGCTGTCTTCAGCACCAGTTAACTAGGAAGCTTGAAAGCATGGCAGCAGATGTAGGAGCCACTCTTATGTCAACTGTTCAAACACGATACTGCAGACAGCTGAAGCTCAGAGACCAGCAACAGCAATTGTCGTACTGATGACCACATCAACTGCTGTCCTGGGAAGGCTTCTCCTAGAATTCACTGGCATGCTCTATCTCATCCAAATAGAACCCCAAACAAACTCCCTCTATTTCTCATCCTTATTGATAAAACAATCAAACCACAGAAAGCCAGGACATACGTCCCTGCAGAACACGAGACAGATGATCAAGGACAGACGAAGTTAACTTTAATTTCCCTCTTTTTGAACAAGGTGAAAGATTTTCAGAAAATCCATACGAAGAGAAGTATTAAATCAATATACCGAGTATGTTTGGCTTATGCTTGTTTATGAGCCTCACACTTTGTTAGAATTGTAAGCTGATACTAAGTGTTACTATTGAAGCAAGTAAGTATGTGCATTATTCTTCAAACAGTAAACATGTAGCAAACTCGTAAATCAAGAAATATATTGCATCTGTAAATAGCATAAAAAAATCCTGTGGATATATTTCTGGGCATCCAACATGAAGTCTCGCTTCAAAAAGACTCATTTCTCCGTATGCACACACATACACGATTGCAGGTGTAGTTAGAGCTCTGTCTAACACACTGGACAGCATTAGCAACAATGGGCCGAATTCAGGAATTCTTGAAATGAATGTGTCATACAAAGAATGGAACACTGACAGCTAAGCAGATAATAAGCCTTCTTAAAATGTAAGTTAACAACAGCTAAATTGTATTAATGCTTTTTCATTATTTTCTGAAATACAACATATGCCTACTGTACTGAAAGCATGAACTTTTCAGAAAACAATGAAAAATGTGGCCCAGGTCAGTAAGTATAAAACAAGTACAACAAATGAGATGACTTAGCATGGGCAAATATTAAAAAAACCCCATCAAAACATAACAAAAAGAAACACCACATCAACCAGCATTAGCCTGTTTTTATCTTTAAGTACCTTAATTCACAATACTGGTTTATAGCTGCTTTGAATTATCATACCAAATGTATGACTTCACCATAAGCTTCATTTTAAGCAATGCCTACATCTCCTGGAGTTTGGTGGTTATCTGAGAAGACAGTATCTAGAATACGTGACCATTGAAGCAGTAACAACCAGCAGACAGACAATTTTCCTCTAGATATCTTCCCTGAATTAGCTTGACTTGCTCTATACAAACATCTTATATGGTGATATTGTTTGGTAGGAAATGCTCCCTCTCGGGGTCTAGACGAGCGCTATGGTACCATTTCCAAATGCCTACAAAAGGGTCAGGTGTCTGATTCCTGGCTTCCTGGCTAGATGTGGGCTTGGTGGCACTGCCTTGTGCTCTGCAGTAAAATCAACAGCTCATTACTGGACTTTGAATTTTCAGCATCCCTTTTAAACTCGCTCAAATAAGGAAGTGCCCCTAGATAAGCCAAGGTGCACACACGGACTCGCAAAAAGTAGATGCTGTGATTTGTGCTAACGAGACAGAAATAGCAGCATGACCAGGACCCAAGTACATGATATGACACGTGCAGCTGTCTAAATAGCTCTGCTGCCACTGTCACTGTGTGCTAATGGCATTCCCTTCTGCTTGGCCTCGTCTCTCCACTTTACACAAGAGCTTAAAAATTCAGGCCCTTGCAGCTCCTACTAGACTGAACTACTTACTTAAGCAAATAGGAAAAGTAGCCACACAACTAGTTAAGATATCATTCCTTTGGAAAGGAGTGAAAAAAAAAAAAGCTTGGATCACACGGCAAGAACTTATATAAGTATCTCTTATTAAAAGTGTATTAAAAAAATGGTGGCAAATTTTTGTTTTCTTTCCATCTTTATGGAGGTATTTTTCAAAGGAAAAGTAGTAGGCAATAAAAAGCATTTACATACCCTATACATTAACAATCAATGCAATATTGTGAAAATATCAAAAGAGGAATTTCTGTTTAGCTGTCATCTCCTTAAGAACATATTTTACTGAATATACTTCTTGATGAAGTACTCCATGCATTTTGTGCACTTCTTTTATGTCTGAAATATCTTAGAACAATTTCAAGCACAAGAACACAAGTTACAAATATCCCCAGTGATTTACCAGTCCAGCAGATGTATGCCACAGTGCTGTCATGTCTCCTTAATTTTAAAACCTTATGTTAATTTCAAGGGAAGAAAACCACACTTTTTTTATTCTGAGATTTATAATCTAACTCTAATTGCATTGTAATCACAGCATAATGTGTGGGATGCAACACTCCTGCCGCTTCAGTTCCTTCTTCATAGCATCCATGCAACCAATAAGATACCAAGAGCTAAAAATATCAGTCAAAAGACCTTTCTTCTCTGAGTGATTGTGTCCCCCTACAACAGACACTGCTCAATGCCAGCAAAATCCAGATCAAATAATTTTAGGAGATTTTGGCAGCATACATGTTTTATAAAACCTAGATGCCATCACAGGAACTTGGACCTAGACTTCTGCTTCAGATTCTAAACTGCAAGAAAATTTTATATAGACCAAGACAAGAACAAAAGAGAAACTTGTGATTGTATTGGGGCACCAGAGTATTAGAAACTAGCTAAATACAGTAAAATACACACCACTTCTTTACTAACCAACAAGAAGGGCGCTGAAACAGAGAAGTATCAATCTACCTTGGTAGCATAAGACATTTCTAGTGAAATACAGGTCTTTTCTGGGTCTGTCACCTGCCAGATGGACTCTGCTGTGCACAATAAACAGAAGAGCTCCCACCACAGGCATCAGTGATCAGACACTCAGGGCAATCAGTCACCGAAGAGCAAACCATGCACTGCTGCGCCTTCTCCTAAAATGTCTACATGGCCAACAGGAAGCATCTGCTCACAACCAATATCATTTTGGGTGTAGGGAGGACTGACTCCAGTCCTCCAGTGAGCTTTTGTAGACATGAAAGGAAATACAGATGGTCAGCCCTGTACACGAGGGTTTTTTACCAGTTTTAAATTCTCTTAAGAAAATATCATTGCTTCAAAGGAAATTAAACCTAGACATCAAAAGCAATGCAGAAAATCACTTACCAAAAGCAAGCATGTCTTTGGCAACATATTGATAAAGCACTAAATACATTCAGAGCGCATAGAAATTGAGCAGGTTGAGGGTTTATAGACTCTTGTTTTTAAAAAAAACAAACCRAACTAACTTATATGTAGCTTAAAAAGGAACTACGTATATAGACATACCACTAAAGATTGAGCCATTCTATCTCAAGACAATGATGGGAAAAAAGTAATCTTTATGCCTGCCAGCCTAACAGAAAAGTCAGAGCCCAAGATTCCTACTTGGCCTCAGCTGCAGGAACAATTCATATCCCATGCAAGGAGATCACAGYCACCTATGCATTGCCCCAATTTGAGCTGCTGGAGGGCCATGCACCTGGGCAGGAAGGCCAGGTGAGGGTGGAGAAAGCCAAGTTTGATGGAAACATTCAACATCTGTGCAAATTAATGAGTTCAACTTAATTATCTCCCAACAGAAAGATTAAATAGGGTGCAACTGGTGATATGAAATCATCCCAACGGGTTCCACTGCTTGAATCCACCACTCATCAAGCTGAATTGATTTTTAAACAGTGGAAATTCAAACAAGTCCCATGAGAAAGTAACACAATTCCCATCTCAATCAAATACATTGTAATAGTTACATATAAAATGTGATTTTTCAAGAGGGAGAGTCGATTATTTCTTCGCCTTTCATTTCTGTAGGAGACTTGTGAATTGATGGTATTATCAGACAAYGCTGCAATACCAGCACGAACGGGGGATGAAAAGTGTGCAAGCATACCAGGAACAGTATTTTGCAAACAACTCAAAAGCACACTTTTTAATAAACACTGTAGTTAGGTATCACAAGTACTTCAAGCACGACAGTTAGCATATCATTAAGGTCTTTATAATCCCATCCTTCCAGAATTAATTTTGCAAGTATGTGAATGTCCTTAAAGTAATTTAAGATAGCAATTAATTTATACTTAATAGTATGTTCCTTAAGCAAATATTTCAAATTTTGCTGCTAATTTTGAGTATCCAACTGAGCTACTTCAAGTGTACCTGAATTCAGAAYGTGTCACAAAACCTTTACAGTTTTTATTTCTGTATGAACAATTTTTGAGCAAAAATCGCTACTGAGTTCAAGGAAACCCTAATTTCAGAAGAAAAAAGGCTGTGTATTTTAATTAAAAGACCCCCCACTGCTGAACAAAACTAATCCTCATCTTTTCACATGTATATAAGAAAATTTCTACATAAATACACAAAATATCATACAACTTTCTGAAGAAGTTTCTCTGCCATGACCTCTGAAGACTGACTCAACTTCAACTACTTCCACTGAATTTCATCAGAAAAAGATATCAAAAATATGTATCTACAGCTGAAAATAACTATCTAGGCCTGAGATGCTGCCTGACAAGTCCTATCTCAGACATGATTAATGTGCTGACAATTTGCCAAAAAAGGGTCCATTTATCCGCTCAGTGRGCAAGCAAACATTTGTGAGAACAACTGGTATCTATGCAAGGCAGCCACAGACTGAGTGGTCATCAGGTGTTAAGTAGCAACTGACATTTTAAATGGAATCCAAGGGCTGTCAGCATCAAAGATTCACTGAACTGGAGCAACTGAAAGAAAGGTAAAGGGAAGGGGGCAAATGAAATAGCTGGATGTCTTCTCAGTGGCAGTTCTGTCTGTTTAATTTTATTTTCACTAATCAATACCATAACAATAAAGCATTTCCAATATTGGTTTTCTGTAGTAATTCTTCATTAAATCATACTTGCATGAAAGGAAATCAAACTTACACAGCTTTAGAGTGAGGCTCTATTCCAGGTGACATCAAAGACTAAAACAGGAGGGGGAAAAAAAAAGAAAAGAAGAAGAAAACACCCTGTGCAATGTTAAATACCTAACAGGAGATGACAAATCTAATGGGAATTACTGTGGTAAAAACATAATTAAAAACTTGATTGAAGTTAAACAGAATTTACATAACACTACAAATTAACTTTACGCTGAAAGTATTCACTGGGAAAGCAATAAAAAGGCATTTCATTAGTAATCTATATTTAAACAATATGTACAATAGAGTTGTTCTAATGAGAAATGTAGGGGTTTTAATAACAGCAGCTTCCAATGGCTGCCAAGAGACACTGCTATCATGGAGATCTCTGCACATAAACAAACAATCTTTGGCAACACCAYGTGTGGATTGTAGCCCTGAGACCCAGTAGAGGTTGGTGCTCTATAGCTTCTTGTTATAAATTAACTGCTGTAAAAACACTGGTAAACAGCCTTGGGCTGTCCCTTTATATTGAGCCTCCTGACTTTGTGTGAAGGCACAGCCTAATTTCAACAGGACCAGGATTTCTGCTTAAGTTTTCCTTCTTGAAAATGTATTATGTTTTCAGAAATACACATCTGTTGCTATGACATTTCATTCCCACTCTGTTAGGGACACAAACTATTTGTGATAGCGACGAAGAATCACATTGCAATCATTAACTAAGTCACATAACACTGAATTACTGGTAAAATAGTAACAATGAAAATAGTACTAAAAGCACATTAAATATAAACTACCCAAACTACCCATTCACTCCAAACACTAATGACAAAACACATACATAAGAAACGAGTCACTAAAAACCCAAGGTGAAAACTTGAACATAAATACAGTTTCTCCCAGATTTCAGAAGGAACCCAGAAAGATCCCATTCCCTTAATGATTTTTCACTTCTTCGTTATATCAGTCAAACATGTTTTGTTCTTTTTCAAGCCACAAATTCTTCACAAATTCTGTTGAAAGTTTAACAGGCTTGTGGCAACAACCCTGCTTGGTCACCTTTTAGAAATAATCCCGTTGTCTCCTCAGGTCACCCAGTCACAATCTTAGACAAATGTCATAAAACCAGTGGCATAGTTCACATCAGTACTGTTTCCATATTTTTACTTTTCAAACCAAGTGGCAAAATCTAAAATTTCAAAAAAGAATTAAGCTGCCTTCAGGTGCAGGTACACACTCATTACAGCTTCTGATTAGAATTGGGGTTTTGATACTTGGATGGCAGCTTGCTGCCTTTCTCTGCTGAAAACACTTCAGGAAAGTCCAACCCAGGCAACAGTAACTCTGAAAGAAAAATAATCAGCCAAGAGAAGAAAATTAATCAAAATCTCTGTTAACAAGAATGAAACAAAAACTACTTCTGGCAGAGTTTTTGACCTCACACAACTATTTTTATAACTTTCCCATAAATATCTGTTGTGTGCTCTGATACTATAAAGTAGTATCTAGTAAAACGAAGTAAAACCTAGAAAACCAAGATTTGTTCTGTCTTGGCATGACAAACATCAGAGAGCTGCAGATGAAAAGGGCCGCTGGATACTATGAAACTATGATGTTGAAATCAATGCTACCTTCGAATGCACTTCAGAATATTCAGGGCGGAAGACTTGACTCCTTTGTTTGACATGTTTCCACCTTATATGAAAGGACTTAAGTGAAATGGCTGTAAGCCAAGTGATTTATTTCCCAAAGTGCCCCAAACACAAGCCCCAAGAGCAGGAATCAAGGGAGATACTTTGCAGACTAATCTGGAGCCTGTAGAATAAGGAGCTCTTCTGAGACATGGGAAATGGATTGGAGGTTTTCTGATTACTGCAGGACTACCGCGTTCAYGGAGAGACTGTCTACACACACAACCCCCAGGTTTGTGGATCTGTGTTTTAGGAATCAATATCTCTTTTATGCCATTAAAAAGAAAAATCATTAAACAATGTAAGTGTCTAAGACATGTTTTCTTAGCAAATTGAGTTTCTTTTGGTTTTTGTCAGTAAGAAATAAAACAAGCAAATGGCGCTTCATCCTGTTTTGGCTGCTGAACTGCGTTAAAAAATATATACATAGACATTAATTTCCTCACATTTGTTGAAAGTTTCGTTGATAACATCTGTTGAAAACTTGCGCATCACACCAGTTTCACTTTTCCTGTCCAAMCCCCCCCCAAGTTTTAGAATGATTTCTTTCTCTAAAACATGCATGTATTTTAAAAAAAAAAAAAAGAACAAACATCAAAACAAACCAGACCACTCTATCTTGCCTAAGCATATGAATACCAATGTCATCTCCACAAATGGGTTTTCTTGGAGTAGAAAGGAGACAGCCAGCTTACAAATCCCTCTAAGTAGATGGCAAGTCAGGAAAGATGTACAGCAAGTAACATGACAAACCTCACCAGAAATCTCTCCTGGTGGAGCAGATCCTCCCCAACTTGTTGTGCCAAGGCTGGATTTCTCCAGCTGGCAGAGAAGGGCAGGAGGAGGCACATTGTCCTCGGGCTCACCCAGGAGCAATGAGCTCAGGAGAAAGGAATTGCCCCATCAGTTCCGAGAAGAGCATCGACACACTGGAAAGCGAGCTGCACTCAGTGCTTTTCCTTTTTTAACATGGTGTATTTATACTCAGGAGAATGCAGCTTACATGCAATATCGACCCAGGTTGGGGAGACTGCACTTTCACCACAGAGGACATAGAGAAGGCATGTGTTTCTAAAAGCTTTTTCTATGCTAGTCTTATTCTGTACCCTGAGGACAATATGCAGTCTAAAGGGTATGCTGGATTTTGGGGCAGAATGACTTAACTAGAGCTTGCAGTGGGAAGAAAAGAAATATTAAAAAAATGTGTTACAGTAAAAACCACAGGTCCAACGAAGACTGCAAGTCCATTGTGCTATGCACTTTGGAAACCCATGAACATGAAATGCTATTTCAAAAGACCTGTAATTCAATGAATAAAGAGAGAAGACCCATAGTATTTTTTAAGGCCACATATAAAAATATGAATGCTCAGAAATATACCAACAAACAGGTTTTGGTAAAGTTGTTGCAAGCTTTATATTTTTCTTTAGATGAGAACTATCCAGCTAATTATTCTTCTTTTTGAAACTGATAAAACCTGTGACTTGATGAGTGTATGTTAGGAAAAAGGATATTGGGGAAAACAGAGCTAATGATGAGTGGGAAACTGGATATTCGAATACACTCAGGATTACTGATTCTAAGTAACTGGCAAGGCAGGAAAAGCTTCCCAAAACCTCTACCACCTCTACCACCCCGCTGTCCACAATGAAAATCCATTCTCTGCTCGCCATTCCAAGGGTATGCCATGCTGGCCCGCAGGAAACTGCAGTAAAGCCATTGCTCAGATATGGAAACAGGACAGCTGTGCTGTACAGCAACACTTCCCACTGGCTCGAGCATGGAGAGCGCCAAGACAGCTGTCTCTGTATCATGGTACATTTTATTTCTAAAGCTCAGTTTGTTCACACCAAACTGGCTCAGCTGTACCTGCAAACACATCCTAAAATTCAGAAGCAAGCACTATCTTCCCATGCATCAAATGTTCAAAACAGTCCTACTGTAAAATCTTAGTTTCCAGACTTGAGCAATCAACACYAAGCACTTGGTACCTGAAACAAGTGAAAATGATTAAGAAGTGGTAATAATTATAAAATTTCTTGCTGAAGCAAATGAACAAAAGGACATGATGGGCTAGGTCCTACAACTGTCTCCCTTCTGTCATAAACATCTACTTGCACATTTGACAACCTGGAATTATCTGCAACCCCCATTATACATGAGGAGGCCACATGGCAGAAGAGACCTGGGCACATTAGGAAATTTATGACTTTTGGGAAGACTCTTAGCATTCACTTTTTTGTTTTCTCTTAAATCTGTCCTGTCTGAAACAGGGACAGGGATAGCAGCACAAGTTCTGCAGGAGGCCCCAGTGTAGCTAGACCCGCTGCACACAGAAATAGCCCCTACTGCAAATCCCTAGAGAAAATAACCGAAGAGACAAAAGGGTAATATGAATAAAGGGCTCATCCAGTGAATTGGGAAGAACTCAGAACACAAGTCCTTTGCTCTTCCTGAGTCTGAGCACTGCTGCTGTTCTCTTACTCAAAATAGTGAGCATCTCCAGCCACGTGCCAAATCCTCTCGGCACCAACTGAYTTCTAGAGGACCTCAGAGGAACTGCTCCGGCCTCTCCACTGCCCAGCCTGAGGCAGTATCAGTGCTCATCCATTCCTGCTTTACCTTGCCCATGGCTCACACAACCACTTCTCATCCCTGCAGGTAGCTCTTTATGCAGTCCAAGTTCTCTGCAGACAGCAGCTTGCAACTAACTCTACACATGCAACGTGGCAAGGCAAAAGTAGGCTTTCCAAAAGTGTAGCAGAAATGGATGACTAAAGACGCTCCTGAACTAGACCCTGAGACAGAGGGACTGCCCTGAAATATGGTCCAGCTCACCATGGATTCCTGGAATGGAGCAAATGCTTCCTTCTTCCTCGTAATCCAAGAGCTCAGCACTGCTGCTTCAATGCAGCAGCCATGGCAGCCACAGAGACAACTTAGGTGAAAAACCAGAACATACATGAAATGCAAATCAAGCAATTTTTTCATAAGAGGAGGAAGAAGGCTCCACCTCTCAGACACGCAGCATTTAGAAATATACTAGTTGTTGGTTTAGAGTAACTTGCGGGGTGCTGTTGGCAAAATGGGCAAACCAATCCAATATAGCAAATTTGTATGAAAAATTTTTATTAAAAACCCCTCAAGTTATAGGTTAGAAGTAGTGACAAAACCTAGAAACTGCTCCTACCGAAGAYACAATCTTTCTGCGAACACCATCTGTATCCCCATTTGAGCTGTGTGTTTGTGTTGCACAGCTAAGAATTTTTTACAAACTGAGGAAAACTCACTTGCCAGATTTAATAGAAGAAAACCAAAAAAGTAATCTATCCTCTTTGAAGCTGCTGGTCATGTAAGAAAGAGAAAGAACAGTATTTTTAACTGAACATACACAGGGCTTTTGCTGTCTCGCTCCCCAGCCCAGCCTTGGAATAATCGCATGCTTATAGCCACCTCCAAAAGTGTACTCTGAYCTGCCGCTAAATTCTTTATTTACTATGAATTAGCTCTGAATTTTTTTTTAACCAATATTCTTTGTGCATCTATGCACAAGTGCACACATATTGTGTGGATTTATTTTACACATCACTTTCAAATAAAATTATGTGTTAATGATAAGGTAGAAACCTCTTGTAAATGCTCTCTTTCCACTTACAGCAAGCTTACTGGAAATAACATCGATTCAGCAGTCCGTGGGAAGTGAAAGTATGAGTTAGTACATGTTAGCTACTTTGAAAGGTCTTCTACAAATCTAGTAATTATACATAATTTCACATACAAAGGTCAGCATTAAATTTTCTACAGTTTTGTATTTCAACAGATTAAAACTTCAGCAATAATTTACTTAATATAAGAAATAATACCACAACATTAATTACCTGCAAACAGCAACACTGTGCAGATTTTAACAGGGTGCATTGGAAGCTATACAGTATTTTACCTAATGCACACACCTTCAGCCATTTTTAGACCATATCATTAAAAAAAGAAAAAAAAMAACCCCCAAATTCTAAACCTAACAATTTCTTTTAGTACTCTAAGTCAAAATAAATGTGATCTAGTTGAAAAGCTGAATAACTTCCAGTTGTGAGAGAAGAGGAAGTAAGAGCTGTGACTGAGGCTGTAAAGCAGTGACACAGCCAGCTTAGAGCAATACCACAACAGGCAGTTTGCATAAAAACCAAGGCTGAGCCAAAGAATTCTTAAGAGACATTACTACACAATTGTATCTCAACAGTGCACTGCCATGATCTAGTAACGTCCTCAAGTTTGGGTGTGACAGAAGAAGGGGATATTTATCCGGTAATGATCCTGGTTTCCCCACCTCTAATCTGCAGGCCAGGCTGACAAACCAGAAGTGACAGAAACACCACACGAGATCAAGTAGATTGGGTGACTACTACAGAATAGACCACAAAAGGCTGCCTTGCCTATGAAAAGGGGAAGAATATGTTGGCATCAGTGCTTAGACTCAAAAAAAAAAGCCTGGGCCATTAAAAGGTAAGGGAATACCGGGAAATGCAAGGATGCAAGATTATTTTAAAGCAAAACCAGGAAAAACCTATTGCTTCCCACTCTCAAGTCCAAGCTTTTCAAGCTTTGGCCCTCTGAGCTCACAAAGTCATACCCAAATCCATTCGTTTCTGTATTTTCATTGACAGGCTGAAAAAAAATACATCCCTTCCCTTCCACTGGGCCTAGCACTTAAATATTTACAAGACCTGAAAAATGCATCCAAAATCCACAAAATCACGCAACATTGATACTAATGTTCTGGAAACGGAAGAGCAAGTCATCTAGCTGATATAAAAACAGCCACCTGAAACAGTATCCCACCGGCACAACGCTGCCGTATCTCTGCCTTATGAAGCCGTCATGGAATTGAATTTTAAAAAATCCATGATGCATCAAACAACTGCTAGCAATGGTTTAATTTTCATGCAGGACAATAGTAACTAAAACCAATAATCCTCATTTCATTTTTCCCAGTTGCACAACAGCTAGACAGAAGGAAGCATCAGCCCCAGCAGAAGATGCATTTGGGCAATGGAAGGCACAGAACGTGCATGTGGGCTGGGGGTGAGTGGATGTGGGAGGGTGGGATGACAGGGGGGCATTCAGGAGTGGGAAGAACAACTTGGGCTTTCCCCAGCCACACTGAGACCAAGTCGGGACAGTGCAGCTGCAATTTATAAATGCTGAGGCAGGCCAAGGCGAGTGGCATCCCCTCCAGGCTGCCAAATTCCAGGCAATTAGAGCCACTGGCACCCTCGGCTCCCTAGTGGGTGCCCGGACAGAGGTGCAGCAGCAGGGAACAGCCTGATACAGGGGTAGAGAGAGGAGGAGTGCTGCTTTACAGCAGCATGGTAAATCAATTGCATTTTTTATTTCCACTGCTGAATATTATTATGCTCTCCGCATGGCTTTTATGAATGTTTGTCTTGCACCATAATCTATTTGCCAGAAATCAATAGTCTCTTATCCTTGCAAACTAGTAGCCAATGTCACCATCTTTCCAGCTTGCAGATCAACTAGCATTGCCCGCTGCATCCAGAACAGGAAACCTGGTTTCTTAATTGTCACATTTCATACAAATCTTCAGCTAGGAAAGCAGCAAAATACACCTATTACAAGGCAGCCACCACCAGGTTTTAAATCAAAGCCTGTATCTTAAAATATGCTTTTCCACTGAGCAGGTATGGAGGTACCATTACAGGCCCTCATTAAAGAAACAGTTCATGCCAGGAATATGAGCATTTTGAATTGCCTCATCAGGATGTGCTGGGGATGGTTTACTCTCAAGAGAATTAGAAGGAAGGGAAAGATGCTCTTATACAATTCATAGGACAGTAGCAAAAATTACTATTCTAAATGTAAGTAATATAGAGAGGACCAAATGTGAAAGATGTTGCACATTTATCTAACGGTTTTAAATATAACCATTTTTTTAACTCACATGAGAAAAACAAGGCAAAAGAGACCCCATACATGTAATTAAGACATTAAAAAAAAAAGACATGATACCGTACATATCTCATTGCTATCTCCACAAATTCCTTTCTTCCTCTATCAGCCCTCTGTTGAATCATCCAAATTCCAATCTCCAGCCTTTGCTCCAAAGTTCAAGGCAAGTTCTCTAGAAATTCTTTTCTGGATTGGTTGGGTTTTGGTTTGTTTTTTTTTTGTTTGTTTGGTTTTTTTTAAAAAAAAAAAAAAAAAAAGCTTGTAATTCTTTTCTTCTTTGCTACAGAACCTCCCAAAGCAGGAATAATCTTTTTAGCTAACATCTGTATATTCCCCTAGCCCCCATATTCTTCCCAATTTTGCTTTTGCTTCGTTTAAAAATTTTCTCTACTGTAAAGGGGATAACAGCTGCCTTTTCACCTTCTCTTACTTATCTCCATTTACTGTTTATCCTCCTATTCTGTATCTCCCAGCAGGCAGCATCTGTCAAACAGGTCTTCTGACCCCCTCCTGACTCATCTGCAACTGTGGGGGTTGTATGGAGGAGCTCCACTGTGGCTGGCTTTCAGAACTTCAGACTGCTCCCTCTGACCCTTACTGAAATAAAAATTTATTGTCCAGGTGATGGTGCCTCAGGGTCTGCCAGAAAAGCTTTAGGAAGAAGGGCTCGGTCATCACCCAGAATAGAGGGTATCTGCTGTGGAAAATGGGAGCCTTTACTGGGAAATGAGAGACTGGAGGAGGTCCCTTGCTCTATGTGTGCAAGTAAATCCCTTTTTCTTCCCATCGACATGGACTATATTTCAGCAGAAGTTTCTATGACTAGGTGCTAAATAGCCCTAACACTTAAAAGAGCCAAGAAGTCCACGTGTAGTGCAGGTAGGAGTTTCTTTCCTCTCTGCAGCACTGAAGAAACAAACCAAGTGTGGGTTTTATATACAACTTCACCTAGGTAGTGCAGCTACTGAACCTTTATCAGAGATGAGCTACAGTTTCTGCATGCACGGCTGTGTGTGCCCTCAGCTGCCTTGCTGAAGAACATCTGCCACAAACCCAGTACGGAGATGACTGTACCCACCAAGCACTGCCACACTCACTGCCCATCCTGCATCCCCTCCTGAGGGCATCCCTGAGCTAGAGCAGAAAGGACCACCTCGTGCTTTTGCCCTGCTCTGCAGCAGGTTAGACGTCCATCTATTTACAGGAATACCTTTTCCTGTGACCCATTTCTGAGCATAAAGTGCAAAATGCAACCTTGCTACTGCACCAGGCAAACACGGGAGAGGAAGCTCCTGCTTGCCGTTCCTGTGAGCAGCCCCCACACTTTGTTCTAAAGGGACTCTCTGTTGCTGTCTAATACTGTTCTGCAAACCGGCAAGTGCCAATTTCCACTCTGTCAGGACTAGTAAATTTTATGTTTGTAATTCCTGGTTGGTGAAAATAAAATAACAGTCTTGTTTGTGAAAAGCCCAGGGTTGGTAGTGCAAAACAGAGAACTGGGAAGCTGCTTTGAGCAGCTCTGGATCCATCAGGCTGGGCTCAGATTATACCTCTGTAAAGCCATAAAACTGCTTCTGTGAGGGAGAGCCATCATTCAAACAACAGGCTGAGATAAACCACAATCTCATGACTGTCACAGTCTCTTTGACACCAACACTTACCATCTCCTAGTGTTTACAGACTAATCAGTTTAGCCTCCTCAACTGGCTGCATACAAGGCAGCTGCTCATCATGACTTGCATTTTCTTAAAGCCTCACAGAGCAGACACCCAGGGCTCTGTCATTTCCTCCACCCCTCCGTCTCAGACTACCCGAAAGGAGAAAGGAAAATACATTCATCTGTAAAACTCCTGTGTGGCTCCTATTTCTAGGGAATGCTTAGGATTTTATTAGCTATTTTTTAAAGAACAACCTTTCACATAAATGCAAAAGTTAACAGCAACTACAGTAACGGTTAGTTAATTTAAAATAAATAATTACAGAAAGTATTTTAGAAATACTTACATTACCAAATTTTAGAAAGGTTTTCTCAGATACTGAAGTTCATATACTTGAAATATACAGTTAGACATCTTGCTTAATGTCTAATTTTTTTTAATAAATAAATTATATAAATAGGCTTCTTTGATTGCTCAGAGCATCCATCATTAAGTACTGGGGCATAGCTTTAGGCATAATTGTACTACTGAATTCATCAGCTGCCTAATCATCATTCATTTTGCATCTATTTCTGCTAATTAAAAAGAGAAAAACTCCTAACAACTTTTACATAAATACTGTATTTGTTCTCCGCAAAGATGCAGGGCTAATTTACCAGTGATTAACTGATTATCTAATTTTATAGCTGTCACTCCATAAAGACCAGCACCCAGAGCCACCAGGAACGGCCACAAAAAGTCTGCCAGCCCTTACCTGCTGTCCCTCACACTTGTCTGAGGCAGGCAGCAAGGGTGGGAGCCTTGGCATGGGCTGTGCACGCAGGCTCTGCCGGTCCTGCTGGCGGTAAAGGACAGGTCCTCAGTGGAAAACCTCCCTTAGCTTCTGTGAGTGCTCAGCCAGGTACTAAATGGCCCTGTGGGAGAACAGAAACCTGCTGGCCATGAAAAAATCTGTCAGGAGCACTACACAGCACAAGAGTTCAGGGTGACTATGCAGCCTTGCAAGACCCTCTGCAGCAAGTTGGAAATTAACTTCAGTGTGTTCCCTCTGCCCTCACCCTTTTGCCTGAAGCCCAGTATAATGCAGACTGCAGCAGCATCCCCTCTGCTTAGATCCCTGCTAACACCAAAATCTTTCACTTTCAAAGAACAGCTGTTAGCATTTAAAGATCTGTCTGGCCAGCTCTCAAAAGTAGAGCAAGAACTGCCTCAAGTACCACCTAAGCCCTCCAGGCACAGGTGCCATCCTGACAGCAGAACCCAACCAAAAAAACTCCCCCACCAGCTACCCAGACCTCCCAGGGGAACTACCGTGCTCAAGAGGTGATGCAGAACAGCCCTACAAGGAGCAGCTTTTTCTTTCCTTATAACCCAATTATATTTAATTGGGAAATCAAATAACTTGAGAAATGTACCTTTAACCTCTGCAATTTTCATGAATTTTCACCAGTTTCTATGCATAGCTGTTGGCAACCTTGTCCTGCTTCCAGAGGTACATACAGTACAAGCAGCTCTTAAAGCAAGAATGAACAAGGGTAACAGCACCAACAATTAATTTGGTAGGCAAGTGCTGTTTACCTCTCCATAAATTTTCTATTAGAGTATTAATTAAAGACATCACCACTCCCAAACCCTCCACTCCCTGCAGGTGACAGCAGGATAGGCAAATTATTTCCACAGGCAGGGACAGGCATTTCAGATCATTATGGCACCTCAGATTTTTTAACTACATATTTCAAAAGCAAGAGAGGAAAAACCAGCATAGTCATATTGATAACAGTCACTTTTGATAACAGATAAGGAATCACTTTTAAATATTCCTTTTTTGACCAAACTTAGTAACACCCTCAAATAGGAGAGGAGGTAGGAAGGAGAATGTGTTTCAGCTATGGAGCTCTGTGGTCTCATCTCCTTGTTTAATAAACCGGACAAAAGAGAGAACTGGGTATTTCACGAGGTGCTTCTCTTGCTATGACTGAAAGCAATTCCCATCCCAGGGAAGGCATGTAGAGCCTGTTCCCAGCAATCRACCAGGAGAGTGCATCCTGGGACCCAGCACATAAGCACCATGGCTGAAGCATGGTTATATGGCTATCACCACATGCATTTATTGCATGATAGTGGACCAGAACAGTAGGGTTATTGTTTGACCATAATCTGTGTTTCCTGACCAATCCTGACTCACAACATGTAATCCTGTACTACTTCTAAATGCATTACAGAGTCTGTCCCAATTGAAATTTTCATTATGATGCACTAAATTATGCGCTTAGACAAGTAACAGAGAAAAAACAAATCATTTACTTTGGTAGACTTCTTCCTAAGTGGATAACCAAGCTGAGGGGATGATGCTATTTGAGGAGTAGAAAAATTATTCATCATAAAGAGAGAATCCTATGAAGAACCGCATGTATATGCATCTCTAACTTGATGCACCAGAAAAGGTACAACTCGGCGTAACTTTGAGGAGGATCTGCCAAACACTGCATAAGGCTGAGTGTAAGCAGGAATGCATCCTTAGTGGACGAGAGAGAAAACATTATTTACAACAGCAATTAATTGTTCCATAGTTAATACAGTTGCTGAAAACAGTTTCACACTGATAGGGAATAAAATCAACTGACACGCCTTCTATACACAAATATCGAGCATACTGAAAAGCACTAATTCTGAACTAGATTAAAATGTGGAATAAAGCAGCATGCTATTCATAAAAGCCAACTTCTTTGCCTCCACTTGACACAGAAAGCACTTAGATGCAAATGTAAATACACAATATTAACTGAAAATAAAAGATTGGCAGCTACCATTTATTTAACATCACACTGAAATGTGTCCAGAAGGACAAAATGCAGAAGYAGTAAGTACAGGTTTTCATCAATGTTTACAGAAAAGACATGCCACAAACACTTCAGACAATACGTATTTACAAAGCATGGTACATTGAGCTGGGTGTCTAGCCCAACTAAGGATAGATTGTAATCTTACTTTAAAACTTTAGTAATAGATARTATCTTAGGTATCAACTAGAGGATACAGAAACAGTCTCGGTAAGTTTATGGCTGAAGAAATAATGATTAAATTCTCATCAAGTAAGAGCAGATTGCTTATAGATTTCAAATTAGATTTTCTCCACACAATTTATTCTACAAAAATCCAGTGCATTTTTGAAACTTTAATCTAGGGACATAAACCAACAACTGACACATAACTTCATACGCTACAGCCATGTGCTGCATTTTAAAGATACTGATTTATCTGATGAGTAGGATATGTAAGTTTTTGCTCAAGTGGCTCATGCTGATTTGTGGGTTGCARAGCCATGTAGAAGTGCTGGGCTGAAGCAGAGGAAGAACAGTTTTGGTACGTGGATCAATGCAACTGAAATGTTCAAGGTTCAATGACATTCTTCTAAATTTTAAAGCTAAGTCAATGAAAGGTCTGGACGCAGGAAGCAAGGACGTCAGGCTCTAGCTCTGCCATACATTATTACATAAATTACAACGCACTTTTGCACCTGCAGCATTTATCTGCAAGAAAGCAATTAAGCCACTGGATATTCTTCCCAACTTGTTTTGATAATAAACACTCCAGGCAAAGGTAGCCTGCTCCTGGGTACTAATATGGCTCCTATAATGACAAAGAAATCTTGAAGCTGCTGGAATATAAACCACAGTGGTAAACCTAGGATTGCTGACATCAAAAATGTCTGAGAGACTGGCTAAAATGTGTATTTCTAACTGGAAGCAATTTGAAAAGGTATAAAGTAAATACATTTTACTTAATATACAATATATATATAATACTTAATATATAAATTAAACATCAATTCAGATCTGAATTTCACATCACAGTATTAAACACATGGTGTTAATGACCTGAACCRGAATAATACAAATTTTTACATTTTTGTTCCTCTTTATCACAAATACTGCATTAATGGTTACTTAAAAAAAAATAAATCTGTCAGTAAAAAGATACATGCTTATTGATGATGTTAGAATTATACTTTAGAATTATGTGAGACATCTGAATATACACACACGTGACCAGAAGAAATAGTATTCAGTAACATTTTATTATGGTATTCCTTAATGGATATAATTTCTATTTAATACCATTGTACAATTACAAATTGAACAACAGTGTTGCTAGATACTATATTAGACTGAAAAGAACAATTTAAACTTCGAGAATTTTTGCGGTAACATTTCCTTTAAGCATATTTCTTAATATCCTAATTTTAGTACAATTACAATGTTAAAACTATAGGGTTCCCCAAAAGGCATGTAAAATCTGAAAACTGTGAAAGAAATAAATCACAGACTGAATTTAGACAAAGTTTTCTTCTCTTTGCTATAGAAAAGTGAAACACATACACAACTGGAATACCTACTACACATTTACTAAGCAATCTTTTACACCTCTCCTGTCACCTCCTCAGAGGCACTGACTGGATGTTACATTTGCTAGTGAAATCACTGATGGACTGGAGCCAGTGGCAAAATTCCTACAGCAACTTAATGGGACCAGAAATTTGATTCTTAACATTCATAATCTCCTCTCTTAACTTTCTAAGTGGCAAAGTCATCCCCAAGTATGAATTTCTTTTCAAAAGTGGTTGACATCCTCCCACCCCAGCAGCAATAGAGCTTACCACATGCAATCACATATGGTGCTCAAACGTCCCTGCCATCTGAAATCCAACAATTAATAGTTACCAAGGAACTGGAAGGGTTTTTGACGAGGCAACATTGCTGAAATGCATTATCGACTTAGATTTTCATAATCCTTTGAAATGCATGCTTGAATTGCGAAAGAGAGCCATCACAAATGCATACGTGTTTTAGGTCTCCAAAAGCTGTACCTCAGTACATTTTAAATCCTTTACATTTACCAGGAGAAAGCAATTAAAGAGATGTGGGAATAACAAGGATTAACATGTATGCTCTTTATTTAAATGGACTGAGTCCCTGTGAGGGTTTTTTAGAGCAATTAGTTCCAGCCTACGAAAGACTAAGACATCGATACCACATTTTCACATTCTCCTTGCCAAACCAGACACTGTATTCTGAGCCCTTCATTTCTAAATCGAGTTCACTCCCAAATATATCCTGTCATGCATTGACATGGAGGGCACACACATGTAGTCCTTTACCACTGGCTAGCTCCACTCCYGTGCCAGAGAAAGGGAAGGGGAGTTGCTGGTCTAGGATCTGGCTGCACATGAACTCTGCCAGCGATGAGAGCTCATTCCCAAATACAGCCAGTGAAGAGCACAGACTTGTAGCAGATGGACAGAAAAGGTCCCTGCATGGGGCAGCTTTTCATTCTGCCCGCTGGTCTCAGCAAGAAGCCGCTCAGTGCTCCTTCCAAGCTGACAACACAAGGCCGCACAAGGCCGGAATAACCCCCTCCCACAGATTCCTGCATCCATCTTTTCTTACAGACACCAGCAGTACATTGCAGGAGAGCCCTGTGGCAGCTGTGAACGTGCAGGGAGGTTTCCTTCACACAGTGAGGAGGCGTTATATCAGACTGCATGCAACTTGGCTTCTCCCTTGAACTGCATGAGGGGGAAACTGGAAGAGCCCTCCGAAACATTTAGACCGGGTAATCCTGCTCCTGGAGGTCTCTCCATGCCTCAGGCAGATGGCAAAACCAGTTTCCAGTCTGCAGGTGCAAAAGCAGCAAGCCAGAACTCTTCAGACACTCAGYAGACATCTAACATCCCTGGGTGGACTCTGTGCCCCGATCGACTGTGTGTGCCAATAACCCTTTGTGTGCTTCCCCAGGGCTCACACTGCCATCCTCAGTGGTGCTCAGCTCAGCTGTTTGGAGATGCTGCTGCCCCCAGTTAATAAAAGACATCATCTAGAGATCAGCAAACACTCACCCCCACTCTTCCGTGGGAAGAGAAAATGCAAGTGCTGAGCCAGACATGCAAAATCAGATAAATTAGCTGAACTCCACTAGCAGCTTAAAATAACTTGCCTGCCTCTGGAAGAAATTTGGGAGCATTCAGAGCCCTCCTGCCACATGGAGGTGGTGGGGAAGGCGATATGCAAGAAGAAGAGTGCTGTGCAAAGTAAGTTCCCTTCATGTCCTCATCTGTGTTTCACCCTTCTACAATCTTCACTTTGTGCTATGGCCAACCATGCCTCTGAAGACCATAATGCACATATGGGAAAATATGGAGAAYACACACTGTGAAGCTCCTGTTCTTAACACTGCATGTAAAATGAAGCTGAAAGAGTGAGGTTTTTGCAAATGAGACAATCGAATGGCTCACTGCTGTCCTAAAAGCTGGTTCCACTCCTGGCCATGCTCTTCTGCTGCCAACCTTGTGTTGGCTCTGGCACTCGACAGACTACAGAAACCTATTCACTTTAACTCAATAAAGACTCAGAAGAATGGGTGGTTTTGGACAGTTTAGTGAGCTGATCCAGCTAAACACCTACTCAGGAAGACTTAAGGGTGGGTAGCTAAATACTTGCCAGCTAAAAGAGCTGAACTGCTCAAGGGGATGCAGTGCAAACAGGGGCAGGAGATCAATCTTTCCCTTAGTTGGCGGCTTCAGTTATCTTACAGAACTTCACTGATAAGTGCTAGATCACCATCATCCCACAACTCTTTCCTTTGCCCTTAGCTGAGGTACTTTCACTACCAAAATCACAAATAAGAATTGAAATTACCCTTACCTGGTTCATCCTATATGTCTCCTCAAAGTGCAGACCTGTATTAGAACATCAGCTAAGGTGTTTATATATATCCTTGAAAAATAATATTCTGTTTTTAGTCACATAAAATGACTGACAATAAAGCAGACAATATTTTCCYCACCATTAATATGTTATTCTGCAGTTATGTTAACCTCTCAACTCTTCTCTTGTAGACCAATACTCTTAGAATAGCCAAAGCCTTTTCGTACCTGGTATTTCTTGACCGGCAGTTCTTAGACTGTCAGATTCTGCTCATTTCCTCTGCTGAAATGGCTGACATCTCAGCTTTTATCTTCAATGCTTTCTTTTTCCCAAACAACAGCCTAACCAAACTGGTCAGAAACTTGCTTTTTACAAGTCTTATAGATCACCACACAGTTTTCTGAGCATTCAGACTGAAAAGGGGGACTSAACAAAAGTGTCCTGCCAGATCCTCATGTTAATTCTTACAAGATTCTGATTTTCCTGGGTACACTCAAGCTCCTTCTCTTTGGAACACTATGTAGACAGAAAGGGCAGGAGAAAAAAAAATTAACATAAATCAGGCAAAAATTCGTATTTTCTGTAGAATTCTCTATGCTTTTATGTTTTTGCATTTGAACTTTATGATGAACAAAATCAGAAAAACATTTTGCTTCTTGTTCTTCTAATTCTTCACATTTAAGCTCAACAGAAAACCAATTATTTCAAAATCCAATATTTGAAATAATAAAAAGCGGCATTCTAACAGGCAGTCCAATGATTTTTAAAATTCTGTGGTATTTCAACAAATATTCAGTTGAGAACAACTACCAATTTCAACAGTCCTCTGTTAATCTTCCTGTGCTACCACAATTACAGCTTCTCCTTGTACAACATACAATATTGCATGTGTTATTGCCAGTGACAGATTGTCTGTACCTTTCCAGTAAGGGTACACCAAGCTTCTAAAATATAGTCGGGCTCAGAAAATCTAGTGCATAAAAAACTCACGAGCATATAAAAGTTTGACGTATGTGGATAATTGATAGTAGACAGAAAGCAATGGCCAAAAGCAGCCCAGGCTGCTGCCAGAAGGCACACGGCTGCCCCACTACTGCTGCAGCAACTCTCCACATGGGCTAAACAGGAACAGTAGTATCAAGGGGAATGGCAGGCGAGGTGGGAAGTTTTCCAGAATGAGATTTACAATCCAGCTATTTAAATACACCTTGCATAACAGTAGATGAAAAGGGGTCAGTACTGGGACAATACTCTGCCAGAATCAGAATGTAAAAATAAAGCAGACAGCTTGAACATGAAGTACAATTTACACACCATTATGGAGAGAATTCTTACTTTTCCAGTACCATGTGGATTTTTTTTGTCTTTTCTAAAAACCTTTAGTTCATTTCCACCCTTCTGCCCCTGTAAAGAGTTACAAAAATCTGTAGCTGGAGAGAAAGGAGAGTAAAAAATAAAAAGAAAAAAAAAAAAAGAAAAAAGTAAAAAAGAGAAGGCAATATGATGCACCAATTATTCTGTGTTTACAGAAGGTGAGTGGTGGGATGAGGCTGTAAGCAGGAGAGCAGACAGCCCTGCTCTCTCACCCAGCAGGGCTCTCTGGCAGCTCTGGCAATGATCACGCCCTGGCTGATGGGGCACCACTGACCCCAGCAAGATTATTCTCTCCAYTACCATGAGTGCTGCTCTTTCTCTGTCTTCTCAAGAGGTCACAGTCTCTCATAGGTTACCACCAAATTCCT
Source organism: Amblyornis subalaris (assembly GCA_018881555.1). Lineage (NCBI taxonomy): Eukaryota > Metazoa > Chordata > Aves > Passeriformes > Ptilonorhynchidae > Amblyornis > Amblyornis subalaris. The sequence continues at coordinate 13,701,193 of JACAXG010000003.1, read as the reverse complement.
AGGCTTCTCCCGGGCCAGGCTTAATGGAAAAGGATTAGAGACCCCAGGAAGGAAGGTGGGAACAGCCACAGCTACTCTCGCCAGCCAAAAAATTAGTGTCTCTTGAGTCTCTCCCAGCTCTATTCATCAACTGTGGGGTTTGGTTTTTTTCCACAGGGCTGTGAAAAATCAATGAGATTTGTGCTGCAAACTGATCATTATGACAGGGAAAGCTCTGCAATGAAATTGATTTGTGTAACTCTAACACCACTACTTACACTCCCCCACAACTTTAGGGGACAGACACTCAAGAACTAAGACGAAAAGGTGTGAGGGCTAAACCTCCTTGCTATGCAGAGTCTTCTTTATTAAACAAAATTGGCTTCAGACCAGTTCAAATGAAAGTAAAACAGCAGAGATGTGGAGCTCAAAATATTTCACTAAATGAATGAAACCAGATTAATACATTTTATAAATTACATGCAGCAGCAAAGATTAAAGATTCTGATCCGTCCCYTGTGTTTTGTCCTTATTTCACCTCCTCACAAGTGTAGCACTTGACTAGATATATTTCCATAAAATCTCAAACACTAAATATGGAACGTCTAACATGAATATGGAAAAGAGAAAACCATAATGAGAAACAAAAAAGCTGGCTGTCATTTTAACCCACAACTAATAGTTAAGTAGCTCATACCAAAATAAGTCCACCCTGAAGGAAGCGCCTTGGTTGGTTCAGCAGATGCATCAGACAATAGACAAAGCACTGAGCAGGCACTGAGAGCTGTTTTCTGTCCTTGACACTTCACTTTTCAGCATGACTTGTGACAAATCATGTCTCTTGTGGAAGGAAAAACAGGCACTCACAACTGTTGACTCAAATGATGAAGTTCTGGGGCACAGACTGCCTGTTGCTGATGATGAGGGGATGGGGGTCCACTCACAGGTGAAGATTGATCACTGTTGCAATACCGCTAGTAATGAAGAAACTATAAGAGGGTCTTGTCCTTTAAGGCACTTGGAGCTGTGACCTGTCCTTCCTACAAGAAAGTACTCAGGTCCCAGCTCTTTGAGGGAAACAGCACACATGTACCAGAACCCCATGGCTTTAAGTATCTGCATTTGTAGTGACATCATACAGCAGACACCAAGTAAGACCACAGACACATTCCAGCATTTGGAAGCAGGACAGTACAACACACATCAAAGTGTTGCACCTGATTAACAGATACAGTGTGCATCTGAATGGCTTCTGTCTGACTCACAGGAACAAACAAGTACAAGTCCAGACACACGTGCGATTACAGGCACAAAACCTCTCAAAATGTCACACAAGAATCACATATCCATTTTACTCTTCCACTAACTATATTACTAAATCTCTGCAAATCCTAACCTGAAGCAGTAGAAACCTTACTACATAATAAGATACTGTATAACAGTTTAATAATGACAGTCATTAGTTACACAATAAAGTTTTTTTAAAAGACCAAAACATACAAAACTCATCCACTTTCATTAGATTAAATGACCTTATCAGACAAGCTTTGTCTCCACTACCATTAATTAAGAAGATTCAGAACACATTTCAGGAACAAAGTGACCAAGTCCACCATAATGGTTTGCTTTGCTTCCAATTTGCTTAGCTGCCCTCCATTCTGGGTCCATGTGTAGTCATTCCTAGAGAAAAGGCACAAAATACAACCAGAAGAGTAGACATTATCACCTGGCACGAATGTCTTTACTGTAATGTTTTTCCCCCTATTACCATCTTACTAGAGCTCAAAGATCGTGCCCACCACTCCTCAAACATCAGGAACATATTGTGCTAATGTCATCAAGTGAAGGAGAGAGTTCAATTTCCCCAAGAGATACTTCCACAAGAGAAAATGATAGACTTCATAACAAGTTTGCAATGCAAATAAGCAAGTTAAAAGCCTTAATGGTATGACTCAACACCATTTTAAGTGGGCAAAAGTGTTCTGTTAYGTCCCATTGCTAATTTCTTTTTAAACATTAATTATACTCTAGTGAGAGAATTTATGTATTTGCAAGCAGGTATCAGTGGCCTGTTGAAACAACCACGCTGTGGTACATTTCTTTATAACAACAAAGGAATTACTGTTCTCTGAAGACCATATTTATTGGCAAAAGCACATAATATATAACTGTATTTATGAATACACAAAATGTATCATATAGAATTTTTGGCCACAAAATTCAGGAACAAAAGAAGCTACAGACATGCAATGAAGTATTTAATTTCTGAGATACACATTACCTTTCTTTCAGAAGTGACTGGATTAGTGGACCTCTATGAAAGAAGACAATTCATTTCCATGAAGAACTTTTAAGCATACTTAAAAGTTGAAATACTGTTTTTGCAGCAGGTAAAAGCTCTAGCAAGCAGCTTGGTGCCTACAGCTCAAGAATAGACTGTAACGAGGAACAGAGTGCAAACACAACTGAGCCTCAGAGGAAATGGAAGGAGTTTCTCAGGGACAGACAGGACTGCACAGAGTTTTAGGCAACTCACAAATTCACTGAGTTGAATAAAATCTGCTCTCAGGTTAAGACCCACCTGCAGAAATAGAGCAGAAAACAGCAAATTGCTCAAACTCGTTTTCGTTTTTTTTTTAACTTAGCCTGCTTTGTATTTTTTCTGTTTAAAAAGTCAATTATTCCAACAGTCATTAAAATAAAATATTGCTTTCAGAAATTAAAAGCTTTTAAGCTTTTTTTTTTTGGAGTAGTTCACTATAGGAAAAGGTCTAGGCACATCCAACTCAAAGCTCTGAGTAATTCAGGGTCCTCTTGGTTCCCTACCAAAAAGATAATATATAGCAATCTAGCTTGGTCCTAGAACCAATTTGCCAAATGCAGAATAGCTGAAATTCTTTTGGATGAGGTACTAGCCACACATGTATGTAACAAGTCCAAAATACTAACTCAAATGCTTGAAATCACGACCTTGCCTTTATTTCAGAGTTCAAACTATTGTCAGACTGGATTTTGCAGCACAAAGGAAATGGAAAACTCTTAGCAGGATCTCTGACCAGGAGAGAGGTAGGTGGCAAACTCTGTGTGATTTCACAGTTGAAACCAACAGTTCAGTAGGACCAGATTTCAAAGGCTGAGGACAAATGTACGCATCTTACTTGTTGTTCGAGATACTATTCGTAAAACATATGAACAAAGAGTAAGCTGCCCACGTTCATGAGATCTACATGGTACCCCCCTTTAGGGAAGTGTGTTTATCCATGCTATGAGAGCTGAAGCAGTAATACCAAACACTGGCAGAAGCCAAGTTCTCCTCCTGTAGACCTCAAGTATATGGTTACACTGCTCTGACATGCCCATGTTATTCCCAGGACAATACAAATATTTCTGCAAAAGGTTGTGCTATGTGAACGTACCAGAGGAGGGTAGTATTTGCTTGGGCATCTCTCTATGGCACTCCATTGTGTTGCTTAGGAATGCCCTAAAATAGCAGATCAACTGCTGAAAAGTTTTGTTAATCTGCATGTCAATGATTTACTCAGTCTGAGAAGTGTCTTGGTCCCATGCAAATCTAGTATCATTTTTTTAACCTTTTTTATCTCCAGATGACATTTAGTTTGGAAGAGCATATTGGGCAGTGAACCTTCTTCAGCTCCCTGAACACTAAAATTTCTGATGGAAAGTTGACTTTTAAGGTACAGCAGAGCGTCTGGTCTCCCAGCGTAATCTCAGGATATTAGAAGGTATATTTTGACATAGTAAATTCTCCCAGTTGTCCCCCAATACACCCTTGAAAGTCTGTCACTTCTCACCAAAAGATTAGGAACGGATCTTGTACTACTGTGGGACTCCCGTTTTCCTTATTATGAAAGGACACTCCTGCTTCTTATTCTCTTTCTTCGTCTGGGGAGTTTTGAAACCTCAACAATTATGAAAGTAATCACAATTTACAATCAAAATAAGATTAAAAACTGGTTAAACTAATTTACCATGCTATTTTCCTCAAACAGGCAAAAGCTAGAGGCCTGCATTCTCATCACAGCAGTGAGTGTTCTTTGCTTTACGCTGCTCTAGCAGCTGCAGCCCATCTATTTGTTTTATTTGGCCTTTTGAACATCTGCATAACTTGCATTCTTCAGATACTAGGTTACTTCTTTCTCTGGATGTGGGGGTGGAGAAAAGGGAAGGGTGACAGAGCCCTACAGTTTACCTGATTTTGAAATTCACCATACTGAAGTCAGACATACAGACTTAGGTGCTTTAGGCATTTTGTATTCATAGAAAAAATGAAGAAAATAATTTTTTTGTCAGGTACAACTTTTAACTATTCACTTGCAGGTATGTATGACAAAATTATTAGTAAGAAAACCAGCACAACAATGATGCATTCACAGCTCCAAAAMCGTTAATTCAGCCAACTCCTATGGCTTTTAATGGAAGATATACTCTGTGAAGAGCTAGAAGAATAATTAACAGATCACCTCCGACCTAAAGTCTGCTAATTATTACAACTAAGTCCCTTAGCACAGTGATAGTACAGTAAATGGGTATAAAACACGCAGGTCTTGCCACAGATACTGTCTAGACTATTGCGACCACTTTGTTAGAAGTGTGGGTCAAAATCCACCACCTAGAATTACTTGCCTTTTTTTTTCCAGCCAGTACTCCATATAGGCTTCACCGCTTGCTCAAATGGTTTGTGACAAGCACAGGAAACGAGAGAATGAGAATCACTGACACCGGTGACAAAGGAAGCCAGGCAGTGAGCAGTTTGCAAGATTGTTTGCTACTTTTATTTGCCTTGGTGCATGAATTAATACTGCACCAAATTGTACCAAGTCCTACCTACAGTCATTACGAAAACCAGCAAAAGGTGCTCTAAGCTCAGAGTCAGTATAATCTACTGAAGGAAAGCTGAAATCGATATATTACAGATCAGATTCAGAGCCACTGTAAACTATCAGAGTTCCAGCTGATTCACATCAATTTATATAATATTTCTTAGGAGTCCAAACAACGGTAGTTTACCAAACCTCTAACACAGATTAGTAAAGCGCCTAGGAGAAAACCCTGAAACTGGGGTAGGCAGTGCCAGCTCTCCAGGAAAGGACAGGCATACTACAGAAAGGAAGAAACAGATCTGCAGCAACAGCCATCAGCTTCAGAAGCAGCCATGATTAAATAATACATCAAATTAAAACACATGTAAAAACATGTCATATTTCCCACTACAATGCAGTTGCATTCGTTTAATAAAAAATAGACTGTTTCAATAGGCTCCAAATTCTTTCAAAGTTACACCTCATTTCTAGTTAGTCACAAAGATCAGATTACAAACTCTCTGGTCTTTTTACACATTGCAACACTCATTAAGAACCACTGACTCCTTGGATTAAGAAATCTGAGGCAGGTTAGACTGTCAATCTGAAATGAATGACACTTAGTTTCTCCATCAAAACATTAAATGTAACTCTGAAGAAATGTTCACATCCGCAGAAGTTTATTTTTCCAACTACACTGCCTGACCTAATTAAAAACCCTCTACCTACAAATTTTGTCCCAACAATTAAACAGAAATCCCTTTGCCTACTCATTTTTACACTAAGTACTAGCTTTAAATTTCTAAAGCAGAGAAACATCAAACCAGAATTGTTTCTTAAGGTGATTTATTTCTCATTTTTGCTAACATTACTTTAATGAACAAATCTAGTCCCCTAAAGAAGGCAGCAACTGAATGGAGGCATTACAATAGCTCCTGTCTCTTTTCATCTGGCAAGTAGGTAATGCTTCAAGCATCTTTAATTTCCTATAGCCATAGGGAACTTTAAAGGAATCCAAGAGAAACTTGATGACGCTACTGAAAATCATCAATAATTCCAGCAGTCTTCTGGTTTCACCCATATTTACCATTCACATCTTCTGTCACATAGGGAAGAGTGGTTGTGTATGACATCAGACATTTCAAGAACCATTTCACACGTTTACCTCTTCTCTCCAAACAGCTCACCTCCACGCATGCGGGAGAGCTGGATAAAGCTCAAGGAACTCTTAATCAAGAACATTTTGCTACTGAACTGGGCAAGTAAAACCTATTACAACAATTTAGAAATGACTAAGAAAAGACAAGTCTCAGGTAAATTGCTTGAAATTTCCTGCACAAAGAATTTTTGGTCTGCRAGAGGTTATTAGGAGAAGGAAAAAGAAATGCAAGAGAAAAGAGATGAATATCTGACTACAGAAGCAATTGATTTGGACCATTTAAAGAACAAAACCTGCAAGTGGGTTTCTGCCTTCATAATGGAAGTGCCAGTCAACTTTAGCTGTTCTCATCCACAAATAAGCAGCCTCAATATACAGCCAGCGTGTGTGTGTCAGTATTAGTAATAACACTTTTGCACTACTCTACAATATATTACACTTTCTTCTTTCTGAAGAAGCTGTTTTTTTAATCAACTACAATCTAATCTTCTTGTGAAGTCTTGATATATGAAAGGTATGAAGGATTTTAACTCCATCAGTTTTATTTTCCACTCTTTTAGCCTGTTTGATTCTATGTAAAATAGTAACAAACTTCTTTAAGCAGTCCCTCGACACTCCATTGGGGAGCACATTTCCTACACCTCTGAGTGCAGGCACAAAGCAGTGTGATGAGCATGAGAATGCTGCAGCCATTGAAGTTGTAAATGTTGTTTTATTATCACAGCAGCAAGTCACACTACAAATTGCAATAAAATCCCTTAACATTTATTCATATTCAGGTCATATTAGGTCAAGTGCTTGTGAATAAACTCTAGAGGAAGGAGGTCTGGCTTTAAGACCATTGTTACCAATTGGTTGCATTTTAATAGATTTATTATCCAGCTCAAATTGCAGAGCTGTGACTTAATTTCATCAGGGACAAAATGTTTGTAAGATAAGTTTGAAAAGAGCAGGAGGAAGAAAAATAAATATGCATCTGTATAAGTATTCTTAGAGTCATCCAGACACATTAGACGAGGATGTTGTTCTGGTAACTGTGACACCACACTGTACACACGCCTTAAGTTACTCCACTAGTAATCATGTTTTGCCACACAAAATGCAGACCAGTGTTAGTGATATAAGCATTTACAGTCTTCAAATATAATAACCAAAAGCAGATACATTTGCTCCAGATAAAACTCTTGTAACTCAACAATGTGGTACAAACACAGCATCTGTATTTCTTGGATACCAAATTTTAAAAGATTGTCAGCTCYTCACAGGATAACCAATATCCTCTTTTTCTGATCTTAATGCTAGCCAGTTTGCTGAAAGTATTATTTAATCTAATTATGGAATATCTCTCATAGCATAAATATTCCAAGCTCTACAGCAGGCTTCCATTTGTAACTCAAGAGTAGTGTAAAAACAAGAGTTAATTGCCTGTACAAATATTTCAGGGTAGCATTTACGTAATCTACAGTACATTAAGTACCAGAGTTGTGCTCTACTGATAGGTGAAAGAACAACTTTGAAAGGCAACTGCGTTGCCAATTAGCTTTCAACAAATATGTACACAAGCTGTGCTTGCAGGCTTATGCTCAGCTTCCTCATTCTCTCCAGACTGGCTGCTTTTATAATGGTGAACTCCTTTCTGCTCAAATACCCAGCTAACTTCACACTGCTGGAACAGGGCAAGATGGCGTATTTTACTGAGTTGGAATTGTAACCCATCCAAATTCAAGATCATGACCTGTGACCAATGCCACACTCCAGTCACAAGGATTGAACACAAATTCCTTAGTTAGGTATAGGCGGGGGGGGGAATAAAAAAAGAAATTGGAAAATCTTGCATTGTAGTAAGTCCAAAGAGGATGAGGGTTTGTTTGAGAAAAAACATCCCACAAGTCCCAGCTTCTGTGTGTCAGTCCTCCTCCAGGAAGTTGAGCCAAGAACACGTACACCCACGTGCATTAGCTCTGCAGCAACAGCGTGTTTTTGCCCAACAGAGTTGTACACAAATTAAGAAATAAACCCAAGTTCACAAAACCACATGAAGAGATTAATGTTTGCAGTCTTTGGGCAAATCTGCATAGTGCTCCACCCAGAMAACAGACTTCTTTTAACTCAGGAAAGCTGATTACCTTGGGCTGAGCCCTGTGCCTAGGACACCGCTGCTTTGCTTTGGGTACTCAGATTCTGTCACTGGACGGTTGTCTGGGTGTCACTGGACAACAGTGTGCAAATCCTTTGTTTTCTCTTCATAATTTGCTTTGTAGACTACTGCTATCCACATTGTATTAGAATGGGTCTAAAAGAAATATTTCACAATTAGCTTTCTAATAAATGTTAAAATATCTTTCTGCAATGCTTCCAAGTTTCAGCCCTTTCCAAAAAATATTTTTACCCCAACCTCCCCCCACCCCAAAAAAAAAGAAGTTATTGTTGTTACTAAGATGGAAATATTCTGCAGAATCAAGAGAGTTAAACCAATTCTGGAATTCTGCTTCATAAATTCCTTTGGCTCACATAATTTATGTTATATAAATTGTAATTTTGATAATAAGGCAGCAGAAAATAAGTCTAGTCTTGTAAGTTGTGTGGGTGTATGGTTATGCTTATATAAAAGTTTAGTTATCCACATTACTTCATAAACGTATGTTTAAGTATGCTTTCATGGCTATCTATGCTCTCAGTGGGCACGTTTTGTTTCAGCATTTAGGAAAAATATCGCTATGCCATACAGCGTAAAGCTTGTGAAACCTTTTTGTTAGGTAAAAGTGAACCAAGCCAGTTCTTCGGCTAGTAACCTCATGCTATTAAACTGGCTGAAGAGAGAGAGGCAGGAGGCATGGCGAAACATGGAAAGTACAGCAGAGAGCTGTGTGGCCTTGCTACTGCTGAGTTAGAAAAGTACCTTCTCTTGCATTTTCTGTAGAGCAGTCTATATCTGGACTCTGTTACAATGGAAAGGATTGCCTGATGATCAGTCTCAGACAGACTAAAGATATCAGAGATTAAACAGCTGTTCCTTTGATTCATTTATGTGTGATGGTCAGCTTCACATACAGACCCAATCTGTGGGTCCTTCGTTTGCTAATGCAGTGAATAGCACAAACAAGCCCCCCTATTTTTTTTTCCTCTTTTTAATGACTCTTTTGCAAATGCATTGGTCTCAAATGCAGTATGTTACCACGCTGGGATGTCTGTTTCCTAGAGTGGCTTATCTGCCCACAATGTTCGCAACCTCCAAACAGGTATTTGAACTTCTGTGGAGGAACAGAGGACATGACATGCATTTCAACAAAACAATAGGGTACACTTAAATTTACCTTCAAGTGCAGCAGTACTGAAAAACAACTCAGACCAGCTGCATGGCTTAGCTTGTGCAGCTAAGCCTGAGCAAACGAACACCTTCTTGCTCCTGGGTGTGACAGGCCACTGCCTCCCACTAGGGAGCATGAGCAACAGCAGTGCCAGTGCCACTGAGCTGGTGCACTGTGAGAGCTCTCAGCAGCTCTTCACTTACCGTGACACTTCCTTCAACAAAACCACATCTGTTCAGGGGCCTCTACGGGGTCTTTAACACTGGGCTTTAATGCCCAAATTCGACTGTTCAAATAAGRAAGAGGATTCCAAAACTTGTTTCTAATGGACCTCTTCCGGATTACAGAGGCCTTGGTATCAGTAACATATCCATGCACATGGTGGGTTAAAGAAGAAAAGCTGAATACTGCTGAATACACAAATTACTTGGAAAGCATTGCTATAGAATCCAAATAAAAGACTGGAACTACATATGGTGACTAGGCTAAAATAATTAAAGGAGGGCCATAGGAGAAAAGTAATTTGCAGGAATAATATAAGCCTTGTAAGAAGCTATGTTATCTTTACATAATTTTTTAAGTTTCAATTTGTGTGTGTATATACATATAAACATACAGTTTCACATATCATACTGCAGTATCTCTCAAGTAGTCAATTTTTTTATCTCCAGTTATTCACACAGTAACATATGTTGTTCTGTTTTAGCTTACATTTAGATGCACATAATCATTCTCCATGACAGAACTTCAAAATTTCTTTGTCCTTCCCCACACACTACATACATTCGACCTTTCCAATTATATCAACTGCAGTTTTATTCCAACGATGGCACAACTTGTAAATGATTTATATAGAACTAGCTATGCACTAAATTGTATTTCCTCCCCCTAGAAAAAGGTCTGAAGATGAAGACTTATGCAGCTGCTTTTAAATAAAATATAGTTTTATCCTTTAGTTTGTATTTAGAATGAAAAATACTAATTTTCTTCAATAAATATATACTTTAAAACTATTTTTTTTAAACTTCTCTTTTAAACTTTCCCTTTATGTTTGTGTAACTGTCATGTTTGTGATTTTTAACATTACTATAGTGGGCAAAACAAGAAGAGAAAAAAATAGGCTTAAGAAATAGGAACATTTCCAGTTCTCTGTCATTCTCTGTAATCCTTTAGAGCAATATAACTGCTGGTTAACACTAAATATCTAGTGGTATCATTGAAGGTAGCACTTAGCCCTATCAATGTACCTTGATATTAAGTGTTGCCAAAGTTCTTCTCTTGCTACCACAGTTTAAGAAAATGAATCCAATGCAAGAGGAAAATTTCAGAAAACTTGGTTGTAAACTAAGGATGTTCACACAAGAGGGTCTCTAAACTCTTCAGAGTTATGTCAAATTTTATAGGCAACACAACACAGTACCCAYGCAAATCTCTAACTGCCAAAAATGATGCCAGGCACAGTAACTGAAGTTTTCTCCTGGCAATTCATTCACTTCCCAACAGGTCACCAACAGAAAAGCCCCCTGCAACCTCACACCACTCTCTCCCATCAGAACTATGACCAACTTTTCAGGCACCATCCTGGGCATTCTGCTGCTTCCACACTGGTGACAAGGTGAATAAGGSAGCATGTCTTCAAAATATCACTTCAAAAAACAAAAGCACCCAAAACAACCCAACTATGAGACTCATAATTTTCATAGCCTGCTGCAGAGCAGAAATCAGCTTACATCTATTTAAATACATATAAGGTAGTATATTGGCAGATTAAAGCCAGGGTTGCTTTGATTCGTCTTCCTGCTTCACCACCCCTCCACTGTGAAAGATGAGTTACTTCAGTGAAAATTCTGGTTAGGGGAAAGCTTGCACCAAAACCGGGACATCTGCACCAAAACAGAGGCAGCCCAGGTGCACACTGCTCCCTCCCTGATGTTGATGCGCATGTGGAATATCTGGCACGTTTTCTTCTTCCAAACAGAGCTCCCCCTCAACCCTGCACTAGGATCATCCAAAGACCACCTTCTGTAGTGACACCCAACCAGGCCCTGAGATGGTTCAAGGGCGTCATCTCCAGCAGCTGCACTCTGCTGCTGCGACATGCACTCAAAGCTGGGGATTCAAGGCAGGAGCCAAAGCTGAACAGGAAACTTCAGGGCTCTCTGTCTCTGGTGGAGTGACCCCAGCATCTTCTTTGTCAGGATGCAGAGGGCAAAAACCAAGGGAAGGAGAGTGAATGGCAAGAATAGCAAATGTTGGTCAAATGGATTTCATGTTCCTTCTACATGCAATTACTGTGTAGYATGCAAGTACTACATGCAAGTACTGTGTAGACAGTATACAACCGTCCTTCACCTGTTTTAACCAATCAGATTTGTCTCACACCGGGTCAAACCACAATACAGGAATAAAATGATTTTAGTACCCTGTCTTCCATGTTTAGTTGCATTCCTTTTCTGGTATTTAACTCCTCCCATCTTAAAAACAAACAAACCAAACAAACCAACCCCACAGTAAAAGAACCCCAAATATCTGCCCTTATTTCTAGGTCAGGAATACTGCTTTGCTTCAGTTCCAGGACCCAAAGTTGCACTAAGTTTGCTGAATTTTACCTGAATTTCTGATATATCACATCAGTTTTAGACCATTAACATTCATCTCTCGGTAACCCTGATCTCTAGTTGTGCTAATTTTAGAACAATCTGAATGAATTCTGAAAACTGAACAAAACTACTGAAGCACCATAGATAAAGTTCAGTTAAAATCCTGTGCTAGCTTTTCTTCACTGATATTTGAAACCATACAACTCATCAATATTACTGATTAATATTGACTTTTACTCTTCAGCTCGCAGTATTTCTCCAGCTGCATTTAATGGCTATTACTAAAATTATCTGCATTTTAATTTTTCAGCATTCACATTTTTCTACTACTYTCCCAACAGATTTCTTTTTTTTATTATTTTTTTGGCCCACTGCCCTTCCTCACAGTGTCCACAATCCGTGGAGAAGATATTGCTGATGGCGTTATCACAGGCAAACAGAATGAAGCTAATGGTAACAGGCACTCCTTGCTAGGTAATTATTATAGGAGAAGGAATGCAAATGAGCCCTAATCTGTCTCACACAATGGCAGAGGTCTCAGATTTGCATTAAACCTTTTGCAGTTCTCCCAGATCGGGGACTCTGCAGATAACAATGCATCTGCAGCCCCGGCTGCCCCAGCAGTTATTACATTGTGCCCCAGCAGGTACACTGTCCCTGAATGACTCTCCCCTCCCCCTTTGTATCTCTGGTCCCCTCCTCCTTCCCTCCTGCCCACCAGGAAAAAAACCTAATTGTGCATGCCATTTGGCTCAATTCATGTTTACAATGAAGAAGAAATCAGCGCCGTTTGGTAATTGTAAGAGGGAAATGGACATCAGGAAATCTCCATTCTATTCCCAGCTATGTCATTCACTTGCCAGGGAACTGCAGGAAAATAACTTTGCTTTTCTGTGCATCCATGTGTTCAGTTAGAAATACAGGGCTGGCATTTGTAGTGGCCCAACAGACTCTCATTTTACAGTGGCACCTGCTGAACACTTTCAGGAAGCAAATGCGAGACTTCCCTGGAATCCAGGTTGAGCTCATGATAAGCCGCGGTCCTTCAGAAGAAYCACTGCCTAGATCTCAATTCTCCATCTGATAATAGGTTGTAAAGAATGATATTCTTTTCCAGCACTGTGTTCTGCTATAAAAACACCTAAAATAACACCTGCCAGCTGGGGCTATGCTCAGCACTCACAAAGATGTCTGCCCACCAGCAGATCTTAAAAGAAGGTGGTGTAGGAACTATGTTGGAGGTGCTCTGATCACAAGTCACATAACAGAAGGTTTTTCCAAACCTTATCTTTTCTAGCTTCTTCCGTATGGTTTGTTTGGATTAGGAGCATGGGAGTCACACGTACTAAACCCTTCCCAAGCAAGTCCCTCGTCTGAGTTCAAAAATCCTCACCAGCATACGAGGTGGAATAGACTTTTTCCAACAATAGTTCCTTCTTTCTTGAACACTCATTTTCTCCTGAGACATTTTTGTCAAATAGGATAAAATACAGTAATAATTTATTTTCAAAATTGATCTTCAGGAATCAAAGTTTCTGCCACAGAAATGCAGACTAGAAAATGGAGATTACCAAACTTTAAGTGGGCATATAAACTAACTTCTCAGCATATTTAACAAAAACCAACCAAACAAAAAAACTCCAAAAAATCACCCCCCCAAAAACCCCAAAACATACATACTTTGTGTGAGGAATGGTTTCAAAAATCAAGATGAATCACCAAATTTATCTGCACATCACTACTATTCCAGTAACACTTGTTTTGTTTTTATCTGAAATATGCAAAGACTTACGTCTTGGAAATTTGTTATTAGGCGAGTGTTAGACTAACTCAAAATAATGTCATAAATAATTAAARGGTATTTGCTATCAAGTTATTGACACAAGGCCTGAAGTAGCTGCAGTTAACTAAGGTGCACTAAGTACCAATGATGTCTGAAAAAAAAATACAGTTTTCAGATTCCTTTTACCAAGGCGGCAGAGAGAGAAATGACAATCATAACTGGATTTTGCAAGCACCATACACAACTCTTTGGATTTATTTTCAACCAAGAATTTAGRGACTCATGCAATACTGTATCAAACAACTCAAATATGAGTCCTAACCACAGATGCAAAGTCATCTATGCCAGGCCTAGAGTGAGATACTGAGGGAACCCAAGAAGCAAAAAAATTGGAGCAGTCACCAAAAACTAGCACAGTGTCACATTACTAAATGACATCACTCTCAATGACACCATTCAGAGACATTAATCATTCACTGTATTTGCTCTGGAGACAGCTATACGCTTTGTTCTTTCTTTCTATGAGGTTTTCTTCCTTTTTGAATATACCAAGGCCAATAGTGGCAAGCAGACCCTTTGGAAATCAGCTGTGGGTATTTKTAAAGCCTCCATAGCTGCCCAGATTGAGTAAATACTATAAATATAATTCCTACTAAAAAATGCCCAGAAATTAACTTTTTTTTTTTACAACAACAATAGTTAAAAAAACACAGCTACAGAAAGTGCTACAGGTTTTTTAACACCATACAGCAAGGTAATTTTTCAATAATCAGAGTTTTGCTCATTTCCTCTCATGGAGCAGGAGGTGGGGCAGTGCTGCTTCTTCATGTAGTTACTGGGACACGCTATGCTTGTCTCTGGTTGCTGGTACCCTCAAGCAATATTCATTACACCTAAACAATCAGTTTAAAAATGTACTTATTTTTAAATAATGCTACAGCTCTGTTATGATACTGAGGTTCTCTGAAAGAATCTTCTCCCATTTGCACTGACATTTAAGGTTCTTGCCACTTGGAAGGACTGATATGGTACAACATTATGAATTATCAATCTTTACATCAGAAAAGCAAAAGCTGTCTTGCACTGATTAGTTCCCATAAAACAAAGATGGAGATTTTCATTCATCTGGTTCATAAAGCTGAAAACATTTTCCCATGTAGTCTTTGCGCTAATTTTCCAACACTAGCAAGCATTTCATTCAGCACATAAGAAGAGGGTATTTTTACATTATCAAGGCATGACAGGTATCAGAACCTACAATTTACAATTCTAACACACTCAGGTTCAGATTTGTCACTGGTCTCTAGGCTGCTCCTCCCCASTGACCAGTTACTACCAACTACCTACTGGTACCATTCATATGCGCATAAAAACTTTCTTTCAAACCCAGATGTAGTTGTGGAGAGCCTGAGAGGCTCACCCTCACTTGAAAGTCTGAGATTACCACACTGCTGCCGGACCAGCAAAAGCACCACGGCCGCAAAAGTCAGGCACGACAGCCCAAACCAATTTTACTGCCACCTGAACACACCCGTCTGACTGCCTGGAGTGGCCTCAGCTATCTCGCCCCCTCCTGCTCTCAGACCTGAGGTGGGCAGGGGAGAGGCACTCTGCAAGATAAGGAACAGGGAGCAAGATATCTTCACGGGGAGCTACTGCTCACTCTGTGACCCTTGGCCCATCACCGAAGCCATGCACTTCAGGACCACTCACATTAAGCATTAACTCAGGCAGTTCAGCTGTGTTGCCGAGTAGCCAGTCAAATATTTACAAGGGTTTTAGAAGGTGCAAGATTAACCTCATCCTTTCAGTGTAAAACCCAGTGTCCAAGATTTCATACTCTGTTTTGCATAGCAAGAAGTCACAATTCTGAAGCTTTGAGACTTGCAACACAAAGGCGTTAGAAGGAATAATCCAAACAGGATAACTAAGAGGGACTCAGTGCACACTGTAGACAAAATATTGGCACCACATACAGTGCTGGCAAGTTGAGCAGCATGCTGTGTTCCTAAGGGGGAGAACAAATAACACCAGCTCCTAGAGCTGGTGATTGCAACCTCACCTGAACAGCAGCTTTCCCTTTGTCCAGCTGGCCCTAGGTCGTTTTATGGTAAAGACAAAAATTGTCATTGCACTTTCAAGGATCTCAACAGCTTTCCAACCTTGGGCTACCCCCCACCCCGCCATTCTCACCAGCCTTTTGAGAGTTTCCCTCTATAGCAGCATTCTGTGTTTCAGGGATTCAACCTTTCAACTGAAGCATGCGAGATCACTTATGCTCTTGAACCGGTGGAGCTGCCAGCCTCCCTTTTGTTGCGCAGGGATTTACACTTGAATGGTGCTGGGAAGCAGAGTCTTTTAAGGAAAGGCTGGTGGGGGAAAGACAATTTCCTTGCCAGCATCCTATTCGCAAATCACGCCCATCTACCAGCTCAACTTCTCCAGTTCACATAACTACAGGAAGCTTATCGAACCAATAGTTTGTAAGAAGTTTGCTGTGAAGTGACTTTTATGAATAAATTGCTAATTTGAGTTCACTTCAACAAGGCCATACATAGTCATAAGTGAAGTTCATTTCGAGCCTAAATGTGGGCACTTAATGTAATTCGGCCCAACGTAAATGACGTCATTATCTTAATCTATGACTCATTTATGTATTTCCTATTATAGCCCTGCATTGCCATGCACATCATAGTCCATCTGATGGCTTCTACAGCTTTTCAAGAGAGACACTGGGGAACACCACAATGGCACAGATGCCCTGCAGAAAATCATCTGAACAAGAGTCAAACTGTTCCAGTTTAACAGTGACACGCTGGCTTTGGCTCTCCACTTAATCATGCATGCAAGGAGCACCACCCTGGTGCATTTCTGTCCCTAAGTTGTGAATGGGTAGGTAACTACAGATTGGTTTCAGGCTATGTTAGCAGTTACCAGGCAGTATCATACTGCTGCCTTTCAAACAGCGGCACTCGTAAATCCACACACTTTTTGTTTGTCTGCTTGCTTGCTTGGAAGCATAAAGCTTGCTATCTCAAAGAAAAATAACAGCATCCGAAGTTTGAAAGTTGGCAAATGCTAATCTGGCATAACAAAAGATCTGTAAGGAAAATTCCTTCTGGTTTTAAAATTTTACACCTGCTTCTGATTAGATTCTATTTCCTGAATTCTGAATTGGCCACAAGCTGAAACTCACAGAGAGCACTGCCTGCAGAGTGCAGCAAGGAAAAGGCTAGCACACTCCAGAGCTGGTGGCAAACCACAGTCCCCATGAAAACCACATGTGCCAGAGACCAAATATTTTGCATTTTGCTTACTGCTAATAAAGCTGCTTCACTTCATTAAAAGCAGCTTATCATTTTATCTACTCACTCTGATTAATTAGCCTCTAGTTAAAATGAATGAGCACTTGATTCGAGGATTCTATTAATGTGACACTGGTGAACCACCACTTGCATATTTCTTCCATCCTTTTCCTTTTACTCTCCCCATCCTCTCTACACCAAGTGTCATATTAGGCCATTTGGATTGACACTCCCAGAACCCTCTGAGGATACCAAAACACTTTTAAAGACAGAGGTGAGTAAGGAAATGTCCCACAGTTCAAAATTCTTCCAAGGCTCAGTTTTCCTGCTGGAATATACAGATGGATGTAATCTACTTCTCACTGTAATTATGACCACAAGCTTGGAAAGAAACAGCATGGAAAGAAGAAAGAGCCAGGCAAACACACTGTGTTGCAGGGAACAGGAGCAAAACAACAGTACCATTAATATATACAACTTATTTGTCTTTCCAGAACAAAATAATTTTAGCTATGAAGCACAAACAGCAGTAAGTTCCATCAAAACCCTGATTTTCTTAGAGAGTGAAGAACTTYCTCCCAAGCCAAATACCATGTGCTGTATATGCATAAAGACAGCTTCTGCTACAGTATATGCCTACAGATTTCACAGTTGCATACGACCGCCAAAAATCTCAATTTCTAGCAGCAAGAAACGTATGTTACCATTATTTAGCCAAGCATCTGAAGACTGAAATATATCATAGCTGCTCATTTTGCTGGAAAACAGTGCTTTGCTTCATGTACCTAATCTTCTTCTCTAATCAATTTATTTTATGAATGTCACAAATACCCCAATGTGTTTGGGAAACTTTAAAAAAATAAACAAACAAAACCTTCCCTTTTTCTTCTTTAAAATGTTACTCTTCCACTCTTTTGCAACAATGCCCACAGAAGACTGAAAGATCATTAGGCCTAAAACTGCGACAAATTAATATTTTGAGGGAGGAGTGAAAAGAAAGAAGATGAGCGGAAGGGGAAATAAAACTTCCTGGGTCATTCTAACATTAGGGCTAATTTCCTGTTTAATCCAGATAAATTATAGGTAGGTAGAATAGGAAGGAAGTGACTGGAAACTTTGTATTTATGCTAATCGCAATTTAAGAGGTCTCTTCAAGAGAATAGCTTGTTTAGGTTATGAACGGCAGACTATAAGCACAAGCTTGAAATTCACAGTCCAGCCAGACAAGGCTGTACTCAAGAAGGCACCAAAGCAAGATCTGGTTTACATCACACAACAGGGCAGTAAGTGACCATGAGTCACTGCTGCACTTCATCTGGCTTTTAAGGCCATCAGCACCAGATAAAAATGTTTCAGGACACATTTTACAGAGCACTTCCCAGTATAAGTTTACCTGGCCAGTTGAAATCTGCACAGAATTTTCTAGACAAAATTTCTTCATGACAAGGCTTCCAGGATGAAGTATCTTCTGTCCTGCAGCTGGCAAGACATCAGCACAGCTCTCTACTGTAATGCCTGGGTAACTGAACAGGAGTCTTCCTGTGGGCTAAGCCCAAAAGGGATGAGACAGGATGAATGATTCCCACCACCACCACCACCTGGGCTGTCAGTAGTATCCAGTCCTCACAACATCCCAGGCAGCACCACGTAAAACCATGTGTATGCCAAACACAGTAGAAGAGACAAACAAAATTGGAAAACATGGATTTTAAAATATCAGCTCATGATTTTGGATTCATATTTTAAAGTACTTGGTTTAAGGATGAAAAATTCTGCTGGTTTGGTTTTGTTATTAATTTTGTATGAATGGCCAAACTGTTGAAACTTATAAAGAATTCACAGGCATCTCTGTGTAGCTGAAGGATGGGGCACTTACACCCAGACGGGTCATTCCCTAGCAGAACACGACAGTCATCACTTGTAGGGAAATAAGGGAACAAATCAGATCTTTCTTCATTGCTAATTGCAACAAGGACTTTATGGCTGATTTGGGCCTTCCAGCTTTCTTTTTGAGGGACTAACAGGTAATATAAACAAAAGTAAAATACCAAAACCTGCCACCTATGCAATGTGTTACACTTTATTCCTCTCAGCCATTCATCATAGATTAGCATAACAGGCTCTTTCAGAAACTCCTTCCTGCAGACTGGCAGTTTGTAGTGCCAGGGCTCTGCAGCAGTCACTGCAAGCCACTCAAGCCAGAAAATTCCTCCTAGAAGCCCTCCAAAGGTCTAGAGAGCACAGGAAGCCACCTCAATGGTTAGGGCAATTACACCCCACGGGTGATGGTAAGCAGGCATCTGGCCTCCACAAGCATCCCTTCAGCCCCTGGGCGTGGATGAAAAGAGGAGTCAAGTAGTGATCCAATTGCAGTTCATCAGGGTGGTGGAAGAGGGAAGGAGAGGAGGCTTCAGCACAAGGGAACATGCTACTCCATATAGGACTTACTCCTAAAAGTAAACTCCGTTCTATATTCAGGAGATCTATACACCTCAAACACAATGACTCTGAGGAATACTTAAAACTCCTCTGCATTATATACAATTGAGGCAGGCAGACCATAACTGTTGAAACTACAGGAAAGCCAAGCAACCCAGAGTTATCTGCTAATACTAAGAACTGAAGGGTTTTAATGAGGGACAACAAAAGGTCATTGCCATAGCTACCCTACGGGGCAGGGGGCACACACCACAGGTCAGTACCTTCTAGCTTGCCATAGAGATACAGATGCCCCAAGAAAAGCCCTTGCAGTGTTCTCACCCTATCTCCCTAAAACCCTATTCACTTTACCCATACGTGTGCACCTGTAAAGTTTTTCCTCAGAAAAGGGCTGACTTAGACAACTGAAAAGGGTAGAAAATTCAAAATCATGGTTCTTACTATGACTTTAACCTATCTTCCTGTGCCTAGATTTGCTAAATTTTCATTCTGTTTAATACTTTTTAGACTTTGTCTATAAAAGAAGTGATTTASAAACAAGTTAATTTCAGCTCTGAACTCTCCAATTTCTATACATTTAAAACCACTAAAGATGTTTAAAACCATCTTTCTGGAGGTACATAATAAGCATTTAGCTTTCTGAAATCTACATGGTAAACAGATTCTAAACATAAAAATTACCTGAAAAATGCACTGCTGGGATGGAAATTATTTTTCCTTCTCCAATAAAATTTAAGAGATTTAAGTCTTCTCCATATCAGAATAAAAAATTAATACCTGTAACATTCATGAAATGGAAATCTGAAAAAAATCAAATGTTTTACTAAAAAGCAAGAGAGGGCAGGCTCATTGTTAACATAAAGTTAATTAAGTACTTAAAGACCTTAAGCAGTGGCAAAGTCCTGATTTAAAGCGGGAGACAGTTAAGGCTTTGCAAACTGAGAACTCTGGAAGAACCTGTCATCCTCTCCCAAGATGCAATATAGCTTTGACAGACACTTCATTTTAGTGAATATAGTTATTGAATGAGAAATCCTAACCCCAAAGATCTCAAAGGATTTGAGGGAGGAAAAAATCCAAGACTTGAAACAAACACCTTGTTGAAATGCTCTACAAATGCTGAAGAGCTATGAACTTGATTTAGATATGAAAAGAAAAATACAAACAATTAGGGTAAGCCTCCTGCTGACAGATAAGTCATTACAGACATGCTGTTTAACATACACAGTGTCACCCACCTGAAATGTTAGCTAGCAGCAGTATCACCTTTCCTTTGGAGATGGTTCAGTTTGATATAAATAAGAGAGGAAAATGGGGAAATGATAAGGGAAATAAAGTTCTTTAAAAAAAAAAAATCAGTGCAAAATAGTTATTCTAGATGCAGTGCTACAAAACTTAACTTCTGAAAAAATCTGAATGGAGGTAGGGTTGCTCTTTCAACAAACAAAAAAATTGAAAATTATCTTTGCCCAAATTTACTTAGAGGAATGGAGGGAGAAAAGCACAACATTAAAGGCAAAAACCAAAATACAGCAAAGTGTAGTCCACTGGACAGCCTCATCTTTTGTTGCCTTGTCCCTGCTCTGCCTCTCCCTCTCCTTTCTGACTCCCCTTCGACACTTCCAAACTGGGAAGGAGTATATGTTCCCCATCCTCCACCTCTACTGAACCTGCTCTAGTCCAACACACGGGCAAGAATTTCCTCTTGCTTTGGTTCTCAAATTTCACTGTCACATCCAGCCTCTCCCCCCAAAGCTTTTCACCCCGAGGACTACAGTCTGCATGACTGCATTTGATAATACAGACTCTGCTGCTTAAATACCGCACATTTGCAGACAGTTAAAGCATGTTTTACAAAGGTACCATAAAGGGCTTTAGTAACATACACTTCCTGGGCGTGCAAGTCGCTGCAGCAGCTGGAAAGGGACCCTGTCCAATATGGGACAGTTTGCCTCTCCTCACTAGGATGAAAACGAGCACACAGAGACAAGGCATTTGTGCTGGAGCCGTTCCCAAGCCATGGCTTCAGAGGAACGATTCATCTGACATGTTGCAACTCAGGAAGCATGTGCAGGAAAGGAGGAGGGTAGCAGCAGGCAGGGGTTCCCCTCCAAATTTCCAGTGCCGTGCAAGAGGGACAAACAGATGTAGCCAGCCAGGGAGAAACAGCAGCAGGCTGTGCACAGCCTCTCAGCCGACCCTGTGAACTGAGCAGTAGCACTTCTCTCCACTGCACATCACTGCATAAGACATATGCTGGGAGGGAGACAATAACAAGAAATGGTGCCCACAATCCTGCAAAACATCTTTCAAAGCTTGTGCTTCCCTCAGCCCCCAACCCAGGGAGTTCGAAGGCATTCAAAAACAGCAGAAAAACTCGGCTGGAGCTACGAATCTTAATAGAATCTTTCCTCCACACGTGCAGCTCAGCCAAGCCTCCCACATCTCAGTGTGCCCCAAAATGTCGCGTTTCAAAGAATTTTACAGAGCCTTCACTTGTTTGGGAGAGAACAGGTTCAGAGGCCACAAGGCAGCTCCTGCAGGCTCCTCTCAGCATGCCACAGCATCCGTGGCGGAGGCAATGCCTGCCTGCAACAGCACAGGCAGCTGCAATCTTTAGTCTGGCACCAAGGAGGAAAGCTATCATCCATTTTTAAGTTAGATTCAGGGAACCAGCTGGGGACCAGTGATTGCCATTTTTGAAGTGCACGAAGAGGAGTGTAACCAGCCTTTCCATAGTAACGAAGATTAGCGGCCTTGAGTCTGACACTCCTCCTGCATTAAAAGATAGGAGACAAAGAGAGAGACAGGTAATTACATAGAAGGAGCCCTGGGGAAATTGCAAACTCCTTGAGAACCCTTTAGCTGGTCTGTATGTTTCTCCTTGTCTCTGCTTCAGCTGAAGGTCTCCAAGAAACATTCGCCCATTAGATCATTAGCTTTATTGCAGAAAGTAGCCAGACAGCTGGTAGTGGCTGTTCAATAAAGACTTAGCTTGCCCCTGCACCATCAAGAATGAGATGGAAAATGAGAAAAAGAACATCCCAAGGCACATTACCTGTCCGGGGCTTATCCTTGATAAGTTAGTGTACTTAGTCAGTCTGAGGGGTCTGACAAATGAACTCTGACAAATCTTGYTTGGGCAATTTAAGACATCATTGCATCGCACTGTCTTTCCAAACCCTTCACTAATGTTAGCACCACTGAGTAATCTGGCAAAAAAATTGTATCACCCACTGGCCTCTCCAATTCAGAACCTAGCAAGTTAGCATAAACYCCTGCTCAGTGCTGGATTAAGTTGTCAATTCTAAACCAGAATGGCTAAGGTCTAGACACAAGATACTGCCTGCACTACAAGAAGCATTAACATCCACCACAAAGATAGAAGAGGAAATGACATCTCAAAGCACCGCAGCTCCTAAGCAAATATAAGTCTTTGATATTAAAATACATATGCAATTTGTCTAACAACAAACTTGAGTCTACTCATGCAGCTCAGGATGCTCTATGAATCAGCACTGCTTTTTTGTACTTTATATATCCCTGACACATAAATTGAATGTCTTGAAGTGAAACGATGGACATGGATTACATGTGGATCACATCACCAGATAACTACAAAATTAAATTCCTCTCACCCGCTGCATTTTGCATTTCTGCCCAAAACTGGAAGAATTGCCATGTGTTTCCAACTCTTCACAAAAACACACCATTCAGAACTAGAGTTGGGTTTCCAGATAGTTCCTGTCTTATCTGTCAGTGACATAACCAGCCACGAAACCATGACAGACCCCAGAGAAGACATCAGGTTTAAAACACTAACCAAAACAACAGCCAAAACAATCTATATTTGCCTGATTAGATGTACACGTATGATAACAATAAAAGAAGCACTTTGAGATATGATTCTGCAACTTGTCTTCTCCAGACCTAACTCACTCTCTTTTCATCTAAGCTGATGTTCAGGCAAAGATTTAGTCAATCAGTCTGCAATACAACAGTTATATTTTTTTTTTCCTCTGCAAGCATTTAAAATATATCTCATCTTCTAGTTTTCCTCAAGGGACAGTATCCTATGCTTAGAAGTAGAGCAAGAAGTGCACAAAGCTTCTGTTTGCATGCCAGTATTAGAAGGACAATCCACATGAACCAGAAGCTTGGCTAAGCTCCATGTAGACAAGCTTCTTCTACCATCACCTTCCCCTCCAGAAGGAGCAGAGCGGGCAGGACACCTTGAAAAGCAGATAACAATTACCCCTTACCTTTCTGAAGAGGCCGCCGCCAATTAGCACATTCCTGGAGCTTCTAAATCAGGCAAGAAGAAAGGAGAGGAGGGGAAAAAAAAAAAAAGGGGAAGAGGGAGCTGTTTTCTTCCTCAGCACAACAGTATTTCCTGAGGGGTGGAGGAAAAAAAAAAGAAGAAAAAAGGAAATAGACATTAGCTTTTGTGATTTTCAAAGAGTCTACAGATTACAACCTTGCTTGGCAGAGCTACTGTGCCACTACCTCCGCAGTTCCAAAATACCAACTTAGGGTGACCTGTATTTTCTCCATTGACACCTTATCAAAATAGGGAATATGAATGTCAAGTCAACCACTACTAAGAAAAGCAAAGACAGATTCCTCTCAGAATGGGATAAAGTCCCATACTAGAACGAGGTAAAGTGCAATTCAAAAATATTCTTGAGCACTTATTCTATTAAGCAAACATGCTTCAGCCGAGCTCACGCCCACTTCTGTAAAAATTTAAATGAGCCATATTTACTATCAAAATAGTTGGCAAAAGGCAAATTCCAACATGCATACTGAACATACAGGTATATACTGACATTCAAGTGCTTATGTACTCTTCTCTGAGACGATCATACCTACAATTATGAGGTATTCGCAAGTCATCATAAGTTCTATTTCTTTTTAAGACAACTACTCTTTCTCTTAAGACAATCTATTTTCTTAAGACAACCTATTCCAGCTATATTGAACCTTTCAGTAACAGCAAGAAAAAAAATATTTGTGGGGGTTTTTTTATCAGAATGAAGGGAAAGGGATCCAGTAAACCTTTTTGTGACTGAAGATACCACTTAGAAATCCACCTTCACTCCCATAAAACCATAATTCCTCACCTCAGATCATCTCTCTCTCTCTGCCCTACTCCTAACATGACTTTAAAGAAACTTAGAGACACTCAGATTTAATGGGCCCCTCCCTACCTCCAGTACCTGCCTCTGATGAAAGGCAGGAAAATCAAGTGGAAAATTATTTTAAAGGGTGCATGCAAGACATTAACATATTTGAGGAAATGGCAATCAAGGTTTTCCATGGGGAATGAGCAAAGGGAAACACATCCCGACTGTTCTCCATCACACTCTGTTGGCTTATGTTCATACAGAAAACTCTACCCTTTTCTATCCCATGGAAAATCTGAACACAAGTTGCCAAAATAAGGAAAAAAGTCTATGCTACCTTACATTTCCCCACACACTTCTGCCATCCCTCAAAACAATAATTAACCCATCTGCTAACAGCATACAGATCCTCGTCTCCTAGAAGAGATTTTAAATAAGGGGCTCCAACAGATAGGAAAGAACATAAAAGGCGGCACTCCTATCACAGCATCTCCCTCCAAGCCACCACGTCTGTCCAATTCTAAATGGCCACAGTTCCTGCGTTTCTCTAGGGGACAAAAGCTCTTTTTTTCTCTCCTCCTGTCAGCAAGACTTAAAGCTGCAAGAGTAATTCTGTCCAGATTCCCCTCTAGATAGGCAATGCTTTAAAGAATTCATGAAGTAACAGTGGCAGCGTAAATAAACAATGAAAAACTAAATAAAGATCACAGAAGGCAACACACAGAAAATGCGCACTAAGGAGAGAAAGAACAAGATCAGTGACTCAAAACTTCTTCTGCCTTGTTACATGCACCCATAAATAGGCCCAGCAATAATCTGACAATGCGAAAGATATAACTACTCAAAAACCTGCCTCCTCAACCTTCTGCCTAAAGGCAAACCTTCCCACAGTGTTTAATTTCACTTTCTCGATGTCTTACACCCCTCGGTTGCATTTCTGCTTTCACCCTCTCGTACTAATTCATGCAAAACAACTTAAAGCCAAAACCTGGAGAACTCGAATCTTTTTTTTTTTTTAAAAAAAAAAAGAAGCAGTGCTACAGCCCTCACTGTGGGGACAGGAGAAGAAGTGACCCTTAGTGAATTGCTCCTGACATGTGTACATCCCGAGGCTATGTGCAAATCAATACTTACTGAGCAGCTCAGCACAGATCAGGTTGCAAAATGCAAGAAAAAAAGAAATTGTATTGCCCCCTCAACCATACATAGTTTTGTATCCCTAAATCAAATGAATAATTTGCTTTTTTCATTATCTCATTAAAAGGATGCTTTTGACAGCATTTTTTTTCCCTGCTAAGAAAATCCCCCCACAGATGTCCAGTGGAGTTGCTAACAATTCATATACTGGTTACATTTCAAATGCTTAAAAATTTTGCACTTCCATCCTATTACTAGTAGGAGAAATAGTTTAAAGCAGACATGGAAGATTTGAAGGAAGCATATTTTTAAATCAAACATAAAATCAAGAGGTGGCAAAAAAGAAGTCTGAGAGCAAAAAACTGAAGTCTTTTAACAACGTTCTCAGGGAGACAGAAATCTGTCTTAAGTACCACTTAGGGACGTAGGTTTGACTCAACATCACTTGCTCAAAGAAGGTGAGACTGCTCTGTTCTCAAATCCTCAGGCAAGAAAAAAAAAAAATGAAGTGAAATAATGCATTACCCAAAAGTCAAATTCTAAGCGGAGAAACCTCGCAAAATGACTTACGATACCAAAAGACTCGCCTAGATTTCTGGCAGGGGCAGAGATAATCCGTATGAAAAAAATGTCAAAATGTTTTGGGTATACAGCCACTACAGGAAGGAAACAAACAGAAAACTGGGAAACACTGTATCAAAACCCAACAAATCGTTGACATCAACATTAGATAAATGACTAGGCATATGTTGAGTCAAACACCCTCAAGATGGTGTGTGAGTCAACTTCTGCAATGAATTTAGCAGAGTTCCTTTCCTATATCAAGCTTAATAAAAATAATCCTTGATTATTCCAGCTAGGTCTGAGTTCTCATTAGATCTCACATGATGCATGCAGAATCTGGACAGTACCTGAGCTGTAGATTGAAACATGTGCCAGCGATTCTGGAATATGATTTTGACTAATCTTCTCTGAATGATGATACCAGATTTATTCTTCCTGCTGCACAATGAAAGCAGTGTTTTTTCCAGGCAATACCCAAATGCGGCCCACTTCCTACACTTAAATGCAAAGATCCTGCGGGACATTTGCCAGGATCTAGGTCTTAACTGATCCAGAGGCTTTTTACATTCAGAAAATAAAATTTTGGGAAAGTAATGCCACTCACTCCCAGTCTTCACTGCATGACTGGTGAAGAGCTTGCTGACCTTATCATGTCTGACCCTACACAGAGCCCCCATCAGCTTTTAGAGGAACTAGTGTGTCAACAGCAGCTCCGATTATATACAACCAACCTGGAAGATTTTCCAGTTTATTGCATTTTCTAGCTTTGTGACATCTATTAATTTCATTACATCGAGGAATTAGATCAGAGCACTGCTGCATGTGACATGACCCTCCCCAAACCTTGTCCATAACATAAGGCAACTCAGGGTTTAAAATAAGGTGGGGATCATCACGATCACCTCTTAAAATTTACAGAGAAAACCAGAAAGTGTTCTCAAGGCTCTTCAATCCATGTTTAACAAACAGCTACTTTCTTCAGGTGAATTATATGCACTCTTAGTGTGCCCTAACAGAAATAGGTCAACTTTATAAGATAGTAAAAAGTTCTTTTTTTTTCTCTGTTTATTTTCAATCTTTTCATCTAGGAGAGGTAATAAAACAACTATTTCCTTAATATCTATTGAGGGAAGTAGCAGTCTCCATTTCTCACTGCAAAAACTAAACCAACAAACTAAGAAAAAAGAAGATTAAAATACCTACTCTTAAAGAGCATGATGAAACTGAACAAAAACTCTCATCCTTGGGTTTTGAAGCAAGGACCCTCTCCTGCCTCTGCATCAGGTTGTTTCTCCAATCTATTTTCTAGTATCTAGAGCTGGGAAAGAATCAGTATTAAACAGAACTTGGATGTTTCATTTCATGTAACATTTCATGAAAACACAACATGGTGTTGACCTACAGCAACATTAAGAGAACAAGCTAGAAATTAGCAAATTCTCATTTAATTTAGTATGAATTCAAAGCATATCCCTATTATCCATGCATATGTGTGTGTGCACGTCTCATACATACAACAGGATAAGCCTTCCACCACAAACACCTGTACTGAAGATGTTTGTGAAGAAACAAGCTTCTTCAAACACAAATGCTATTTTCCCAGAACTGTATCTGCACAAAGACAGAAAGCTCTTCTTAAAGCTCTTCTCAAGTATCTATTACAAAAAGCCAAGAAAAAGTAACCAAAATATTGTTGCAGAAGCACAAAGCATAGGAACATGGTAAGAGTCAATGAAAACACAGGTCTCCTAAATAAATTTTCCTTTCATTTGCCTTAGTGAACTCATGAGATCCACCACCACCAGACATCTAAATAAACTACTAAGCTTTACTGACATGAAATGTATTTCCTAAACAAGCAGTATAATTTTTCTTAATTTGRACAACCTTTAATTCAAATGCCAAATGAATTATATTTCTACATCTTTATATAGAGGTGTTCACACAATTGTTTCCTACAGCTTTCATGTTATGGCTATGTGTATTTTCCCACCTGCTTTCCTTGGATCCTAAAAAAAGCTCTTCCCAAAATGACGGGCCCATGTGAAAAATCTATGCTTACAGAAACACTATTCATATGGATGCATTTAGGTAACATGCTTATTAAAGGATACCAGCCTCTGTATGACATTTACCTACCAGTCCAACTGCGATGACCCCACCAATAATGAAAAAAAGATTTAGTTTTCTCTTAATGACCTAAAAAGGTACATACCTAGCACAAGTAAGATTTATACCCCATATTTTATATGCAAAGCTTTGAGGACCAAACCCAGTGCACCCAAGCACATTGAGAGATGGTCATCACCTGAAAAATTTGCTCCCTTCCAAAGAAACAGGGTGGGAATCATTTTTTCAAACATTTATTTCTCCCTTTTAAGCTAGAACTAGAAGGAAGCAATTCTTTCTCCAAAAGCCTCACTCCTCAACTTTCCTCAAGCGATTCAGGTGACAGGATTTTGATAAACTAGCTAAAATAACAGTGATGGAGTGGGACTCAGAACCTAGGACATAAGGGRCAAGAAAGTCAGGTGCATGGCCAGTCTGGGAAAGCAGCATCCTGCCAGGGCTCCCTGCTGGGGTGGTAACCACTGCTGCTCCCTGCTGCCAGGTGTAGCCTGAGTGCCACTGTCACCGGGCTACCTGCTGACTTGACAACAGCCCAAAGGACAAGGGGGGTGGGGAGGGGGCATGCAGAAGCATTTGTTTTGCAGCAAGTACCTCTTATCTTACAACCCTGATTTCATATTTTTCTATCTTATTCTTAATTAAAAAGAGGATACACTTCATGTTGGAAATATGTATTTTTTGAAGCTTGAATCATTTAGCCTATTAAACCCAAGCCCGTAATATGGGTGTTATTTCTTAAAAACATACAGTAAATGCATTAAATTATTGATAGTCCTTAAACAGAAAAAAAATTTAAACAGCTTTCAGCTTTTATCAATCATTAATGTAGTTTCCACTTGCACATCTCACTGGGTTGCTATCATATAGCAGAGAGCAAAGAGTAGAAATCCTGAAGGCATGAATTCATTTTCTCTTGATGCAGAGTAAAAATATTCTTGGCAGCAGGAGATAGGCTGAAACATGAAGCAGAATGGTTGAAAGGAGGCTTCTGTCTTTTGCAGTAAACAGGTAGCAATATGAAGGAGCAGCAATTTTAGGCACCAAAGCCCATCCACTTCTCCTGTAAGGGCCAGTAACAGCGTCATCAATCACCTCCAACACCTGGCAGCAGTTACAGCCAGCCCGATAGTGTTTACAAATTTGATCCCTATTTGAAATACATGTTAATTCAATGGCATATGGGGAGAACAAGGAGCATTGAGGTGAATGGTAAAGCATCCAGCAACTTGAGCGAGATGAAGATTTCACCCCAAGCTGCTCACCAGCTCGTGAGCCAGTAAAACCGATAACGTGCAGAAAACCTCAACTTGTCACACTGACAGCCTCGGCTCGGAAAAATGACGGCGACTGGGATAGTCTCTTTAAGCTATTATGAACATTTACTGGGGCMAGTTACAACTAGACCTAATGCTTTAATCAGGCCTGAATGACTCATGTCAATATGGAGAATCTGGGGATAGATGCCAATTGGCAGCACCTTGCCTCGCTGCAATAGGCTGGCTACCAGTGAAGAGAAGTAACATCCCATTTTTTGTCCATTTTATGCATGCACTGAAGACCTGTCTTACAAAGCTGCTCTCTCAACTTTCATCCCTGGCAATTTATTGAAATTCACAACTTTAAAACACAACAAACACAAAACACGATCCATAGCGACAAGCCAGGTATGACTGCAGCATGCAAGGACCTATCTGACATACCCCTACAGCAGCAATTGTAGGTGAGCCATAGCCATAAAAATATCAATGCAAAACACACAGAAACACCAGCTCTGGCTAGATATTCAAACAGTGAAACCTTAGCCCTGCAGCAGCCCTGCTACTGGAATCCAAATTAATTTGTTTTAAACCACCTTGTGTCTGTTTAAATGAGCTGTAATAACAGCTCTGGAGCAAAGTCCAGACGCATCCAGAAGCTAAATACGAYGCTGAGGACTGCTCGAGAAATGTGTGCCCACACCCAGAGCCCACTCAGAAACTACTAGGAAAAACTCCTCATAAGCCAAGTGTTCCACTCCCTATGATGGCTTCAAATTCTTCAAAAAAACATTTCTGTCCACAGAGGAAAAAATTGGATGTTAGTGATTAGGAAATAGTACAAAAAGAATCATTGTCTGCAACCAAAATTGAAGTCCTACGGAGGTTAGTATTTTTTCCTGAAAATGATTCAAGAATGCTCTGAGTTGAGCAACGAGATAATGCCAAATGTTGATATGAAAGCAGCCAGGAAAAGCTGCAGTCACTGGAAAACATTTTCTAGCCTGATTGTTTACAGGCAGCTATGTTATAAAATACAAAAATATTTATTTCCAACCATTAGTGCAAATCCACATCATGTCAAAAAAAAAAAAAAGTCATTTAAGACACACATCTCATTACACTGAGTCCCAAGGCAGGTAGCACTGTATTTAAAGTAATAATACAAAAGCTATTACACCACTGAATTGATTTCATCATATATCAACAAACTAAGTAATTCACAATAAATTTCAATGTAATATTAATCCTTGTCTATGTACAAAACTGTAAGAGCAATAGCCCATGTTGTTAATGCAGCACACCAGCACTACCAGCTTTCACACCGGTCCAGGAACCAGTATGAAGCTCAGAGAGAAGATGCTTGCCTGTCCCTCAGGSCATAAGCAGTGTACACTGTGCTACCTGCCAAGATAATGGAAAGCTCCACAGCTGCCTGCATGAAGTCACTGCTGCAGCTAAAGGAAGCACAGGCTGAGCATCCAGCTTTGCCAGGGCTGACATCCCCTCCCCACCGCCACGGCCTCTGAGTGAGACAAGGGAAAGGGTCTGTTTTGGGTGGGTGTTTGTGTGAGTGCAAAAGTATTCATTACTTGTAATGCATCCTTCTTGCCAAACCTTTTCCTTTTTTTTTTTTAAAGTACTTAATCCTTTTTTTTTTTTTTAGACCACTCAAGTTCCCATCTCTTCCCCACACCCCACTGACAATGTTCATTTCAAGCAGCTACAGTTGCTATTAAATTTTGCCTGGCCTGTAAAGCACATTAGCCTTCCAATGAAGTATCTGGAATTTTTATTTTGACACCACAACCTGGATCTCTAGATGAGAGATGCAGTGGGAGTATACAAGTCCCCAGCATTTCCCCTTCCTAACCAATGCAAGGCTTGTATATGACAACATAAGCAAAGGCTACAAAATATACTCAAATCCCCAAACAGAAGTCTTGTGACAACTGCAGCTAAGTCTAATGAAAAGCAACTCAGAACTAATAGTTAAAGCCTTTCAAAATCTCCTTAATGTTTGTATGGAATACGTTATCAGAGAAGAGAGATACATCTTCTAGTACAGAATTGCATATTTAACTGAGCCATCACAGATCCTCACTCAAGGCTCAACTATTTGCCTTCCGTCAGTTTCAGAGACAGGGCCTTTCTGTACTGGATATTTGGGTTTTGTATAGCAATATCTGTGCATACTCACCACCCGCCCCTCTTTGTTTTTATAAACTGATTCCATGATAAAAGTAATTTAAAATAACAAAGCCAAACAACTGTCAAACTACCACTAATATGAGCCTTCAAACAGGTTTCCATTTCATAAATCATTTTGGTGATCTAGTTTCACACCACCCCAGGGAAAGTTACATGCATAACAGAGAAAATTCACTATCAATATGCAGAGATCATTTGGCAACAATATCGCTACTAGTAAAGACCTGTACAGTGGCACCAGGATTTCAGTGCATTGCATATGCAGGACAAAAAAGCTGTTTAAACCAAATGCATTAGTTCTAGGCTTGCACAATCATCAGAAGACAACCAGTTCTGCTTCAGGTGCTTGGTCATCTACTCGTCCCTGAACCAGCACATGGTAGGCATGAGGAAGATAACGGAGCATTAGTGGTGGGTACTAACTTGCCACCTTTGCTAGGAAAGTAATTTCAATAATTTTCACAAGATTTGCTAATGACCCCAAGGGTTGAGCAAGTTCAGAGACCTCAAAAATGCAAAACATCCCTCTATTAGTTGAAACTTGTTCATGTCTCCYGTGCAAAGACAGTGCTAAGAACGTCATTATTATCTTGTACACTACACAAGTTTTCAGGTATTTATTACATTCATGCTTCCAATATTATTTTGTAATAATAACATACAGTACAACTACTTATATTTTCTTTGCATCTAAATAAAATGAATTGTCTTATTCTATTCACCAGTTCTGATGTTTCTTTCCTTTGTAACAGACTTCTGCTATCAATGGTCAATGGATGAGTCTGAGTATTAGTCTCCCAGAGGAGGGGAAAAAAAAAAAATCAGAGAACCATAATCTGGGTGTGCATATATAGTAGGCTGTATTTTCTACCTCTAGCACACTTCCTTGTTCTGAAGCTCAGATGGTCACAAATAGCTCTTAATCAATACTTTTCCTCTGGAAATTCATGCAAGAGCTAATTTCTCATCACAAGAAATTCAGCCTCAGGAATTTGATCAGCAACCAAAGCAGAGAGGCAAAACAACTGTCTCCAAAGGACTCTTTACAAGGATCATCTCCTGAATGGAACTCTTATTACTGACTATTCTGATGTTCCTAAAACACAAGTATAGCTGCAGTATACGGATATCTGATACAGTATGATACAATTCRTGATTTAATAGTATATGCTCCTCGTGCTCTAAGATCAGAGGCTTTTCCATAGCTCGTATTTCCCATGTGAATTATGTCCTCCTCTCATCAAATCATCTGAAATACTTTCAAATAGAATAGGAAGAAATTGAGCAAGAAGTATTTAGTAACTGGTTATCTGAAGTTATCAACTCAAGCAAATATTTTCATAACAATTGCAGTTTTAGCTAATGTGAAATGTAGAACTAGAATTTCAGGAAGAAGGCTTCAGCTGAGCTTATTCTGTGAACAATAACAAAAATGCAGTAGTCAAGAGAAGAAATTCAGGATCAGAGAGAGAGAGGTAACTCAAAGAGCAGCTCGACCCCAAAATGCCCAACAGGTAACCAACCATCTTTCAGGCAAAGGCTCCAAGTCTGCAACAGAACCGTGGCAGGAATCACTAGACTTCCCTGGCCTTTGTACAAGCCAGTTAGCAAAAACAAGGCTTATGTGGCCGATCCTGCATCTCCCTTTTGGTCAATCCTTACTTTTACATGTCAGCAGTAATGTCTTAGAAATATCAGCTGCAGTTTATTTTCTAAGAATTCCAATTAACACAGAACAGACCCACTGCATTCCCCTAAAACTTGCATACAAAGTTCCTGGCTATTTTCAATGGTATCACCTGGTCCCTGCTTCCCCAGCCAGTGTCCCCATGTACTTGTCATGCAGCATCCCACACTACTGCAAAGGTCTTAAACAGGTGGGACAGGGACAGCTGATGGGTTTGTCATCACATCTTGGAGACCAGTTTAGCACAGAAAATCTAAAAGCTGCATTAGCTGCAGGTCCTCTGTTCATGCTGTGTGTCAGGAGCTGAGTTGGTAGAGAATGTTTAGACAGAAAGAGATGGGGAAATTTTTCTACACTACCTATGTGATTTAGAAGGCTCAATCTCACTATGTCTAAATCATTTAGATGTATCAAAAAGCTACTTCTGGCCTTTTTTTGTTATTCTATTAGATATAACTTCAAACTACTACCTCGAAACTTCCGCACAGATATCACTTGTCAATAGGATGTTAAGAACAAGAGAAAAGGTGCAATTTTTACCAGTCGGAGTGTGAGAGAATTTCCCCATCACGCTGTGGCACGTATGCAAAGCTTCTCAGGAACTTGTTCCACGACAAMGGATTTGCAAAGCAAGAACTGAGGGGATTATTTGATTCAGCATCTAGTCAAGTGGCCAATTCCTTCAGCAATCAATACTAATCAGCAAGCTAAAGCCTTGCAGGAAAAAAAAATCAGACACAATCTGAATCCTTCCTGCTGCAGCAAGTAGGGCTCTGAGGCCTTATGGTCCAACACAGACACCTCGACCACTGCAATTTTGAAAAATGAATTTTACCTGGGATTTAAATTATACTCCATGCATCTTTCCAAATGCCAAAACACAAAGCTCACCTTTTCAATGAAATTCTAAGAAAAATACATACATACAACTTGGGTCTAATATCATCTATTTATTAGTCTGCACTTCAACTGTGCAGAAAAGACCTTAAAATGACCACAGGGGACTGGGGAACAAGAACAATACGTTTTAGAGCAAAACACAGGCCATCTTCACAAACACAATTTCTGCATTAATAACATCAGCAATTTTGCTTTTTCCTATTATTCCTGTATTTCGGGAGGAATTATGAAGAGAGATGAATTACATAGCTATGACAGTATGCATGGGGAAAGCTGAGTGTCAAAACTTTAATAAAAACTCCAGAAAAAACCAGCACCTTTGGGGTCCTTAGGAAAACAAAGCGAAGCAAACAAACAAAAACCACCCAAACAAAAAACCCACACAAAAGGGATTTAGGCTAGGTTTTCAATTGCCCTTTCTGTTCAGTTAAAGCCCATGTTTCATGCATTTCTACTTCCTCTGATATCATATTAAAACAGAAGCCTTCAGATCATCAAGCAGACCAGAGGGCCTTTGGCAGCTGTTAAGGCCCAGCACCTGAGTTGTGTTTTAACAAACCTGTGAGCCCTTGCTCATCTGTCTTTAAAAAGCAGAAAGTACACAATTCTGTTTCCCCCTCCATTATACGGTCACTCCAAATCCCGCTGCAATTACTAAGTAATTCTTGGCATAGCTGTACAAGAATGACCAAACCCACATTCAAAGAGAATAAATTGGCAGGCAAGCCGTGTTGACTAGGTGGAGGGGGAGAGCTGGGAACACAGTGTTTCCAGGAGTGCCACACACTTCGACGGTAGGGCAGAAAGGAGACGATGCAATGATCTGGTAGAACAGAATGGCTTGTCTGTGTTTATCAGGGGACAGCTTGCTTGGATAACAGGAAGCATAATGACTTCAAGCTGTAAGAGTAGACAGAATCAGAAGGAAAAGTACTAGGGTTTGGGATTCCTAGAAAACAGCTGAAAAAAAGGGTGACTTATTGCTGCAGAACAGTCCACAGTACAAGTCTGGCAATGASGAGCAGCTGGGCAAATCTGAAACAAAACTACCAGCTTTTGCAGAAATTCACCTTCAGACCCAGCAGGGTTTGACACACTGACAAAACCTGGATTTTTGTATTTTAAGTAAAGCTTTAAGAACAATTCAGACATATATTTAAGTCACTGTGAAAAATATATGACCAGATGTTAAATGCTCTGTGCTGAGCCACTGCTAATCTGCTAGCACACCCGATGCTCAGTTCTGTGCCCTGTTCTTCATTCACCAAAACATAGACAAATTGTTCCCAGCAGACAGATAATTTCTTCCATAGCCCTTTTAAGACTGCAGACAAGTAAATATAAATGTTTATACATTATAGATACATTCATGTTTTTAAAATTTTAATATATAGCTATACTTTCTACCTATTTACATGCATTTTCTGTATAAATTCACACTTGTTTATGCAGAATAAAAGCTCAACATTTTAGAAATGACCAAGTTAAAGTTTTTGCACTAGGCAATGATGATTAAAACCTGAATATTTCATAGTGGTGAATCACACTGCCAAGTCTCTAGAGACCAGAGCAATTTGAATTGGCATAAACGAATGTTTCCCAGTCTTCTGCTGATTCTGTAATGAGTTATCTTCCAGCCCTGCCAATCATTTCTCGGAAGGCAGACCCACTCTCCAGCTTTATTCACCACTTACAAGTGCTGGGAAGGCTGTTTGCTTCCACAAGTGCAACTGCTGCTGTCTCACAACAGTGGCTCGTCTACACTTTGGCCCTTTTGTCAAAGCCATCCATGCACTTTCTCAGCACTTTCATGACCCTTGTCTGCACAGAGCCCATTCTCCCATCAGCTTTTATCTTCCCAAATCACCAAATAAAATAACTTCTAGATCAGCAACGATGGAAAAAGAATGCAAACAAAGCAGTTTCAATCCCTGTATCCACATTTAAACTGGCTGCCCTCTAGACCCAGACCACGAGCCTTTCCACACCAGCAGCTCTGCCAAGGAAGTCTCTGGAAGCCATCTGATCTCAAATGGTAACACATTTCCCTGATGATAGAAGTTTAACCTCATGAGAAGATAGGAAACGAGCTGCTACACACAGGTTAGAGCTGATGAGTAACTGGAGCTGTGCCGAATTTGGGTTAAAACAGCTTTTCTTTTTTTTGAAGGTACATATGGGTTCACACATTCAAGTTTCCGTTTAAGCTTACTGTGCAATTACCTGAACTTCAACCAAACCTCTGCCAAAAAATCAGAGTTGTAGGGACTTGTAGGGACTTGCCTGAATGGCACAAGAACATKCTGGCAAATGTGGGTATAGTTTTGCTTGGGAGGGTTCAAACRAACACACTTGCAAATAACTAAAATGGATAGGAGGCTAACCTGTAGACTACTAAACTCAAACAATTTTTTTTTGTTCCAAAAACTGACATGACATTGCCAATCTGCTCTATGGTGAGAGACTAATTCTACAGTTAATGAAGTTAAAAGTTTTGTTTCTACATTAACGCAGCCAAGACAAATTTTGCTGATACCTAGGCTTTAACTTTTTTTTTTCTTTTAGATCTCCCACAGGTCTTAAGCCTCCAGTTCTAGCAGAACACTTTGCTTTTACCCTAAAATGACCTTATTTAGGAGAGTATTCAAATTGCTCACAAGACACACTGCTTCAAGCTGGCATCCTCCCTCCTACGSCCATCAGTGCATTTCTATTATCACAGAGCTGTTATTTTTTCATGTTTTAGCTTTGTATTTGGCCATTTCTTAAGGACTTTGAGCACAAAATCCAAGGTTCAAAGACTATAGGCCAAAGAACCCAAACAGTGATGAAAAGCACAGAAATGCATTGATACCATAAGACGTAACAGGTGTCATCACATTAGGAGTACAGTGATCCTGAGTGTATGCATATTCCAGTATGTTTGTTCCAATGGYTGAAATAAAAAGAATGAAAAAAAAAGGTCTTTTCACTCATTCTAACACCACAAATGTCAGCCTGTAAAAATCACTGTATCGAGTAAATGAGCTATCAGCAATTTAAGTTTTTGTTCTGGAACRGAGAAATAAGAGAAAGGGGAACTTGCAATGGAAATTGCTAGAGGTAAAAAGCTAGTAATAGAAAGCCAACAGCATTTTTAATGTATGCCAGCTCCCAGCCCCCCAAATGCTAACAGCTGTTTATTAATCCATCAGTTTTAAGGCCCCATAAGCTACCTCTCCTCCCTGCGACTCCAGCAGTGCGGAGAAGAAACAAAGGATCTCTAAAGGATCACACCACTGAAACTGTTTTCAATCCCCCAGGAGCAGTGGCCTTGCTCCACCCTTTTCATTACTAATATTATTTTGAAGTCAGACACAAGATGGTCCTTGATCAAATTTTCGGAAGTTGAAACTTCAGAACACCCTGGGAGAAAGCCCAAAATGCTTAAATAATCAAAACCACACAGAACTTGTATCCAGCAGAGCTCTGTTGTCCATTTCCTGACAGCTTCTATCTATCCAACAAATTATAACCAATTAAGTCTYTTGCAAGGAAAGTTTTCTGTTTACAGTAATGCTGAAGGAGGGGGAAAAAAAAGAGCTAAGAGGCATTACTCCAAATGTATTAAAATAATTAATCCATCCACAAACACCACTGGAAATTGCCTTAGGTTTCTCCAAGGGACTTTAGTTTTGTTATTGTATGTAATTATAGCAATCAAGAGTTCCTAACCAAGTTCTGCAAACATTAGGTCAGTTAGAACAAATGAACTGGATTCTTTCTTACAACTTCTAAGTCTTTTCTTTCCACTAAAAGAAAACATTAAAAAATTGACATGTAGATCAGTTGTTTACTCCGGTTTTAATCTAAAAGCCTCGCATATGACAAAATAAAACCAAGCTTATAACTCTATCACCATCTTACTGCAAGAATGCTAAAAACAAAGCTCAGCTTCTCCATAGTTACACRTCCAAAAAAGTGAGCAGTCAGGAGGTAACTGGACTAACAACCCTGAAACACTGATTTCTGAATTTATAATTTTGAAAATGTGAACCTAGGAATAAGTAAGTACTTGGAATGTTTAGCATGCTTGCCCAATTGTAGTACCTCCTCACTGTTAGTCTAAAGCATTTTGTTTTGAAGTTATAAAAACATTATGTTCCTGAGAACAGCTTTTATTAAAAACAGTTTMGTACCTGGTGATGCAAATGAGCTTTATTTTCCTCATAAGAAAACTCTGGTGACATTGTTGAATACATAGACACTTAAATGTTAATCTAATGGTCAAATCTGAAAACACTTTCTAAAAGGTCTCATGTTCGCAGGTGAGACCTAATCGCGACAACCTGCAAGCCGCCGCAGCAGTCGGTGACAGAAGGAAGCACACACCCTCCTGTGCCGCTTGCACTGCTTCCTTCCCACTGCTCACCTGCGCAATATTACCGGCACRATACACATTTATGGCTGGCTCAGAATCCACTGCTACCCTTTGTACTCTCCAGACAGAATGCAATAATCTCTTGCATGTAAATAATGCATTTTGATGCACATAACCCATGACCTGGGTAACCTCCGCTGCTTTTTAGATTTTCCTAAAAGCAAATCCTCAAAAACCCATCACTGAATCAGGGCTAAGGAGAAGGGCAGAAAACAGTAGCAGCACATCTTGCAGAACAAAGAGGGGTGCTCCAGAATAAACTTCTTGTTTACCACYTCTGTGATCCCTGCACTCTGTTTAATATGGGCATTTGATCCCAAATTCAATAGAGCACTGTAATATATTAAAGAATATACTTTTCAAAAGACTTTTTAAGCTCTCACAGAAACTTCTACGAATTTGATGGTACAGCACTTAGGCACCAGTAAGCAGGTCGTGAGGTCCCAAAATAAAACTAGCTTATTTAAAGAGAATGACTATGTATGATTTCAGATGACTCTGGATAAAGAATCCAGAAAAGTGTTTTGCTACAATGATTCACCCTGAAATTAAGAGACAGCTGCAGAATTAAGCATTCACTGAAATGCTTTGCTGGGTGGAACAACAGCTAAATAAACATCTATATTAAATTAAAAACAAAATACCCCACCCCATACTGTCCATCTTTTTCACTACAAGTAGCATTTGTAAGTAGACCACCAGACTTCAATTTTTGACTTTTTGCCAGATAGCTTTTGCAGTATGTTTGTCTCCAAAAAAAGTTATCTCTGAAGGTTAAAACAAGCTGACTGACAATAACAGTCAGATGACATTTACCTGCACAACAAACTCAGTTACAAACCATCAATATTTATTAGACATAAACCTCCAGCCCTCTTCCAAGTTACAACAAATTATATAAATTAATCTTGCTCAAGATATTCATCAACATATTTTTTAACTTTAATATCATTAAAACAACATACACCAAGTACCCCTTGTCATAGTCAGCAGCTGTTTGCACTTAGCTTTCTGTACCTTAATCTTATATTTAGCTAAACTAATGAAATTAATATTCTAGCTTCCTTTCTTTTCTCACACTTGAGCTCCAAGGTAAAACTGTGTCAAGTTAAAAATATAAATAATAATTTATTACTAACRTTGCATAGATCAGAGAAAAACAAAGCATTTGCAGTGCAAAATGCACTGGGTATCTTTAAAAACACAGCAAATCTGGAAAGAACTTCCAATTACAATCTAAACCTTTGCATCCTCTAAAAAACAGTTGGGCAAATATTTGAGAAAAACTATAGCAAGAGATACTTTTAGAAAGAAAGAACACATTTTTATACGGCTCCTTTAAACTTCAATATTGAATTGTAAATTGTTCTGCTATCTTCACCAGCAATTAAGTCACTACATGAAGAACGCAGAACCGCAGACCACGTTCACTGGCTTCCCTCAAACCCAAAATGAGACAGCATGATATACTTACAAATTCCTGCTCTACTCCTAAAATTCTCATGCCACCAAAGGCATCCCTATACCCACTTCCTGTTAGGAGGCACAGAGGCTGTGATAAAAGCAAGCCAGCAGAACACCTGAGGGCTTTCAGAGTTTAATTCAGCAGCTGACGATATTTAAGCATACGGTCAATGTAAGCCCTTTTGTGAGTAAGGACAAAATGAATGTGTGCTTGACTGAACTTGAGCTCAAACAGACTTAAAATTTAACTCAAAACAGGCTGAGTTAACAGTCACACAAAACGTTCACCAAGTGCCCCTACTGATTTAATGCAAAAATATTTTAGAAGGGAAGAACACACTCGCCCCACAGATGTGATACTGAGGATCTACCTCAAAGCAAATGGCTCTAAGACAACAATACTCACTCCACTCTTCCCCCCCAACACAAAGACTGCAATATGTGAGAAGTTTCTTCCACAAGATCCAATCAACCAACTAAATTATTCTAAGCAGTTTTAGGATAAGTTAGGTAAGCTTTACTGTTTTAGTATGACAGCAAACCTTATTAAAGATATAAATAATAAATTTTTGTCTAGTTCTGAAGCCTGTAACTGAAACACCCTCAATGCACGCCTCAGGACAACTGAACATACAGTATGTACACACTTTTTTTTTTAAATATACTGTATGGGAGCACACAGTGGCTGGAGGACAACAGCATTATTGCACAGTGTCAGTAAGCTCAGTGAAACAATTTAGACAAATAAGTGTTATCTTCTGCTCACCAACAATGAGAATTTAACAGTGTTTCTCATTCCTGTAACACCTAGAGAAAACAAAGCTAAGTTCCAAGAACAATGATTACATGATGTATTTTCAAAAGAGAAACAAGACAAAGGCAACTTCATCTTATTCCAGCCATTTTCTTTCTTGGAGAAATCTGAACTTTTAAAAGTTCCATCTCTTTGCTTGTTACTACTTTGTCTTTCCATCTCAAAAA
Source organism: Amblyornis subalaris (assembly GCA_018881555.1). Lineage (NCBI taxonomy): Eukaryota > Metazoa > Chordata > Aves > Passeriformes > Ptilonorhynchidae > Amblyornis > Amblyornis subalaris. Next base: position 13,659,924 of record JACAXG010000003.1, on the reverse strand, counting down.
AGATATTAAAATTGGTTGTAATTCAAGGCTAATTCAGTCTCTAATTAGTTTGGAATCTTAATGGCTCTGATCCTATGTGTTAAAACTAATTTTTATCATGTCTGATGCTTCACGGATGTGTCATGTTCTTGCTAATCTGGATCAGCACTTTTGGCAAAATTTTATTATGAGTAGAGTACTATGGAGAAATTTCAAATATCAGATCATCTTGTGACAATGCACCAGAGAGCAAACATGAAAATAAAGCAGCTCAGCTTATTCAAGGGGTGGAAGTTTTCTTCCCAAAAGAGAATTAGGGAAAACAACCCCCAATCCTTTCAAAATTCTATGTCAGGTTGTCCTTTGACCATAGAAAGGAAGAGAAATATATATCAATTCAAAACTGTTCACCCTAACCACTTTCAGATGCTGCATTTGACAACGACACAAAGTAAAACAGAACAGATCCTCTTTATTCTTATACCTACTTTCTAATAAATGGCAGTCTACAAAATAGCACAGACAGATTGAAAGAGGATGAAATATATGTTCTACTTGAGCAAGTTTGGTTTTCTTGACATGATGGGTCTATTTGCTGGGGCTGTCTCACTGGTAGAGAACGCACCAAATCCAATGACATGCAAAATTTTGTATTCACATTATATACTCTCATCTTTCATCACAGCACCTACATCAAAAGCAGCTTCAAATTTACTCTAGTCTGAGCAATTAGACTTGGGTACATTTTAAGATGTAAGGATGTTCTCAACTGCTTGGTACTATCAGTGTAGCAGTGGGTGAGTGCAGTGGCAAACCACTTTGCCTCTGAAGAGAAGTTTCTTTCCAAGATGTGACTGGTGTAAGCCAGCTGAACAGGCACATGCTCATCAGTCCAAAGCCATCACAAAGCTTGGCACCACACTCAGTAATTCCAGAAAGGAAGCCAGATGTATATTAACGCAGATAGAAGTACCCAGACAAATGAACAYAGGCCAAGGCAGTAGAGACGCATGTTCTACATCACCCCTCCTGAGACCTACCTCAAAGGGATAACATTCAACCCAAAGAATCACAGAATCAGCTGTGATGGAAAAGACCTTGGAGATCATCAAGTCCAACCTATGACCGAAACACCACCTTATCAACTAGACCATGGGCACTGAGTGCCACATCCAGTCGTTCCTTAAACACCTATAGCGACAGTGACTCCAYCACCTCTCTGGGCAGCCCATTCCAATGTCTAATCACCCTTTCTTTGAAGAAATTCTTCATGACATCCAACCTAAATCTCCCTTGGCGCAGCTTAAGACTGTGTCCTCTCATCCTGTCGCTGGTTGTCTGGGAGAAGAGAYMAATTCCTACCTGGCTACACCCTCCTTTCAGGTAGTTGTAGAGAGTTATAAGGTCTCCCCTGAGCCTCCTCCTCTCCAGGCTAAACACCCCCAGCTCCCTCAGCCGCTCCTCGTAGGACTTGTGTTCTAGACCCTTCCCCAGCCTTGTTGCCCTTCTCTGGACATGCTCCAGCACCTCAACATTCTTCCTAAATTGAATGGCCCAGAAATGGACACAGTACTCAAGGTGTGGCCTCACCAGTGCCAAGTACAGAGGAAGAATCACTTCCCTGGTCCTGCTGGCCACACTATTCCTGATACAAGCCAGGATGCCATTGGCTTTCTTGGCCACGTGGGCACACTGCTGGCTCATGTTCAGCCTGCCATTAATCAGTACCTCCGTGTCCCTTTCTGCCTGGCCRCTGTCCAGCCACTCTGTCCCCAGCCTGWAGTGCTGCAAGGGGTTGTTGTGGCCAAAGCGCAGGACCCAGCACCTGGTCTTGTTARACCTCACATTTGCATTCAACCCATCTATCCAGCCTGTTCAGGTCCCTCTGCAGAGCCCTCCTACCCTCCAGCAGATCAACATTTCCCCCACCAGCCGGGCGTCATCTGCACATTTTCCTCCATATCACGCACTAGGAAACGGAAACCTATAACCAGTACAACTGGGGGTTGAAACCTGAGCTCCTGTTTGCTGCTCTGGCATGCTTTGAACCCCGTGAAAACATCACTTGAAGCATCACAGGCCAGAAATTTGACTGACAGGTTTTAACTTTACTAAAATTTTCATGCCATGCTGAGGTATAACTTCACATACGCTGGGTCTACACCTCTCCAACAGACCACATGCAATGACTTTGTGCTTATCTTGTAACAAAATCACTGATTTTAAAAGAATGGCTTCACAAAAGGAAAGCAAGTGGACAAGCACATGCACTCAGTCTAAGCTGAATTTGTTATTACGAACTGGACTCCATGCTTTCTTTCACATAACACTCAGCCAACTGTACARTTTTATAAGGTGCCAGAGGAATGCATTTCCTGTTATCTGAAACACATCACTTCTAGAGCACATGAACGACAGTTTGTGTCGAGTTTCTACAATAAACTAAGAGGGCTGTCAAGTCTGATGGCATATTAGTTTGTCACTTGTAACAGGCAAAGCTGTGTGAGCAGATTAGACAATGCTACATAATTTAATAATTTTATCATGTATTCTACTTGACATTACCAGCTATTCCTCATGATTTCATCTGCCTATGAGACTATGAGCCAGACGCAGAGCCTTTTCGCTAAAATTAATACTGTCCATCCATACACAAACAACATTGTTTAACCCATACAAGGCAAGCTTGCCTTTCAATACCAAAAAACCGCCTTCAACTTTAATTCCTGAAAACCCATACATAAAGAAAAAGAATATTTAAAATCATACCTTACCAAAAAGCCTCTTACAGCATCATCTTAAGAAAATCAAGTACATAATACACAGAACAGTATACAGTATATAGAATACAAATATATAGAAATCCTATACACCCACACACGTCTGTATGTGCGTACAAKTATCATGAATGAAGGAAATAGATAGTTATCAATGAGTAGAACAAGGTGAGGCACCTGCATGTAAATCAACAATGGTGTTTAGAAGAGTAGCAGCACATCAGCCACATGCATGGATTTGCAAGAAAAGCATGGGCTTCCATTATAGYTTGCTTTCTAAACACAGATTCCAGTTCTAAGGCGTCAAGGAAAGAGGGAACAGACAAGAGGTGAACAGGTAAGTTTAGGACCTTGGGAGGAGTTAAAGACACATTGAGCAAACTACTTACAATGGGAATTAAAATCTTCCCTGGAAACACTGTTTAAGAATTCTTTACTCTGCACATTACTCATTTCAAAATACAGAAGGGATAAAAACCAAAATATTTTTCTTCAATTCTTGTGCACTTGGCACTTCTCTGCAGGTGTTAAGTACAAAAAACTGCTTTTGTACAGATACAAGAAATCCCAAGGGGGCAAAATGGGCCAAAAACTTTTGCTCAAACTTTTTTAGTTGACAACAACTCATAGAATTGTAGCTGAAATGGCAGCAAATACAGGAGTGTGGATAAGGCATTAGCCAAATCCAAACTACTGAAAAAGCACTGGGTTATGCTGAAAAAAATTCCTCTGGTATCTGCCCACAGAGAAGCAGCCTATCAAATTTTTAAAGGGCATTTCTTTTAACTAAACTCCTGTATATATATTTTATGCAGGATTACACTACTAATAATTTCCATGAGATTTCATGCAGAAGGAGTACYGGTTACATCCTCCCTGTAAGAATCTGTGGAAGTAGAACAAGGGACAAATTATGCTTTCAAGGTTTGTAAAGCATCTGCACGCTCTCTTTTTTCATGTCAAAAATCCAAACAAGAAAATCATTCCCCCCCCAAGTTTGCTGAGATCACAAATTAACAACAACTTTGTACAAGGAGTTACGCCCTCCCCTGCAACAGCAGCTCCAAGTGCACACCCTGGTCCTACACTGCTTGCAAGCAGCTTCAACCGGGAAACTATCTCAGCCAAGTTTGGCCCAGAGCCACCCAAAGCTATTGCTAATGTGATGCAGTCAGAAACTTATCCTTACAAAGGGCAAGGGCTTGTTTTGTGTTTCTAGAAACCTCATTTTTTTTTAAGAGTGTGAAGAGAGAAAAACTCACATCCCAACTTTGTGAACATGTAAATCAGAGTAGCCTATGATGAAAATTTGTGTTCGTCACAACTTGTAAGTGCAAAGTGTTCAAATTAAAACGTCCTTATCAGTATTTACTCTTAGCAAACTAGTTGGTTTATTTTTCCTTTATGCTGGAGATATTTGTGTCACTTTCCAGCTGTTTATGTAATTCTGATCTAAGTCAGGGTTGATGGCAATTTGCATCCCCATTTGATTTTTTCAAGTAACTGCTCTAGGAAGTCTTTCAATCGGGTTATTCTGAAGATACAGAGAATTCCTGATTTACTAAGCAGTTTAAAACAAAAGCATGACAAAATAGAGTCAGAAGGATGGGAAAAGCCACTCAACCAGTTCCCCCGATACCTCCCCAGTATAGGTAGTTAATCAGGATACTGAACAATTGCCTTGCTACAGTATTCAGGCAAGTTCCTTGATGACTAGTTCTGCTTCCAGTTTCCATCTGAAGGTATTATCATGACTAATAAATTACTAACAGTGTAACAGGTGATCGCTGCATTACATTTCTGACGCGATGCCACCACATACAGAACAATGTATTTAAAAGTGAACTTGCCTCTTCTTTTAACCCCATCTCTATTACTAAACATTAAAAAGGTGCAGCTATCATTTCAGTCACCACCAGAAACTGCAAGGAAGACCACATATGTAGTGAACATAAGAGACAGAAGTGACAGAAATTGATAAAAACTTCATCACATGGCTGACATTCCATATATCAAAGCCCTAAATCTCATTCTCTGCTTGCCTCCAATTTCCWTCAAAGCCTGCCAGCTGCACATTTATTGAGAAGTTTGTGATCTGACAGCTACTGTATTACCAACATTAATGATGCATCAGTCTCCAGAATTACTGGGAAACAGTCCAATTGATTTTATTATTATACAGAGTTCCTCACATTTCATTTCAGGCAGCTTCCTACCACAAATTTTAGCAATAACTAAAAATGCTACACAGCTGATGCACAAAATGCTAGGGCGAAAGATGGTTACCACAGCTTCATGCCACTCCATTCTCCCTCCAGGAGAGCTCCAAATCACTCAGACACCACTGTGTAACCCATGAGTTATTGGTCCATAACTAAAAGGCCTTGCACATTATGGGGTGATAAACAGTGCAGCACTAATATTCACTGATTTGCCCAGGAAAGCTACAAACACATGATGTCATCAGCTCCCAAAAAAACCAGTTTTCTCAAAGTTTTCTAAATCCCTGCTCTTGACACTAGACAAAAATCCTCCCACAGCAGTGGCAGGCAGGGGGGTGGGGAGGGATAACTTAAAAGATATTTCCATATAGACTGAAATTGTTTCCACAGGTACCATAAGAAGTACACATAGTCTTTGCAGCAAATAGCCCACTTTAGTCTGTCCTTTTCATCCTGGAAAGCTTTCTCCACTTAAACAAACAATTAACTATCACAGATGCTAAAAAGATGCAATACAAGAAGTCAAGCTTATAGGGGCTTTTTTGAATAATAACCGAATATTTTAAATATATATGCAACTTGAAATTTCCAACATSAGTTGGGAAAGGATCTCTATGCAATATCCAGCATCCATTCCCAGCAGTCCCCAAAGTTACTGTGACCTTTTTTTTTTTTTTTTTTYCCACAAGCCTGGCTMTAACACCTGGCAGAGAATGCTTCCTATGCTTCCTGTCACTTTTTAGGTTTGAAACAGAACACATAAATGCTGTCATAGTTTCAAGGTTCTGTATCTTGGGGGGAGGGGGAGGGAAGCAAGAGAGGAATACAGTTTTCCTTCTCTATTTTTAATCTCTTAACTTCAACTTTTCCAAAGGTCATGAACAAAATATTTTTAAGCACTTGTATTAACAGTGGTTTACTCACTTCCTTGGATAGACAAGGTCTGCAGCATGGYGACAAGAGAAATACATCAGATGGAACAAACAAGAACTGCTGCAGAAGTAGAATAAGATTCCCATTTACCTTTTTTAACTTGACAACAGCAATTTAGTGATTGTGAGTTTTGCAAGAAATGAATTTGAGTTATTAGAGGAGATAGATTTTCAAATGGATCAATAGGAATGCTTTAAAAAAACCTGCTACAAAAGAAAGTACTCTATCTGCTTCTATAGAAACTCCTCCCTAACTCCATAGCAAGATCTCAAATTACAAGCACTACAGGAAAAAAAAAACGGTAATCACTAGCAAATGCACAGAGAGTAGCAAGCTGCTTCCAGATGTGTAATGCAGCGCGGACCCTACACAAGTAAGTGGTAGGAAATGCTGTTCTTTTTGTTTGTTTGTTTTCTTGCAGTCCACTCTTTCAGAGACATGCAACATGTTCATCCTTGAGGAACATGCACGAAGTCTGCCTACCTCCTACTCCCAGGCTCTGCTYCCCAAGCAAAGAGCAAACAGATCTGGACAGAAGCATTACCTCTATTAGCTATGGTATCACCTAAAATGGATCCCAGTCTTAACTGTGCTCAGATTCACAAGATTAGAGGTAGAGCCATGCTCCACACTGCCCACCTGACACCTGCCAGAGGGACAGTTTGGCTCTGATTAACACCTTACTGATCCCAGCCTGCAGACGCCAAGGGCAAAGGAARAGGGTTCAGTACAAACGGTTCAGCAGCTCCCAGACAGAAGCAGAAACGCCGGAGGAAGGGGCAGAGTAGACCAGCCCTTCTGAGCAGGAAATCGGATAGACAAGCCCAAAGCTGGAGATTTAGTGTGYCCTGGGTTTTTTGTTGCTGTGCTTTTGGGTTTTTTTTTTAAAGTGCTACTGAATTATCCACTTACACATGTATAAAACTTTCACCCATACTTATTTCTGGCATCAAATGTAGAAATGTAGCAGATACTTTGTTATCATTATCTTTTAGGRTATCCAAAAGAACAAGCAAATCAGTCAGGAAAATACAATTGGTTTGAGAAAGCAGAACTTTCCAAATATCTTCCTGACTGCTTAAGCACAGGTTTAAATACCACAATCAGTTTAGACGACAGTCACAACTAGACCTTTTTACTTTACTAGRACAGCTTACATTTAAACACACACATTAAGAAACCCCCAAAACATTACAATCATTTTGTAATACATGTAACAAACTGAATGCAGGAAACTAATACGGAATTCATTAACTTGGGAACAAACAGTTCCTATAATTAGTTACCAGAAAATATTCAACATGCATTTACAGGTTTATTCTTGAATCACTAAGTACAACTCTAGGCACTAAGGCTGAATACCTTGGAAGGGGGAAGGGAACAAAGACCCTGAAGTAAATCACCCCCACTTACTCCATTATTTTCTAGATCGAAAACCAAATTTACACTGTTTATTTATGCATACAGCCAGTCCGGTTGTTAGAAAGCTGTTTTTCACCATACAAAGTGACTTCTTCTGTAAGTTGAACACTAGCATGAGTAAGCTGATAAAAATCACGTGAAACTGGGACTTTTATCTCTCTTATACAGCTGGTGTAGATGCAGGCAGTCATACTGCTATTAATGTTTCAGATTATTAAAAAGTCTGCTTAAGTGGAAAATACTTAATATGCATGAAGTCTCTTTAGTATCTGATTAGGTTCTTCCCTTTCCTCTGCCTTATGCTTCATTTATTACATTTTTCACTTGGGCCAAAATACGCAATTATAAAACCACGATTCTTTTGCTTATAGCAGACGCKGAACATTGTTAAATATAAAGGGATTTCTGTCCTTTTGGAAGCTGGAAAGGAACATCTACTCAGCAGAAAAACATACCCAGCTTTCAACTTAAAACAACAAATGCTTTTAACATAACTGACTTATGGTAAAAGCAAGATACACTAACGTAATCTGTTCTGATAAGCCATTATTACATATTATTATATTAATAATTAGGCTCCTGGGAACAGGCAGGAAGTACACAGTAATGGAAGATGGGCCCTGGGAGACTGCACCGACCAACGGCAGCCCTGGACGCTGCGTCCTCAAAGCAAGGGTTCATGACTACCGTGCACAGATTACGTGATGCCAAATAAATCATACCTTATGCCAAATAAATCCCCAGGAGAGAATGACGACGGGAAAAACCCATGCCTAACAATGAAGGCCATGATTTGACCCACACGGCAAATTTTATTATCGTAGTTCATGCAGCTTTCTGAGAGCTTTGTAAATGCATAAATGTCCTTAAAGCATTAACTTTATTTCCTAAAACAATCTTGTTCCATCGAAACCACTCCTTAAACTGTGGCTCCAGTAGGCTGCTGTATGAAAGTGAACTCATTTGCGAGAGCCACAAACCTGAGCCGCATCCCGTCAGAGGCCCCTCGGCTGCCCTTGCTGAGGCTTCGCAGAATAACGGAATGGTTTGGGTCGGAAGGGGCCTTTCCGCTGTTTCACTTCACGAGGGGAACATAGGGTCGCTCGCATCCGGGGGCTGAAGCACCCAAGGCCCGCAGCACGGCCACCCTGCCGGCTTCCCACAGCCGTGGTGCCCGGCCTCGGCCAGGACAGTGCCCAGACCCCGCTGCCCATGCCTTGCGCGGCTCTCCTTCGGATCCTTCTGAATGACTTTTTCTTTTGCCTCCACCGCCTTCATTCCAGAGGTGCTGTAGGGAGCCTCACACCCTCACCACAGGGCTCAGAGAGACATGGGGGTGCCCGGGGTACCAGCACCCCTGCCACAGCCCCCAGCACGCCCAAGAAATGGCTCATCCTCCTCATCCCTCCATTAAAAAAATAAGCAAACTTTAAGCTCTTTTTTAAAAAAATGTAATAAAAATTTTTTAAAAAGATGTCTCAATTTTAAGAGTTAACAAAAAAAAAGGTGAAGTAGCTTAAGTTCATCTCCTCAGTGGTAATAAATAAGGCCTAAGCATGGAGGCAAAGTTAACCACAATCCTGGGACTTGATCCAAGTCTCCCATGACAATAGGAAAACATTAGAACTCTAACATTCAAAATATTATTTAACTTTTAAAGCCTTAGCACAGTTCAAAGTCTCCTTTGTGGAACAGCACTTTTGAAAATGTCGGTTGCCTTCCAGAGACCATTTCCTCCTAATCAGGCCCGGCGTTATTTAAATAGCGAGGAATACCAGCAAGAATAAGAATCGCCTGGCTGAGCCAGGGAGGGAGACAGTCCTTAAAATGACTGCAGAATTCTTAAATGCTGGTAAAAGGCTAATCCTACATAAAGATTTACAAAATAACAAAGAAAACAGATTTACTGTGACAGTTTGAAAGGAGACCAACATAAATAAAATTACTGCTCACATGGTGGCAGCCTCCCCGCTGTCCCCTCAGTGGCCACAGCACCCATAACAGGAGCCCTTCACCAGCCGGGCCTCCCTCACAGCCAACGCCAAGGAAAAAACAACAGAGCAAATTATTTGCTCCAAAGTCAGAAATTCTTTCCAAAGCACCATCTTACTCTTACCAGTGCAGCAGTTCACATGTAATGCCACTTTGTACGGTTGCTCCAGATTTAAAAGAAAAAAAAAAAGAAAGACAACTTTTTATCCCTCTCTCCCCACAAAGAAAACAACACCACAAAACTTAGACTCGAAAGTTTTGAGTTTTAGTTTTATTCACTAAGTTTCCAACTGCAGCACTGCAGCTGCAATACACAGGGGCAGAGCACGGCACCAAGTATGTGGAGACCAAACACACTCCACATTTCTCTGGCCAGTAAGTGCAAKGTGGGTGAGGAAGGCTTGGTACCATTTACTGATGACTTTTTAAATATACAGATGATGTACAGTCCCGCTTAACCATTTCTCTGCTGAAGGGCAGACGAGGCAGCGGCAGGGCTGCTGGCCCAAGTGCCCTCCTCACCAGCAGGCCCCCGTTGCTGTGCCACAGTCTGCACAGCCCAGTTACGCAGGTGCTGAGGGACAAGTTTTCCTGTGCTGAAGTGAAGGCATTCAGCTCCCCGCTGCCCAGCAAAAAGCACCCAAGTGCACTGGGGAGGGACCAGCTGCTCTTCCCTGCCTCCACAGCGCCAGGCAGCTGGACTGTTGCTGTCCACATGCAGACCCTCCCCAAATCAGCCCACACTCCCAGCTTCTGCCTTCTCTTTTCTGCAGTCTGGATCCATTCTGCATGCACAGTGAGGGGGGACACCCCCCTTCCCCCCGAAATGGGGGCACCCTCCTCCTCCTCCTAGATGTGAGYTCCCTTTACACCGCTTACTTGCTGCCTCCTCACAGCTAGTATTGAGCATCTTCTGTAATGTGAAATTACTGAATAAATATGACGAATGCCCCCTCCCCGGCAGAGCCATGCCAAAGACTGTAAGCAGGCCATTAACTGCCAAGGTCATCTTGTTTGTGAAAAAGAAAGGAAAACATTACCATTAAGACTCTAATACGGTAAAACAGCAATGACAGCAACAAGGAAACATAAGCTTAATGTTTCCTTTAACCCTCACTTAAAAACACATTTGAAATCATCTGATTCAGCCACATGACTCTGCAAATTACCATTGATTGAGCAGGTTTGGGGTAGATTCAGTCCAATTTCACACTTGTACCACACATGTACCCCAACATTTTTTGCAGGATCTGTTGAACCTTATCTCAAAGCAGAAAACAATGAATTAATCTGGCATTTTGAAACCTGTCAACAGGAGGGCCCACCAATCCCCTCTCACCCATCAGCTTTTAGGGCACATTACTGAATCTTCGCATGGCCATGTGGGACTTGCCTTGGTTCAGCAGCAATTGCCCTGCAATCCCCAGCAGACTCCCCAGCCCCCCCTTTCCTGCAGGGAGCATACAAATTTTTCTCCATCTGAGTCTTAACTACTGTTTGTCTGCAGACTTGTAAAATACACTAAGAAATGCCTAATGAGACACTGATCTGGCATCCAAATGTTCTCCCCCATGCATTTCCCCAGCGGGCCGTTGCCTGAGCAGCACACACGTTGAGGCTGTAATTTGTTTGCCAGCTCTCCAAGGAAGGAAGGAAGGAAAGTGGGCGGGTGGGTAAGAGCTGGAGTCAGTGCAACATCAGCACATGGCTGGCTTGCACATGTTTTCAGTCACTCACTACTAAGAAAATATATACGTATACACACACACAGAGAAAAATGCTGAAGGCCCAAATGAAGACAGCAGGTTGCTAGGATAACATCACTTCCTTCACACCAGGAGCTAATAAAATAAGTAAAAAACACAGCTCTCAAGACAAAGACTGATACGAGCCGAGCTTTTGAGAGCCTACCAAAATGCGATCCTTTCCAATTCCAGGTAGCTGCACATCTGTACTTCCAGGGACCTCACAAATTATTTATCTTACAGTAGCACTGCGCAACTAGCTTCTGCACATCAGCTAGGGAAGTCCAGGCAAGAGGTGGAAGATTGCATAATTAACCCTGTTTTATTACTGGGACACGCAGGCACTCGAAGCCTAAGCGATCTGTTCGAAGTTACTTGAGAAGTTTGGAGGGGAAGAATTAGCTGAATCAGACAACCGCAGCCTGGAGTTCAGTGACCCAAAGCCAAGCCTCTTGCGTCCTAACTGAGCACTTAACTCTTGCCAGAGAGAGCCTGAACATGTAGACAAAAGCGTCCCGCAGGTTGGTGAGCTGTTAGCTCGCCTGCTGCTGCCGGAAGGAGTTACCCATGCGCCTGGGTTTGCATTCTCTAAACGCATCTTGTTGTGGCATAAGGCCTTGCAGCATTAAAAAAAAAAAAAAAAAGTATTTTGAAAGGACTTTAAATATTTTAAAAGCCTGAAATAGGTTCCAGACTACAAACACTTACATACATTCTTAACTTTATGTGCAAGGAGTTTGACTAAGTTTAAAAAACCATTTTTACGTCTAACCTTAACTATGTATATAAACATTTACAGGATTGTGACAGTGATCTTCCTCTCTTGTGCTCAGTACATCACCTGGTTCTTGAGTGGCTGGGGTCAAAGAAGCGAGCTGCTTTCTCAATGTCATGCATTATCCCTATCCTGCGTTGCCTGGCTTGCTAACAGAGGAGGAACAACACGGAAATCCAAAACCTAAAACCCCAAGCTGCTTTTAAGTGGTTAGCGTTCTGCAAAAACACTGTCAAAGAACTTGACTGAAACTTGAATATTCAACTATACATATTCTGAAACCTCATGCAGATTAATTTGAGTGAGTACTAAAGGGATGCTGTAAGTCATTTTGCTCTCTTCCTACAAAAACTTACATTGGAGTTACTCACGTGGGAGTTAGTAACGAGACAGCTCACATGGCCTCAGTGGTGTGCACACAGATAAACCTGTGACCTCTACAGGCAGGGGCATTTATAAAGTTTCAGGATTAAAACCAACGAAACAAAACCCTCAAACTTTTTACTGGTTTAATCCAGGTTTTATTCACAATGTCTACAATTTGGAAAGATACAAAAGAAGTTTTATGAGTGTGAACAGCAGCATTCCCTTCTTAGTTCCCAGGAAGCAGGGCTCAGCCTGCTCTTCACCTTCCCCATAAAATAGTAGCATACAGACAGGAAAAAAATAAAAAAATTTAAATTTAAAAACTGCTGCATGCAGCTCAATTTCCAGTATTGCAACAAGGCTCAATCAGTTTAAACAGCATACTCGCCTCCTCCTTCTTTGGCATCAGACACAAGAAACATTTAAAACCAGTAAGTTGATTATGTTAATATGAACATTACTTTTAGAGGTTTATGTGTTTGATAGCACTTACGCTTCACTACTTTTAACTATTTTCTCCCATAGACCAGCTCATCTGCCTGTTTCCTCTGTTTGCGTAGTCTTTGATAGTGAAATAGGACAGAAAAAAATTTAAATGCTTTAAAGTGCATGCATTTTTGCTTTAAAACCACAAAGCCTGGCAGAGTGATTCATTAACAGTCAAAATCCCCCAAACCATTTTCTGTTTAAAAGAAAAGCCAGCATTTATTTTGTACTTCAGTATAGATAACATCTTCTGTAACTTTTTATTAATTTGTAATACACTTAAGTCTCACCAATAATTTCTGAAATCTGTACAGTTCTTACAGCTACCAGAATTCAGCATCCCATCAAACTGGAGTCCAGATTTCCCTAACATGACATTAATGAATGCAAACAGTCTCTTGACTTGGGTAAGGCTAGAGATGCAAAATCAAATGTCTGTATACAAACTGATTTCAATAATACTATGCTAGAGAGTTTAATATATTAATGAAAAGGATTTTAAACAATACAATTTCTCTAAATTCAATCAGTGCTGCTCAACAGATACAGCTATGAAATATCACAATGAATATTAATGGCAGAGGCTTACGCTATGTTACTCTTGATATCTTGACACACAGAAAGATTTCAGTATGGTAATTTGTTTGGAATATAATTAAAAGAACCAATCACAAAAAGAAAAAGCAAAACCCCTGCAAAAATGAATCTGTGCCCTTGATTTCTAGAAATAGTCTATGAACTTGAAAAACTTCACAGAATATGGAGATGTTTGGAAGTCTCACTTCATGTTATTTGAAAATATCAAATTTTCAGAAATAGCATGCACTGGAATAGGGGCCTGTTTCAGGCATTTTAATGACTGTTGCTTTAAGAAAAATCAGCATTTTTCAATAATTCAATTTTTAATAAAAACAAAATTTGGAAAGAAAAATTAAGGTGAGACATGAAGGTATTGACCATTTCTGTTTTCAACCATAACTAATTTTATTTTTTCCTGAAGTCTGAGAATACTTCTGATTTTAAAAAAAATCAAAAAATTAATTGGAGCTATTAAAAGCTATTTTACAATAAAGGTTGATGTATAGAACATCTGTGTATGAAGCTATCAGCTCTATTCCAATTTGAACATGATTCTCTTCATCAAAATCTTTATGCACTCCAAACAGCAATCTACTCAAAATCTGTTCACAACATCAGAACAAAGTCTAGACCAAGGTCACCTGTGTATGTATGTACTTGTTAACTTCAGGTATTATCAATGTTCCAGTAGAATACTTCACTGAGATGGCTTAGAGTGCCCACAGTCAAACGCACACAAATACTGGCCAGTTTAAGGTTTTCACTTGCTTTTATTTGGGGAAATTTTCTCCAAAACCTGAAGATGACTGGTTTATACATTTCTGTTAAAACGGGGCTCTGGCACTTCATTTGTGTAAGGCATGAAGAGAGATAACATCCCTTAATAACTAACATGTGCAAAATAAACAGGGAGAACATTTAATTCCATAAGACCATAAGGCACCCCACAGATGTAAGTCATCTACACCCACGAGTCAGACAGAGCTACTTATTCCACACTCCCAAGGGAATACGGCCACTTGCGGGCTGATCTGTGAGCTCCAGCCCCCGCGCTTGGAGTAACAGAACACCTCAAAAAATAGAGGTCAGAGGAACACGGCATGCCACAGTCCTTAGGAAACATAGCAAAAAATCATTAAAAATCACAACTAGCTTTTAGACAACATGCTCAGCTTAATAATAAGGGTTATTTTTATCATCATGGTGCCCAGGAGCTCCAGTCACCAACCAGGGTTCCCACCGCACCAGGACTGCACACCATGCAAAAGCACCCTTTTAGCACAGCTTCTGCGGCACTTCAGCCCCCAAACGAGGCTCTAAAGCTGCAAAAATCGAGCAGGGAGCAGGAGAGGCACAGAGCCAGGGGCTGCTGCCAGCTGGCCTCGGTGGAGGCCATGGCTCCCGGAAAGGAGCCGCCTGCGCTGGACCGCCTGCCCCACACGGGCACCAACAGGAGGTCGCCTACCAGCTACTGGCTCCCTGCAGGAAGGGTGGGAAGAGCAGATGCTAGCAGGAATACTTTAGGGCTGCAAGCTGGAGCTTGGCTCTCCCTTCCAGGTTTTAGCTTTCAATCTTACTGCAYGCATTGTGAGAACACACAGCGGCTTTTTCTGACAAGGATAGGTGTGCGAGAGTTATCCTGTAGGCACACCAATCACAGGGGACGATGGGCTTCAAGCTCAGTGCTACCTCCTCCCTGACTGTACAGTGTAAAGTTCCCATGACCTGGTTTGACAGAAAAGGAAATAATCCATTTCAGCTGAAACACAGTTTGTTCAAAGATAAAAAAACCTTGTCTCCTAAGACCAGCATTAGAGCTTTTAGTCTGCGGAAACCAGAGTCACCTTCTGCAAAACAGAAGCCTCAAAGCTGGGGGTACTTGGTCGAAAATGGAGGAGCTGACCAGCAGAATGTAGCACGGCTGGTTTCAGTGGCAGTTCACAGACTGCCTCCCACCTCGCAGGACGTACATGGGAGTTTTAAGTTTAAAAGACTCAGGTTCTCCAGCGATCCCAAACTACCCATCCCCGCCCCAGGGACAGCACCAGGCAGCATAGGGAGGAACAAGGCTGCAGGTGGACTATGTGTGGTGGGTAGCCCTGGCCCTACCATGTTTCCCCAGTGCCCTCAGCCACAGACCAGAAGTACGGTTGGAGACTGAGCCCTTCCAGCATCATTTCACTTCTCCAGATCACATCGCTGGAGATGGCAGAGGCCTCCAGCCTCCCAAGATCATACGGTGGAGGAAGGGCCTTAGGCAGGAACCTGCAGGAGTAGCGCATGGCATGGTCCTGCAGAACTAAGCTCCCTTTGTTTGGTTCTTCTTTTCAGGACTCCTGACTAGTTCCAGGGGTTGCTGTAACAGATGAGAAGCTGTGCCCAATGTAGAGAAGCTTTCCTGCAATTTAGGTTTTCATTTAGTGAGAATCTACCTGCCCCCAGCAACAGATGCTCTTGTACTAATAGGAAAACAAGTTTATGCAAATCAAAATATTGTGCTTTAAATCACTTGATCCAATCTATTTACAAGCTGGGTTTATTATTTTCAGCTAATTGTGAGGCTGTGGATCTCTCTGACTTTTCTAGGCAGGAGGGCCAGTTAAAGCACTCCTTCCTGCCTCCACAGCTCTGTTTCTGAATCCTCTGCTGCTGCCCGTGTGCTGCTCACATGGTGATTGGTGCAGCCCCACAGGGAAGCAGGCTAGGAAGACAACGTGTAAGAAACACAAAAGGGGTTTTTTTGTTTTCATCTTCATCGGTTCAGCAGTCTGATTCATTGTGCACCTGCAAAAGTATTTATGCTAAGACAGCATAAGGATGGGAATAACATGCAGCAGGGAATCGAGAGGCTTAAGTAGGCCTGACAGCACAAAACCACAGGATGGAAAGAGGGATTGTCCACCTTTCTCACAGAGCAGCATGTTCATACTGGGCATCATGGTACAGCTCCCTCAGTATTAATGGGATAATTTATTCCTGGAATAAATTATCCTGCCACCCTACCTTTCCTGTGTTAGTGGCACACAGGCAGCACCACCTCCAGGACACAATTTCTCTCTTCCTTTGGGAGACAGTGAGAAGTGGCACAGATGGGACCCAGCACACCTATACACCTTTCCCTCTGTCATTCCTGTCAGCAGAGAGGATGGRGAAAAGGGCAGGACTGTGGCCATGCCAGGGACACCACAGTCAAAGCCCTGTGCTGCTAGCACCAAAGCTTGCACAGGTGCATATACTCCAGCTTATTTTCCAAGTCACCATGCCACCAGACAATGAATGGTACCCTTCAGCAAGTTCAGTATTAAATCAAGTGAGGCTGGTAAGAGGTATTCTATTCAATGGGACTTAGAAGAAAAAAAATGCACATGAAGATGTCATTATCCACACTACATAAATATAAAAACTCAGAAAAATAACTTCTCCTGTACACTTGTCAGTGTCAGAAGAATACTCTCTAGAAGAAAAAAAGYGTTCCTGGGAAACCAGGTTGGTGCACTGTTCTGAGGTGTATGAAAACGCTCTTTGTTCTTTGGAGGAACTGCAAGGTGCCTGGAGACTCTGAGAAAAGTATCACAGCCTGAAGCCTGTTGAGCTGAGCTCAAAGGGAGGTCCTGGCCCTCCCACCTGGTTAGGTGGGGTGTTCCCAGCGTTCCTTTCATTGATGCAGAAACCAGGCAGTCATGGACAGTGGTATCAATGGTAGCAAGTCATCTGAAAATGAACCTTAACAAGAAAACAAACTAACAACAAAACCAGCCACACAACAGGAAACTAAAAACATCCCCAAATCCAAAAGTCTTCTTTCAATCCAGGGATCAAATCCTGCTGCCCGGTAGGGGGAAGGGTGGGGTGTAAATTGGGACACAATTATCTCATTTTTAAATGATTCTATTTAAAGGACCATTTCTTGCTTTATTTGTATGATTTATGTAAACAGTTTAAAGTACAAGAGAAAGACAACTGCATTCTAACAATAAGCACAGTGCAGCAAAACTGTAAGGACTCCTTGCCCATACTCAAGTACCACTGTCACAGTGGGGACAGGACATTGCCAGGCACACTGCACTGTGGTCACAGCTGCAGCAGCACCAGCAGCAGTGCCTGTTAGGGCTCTTGGTATTCACCAGTGTGCTGCATTCTGCAGCTGTGCTCCCCAAGGCCCAGAGCCAGGTAAGCCTCACACCTCAGCCAGACACCCAGCACCCACAGCTGGGGCTGCCCTGCCCATGCTGAACTCCCAGCTTGCCCRTGTGCGTTAGCAACTTTTCTCCCATCATGGACAACAAACTGAGAGCATATGAATTCAAAACGGTAGTCTTCCAAGATTGCCTATTAAAGCTCTGAATATCTGCCAATGCAGCACCTTTCTGGAGCGGGGCACTGGTGTCACATTCACTTGTCTAAGCAAAGTGGCAGTAACTTCTGGTCGTCAAAACTTCTAAGCCCTTAATTTATCAAGATTAAAGTCTATTAACCAAAACCCAAGAGATGAAGGTTGAATTATATATAAAAAAAGATTTGAACATTTTAAAACATATTCTGACATGTTATGCTTTTAGCAATAATTACATTATAGGATATGTGTTTGACACTCATTTTTTAGTGTTCAAAAAATATTTCAGTTGCTAGCTCTCTGCCATCTGTTTCCCATCATTATTTCATTAAAATAGTTTTCATCTCTCTTATGGTAGAAGCACAAGATTGCTTTCTATGTGACTAGATTACCACCTCCCTTACTTAAACAGCATCTTTCCAGCCTTTTCTTTTTCCATTTATTTTTTGAAGGGGCATATGCACCTCCTCCAAACTCCGCCCATTAAGGGCTAACAGAGCAAGTTTGTTAAAACCAGCCAAATGCAACCCCTTCTCTCCACCTGTCAAGAACACTTCTCCAGTGTCTCTGAGGAAACTAAATCAAATAACTCATCTGCTGCAATAAGCACGGGGATTCTCCTCCCTGAAAGGGCAAACTCACACTTGAATACACCTTGGATGAAAACCAAGGTCCAATGTACAATATGTAGCTTACACCACACAAAACAGCATTCCCAGGCAAAATACTAGAGCTCAACAGCTTTACACTGCTGTGAGTACCTGTGCAGGGGCGAAGTCGCCCACATACAAGGAAGAGGTGGTTTCTGAGCAGTTATCAGGAGCGAGCGCAATAATTCTTACCTGGAAAATGCTGTTTGCAACTGCTCACCGATTTGTCAGCTCACAYGCTGCTCTTGCCTCATGATTTATGATGCTCTCTCCAGCACTGAGACTTCTATTACTGTCCTCATTTATTGCCTGCAGCTGTCATTCTCACCAACAATTCTACAGTTGTTTGTAGGTGAGGTATCAAAGGTATTTAGTGTGCACCTAGAGACGTAATTTTAATCAAACCTACTCACAGGCAGTATTTAAACGTTAGAACAACTGCACAGAGTGCAGCAATTAATGGGAACTTGACCAACCAAAATTATGACAGCCAGAAACATTTACTCATAAATGCCTCAAAAGGATGGATGTCCAGCAGGCCTGTGAACACCTGCTGATTTGTAAATGAAGATAAAAATAGTACCATAGATCACAAAGCCTTCCAACAGGTATTTGAATGCACAATAAATATTAACACAAATTCAGCAATTTCACTTTCTGTGTCGATATGACAGGGTTAGGGTTAGGTTAAATGCAGCTACATCTTTCTCACCACATATTTTTCTCAGCCAGCTATTTCCCCCTTAGACTCGTCAGGTTTTTCAGCATCTCCTCAAAAGCTGCTGAATCTGCCCAGTTTAGAATAATAGCAGTGGAAGGGGAAACAGATTTTACATCTTAAAATCCACCTTTATACATCTCAGTGTTTTCTAGCCACTAAAATTTTGCAAATCAGGAGTTCTGACCCACTGCAGTCCTTACTTAACTTCTTTTGGGAGCCACAAGTTGCTTAATGATTTGAAAAACAGCCAAGCAGTGTTAACGTGACTACCAATTGCACCACCCTGTTTTGAGAAAGGGTGGCAAACAACCTCCGCAGGTGAACTGGACCTACCACCACCTAACATGGTGTGAAAACGCAGCAGAAAGTAAGAAACAAGTCCTGAAGCAAAGCCTAATAGTACTTTCATGTGTACTCTAAAGTTCCAACTCCTTAAGTGAGCCAATTATAACAGCACCTCTGTTCATTTAATGAGTTCCTACTGCTTGTAATCCAGGATGAAACCTGAAAACACGAACCCTAAAGAGGATTCTAAAGGTAGATTTTGCCAAAGAATGCAAGTTTATTATTATTTAAAATTATTCAATAGGCCTGGATTCTAGTGGCTGAATATTTTAAGGTTGGCAGTCTTAAATTAGTCTAATCATTAGTCTAAGCACCAAAATCCACTTTCTCTATTGGAAGTTCTTTTATTCAAGACTATCCACACTGCGCAACTTGAAAACGGCACTCAGGGCAAAAATAATCATGAATTTACAACCAAAAGGTAGCCTGAAGGCCATCACTGTCACAGTCAAGCTTGATTTACAGCTGAACAGGTAGTGTCAAAATATAAACTACAAATTAAACACAACTCTAAGTAGAAAAAACTGATGGTTTTACACTATCATGATAAATTACCAAAGAACCTCTGGTGTTTGTAAGTTCTTAATACTTGCAATATATACAGATTTTGACTGATCCTACTACATCTCCATGTTCCAGTTCCTTCAGCCAAGATGACGGGATCACACTGAGAGAGTTGTGCAGAAGTTGCAGTCACTAATTGTGAGCCCACATCAAACCATTAGTTGGTGTGCAACAGCCTGCTTTCAGGTTAAGAAACAAAATCTCCTTGTAGAGAGAACACTAATTGCAGCACATTTCAGAGTTCAAGAATACTTTAGTTATTTAAATCCACAATATACCATTTGTCTTCCCGCAACATTTATTAGGAAAATAGGTCTGAATTGGTCATGTGTGCTTCATTAGGAGGAAAAAAAATCCACCATGCAAAAGCCAACCTCACCTATATTTTTAAACTTTTAAATTTTTTTTTTATATTTCAGCTTTTACTCTATTCCCTGACCCCCTCCTGTATTTAACTACAGAATGTGTCTATTTGGCTGGACACAACAGATGTACAGAGAGTACATGCAGTATATACATTACATATGTTAGCACTGAGAAAACTTTCAGTTTAAYTAAGTCACTCCACTTCTCTGCTGTGAAAGGTCCCCCCAAATGGAAAAGTTGCATCCAACTACCTGCCACTCACCTGATGTAACTGCAACGCACAGCTGCCTCTGAAAGTCACAGTCATAGGATCCTTGTCGTTGAAAGCATCCCTGAGATTCCTCATTCCAGTCACTCAAAAATTGGGCAAACAAAAATAAACAACAAAAAACCCAAATAAAATCAAACAAATCACCCCTCACAACCACCACACACAAAACCCTCATAAAACCAAAACCTAAATTTAAACTTCCTCCACGAATCATTATCCCCATTTTTCTTAATACTGGACAAGAAAATATTGTACTGCCAACTGGGGAGGGAGGGAGAACAAGCTGTTTTCTTTTTTCCCCCCTCAAACTTAATGCAGCTGAGAGGTCATTTAAACTATCATTGTTCTTAGATTCAAACACAGATACACATCCTATCCTCAGATGGTGTCTCTACAATCTGATCACTCAAGCATGTGTATGGTTCTTCACTGACAAACCACCTGACTCCTCTACTTGTGCAACTTGCATTACTCATAAGAAATCCTTGGCAGAGGCAGACCAACATATGTTAATTACTGGGCTGCATTATAATAGGTCTGACATCTTGTTTCTCATCCAGGGTTTAAAATAAAAGAAAACAACAGTCTCTTTCAATACAAAAGTACATATTTTTGCATCTCAGGCTAAAAATACTCTGCGTTAAAAACACAAACAGATCAACTGCCAAAGAATCCCTGCCTCTTCAGTGYTCCTTTTGGGGGTTTTAGCCTTATTAAACAATGAAGACAAGCAGAGAGAGGTTGGTGTATATGCATTCACCTTTCATTTCCTACAGAATCTTCTTAAATTGGGTGCAAGAGTGAAAATGGGAGTTTGACTCCCCAGTCTTTTGTTTCTTCTATAAACAGTTTTTCAGGTAACGCTGGCTGCCAGTTTCTACAGCAAAATAAGGTATAAATTCATGAACACTGAGGAGCATGACTAAAGCAAATATATACTYTAAAATATATTTTTATTTTTCATATGACAGCAGATATGTACTATTTCTTCATTGTATGATTTAATACGCTGAGATATTGCTAGGACAAGATGATGGCAACATTACAAGTATTTTTGATTTACATTTCTCTTTATTGAGAAAGAGGTACTGAGGGCCCTAGCTGCAATTTCAGAAGAAGGACTAAGACTCCACGCTGACAAGCTGTTCCTTTTCGGGTGACCAAATTCAAAGCTTTAAACCTGAATTTCAAACCATATGACACCATAAAACTGCAAGAAACATTTGAAGTTTCATTGAAATTTTCAAAACACTAATATCCTAAAATTAGGCATTGGTACAGGATTTTCTTTCACAAAAGGTGTCACAAAAAAGTTCACGCCTTGAATAAATAATCTATACATGCATTTAGGATGCAAAACCTTTTAGGATACACTGAAAACGCTGTCTCAGAAGTTTGGGCTTTTTTTCTTTTTTTTTTCCCCAAAGTGATTAAACAAGTGTATCACACACCTATGACCAGAAACCTGCCAGGCATCAATCTTTCCCTCTCTCCCTACCCCAGACTCCCTGCACTGGGTGCGGCGTGGAGGCAGCGCCGGTCCCTCTCCGAAGGCAGGGTGCCAGCCAAGAAGCTCCAGCCAGGAGGAGACAGATGGCGGCCAATAAGGAAACTATCACAGCGTCTTAGTCACCATGGCAGAGCCTGGGCACCACACAAYAGCGGCCTGACTATCATCGACTTTATCCTCGTTTCAGCTCGTTAATGTGTTTACCTGCATATGCCTGGTACTCCCAGCTCTGGGCACACAGTCACAGAGCTGTCTTGGATGTACCACTCCAGCGGCATGGGGCCTGCAAAGACCCATCACAGGCCACTGGAGAGCTAAAGGCAGATATCCGAAGGTTAGAAAATATTGCCTTAAACACAGCGTACCAACCACCACTCTGTAGGAGCAGCTATGCTCTAGGGTAGCTAACAGGAAACATGCCGAAGTCTTAAAAATAGATGTTCCAAGTACCAATTAGTTAACAAAAGAAACATCAACAGACGAATCCTAAATTTCCAGTATTTTCTGTATTTATTTGGAGATAAAACAACCTTGCTTAAGGATAAGACAAGTAGCACAAGCCTGAATTTAAGGTGCCTGTCTGTTTACCCCCAGCCAGTTCCTCAAAGCTCTGCTCTGAACCCTCCAGCAGCAGCCGCCACCTCCACCTTGTCCTTCTCTCCCGTGCAGACCCTACACATCTCAGGTGCTTTTCAACTGGTTACTTTACAAAAGAACAATCCGCCATGAATACAGGTACAATAAAAACGATTGCAAATATTTTCAGAACCCAATTTAATCAAAAAAGCTCTGAACCGCTAGCCATCCACAGCACTGCCCTTTGCAGAAAGAACCACTGCTTCGCTCAAGCCTGTGCAGCGCCGAGCACCATCTGGTCTGTGCCCCAGGGAGCCTTTCCACTCTCCCAACCCGCACAGCTCCAGCCAACGCCACCGGCAGCGGAGTCCAGCAGCTCCGCACTCCCTGCCACACAGACTTCGAGGACACGGCAATTTCATGTGAATGTTTTAAAATATTTATCTTCTGTCCTGTTGCTGATTTCTTCTGAAATATAAACAAGCTCTGAATGGCCGTCCCTTTATGTGTAATTCATACCGGAGGATCACTCGGAATGAAGGAYTGGTCTCCAAAGGAAGTGTTTATAATGCTCGCACCAGTCCAAGTATGGCATCTTCCATATCTAAACTGTACCTTTACTAAACACCAGGATTAAGTATTTGTTATTAACAAACATTTCAAAGCTTCCCCTGGATTCATTCTGTCCTCTGTTCTTTTGCTGGTCACCAACAGCTGCTGTTTCACTTGTCCTTTGGTAAAGAATAACAAGGCCAAATGAAACAGTGACTCCCGAGTTACACATAAACAAGCAAGTGCCCGCTGCCGAGGTGGGACTTTGTTTAGTGGAGTTTGAAGTCCTTCTGGGTATCCACCTTCCCACACAACTCCTGTCCGCCTGCTGCCACAGAGCCTGGAGCAGCAGGATCACAGAGCCCCCCGGTTTCTCCTTCCTTCCAGTCCCACCTCAAAGCAGCTGGGATTGGGGAGTGAAAGCCAGCGCTGAGCAGTGCTGAGTAAGCCCTTCCTCTCCCAGGGCTCCCCACAGCCACACGAATTGCTGTGGCAGATGCGGGTTCAGAGTCAGCGATGCAGCCCGAGTAAAGCAGAGGGCAGATGACTGGGAAAGGACACGACACCCACATGCTCATATCGCCAAAAAGCTGCAGGAAGAAGATGGGAGCCCAAGTGTTTTAACTTGCAAGGCAGATTTAACCAAGTCTGAGAGGGCTCTGCTAGTGACCCAAAATAACTTCTCCTTACATAATACTTGTTATGATTTTAATGTGAGGGATGTCAGAGTATAACAGTGCCAAAAGCCAAAGCTACGCATTCATTTGGAAAGCTAGTAGGCTCCCATCTCTAATGGTATCAAACTCCAGCTGGACTGCAACCCAATACTTTTTAAAACAGTGATGTAAATTTTTGAAGAAATCTCACACTTGAGAGAACAAGGAAAGACTCAAGTACAGTCCCTGAAACAAACATCTAAAAGCAGGACTGATAGCTGCTCTAAGTCTCAGCAGGTGAGACATATCAGAATGGATATCTCAGAAGCAAGAAAAAAGGAACTTGTGAATGGGATGAAGTTGAACACTAGTTTGTAGAGAAACAGCCCTGATAGTGCAACACATGTTGAATTCGCCTTTTCAGTCACAGAACTGCCACCCACATCTCCATTTATGTGCCCACTGCAACTCAGTGTCTTGATTTTCTCTGAAACAGAAAAGTAAGGTTTCATGGTTTTGTAAAGCGCCTAAAGGACAGTGAACTGAGCATGCAGATAGTCAGGATCCCAGGAGTATGTACAGGATGACCATTCACTGGCTCGGAGTCCTTTAGAACAAGCATTTAAAAAAAAAGTTTAATCAAATGTAAAGTGCATCAACCTGTGCTAAGTGGAGGAGAGAAGAAAAGCTTTATTTGAGAAGGCTTGGGGAAAGCCTTGGGTTGCTGTAAGGAAGACCTACACATAAGCTGTATTACAGCTGTAAACAAGTTAAGTTCTGTGATCCCACTGCTGGGAAAAGACGACTTATAAGCATTAAACAAACACAGAATTTACAAGAAGGACACCAAGGGACTGGGTACACTGCCTGACAACCATATAATTCTTCTTCCCCCCTGCAAATCTGTGGGATAATAAACCCTTCTGTCTTTCATTTATAGATAGATGTATAAACAAACTGCTCTTCCAAGAACTGAGTGTCAACAAAGTCTCTAAAACTGCTTCTTAAAGCTTTTTTCCTGCCTTCTTTTTTGGGGGGGCGCATGGTTTGGCTAGACAGGGGGAGATAATCAAATGGGCCTTCCATTCACATATGAATACATAATAGGTTTAAAATTAAAAAGTGACAGTGCTTGTTGTCAAAATAGTCTAGCTGCAGGAACTTGTATTTTGCAATGTATTTCAAGCAAATGCATTGTCTAAGAAAATTTTCATGTTTATAAGGCTTCTTTTTGTCATTTTCAATGGCCAAGATCTTAGAGATGTRCAATACTAAGGAAAACTAAGGTTTATGTGAAAGCAATGATATGTAAAGTATTTCTTATTTTCAAATTATCTATGGGGGTATCCCACCTGCTGGCTGCATGAACGGAAGTGCTGCTCAAACTGGACACGGACACAGGAGAACAACAGGTTGGCGAGTTTCTCTCATTTCCTCAAGAAAGTGACTGTAGTTGGAGGGGTGGGGGTCCTGCAACCAAAGGCTCGAGCCTCTCCTCCCTGTCACTCAGCTCTCTGGTGGTGGGTTTTTTCCCCTCATACATCATCCTCTCACACCTCTAAAATAACCAAAAGCAGATGGCAACCTTTGAGCTGGAGAATGCCCATCTAGCAGGTGGCTGTTAGACAACAACCACGTCCAAGGGAACAGCACAGGAGAAGGGTCTGAGTTTCACACAAAATCAAACTCATAAAAACACCTTACAAGTTTATGATGATTTCTGCCTTTGGTGAGGTAGGCTGAGCCTCAGTGTGAGACCAGACAATTTCCAGGGAAGTCCAATTTCAAACCTTTTCAAGCACCAGCTGCCCAGCAGTGTCAGCCTCAGCAATGTCCTACACTTCTCCCTCATCCCATGGTACCCTTTTTTACACAGTAAACCAGCATTACATCAGTTTATCTGTTTTTGGAACGAGTGTTCAAAAACAAGAGGAGAAGAGAAACCTGCAGTGCAGAAGTTACTGATGGAGATACAGAGGTGCATATTTCAGAGCAGCCTAAAAGGCTCCACTGTTCTCAGAAGGAATCAGGAATGTAGCCAAGAAACAAGCAGATACATATCAAGGGAACTGTTTTTGCTACTAAATGGCCAATTGAAGCCCCTACTACTCTGTCATATATCTATGTCACTGCAGTCCCAATAAATAATGCTTTCTGATTAGTTATGAGACTATCTAGAAATCTCTGCGACAGATACCATTCACTGTGCCAGCTGGTCAGTCACCAGAGCCCTGAGGTCTCAAAGGAATAAAAATCTAGGTAAATCCAAAAGACAACACAAACTTATTGACAAGATATTGCCTTTTCTCTTACTCCTCAAACATATGTTTTTACCTAATCACAAAGATGACAAACAGTATTTCACAGYGCAAAGAGCTGCCATACGAACAAGGCAGTCTCCCCACATTTGTGCATTAGATCAACAGCCAGCATTCTCTAGTAAATGCTATCCAGGCCAAGCTGACTACTAAACTAAGTCACCAGAAGAGTTTAGCAGTTACCAAGTAAGGAGTTGAAAACATGAGAACGAGTAAGATTTGAAGAAAACCAAATAAAGACTACAAACAATTTCCATACTGGTTTTGCATGACATTATCAGATGCATCAATTCTGTGGCTTTCATCCTCGTGCTATCTTTGACAACACATACGTATCATCTATACGTTAGAGTTGTTCCCCTTTCTGAAGTCAGGCCCACAGCAGTGCTGCTTTTCCCTGGAAATAAAAAACGCTTACAGCAACTACAGTCCCTCTATGCTCACAGCCAACATTGACTACCAAAAAACTGGAATATGGTTCTACAGGGAGAAGGTAACACAACTGGCTACGGGTCAGGGAGCTGGAAGATCGCCTGGGCAGGTTTCACAAGACAGAGAGGATGTCTTAGCACAAGGACCCGAGTAATACATCAGGTCTCCACCATCCACTGACATATAAGCCAGGAAAAACAAACAAACAAAAAATTAATAGGAAACCTCTTATATAGACTAACAATGAGCAGTAGAGGTAATACAAACACCCACTTCCATGAAATTTCCACAGGTTTGTAGCACTGTGCATACTAATGGGTTTCGAGCAATTTCTTTTCCTCCCTCCTCATGCCTGGTACCGAGCCAGGAGCATTGCTGCTTCACTTTGGGAATCAAGTCTGGTCTGCAGAGTCAAAACAAACTCTGGATTACCAACGAAGGGATATGCTTCCCACATTTATGTTAATGGAATGTTAATGAGATAGCTTGTATGTGACTATCCCAATATTAATACACTAGACAAAATACAAACCAGCTTGATCTATTAAATTTTCTGTGTAAAGGACAGAAGTCTCTTTTCAAGCTTAGGTATTTCACTAGATCCTAAACCTTAATTAAAAATCCATCAACCATCAACCACTGGAAAGGACTGCTTGGCTGTTGCAGGACTCAATACAGGAGTACAAATTACTTCCTCTGCCCTCTGCTACAGATGTAAAATGTGTAAGCAACTGAAGGAAACTACAGGTATTCCAGAGCAAGTGATCACCTATGTGAGCCTTCAGAAGGGCAAGTTCTTTTAAAGAATGAGTCATTCCCTGTGGAGTAACTTAATTTCTATTGACACTTACAGGAGAAATTAGATTGAAAGTGATTTTGTCTGTCTAAGAACAACTTTGCTTTTTCTACTAGATACCTAATACCCATAGAAATCTGCCCTGCTCCATAAAGGAAAGGGCAGAGGCACTGTACTGAAGCTGGGAAACTTCATTTTTGCAGGGAATGTAGACTTCAGTGTATCTTAAACTATTAGAACCAAAAATAACATGTAACAAGTCTAAGACCATCTCCTACTCTCATAATACACTACTGCCTCCAACAGTCTAGCTGTGGAGATCCATTACAACTCATTGCCTGGACATTACACATGCAGCCTATATTCCCTTTAAAATATTCTAACATTAGCCAAGCTGAATGTTAATGATCACGTGAAACCCAATGGAAATAAAAAACCTGAGAATTGCTACATAAGAATTTTCTGCTTTATAGTAAGAAGGGCGGAGGGGGAAATCAATATGGCAAAACAACCTTTTGTTTTTAAGCCAAAGACATTTTAAAGGAGAAATTATTTCTAATACCACTAACAGCCTCAACTTGTCATCAGCAGGAAGGCTTACATATACTTTGAGTAAAGACATGAACCGAGCGAAAGAAAAATACACAATATCTGAGCAGGAGGTGTATCTGTGGTGCTCTATATCGATGTGTTGTTTACTGTGCTTTCCCATAAAACACACCTAAATGGATAAAGAAGGCTTGTGTTGCCTGTCCCACAACAGGCAGTTGACAGGAACAAGCATAAACCAACTCCAAACTCTTCAGCAATATTCTCACCGCTTTGCTGTAATATGGGATAGGATTTCACAAAAATTGGTCTAACTAGGAGCGAACAAATCAGCCAATTGCATAGTGGTCAAATTTGTTACCACAGGCATTAACTGCAGTCCCACTTATTTATGAGAAACAGGCTTCCCAGGTAAAGCCATAACAATCCAAGCTCACTCCTCCTGCAGCATCTGCTCACCCACATTGTTAGAGCAGCACAGCAGGCACCACGAGTTCCTGGCCAGCCACTACCTCCATTTCTCATAGTCACATTTTCTTCTGTGTGACTGGAAAAAGGCTGGATCCCTGTTGTTCTGAAACCTATCAACAACATTGTTCAAGGCAAAAGGAACTCCAGCTCTTTTTCCTTTCTCAGATCTATTTTTCTTCCTTTTCAGGAGAGAAGGCAGGCTTTCCAGGCTGCTAGTACAAACATCAAAAACAAAATGCTAAAAACCAGCCAACATTGCCTCCAACTATAGTATCAGTGATGTAACTGCCATCCATGAGGGTTTGGGGTGTTGGTTTGGGTTTGTTTGTTTGGTTTTTTTCCAACAGGAAACCTTTGGAGCCCATAAAAGTGGAAGAGATTTGGGGCAAAGGGCAAGCAACTTCCAAGAAAAGTTATGAATGGAACTATGCTACAAAACCTCCTTGCCTTTCCACTCCTTGTACAGGAGAAATCATTCAGATGTTGCAAAAACTGATCCATTATCTTGTGTGGGTTTCTTAGAATATTCTAAAAACAGAATTGTGCACCATACTAAGATCGCAGTTTTATTTCATCTCGGAGAGCACAAAACATTCTCTGTACATATACACAGCAACTCACTTCTTTCCTGAAACAAAGTTTTCATTGATCCTTTGCCACAGACTCAATTATTGTTTCGAATCATGATCAACGTTTATTTAAGGTATTGTGAACTGTAAACAATGCAAACAATAAAAGCATCTGTCCATGTTGACATGAATGTCATTGGCAGGTTAGATACCTATATCAACTGGTCCCAAGGGCGTTCTTTTTAAATTCAGAAAGCCCAAAGTAAATTTAAATTACAATTTACAGAATAATCTTGAAATCAGCCACCTTTTGAGGCAATGTTATCTCGAGTAGATAAAAAACACAATCTGTCAATTCAATCTCAGGAAATTCTTCATTGTTTTAAAACATAATCCTAAAGACACTTTTTTTTTTTAAAGCTTCTTTCTTTTTTTAATGCAGTGGATTCTGCAAAATTCCTGGTCCTCCTTGCACCCATGGGGAAAAATAATCTTCCTCTTGTAATGTTGCTATTATAGATATATATGTAAAAAGAGCCGAATTCAAGATACTTTGAGACAACATTTAAAAAGATAAAAAGAAACGAAGCCCTTGACTATGGGATATTTAGGGGATTTCAAGTCATGTTTTCCATAGCCTCATCGTAAAATAAGGGACCTTTTCTTTCTCCTCCTCCCCACCCCAAACTCCAAGGAAAACGGTCACCAAATGCACTCAGCTAGCCTCAAAGTCACACGTGCTCCATTGCAGATCTTGCTTTCAATGTCTCTTTTGTTTGATGGCTGGTGTTTCAACATCCTCGGCTTGGAACAGAAAAAGGTCAGAGTGAGTCTTCTGGCATTCACAGACCTGCACCAGGCCCCGCCAAGAGAAGATTGATGCCACAGTACATTTCCCCAGTCAAGAGAAGGAAGTGGAGCTCCAAATCCAAGACCAACTATGTTCGTCAGAGGCATCCTTCTCCCAAAGGTGTTTAGCTTTGCTGTATTCCTCTGTGAAACTTTTTCTGCTGGTGCTGGTAAAACTTTTGAGTTACCCACTGTGCCATGTTACTGCCCCAGTATCGTAACCTGAACAGGTTCCCACCAGTAAATCGTTTTAGCTGTACATTCCAGAATACAGCTTTTTTTTTCCTCTTCCGCTCCTGGTTTCGCTTCACCTCTTGGTTACCCGCAGTGCCCTCACACCTGACTGCTGCCCTCGCCTTTGC
The DNA here is from genome assembly GCA_018881555.1 of Amblyornis subalaris. NCBI lineage: Eukaryota > Metazoa > Chordata > Aves > Passeriformes > Ptilonorhynchidae > Amblyornis > Amblyornis subalaris. The sequence goes on along the minus strand of JACAXG010000003.1, from coordinate 13,629,758 downwards.
TCCCCTGCCTGGGAAGGGGAGGTTGCACCATTAAACTTCCAGTGTGCAAGGCCAAGGTCCGTTCCACAGCTAGAGAGAAGCTGTTGCTAGATTCCTTAAAGGCTTTSGCACTTCACGGCAGTTGGAACTACCCAACCAGAGCTGAGAGCCAAAGCTTTGCCACAGCATTAATGGGCTTTTGCCCTTTTAAATTTTATAAGCCTGTCGCCTTTCTGATGCACACAGTTTTATTCAGAGCCCTAAATGGCCATTTCATATTTAAAAGAAAGCTTGCATAGGTAGCACCCTAAAACTACCCCAGGTCATTCATCACCCMAGCACTCCTACTGTCTCTTAGGAAACCTTTGATAGAGCATTTGTTCAGGCTGCCAAGTTAAATCCTCTTCTCTCGTGTCAATGCATTGAAAAAAGCAGTCAGAACACCAGCTTCACTCAGGCCTGCTGAAGTAAAAGGAGAAAACCAATTCCTCTGGCACTACAGAGCCATTAAGCCGTTTGCAGATTATTAACCGAAGCACAAAAATACACACCGCGCACGATCGGACRACAGAGCAGAGCTATGCCTTAAGTTTGCTTCGGTCTCGATAAACTGACGACACAGCCGCAATTCGCACCGGCTCGCGCAGCTGCCGGGGCTGCTGAGCGGGACCCCGGCAACCCCAGACAAAAGCGGCTCGGCCGCGATGCGGGGGTCACGCTGCCACCGCCGGGCAGGTTCCACCTTTAGCACAGACGGTGATGGGGGCTGCACTCGGACGGGCACCCCCGAGGCGCCGCCCCGTGTCTCTCATCGCAGCCTCCGAGGCGGCACCGAAATTAAACTTTACACGTGCAAAACAAAGTTTACAGTCGAAAACCCCGATTATAGTAACAACTTCCTCCCCCGTCTCAGGCTGCCGTAGTCCTTCCCCGCTACCGCGCCAGCCCAGAGTGCTATCCCGAGCCCCGCGGGGGGGTGGGGGGGGACAAGAGCGTGGCTGGATGGCTCCTATTTTTATGTTTACATTCCTGAAGTGTCTTTTAACTGGCTGCCATTCCCCCTCTCCCCGCGAGCAGCTCCGCCGGCCGCCCCTGGAAGCGCTTCCCCCGCTCCCCTCGCACAAAGGCGGGCGAGCGCCGGCCGGGTCGGGCCGGGCAGGGCACCCCCGGCCCTCTGCCCCCGCGCCCCCTCCCCTCCGCCCGGCGGCTTCCTGGACAGATGCACCGGGGGGAGGGAGGGGGAAAGGGAGGGAGGGGGGCTGCTCCTTCCTCCTGCCTGGCGAGAGAGGCCCAGGTCCCAACTGGCTCTCAAAACCCAGACACAAGGAATTTACACCCAGGCAAGCTTCCCGGAGCCCGGAGAACAGGCGCAAGCTTCCCCGCGCGTCTCCCAAGCCCCACACGGGCGGCCGGGCACGCACGCCCCGAGCCGCAGCCCCGGCCCCGCCGCGGGGCTCCAGCCCGCCCCGACGGCGCTCGCCCCGGCCGGGGGCAGCCGCCGCCCCGGCCCCCGCAGCCCCTTTTGTGCTTGCGGCGGCTCCGACGCCCAACCGGCTCACGCCGCGGCTGCTCCAAGTTCGCCCCGGGCCGGGTCCCTCCGCGAGCCCGCTGCCGGCCCGGGAAGGGCATTGCCCGGGTAGAGCCGCTTCCCCGCCGCCGGGCCCGGCTCCGCGGCTCCCCGCCCGCCCTCGCCCCGCGCCCTCGGCGGGGACAGCCTGCCCCTTTAAGAAGTCTCCGCACATTTTCTCCCCTTGCAGAATAAATATGTATTTTTTTTTTTCTCCCTGTACACCTATTTCCCCAGCGTGGCCGCTCCATTGTTTCTGCTCCGCCGAGACGCAACCCCTGCCCGGCCGCGAACGGGGAGGTGCGAGCAGGGAGCGCAAATAGACGCGAAACTTACCTACGGATTGCAAAGCAGCCTTGCAGCAGCAAAATAATAAGGAAGAAGGCAGGCAAAATCCTCTTTCCCCAACTGATTTGCAGCTCTACTCGGGTATTTTTAAATATATAATTTTGTTTATTCCCCTCCTTTCTTCCTTCTCCCCCTGCTTTCTTTTTTCTTCCTCCCCCCCCCCCCTTTTTTTCCCCTTGCCCACAGACAGTGAAAAGGAGCTCAATGTTAGTGGGTGAGTAAGTGAATCAACTAGCAGAGAGCACAGCAAGTTGAAGTGTCAAATTACATTGGCTATTCTATTACCAAAGGGCCATGCTTTGTGGCTGCTGGCAAAATCTGTCCCAGATTCCTATCTGAAAGGGAGCTGCCTCCTACAGGGATGTTCTTCCCTTCGCCCTCTCCCTTTCGCTCTCCCCCCGCAACATCCCCCCCCCCCAGCCCCCCAAATCACACGAAGTTAAAAATCTTAGATACGAGTTAAAATACAAATATTGTCTTACAGTGTCTTTTAAGGCGGGGATTCTCGTTTTAGTCTTCCTGAATACCAGGCACTCGGAAACCCTTCCACTCTGGAGACTGAAAGCTGGAGAATATCTATACTCCCTTCGGTGTTTTTGTATTATTAAATAGGGGAAAACCACCCTGGACCCAACACACTCTCAAGCATGAGGTGTCTCCGTCTCTGTCGTCTTCACAGGAGAATTTTTACGGGCATGGAAGGAACTACCGGGCGGGCAGGGGGATTACACGGGAACGCAGAGACATCCTGCTGCTCCGTTATTGCACTTTAGCCCCCCAGCCCCCTCCATTTATTGTCACCACCGCCACCCTCGGGGCCGCTGTTATTTTCAGAGCCCGGAGCTCCCGCCACCCAGGTAGGAGCGGGGTTCTCCCGGGGGTCCCCGCTCAGCCGGGGAAGCCGGGCGGGCGGCGGTGCCCGGCGGGGCGGGCCCAGGAGGCGGCCCCGCCGCAGGGCGGGCGGTCAGGGGCCCGGGCCCCCCCGCCGCCCGGAGCGCGGCCCCCGGCGCTAACAATAGGGCGTGTTTTTCTTCTGTTTTTTCTTCCCCTGTGCTCCTTAGGAAATCCAGCCCGATTTCCAGGGAGAAAATAAAGAAGAAACCGTCCGTGTCTGACGAGCACCAATCTGCTAAAAAACATCTCCCTCGACTTCTCTTCCCCTTGATAAAACACTTCCAGGACAATCAATATTTTATGATGAGTTGTTAATAAGCCTAATATATTCATCCCTGCTCCAACGGGGCTTGTTAGATTATGCAATTAAGATAAGCAATTTAAACAGCACTGGGTAGCTTCTCGCTGGTCACATTCGTCTTGTTGTTGTAGGAGGAGAACGATCGGGACTGTAATGGGATGTCGGATCGCTCGGGGAAGGGGGAGGATTGTCTATTTTTTTTTTTTTTTTAATTTTTTTCAACTGCGTGCAGCCGGAACGGAGCGCTACCGCCGCTCTCCACGCCGGTCCCCCCGCGGGGCTGCCCCCGTCCGCCGCGGATGGACGCGCTGATTTGCGCGGGGCCGGCGGCAGCGGGGCTGCACCGCCCGCCCGCCCCAGAGGGCAGTGCCCCCGGCGCGCCCCCCGCCCCGCTCATTTACGCCTTCTTGGCTTCCCCGGAAAAATAACCACCCCGGTCCTTGCTGTTCTCCCTGTGCCTCCAGTCGCCCCTCGACCGCCTCCGGGCGCGGGGGGTTCCTGCGGACGCTGCGCCCGGCGCCGCCCCAGCGCAGAGAGAGAGCGGCGGCCGCCCGCGCCGGCAGCGCYGCGGGGGGAGCCCCGGCGGGCAGTGCCTCGGCGGGGGTGGCCAGCCGGTGGCGGGCGGCGTGTCCCGCCGCTCCGGCGGGCTCCGGCTCCGCGTTTTGCGAGCGGCCGCGGTGTCAGCCGGGGAGCGCCGAATAACAAAGGCAAGTTTGAGAGCAGCCGCCGCCGCCGCCGCCGCACAGGCTGCGGTGACGTCAGGGAACAATGCCGCTGCCAGCCCGCCCGCCCGCCGCCCCTTAAAGGCGCACCGGGCGCTGCCAGAGGCCCCCGCCGGCGGCYAAGGGGATGGAAGGGAGGGGGCGCCTGTACTGGGCCCCCCGCCTTGCACCCCCGCGGCCCGGCGGGTCCCTCTGGCACTGGCCGCCCGGACGGGCAGCGGAGGCGATTCTCCGTGTCACGGCTCCCTCCCTCCCTCCCGCGCCGTACCCCGCGCGGCCTCCGCCGCCCTAATCGCTGCCTTCAGCTGCCCGGAAGACGCGGCGGCCGCCGGGGAGGGAGCGCTCAGGCCCCGCCGGCCCGGGCCCCGTCCCCCGCAGCGGTGCGGGGCAGGGCGGGCGGCGGTCGTGGCCGCGCGGCCTAAGGCCCCGCTCTCCTGTCCGAAAGTACGAGCCCTGTTACCCGTCAAGGGAGTGTTTTCGCCAAGGGTCCGGGCCCTCGGGGGCCAGGACCTGAGCGCTTCCAGCCGCCTCCGCTTCTGCTCCCGCAGTGACCCCTCGCCTCTCCCATGTCACGGTGCGCTGCCCTCCTCCCCGAGCCGCACCAGCCCCCGTGATTGTAACCTGTAGTCCACAGACTTAAAACAGCGGATACTGTCCAGTCAATGCAGCCCATCTCACTCCTGCACAGCATTTGATGTCCCTGATTAGAACAGGCGCAGAATAAACCCAGCCTTTTAGGCAACCAAAAAGGGCACTGTAGCAATATAGTCATCTCCTCATAGTCACACAGACTTCAGGGCATCATGCCTTAATAATTAACTTGCAGTTAATATCTTTTTAAGGCATYATATTTAATATCTTTTTAAGGTGTCAAAACTTTGGTCTTGGACATGGACAAAGTCAAAGCATTAGGTTTGATGCTTTATTGCTTGAAACCTTCTTACAGAAAGAGAATATTAGAAAATTAAACCCTTGTCTGTGCAGCAGCACAGATACAAGGTCACAGCCTGTCCACTGTATATAAGCACAATTTCCACTGATACCATCCAGGCTGAAAACAGTTTGGTAAACATACATTTTGTAGTTTTACTGCAGACTGTTTTCCACATCAGCACATCATGCAGGATTTACCAGCTGCATCACCCTGCCTTCTGTCAGAAGCCAAGTTACCTGATCAATACAGTACATGGCTAGGAAAATAAAGGTCTTGCAGGAAATAATTGTAGTGATTTAGCAGGTGCCATTGTGCCCTCTGAACCTGCCTCTACTAAATCAGGGTTTGCCACATGCAGTTCAGAGACACCAAAGGGGTTGGAAGTGATACCTGTCCACAGGGGATGCACAACCCTAGCAGCCTTTGCCACTTGCAGTCATTCGAGCTCAGCCAGCATTGCAGTGACAGCATGTGTTAAGTGGTGTCACGGCCAGATCCCAACTGCTCCACCTGCCCACACAGAGCCCTTCACCGTGTCCRTCGCAGGAGACGTTCCCCATTTCCTCCATAGGATGTGTTGGTCACCCACGAAGTTTTGCCCCAAAAGTGATTGTAGCAGTCAGTTTTTCTAGTATACTTATTAGTTTGTAAATTAAATTTAATTCCCTGAAGATTAGGAGGGCCTTAGTTTTCTCTGACCTGTGCTGATATGATTCATGAATTGAGAAAGGTGCCACTAATGCATGTTGATGTGCTTTTTCTCAGCCAAGGACCAGGCTAATCCACTACAAAGAACAAAGAACTTTTATAGCTGCTCCACTTCACTGCCAATTGCCTGCTGTGGCATAAAGAGTAGACTGGTCACTTGGACTGAAAAAAAGAGTTAGGAGTTTACATGTGTGGCAGGGCTGGTTTAGGATATTCAGTGTTGTCCCAAGAATACCCCTCCAAACAAAGTCCTCAATTAGGCCGATCAGCCTACTTTTTCAACTCTGTTGCAATGTCAAACCAAAAACAATATTCACAAAATGACAAGGGATTGGGCCCTTTTTGTTTGTTCTAAGAGACCAGGCTTCTCTTCGTGTTCTTGACAATTCTGAGACACAGAGTTCTTGGAACAGCTTTAAAACAGAGGCTGCACAAGCCTCAGTGCCTGATCTGGGATCCGGGCTTAACAGCATTCTGCTGCTGCAGTAGTAAAGCCATCAGCAAGCAGGCAGACAGACAGTTATCCACATTATTCCAYGCTCTGTGGTGGGCCTGTCCACGAGGGATTAGACCAAATCTGCTAACCTCATTTCTGTTATATAACCTAAGGCAGATCTGAACTCTTTTCTCTGGAGGATTGTATGCTAAACTAGAATATCACCTCCCCTTAACCCTCTTCAGCTGCAGTTCAAATTAGGTTTTGCTGCTATCATAATTCATACTGTACCATAATAAAAATGGAATTGATTGAGATGGCATGTAGACATTGTGTCTAGACATACCCAGGTTACTTGTGTATACAAATTTTATCAGATAACTGCTATCAGTGCAGCTTTTTTTGCAGTGTAGGATTTAATGCAGACCACGGAGGCCAAAGGGAGGGAGAAAGTGCTTATATCCCAAGTCCCCATTGAGCTATTGGGTGCTACAGCCACTAGTATCTAGGCTCCCTAGGTTAAGAGCTAACTCAAGTAAGCCCAGCGTGGACTGCAGGTGTCCAGCATGCAAGAAAGACTACCTAGGATCACTGCTGATTTCATCACGGGGGCTGACATAGCATTGCTTTTCTGGTAGCAGTCTGCTACGGTCACACTCATGGCACCACACCAGCTCATGCTCCCCAGGTACACACATTTAGAAATCTTCTGAGCCATCATGGAACTATTCATCCATCAACACAAATTTCTGATCTGCTCTTCTGTCATAACCCATGGGCTTAGCTCAAGCAAATGCTTACTCTCGTCAATAGTTGTGCTGAAGTTTAGCAAGTCTTTTTCTGATACAGCAACAGCAAAGGATGCCAGGAATAATACTGCTGGAAGCAGTAAAATTACACCTCTGTGAAAGTGAGATTAAGTTTCAGTGAGGCTGCAGTCAGGTTGTACACGTTACATGGCACACATGAGAAATTGATACTATGTCCATTTTTGTCTTTCCGTTAATAATATAGAAAGAAAACAGGGTTTATTTGGATTCATAAATTAGAGATGAAATTGCTATGCAAAGACATTAAGGAAATTTGCAGTTACGCAACTAGAGTCCTAGAGGAAAAAGTAAACAGTTTTACTGAGAAAAACATATTGAAAACAATTACAAGACATGAAGAGGGAAGTAGCTGGAGATTTGGACTTTTTCTTATTTCTCTTCCCTTTTCTTTTTGAGGCCTGAAAACATTTGCAGATTGTCTTAAATTTCATGCTTTGGTCCTCCTCAACCTATACTGCCTAAGTAACAGATTCATTTGTGACTGCAATGAGAGACTGGATTCCTCCAAAGGAGCTTCCATGTGACAGGCGAGACAAGGAGCATCGAGATATTTTTCAGTCACTAAGGGTATACTTCTTGTCTTTTATGGGAATTTACACTGGCATATCTTTTTTACAGTCATTCTTTCTGAACTAAGCTGCTATTTACACCAGTCTTCTGCAGACTGTTCTCTGTACTCGAAGTCCAAAACTCTTCTAGGGGCTCTATGGGCACCACGGTAAAGCAACACAAACGCTCAACAAGCCACCCGTCTTGCAAACACAAGCCCCAAGTAACTTTGTTGAGTAACTTTGCCCCCGTGCCTCAGTTATGCATGGGGTATACTCTGGGAAAGATCAGAGCAACAATTTATAGCATTGTCCTCAGCTCTCACATGTGCACCATGCTGTAATAGACAGGGGAATTTGATTCATTTGACAAAGAGTATAAAGCCTTTAAAAATGATGTAGGAAGATAGCACTGAAAACCAGGATGTATGCCTTCAAGAGTCGAATATACAGCTTAAAAACCAAAACAAGCTGAAAGGATAGGAAGAGAAGGTATGCCACGTATAACATACTGAAAAGGAACTTCACATATGTGAGCTGAGGAAATGCAGCATTGTAAACATGCTATTTATGTAGCACCAAAAGGATGCTTTTATGGGGACATAAACATTAGGTACCCTGAGCATGCAATCTTGCCTTCTTAAGAAGATAAAGACACTGCCCTGTTAGAGCCAATTCCAAGTACCAAGCACATCTCAACTTTGAGAAATCTCAAGTCAAGATTTGGTCTCGGGTGAAGTCACTTGAGTCACACCAACCTTGCCCATAAAGCAAATAATTTCTAGACATTGCAATTGAGATTGGTAAATAGGGACTGTAGTCACTACTGTTGTTATTAAATGCTTTTCAAGCTACACTATTACAGTTTCAGGAGGAAAAGTGAAAAAGAAAAAAGTCTTATCCAAGCTGAAACTCAGGGGAATGTATTCAAGCAGAATATAATTAGCAAAGCTGGAAGATGGCCAGCATGAAATGTGCAACATCATAAAAAAAATACCCAAGGATTTTGAATGACCACAAACATCAGGACCTTATTTTTAATGCACTCCAAATAATGCAATCAGATAACCTTATGTAACCCCAGACATGCCTATAGCTGCCTTGAGAGCACTTCACTTGGTGTGTTCACTGAGATATCCAGAGTGGATTCCCATTTCATAGATGGCAGAGGAAATACTACTGTCATCTGACCACCTACTGCCAGATTTTGTCAATAAGCAGCTCTTCTTTTTAGCCTCACTAAATTTTAATAGAGAAAGTTAATGAGATTTAAAGAACAACAGATTAAACCATGTGTAGAGCACGAATGTTGCAGTCAAAGTTGGACTTCTATTTCTGCCCTTGTCTTCAGTTTTTATCTGATGCAGTCAGGAGACAGAGATGACAACACTAGCACCGAGTGGAGAACTCGGGTTCAACTCTGGTCTGAGTTTCTCTGAGAGATTTTAGTCTAAACTAGCCAGGCTGACAACATGAAAGGAAAGCAAACAACAGTAAAATAAGATGTTATTCTCAAGAAGCAGTTTTCACTGTCCTGTCAGACAGAGCTTGCCAGGACACTACAATGCTTTGTAACACAGCTAGTCATGCTAAATAAAATATAGCCTTAAACACACTTAAGACTGGATTCTCAATAGATCCTCCAACTTAGGATGCAGCATAATCTATTTTTTTCCTAACCAACTGTATTTAGTATCACAAAGGATGGTTAATAAAATTTTGAAAAAAGAAAACATAAATTCATAAAACATGAATAAATAACCATAAATTGTTTAAACAAATAAATGTTCTGGGGCATGGGATTTTGTTCAGTAACTGTCATGTTGGTCATAAAACATGCCTGAGAGCCCAAAGCATTACTTTATTGCATTCAGCAGCAACAATTAGCCTCTCCATTTTTCAGTGCTTTAACAAACATTATGGTTTTGTACTGTATAAGAAGAGGTGAAAAACAAAACCAAACCCCACTCTCTTCTGTGCGGCTGTGCTCCCCAGAAGCATATATGCAAGTGGCACAAAAGACCATGAAGGCTTGATCTGTGGTCCATGAAGTGTAGGAAACAAAACAAAAAAAGCAGCAGATTATTTTCCTTCCTCTTCTGGGGGGCTACGTAGGGCAGAAGGAGCAGTGAAGAATTTCATAATAACACTCTCTCGCAAAAGTACCACAGGCAACAAATTCCTTACAGCTGAATAGGAGAATAAGTGCAAAACTGAGCACAACAGGAAGAGGTGTGGTCCCTAATGCATCGTTTGCTGTATTTTATTGTATGTGAGCCAAGAAAAGTAGAAGGCCACTGAAATTCCTAGACAACAGAAGAGTTCAGAGAACTATGGAATTAGCAGGCTTTCTAACACTTGGGATATTTCTGTTAAATACTTTCTGTAATAAAGGAAGCATATGTTTTGCAAGAGAAAGCATTCATGAGCTGAAATTCCCCTCATCATAATTCAAAGATTAATTAAGATAAATAATATAATTAAGTAATTTGGAAACACTTTTTTTTCCCCAGTAGCAGACATTCAGCTTGACACAGCAGCCAAGGGGCATGTCATGAGGACTCCAGTCATGCTGACACTTGTAACTAGAGGAAGAGTGCAGATGCGAGAGAAATTTGGAAATTCTATTCAGGTGAACTACAGATGTGATAGAGGATATAGCTACTGATGCAGCACAGTCACCTCACAATTTGGATAATTAACCCATAGGTAATCAAGAATTGTCAGTGTTGCACTAACTGCAGAGGCTATGGCATCCTGAAAACGTCGCTGGGAACGTCTTGTATTTTCATCTCACTAGAACTCTAATTTGGACAGCTTATTGACCTACTTTCTGTATGTCACTGCTTTCAGCATATTACCCCCCCTCCAAACACTCACGGCTATTTCAAATAAGTGAAGAAAAAGAAAGACTGTAATGCAGATGTTGCTTGTGCATACAATCAATGCATCCCTCCCCCACCAAAGTTTAATAAGGATTGTTAGTACATCATTGTAGCTGGTAATTGTGTAGGTACACATGGTAATTGCATGTATTTGCACTAATTATGTAAATGCACAATAATTAAAGCTCCAGGGTTTTCATGGTAAATTTTTAAGACACTCATGGATTTGTCATGGCAAAAGTGTCAGTCATGTAACCTAGTGAGAAAAAGGAGGAGCAGGAGAAGCTCAGGAGAACATGCTTCTTAAATAAAATACAGATATTTTTATATAAATAAGTGGTTAGAGGACACTACATTATCAAACACAGCTGTCATGACCAGGCACACTTTTTTTCAGAGTCTTTTATCAGACTTGAAAAATAAAAAAAACTAGAAAAAACCCCCAAAACACATGGAGGTTAAAACTAAAAATCTAGTAGTCCCTCACTTTATCCACCTCACATCCCAGCTTTTTAATTTAACCAGTGAAAGGCAGGAGAAGTGAATTTGTGCTCTTGTTGCTATTGTTGTGATCACTTCCTAATATTACCAGTTTGCTCCCTCTCCCACAGGTGAGGGAGCACACTCCGCTGAACACGTCGGTGGAAATATCTTGGCACTGCTTGGTTTTTGATCGATCTCCCAGCATGGTGTGCTGCCTTAGTGCAGGAGGCATACACTGGACATTCAAGTTGCTTTTGTCTTGAGGTTTTCCCCCTTTTCTGCCCTCCCTTAAGACCTCGGGCACTCTCCTCACCTTCAAATCTTCAGGTTTCCTCTGGGGAGCACCCAGACCCTCCTGCACTTCCCTGGTGCAACAGGCAGGAGCTGCCCGTCCCTCCCACTACCCCGTGCTGCAGCCCCCAGCTGAGCCTTTGCTCCCATGGCCACAGACCTGTAGGCTCTGGGAGAGCTAACTGCACACTAATGACTTCAGGCATATGAAGGCAATGCAGCTTTGGAAACATGCGGGGTACATCTCCTATGAAACCAGCAAAGAGGGACATGCATTGTCCAGCTGTTTAGCCGTTTTTCATCACCTATGACAGCAAACCTGAGCAGCTCCCTGGAACAATCCCTTTATCTTTATACCAGGGCCACACGGGGCTGTTCAAGAAGCACAGCAAGGTAACATAAGGTGCCATAAAGTCAGAGCACTATTAAGCATTTCACATTAAAAAGCTTTCTGTTTCAAATTACARTGGTTGAGATCTTAATCACTTGAGTCAAGTGCCGGATTTTTTAGCCAGTGAAAGATGTCTGTATTCATAAGACTTAGACCACTTATAAAGTATCAACCTGATTGCACTTACTGAGAAAATATTCTGTATACCATCACCCAAATTTGATTTTGAGTATGCTTGTTGGTCCCCACAGCACAGAAGCAGTCTCCCTGGGTCATACATAGCTGCCCACCTTCACTCATGGACACCTCAACAGAGAATCAACACGAGTTTTAAGCCACTGAAACCTAATAGCTTAAGCCAAGACACAAGAGAGAGCTTCCTCAAGATTTGCAGCAAAACTTTGAAAGATTTATAGGACTCAAACTCACACATTGCTACTTGTTTAAATTTAACCCCATATAGATGGGCCAAAAAGCTCTTTGTTCACATCTACCATGCACATAGCTCCCCAGCACAACACAAGCTACACTCCTTACCTGGAGGACTGAGGACAGGCCGCTGGGGTAAGAGAACATCCAGAATCATAGCCTCCAATCTTGAAACACTTGTAAAGCTGCACTCCAAGCCTTCCCCTAAGGCTCCCTGGGGTGTACCCAGCTGCTAATTTCAGGAGGGTTTTTAGTACAGCTGTTTCAAATTGGCTCCTCAGCCACAGCTGGGGCAATAATGAGGTCTCTCTTTAATACTTCCTGGGCTGGAGGAGTTGTCAGGAACGCAGTTGGTTTTTTAAAAAAAGAAGCTTGGTTTTGAATGTGCAATCTGCCAATTGTTCTCTGTCTTAAAAGCAAAACAAAGAGCAACCTAAGTCAAACAACCCCTTCTCCCTGCAAATATCCCAATCCCTACTTCTAAGAAGTGGACTAATAAATGTTTCTGCACTTACTTAAAACGCAAGAGAAAAAAAATCGCCAGAACCACACTTGAATCAAAGTAACATATTTTTCCTGGTACTCTTTGACTTTTAAATCTAAAATTAAAGGAAAAATGTAGCTATGTGCTAAAAATTGATCAAGTCTAGTAAAAATTATTTTAAACACAGGTTTTAATTGGTGGGGTTCAATCCAACCAGAAAAGCTGTTGGGGACAAAGTAATTTTAACTTGGTTTATAACAATAGCCATGTCTTCAAGGTTTTTATTTCCTATCTTAATACAAATTCCTATACTTATGCTTGATGGGAATTAAAGACGGTAAGCTGTCATTTTAAAATTTTCAGTTTGCAGTAAGATTTTTTAATTAATTGAGAATCTTTTAGGAGTACAGAGGATTTAACACAAATGCAGTCTTTCTGAGAAAAAGAGAAGCATTGCTAAAACAGTGCTAAAACAATCTGCTGTATTAATTTGCTTTAATTTTTTTGTAAATTCATCTATTCTTCAGATAATGGATGATGAATGTCTAAAACCATGGAGTACAGGGTTTGAGGCCATGAATGGAAAGCAGATGAGGTGGGTTACAGCTGGAGCACATTTTCTGTGTGTCTGTAGGGAATTTATTTCAGCTTGTCTTTGTTGTACAGCAGCATTGCAAGGTTAGGTTAGAGCTTTAACTTGTGCTAATGCAGGACCAAAGGTCTTTCGGATGTTTATGTCTAGTGGCAACTTTTATGATAAACACTTGCTTCCAGCAAAAGGACTACCCAAGCTGAGGAAGCCTGCAATCCAGTAAGGTCCCTTGGACCTGATGCTGCCCAAATACATTTGCATAGACAGGAAAAACCTCATACCTCTGTTTGGGGAAGATTTACATTTCACAAGGAGAAAAATTAATTTGCCTGGGCTCTAGGGATTTTTTTAAGACCTAGTGAATTGAAGGCATTTATGATATCTGGTAATATTATCCATATATGTCCTTTTGATATCTCATACTCCAGCTGTGAGCTGCAGCACTAGTGATGCCAGGCCTGGTGAAAAGACAGAACTCTTCATATTTCCTAAATGTCACTGTTGCTTTTCCAATACGTTTCAAAGATCTTTTTACCAGCGAGGTCAGTACCAGCATCTTCATTTCACCGGTGGGAAAACTGTGTCATTAAAAGGTGAAACGACTCAAAATGTGGAATGACCACAGTCACTTAGAAGACCAATAGAAGGAGACATTGTAGATGTTTTAGTGCTAGTCTTGCTCACTCTTTACCGCTCCAGTGCAAGCAGCTTTTCTTTTGTGAATCATCTCTCTGGTCAGTGCCTAATTTATGAAAACAGTTTTAGTTAATCAGATTAGCAAAAGCAGTTTGATGGTACAGCTGACATTCACATTCCTTAGCAAGAAGACTTCCACTCAACTTGTCTGAAAATCATGGCCACAGTCTCTCAAATCGATAGCTTGGACATGAAAATATCTGCAGTTAGCAAACAGTTTATTTAGAAATTAAACATCTGTGCAATTCTTTTGGCCTSCATGAAAAATAGGAATAAACGTCATTAAATACAAGTAGATCTAGTAAATACAAATATATGCATATCAATGAACATCACAGGTGGTGGTTGTGAAATGAACTGGTTGCTCTGAGATGCTCACACAAGCAATGCTGACACAGCAGGTTATTAGCAGGGACTGTTGGAATATACAAACCATGGCTGTTTCAAACCTGTCCACAGCAAAGCTGCCCTTTACTGGATATTTGCAGCCCAAGCACCCAGCAACAGAAGATACTCCCGCAAATCCAGGCATCATGATTTACTCAAAAATCAGTGGCAGATGCTTGACCAGAACCTGTACCTGAACCTGTTTCTGAAAGGGAAACTGCACTGTCAAGTGCCTTGTACCAACAAGTCGGCAACAGTGTCTGCATATTTTAAATCCCTGTGTTGAGTCATCGTCATTTAAATGGAACTTAAACCACCTGATCGTGTCATCCTTACCAACCTCCTACAAACATCGATGGAGTTTTCCCTTTGCAGGGTAGGCACAGCCCTATCAATTCATCCCTGGCATAAGCCAAAGCTGGGCAGTTATTTCCTAGTTGCTCTATCACAATAAATGGCTACAAATGGAAGTGTACTAGCAGTAGTTTGTTTGCTGTGCTTGTTCTTTTAAAGAAGAATAATAATGCTATTGTTCCAAGCAAAATTACACTTGTTCCACTTTCCCTTCCCCTTGAAAGTTTGAAAACAGAAAAGTAATCATTTAAGCCATTTCTTTAGCTGTGGGGTTTATTTTATTTAATCTCTATACATACGCATTTTTCCAATATACACACTGAAACAGCAGCCATTTGATTTCCTGCTAGTGTTAGTAATTCTACATTTTCTGTGTTTTGTTTTAAACAGTGGTTCATGCAGCAAGTTTGACTTGAATTAATGGCTTCCTGACTTTTGATGAAATTTTTTGTGAATGCTACGTTTCTATATTTCTTTTCTGGAATTTTTTCTTTCCTTTTGGCAACTGGCATGCAGTTATTGCCCTATTACCCTATCCTATTACCTATTACCCTATCAGAATAGTCCCAAGATGTAGAAGTGTCTTTAAGAGCACTTCTTACTACATCTTTAAAAAACCTGAAATGTTCCCAAAACCACTTGGAAGCATATATAGCATATGTTGTATGGCTGCTACTACTGGGTTTTGTTTAAATACTGAATAAAACCTGTGGATGGAAACTAGGAACTAAAGTTATTTCGATTCACACTCCATAATTTCATGTGATGGGAAGAACAGAGGTTACCAGTGACACCTCCAACCTTATGTTGTACAATGGCTTAGTAGGAGTTGAAGATTAGATCAGTGGAGTACAAGGTATCCTCATCAAAGTCCTGAAATCACAAGGCACCTTTGCTAAAAGAAGTCTTAGGGAGAAGAAAGTATGAATTCTTGTGCTGCCTGTACTGCTTCATCATTTCCACACGTGAGAGAAATCCCAGCTATGGGCAATCCTTGCTAATGCAGCCCATCCTCTCTTCAGTGTTGCTTCTTTGTATGATATTTTAGAATCAGTCCTTGGGGACTGAAGGGAGACTTTGTCTGGCCCTACAGAGCAGGGAAGAGACAAGCAGAGCAACCATTCATCTCTGTCACAAATGATGGAGGTGGAAAAAAGTAAAAAAGTGATAAAACAATCCCTTAGCCTGATATGAAACATGCATCCTGTCTTGTTTTAAATTGAGCTGGAGGAAAGGCTAGAGAGAAGTGACTGATCTTCTAAAATATATGAACAATCTTTTTGCTATTTTATAGGTATGTGGAAGACACATCTTGCCAGAGCTGAATTCATGTAATTCATGTAGTATTTAGACACCTGTAGTGAGATTATTTTTCATGTTTTAATTTGAAAACCTTGTGCTTCTCAGTCTTTTTTGCTGTTGAGACTGCTGAAGAAGGTAGCTATTTCTCTGGGGAAAATGTATGCCAAAAAACCTGACAGTCTGGCCCAACAGTACTTAAATTCCAAGTATTATAAAATATATGTAACAAGAAGGCTGTTGCTTTCTTTTCAGGGAAGCTGAACAACGAATCCCACAGGGCATCGATGGGAACAGAGTCAAACTTCCCTCCATGTCAGTGCTTTTATTCTGCTTTTGTGACATGAAGTTAAGACCCAAGTTATACAAAATGCTCACCAGGGAAACTCATGCAGCCCAATGCCTTCTCTGAGGGACCATCTACATACAATTTGTTGCAAGATTAGAATCAGGGGCTCTTTTCTCCCTGTGTGTCTCTCTCCTTCAGTCTTATTTCTTTGTTGTTATGTTTTCCTTGGTACATTTTAAATCAGTGTCTGCTTCATTAATTGTTTGGCTGCCAAAGATCAGCAACATAGAGTTTAACTTCAGAACGAGGTTCAGGCTCATAGAAAAAGTGACAATATTTTATGAGATATGTAAGGACCCATTTCTGCAAGACTGAATCAAGTCCTAAATGATCTAGGAGTACAGCAAAGCCATGGGACATTCGCAGTGAAAACGTGGCATCCAACTTCAGCTGTCCTCCTCCTGCAGAAGTCAGAGCATTTATAAATATCAGCCAAGCAGGGTAAGATCTGCCCATTTTCAATGGTCTTTAACCATTCACAAGTGGTGCTTGGTAACACAGAGGACATACTTCTGCTCTCCTGGAACAATGGAACTCTCCTGGAACTCTCCTGCAAGTTAAAGCTGCTCTTCTGAAGTCAGTGGAGCTGCTTTGAGTCTGGCTGCCAAGTGCCGTATGTCTAATCTAGTTCTATACATTTCATTTTGATGGTAAGATTTCTACTTTAGAATTTGTTTTCATTCAAAGTGTGAATAAAAAACAGTTGGCACATTGAAGATTTCTCATGCGTATTTAAAAAAACATTTGATGACAAATCAAAATATTCAACAGTAATATCAATATTGCAATACTTAGTATACCATAACATTGGAATCAAAAGAAATTGAAATGAGTCAGCATGAAATGTTTTCCTCTTATCAAAATAAATTAGAGTATTGAAATAATGCATTTCTGCTCTCTGCCTTTGAAAATGTCATTGAAATCAACACATTCTCACAACAGATTTGGATTTCCCTTTCCAGCTGAGAAGTATGGTGTACGCTCTCTGTCAGGTGACAAGGCTGAAAAATGTAGAAGGAAAGGATAAATTGGGCCCTCTAGATTTACACAGGTGTAAGAGAGTGCTACACGGTATGTGCTAGTGGGTGTTAATTCGCATGTACCTGCTTAGAGGGATCCGTGGGCAGCTCTGAACATTGTGCTGTGTCCAATTTCATTCTGTATGAGTAAAGAAGAATATGAATACTTGAAAAGCCTAAGCCTGCTCTGGAGTAGAAAAGCCAGCCCTACTACAAAGAAATTCTTGTGCCTCTAATTACCCTTCTTCACCTATAGGTGGAATTTCCACTCCAACAGCTTTAGCAAGGAGCCTGTCAGCCTGGGAGGAGATTTCTGTTTGTCTTTGTACAGCAAACACTGGCTCTGTTGTGCAGCGCCGGTTTCTGATTCTAATGATTTCCTGAATTCATTCTCTTTTGTACCTCAGGGAAGGAAGAAGTGATCCTCTTGAAAATTCAGATAATTGCTTTTATTTGATTTTTATTAAACCTCATTCAAGAATAATATGATGGCTTTTTTTTATTACATTGTCCATCACTGTGGCATTTTTAAATTTGCTTTTCTAAAAGAAAGAATTTAGTAAGTCAAAGATTTGATTCTAGGATTTTTGCTGAAAGAAAACTGGGAGCTCTTTTTGAGGTTTGTTTTGATTTCAAAGACTTTTGTAATATTGATATCTATCTACTATAATCTCTACTTCCTCTCTTTAACAGCCCAGGCTCCTTCCCCAGCCGCAGCAAGCAGCCCGTGCTGTGGTTTATTGCTGCATCTGGAGCTGGCTGGGCTGGGATGGCCCCGCCTGTGCCAGGCTGCTGCTGAGGGGAGGCAGTGCAAGGGACGCTCTTTCTCCCCTGCGGTGGCTATCGCATCGCCTGGGCGACGCTGATACGGCTCTGGGGAAACAGCAGCCTCCAGCTCCATTGGGAGATAAGCACGGGGTCAGGCACAGAGCTGCCGTGGGGGTTATCCCACCACAAAGCAGGGGGAAAGCCTCCTCTCTGGTTTTGGCTTAGTCATGGCTCTGGGGTGACTGCTCGGTCTTCCCGCTGGAGAGCAGGAATACGGGGCAAGGCTCTATTCCTTCCTTTCTTCCTTCCTTCTTTCCTTCCTTCCTTCCTGCCTTCCTGCCTTCCTCCCTGCCTCCCTCTCTCCCTCCCTCTCTCTAAATCTCTTCTCTAACTGATGTTACAGGTATTATTCCCATTGTACACGTGGGGTGACTGATGCAGAGAAGCAAAATGTTCTGCACTTAGAGAAATAAAAGTAGCCAAAATTCAGGACTGACAACTTCATGTTGCTTACAAACACTRAGGAATATGGGTTTGAGAAATTTAATCTATTTACCTCTTTGCTGCCAGKGTGGCACCCTCCACAGTTCTTTAGTAAGTCACACACAGAGCTACTTGATGTATGGTTTTTATGGGAGCTATTATTTTAACAGTTGGTCATTTAAAGATAAGTGTTTAGGAACATGAGATTTTCATATACTTTTAAAGCAAGTTTTCCCCTTTTTCCATTTTTTCACGGGAAATAACATCTCAAATCACTGTGAARACTTTGTAAAAGGCTCTTTTTACTCTCAAAAAGTTTTTAACAAGAATCCAGTCATCTTAGTTAATCCCTTTAAACCATGGCAATATTTACTTTTAACTGGAGTTTCAAATACTCGATGAGCTGCACTCTTAATCAGGACAATTCCCATTGATTGGGAATTACGGCTGAATACTGCTGGAGTTTACCTCGAGCCCTCATAGTTACAACTGGCAATGGCAGTAAGGATGATGGGATGTCATTTGTTAGCATATGCATCTGTCCATGAATAAGTGAGTCCCCCAGGACTGCTTTTAGTCAGCTGCTGGGCTTCTGACACCTCTATGATGTTCTGTACCCCCCACAAGGTTTCCAGAAGGGCCCATGGTCATTAAAATAATCAGCGTGTGACTTACAAAACAGCATGTTCACCCTTGTCTGTTCATCCACGTCTTTTGGAAGAAATGTGGCAATTTGGCAACAGCTTGACCCCTGCTCAGAAGGGTGACAGAGAGGACCAGTCACAACCCACCCCACCCTGCAGAGGGTTACATGCCCTGAATGAGCAGCTGATCCCCATCCACAGGGCAGTTTTGTTACCGAAAGCCTGTAAATACAGACAGGACTTCAACAGCTCTTAGAGGATAATGGGCAGCTACAGTTGGTTGAGCATAGGTGTCTTTGACAGAGCTAAAGACTCTTATTAAGCACTGCAGCCACTTCCCATGGTTATCTGCAACCTATAATTTGTGAGAGAAGCATATTTTTAATGCTACTGGCACATAGACTTATGTTTTCTAATTTTGATGGAGTAATGGCAACAGACTTTGCACTGCAGGACAAAAGACGGGCAGATGGAGCACCGTTTCATTATATAGTTACCCTATTTCACCTTCGCTTTCTTGAGGCAAGAGACAGGTTATTTCATACCGCTTGGGACACCTTGCCCTTGCTCTTCACTCGTGGCAGATTATTTGGATCAGAGGAGAAGTCACTTGGTCCAGGACATGGCTGACATTACATTCCTTAAGTTGTCTGTCAACGTGTCCTACTCTCATCCTCAGAATTAAACTGATCATTGGTTTTCTGGGCAATAAAAAATTTTTCATCCATTTAAAGCTGAATTTTCCTTTGCTTTTTCTGTAACGTGCAACACAGTTGCTGTCTGTAATGATTAGGAAATTTAGTTCAGTAAGTCCTGTGTTCCTGCAGTGACACAGGGTATTCACAGTACCTCTGATGCCCTTCTTGTCTGTCTGTTGTCTGTCTGTGATACATCATAAATACCCGGCTTTTTTTTTTTCTTTACTGTAGCTCTTATTTATCCTGGGGAACGCAAGGAAGCATTTCTTTGGTGGAGGACGTGGAGTCATCATGCTGAGGAGTCTTCTGTCGTTGGATATCTCCCATACCACTGCAGGGATCACTTTGGATGACTTGGGTGTCCCCTTCCGGTCCCACATCCCCAGGTAGGGAAGATGTTTCCCATCCGACAATATGGCAACAGAGAAAGGCTTTGGCTCACTCTCATGATATTCAGTGGGGGACACCACAGGGATATAGAGAAGGCAACTGAAATAATTCAAATCTTGCCTGGCTCCTCAGGATAACTCCTGGCCTAGGACACCATGTTCCTTGTCATTTTCCTGACCATGTCTTACTTGGTAACACACTGTTTGCATTTAATGTTAGTGAAGTGAACTGAAAATTATAAAGCTATGGCAAAGATCAGAAGGCAGAAAACAGTGAGTAAATATAAACGGTGAAGTGAAAGAATGTGACTGGAGAGCAGCAAGTGCTAAATGGTGTATTTCACAAGAATTTGAGCATGAGCTTCCCTAGGAACCACACACGTCTCTGCAACACAGCTCTTAAGTCTCCAGCTAGTCACCCTTTTCCTTCCAGATTAATACTCATTTTAGGACACCTCAGATTCTGGCCACTGCTGGCTCTAAGGTATTTATTTTCTGAGAGACTGACTTTCACATCATGTAATAAATTGCTGGGATACATGGTGCACACAGAGAACTGCTGGGTGCATTTCAACTAAAAAACCAGACTGGATCAATCTCTCTGCATAGATATATTTCTTTTTGTAGCAAAAAAAGTAGGAAAAAAAGATGATTTTGCTGGGTTTTTTCCCCCAAAAAGAGAAGAAAAAAGTGGTAACACCCTCTCTTTTCTTTTCATTTCCTTTCTGGTACAAGTTTGCTAAAATTAAACATTTTCAGAATTATTTTAAGCCTAAAAAACTTTAAAATAGATCTGGATCTGAAATTTAACTAAATCAGAAATGAAAACCTTTTCTCATAGCTTTCTCCTGATATTAAAGATTTTTCATATCATCGTGATCTAGTATTTTGGGTTGTTGAGTCACCCCATAGAGTGACTCTGGAACCCCCATCCGCTGTCACAGCTGTGGCAGTTCATACCATATTGAGATTTCTTCCATGGTCTAACTGTTTTGCAGTATAAATGGACAAAGGCGCTGCTTCTTTGCTTGGTCTCTCTGGAATCACTCAAAAATAAACCAGCACATATCAGATAAACCCTACATGTTTTGTCTCTCAGATTCTTCACCATCTGGAACAGTTTCCTTAGGGCTCACGAGTTTTTTCCTGAAGACCGTCCCCCCACCAGGCTACTGAAGCATGCTTGTCTCTTCCTTTCTCCTCCACAAAAACTTCCTTTTGAACATTATGAGTCAGTTATACATTTCCTTATTATTGTCTGGTCTCATTGTTGATCAGAGAACAGTCCCACGTTAAAGTCTGTTGTCCTTTAACAGTCCTTGAATAGATGACAGTCCATTCCAGTTTACAGTGGMTCCCCAGCCATGTTAACATTCGGGAGAGCAGAGTAGCTCTGCAGCAAACCTCTCCATCATTCCCATTTATCCTGCGCTAGTTTGATTTGCTGTTTTGGTGCATATGAATTGTATTCCTTGCGAAGGAAACTAAACTGGAAGTTCTACTTGAGGTATGCACCAATGGTGCTTCAATCCCTTCAGGGAGAAAGAGATCCATAGAACACATTTAAACCACACGGATTTGGGATGTTCAGTCCAGTAAATCAAACTAAATGTAGTCCAAAGTAAAATGCCAAATCACATGCACTCTAAATGTGACTGTGAGCCCTCACAGCCAGCTGCACTGTCCTACTGATCTGCTCTTACTGCGCCTCATGGCTCACTAATGTAGGCAAAGTCAGAGGCGCATAAAAGGTACAGCAGTTTTATATCATCAGCTTCCTAAAATCAATGAGTTCATAAGTTTCTGAGATCATTTAAGCTCCTGACTTATGTCTTTAGGCAGCTAGCAATATACAAATCGTATAGTCTACAGTACCTGCAGAGCTGAATTTGTTAGATGGTGTTACAATAATTAATGGATTTGTATGTGATAAAAAGATGGGGTGAGCAGAGAGATCATCTATCAGTATTTCACCTATTGGGAGCTATGATTAAGTCCTTGAAGCTTTGAGATGTGGTCGGGCTGTAGAGCAGTTTAGGATAACAAGTGAAGACTGTTATCAGGTCCAATTACTCTCTAAAGGAAATTAAGAGAGGCAGAATATAATTACTTGAACTGGAATGTAGCCAGGGTGTTGGGATGATCATTTGCTATATGACCATTAATGACTGTGATAGAAAACTGTGGATTTAATGCCATGAGGTAAATATTCACTCTTACCAAGGAATCTGCTCATTAAGAGTAACATGGATGCAGTCGTAAAAGAATGTTAATTGAATCCTGTGTATGGGTAAGCATTCATCTTCTGAAACCAAGTATCAGCACTAACATCACTCAAAATACATAGAAATGCTGTTTAACATCTGTTGGGGATAGGGAATCGAAAGGGCTCTCAATCATTTTTTTGGTTCTGATGATAAGAGGTAAGATGAAATTTCCGTAGTTAGCACAGACTGGCCTCTTTTGGATACTACAGAAGCAAACGTATAGGGATGCAAGAAAAACTGCTGAACAGAATGGATTTAAGGAATGGCTTATCAGAAGTTCTAGACATAAAAATAAGATTTTGAGATTTCGTGGAAGCCAGAGTGTTTAGCAAATGATGTACTACTGTGCCTTTTGTCCTTCTTCTGTCCTGAAAGTAATAACAAGATTTTGTATGTCAGTAGTCTTTCATGCATTTAGATTACCCTTCAATTGAGTTTCATAGTACTCTGAAACAGAAGGATAAACACTATATGATAATTGCTTTACCTTTTACTGCAATGCAGCAGATACATAACCACATTATCAATAGAGGTGTGAAAAAAAATCAGTGCTTGACAATGCTTCAGGAATTTGAGATGGTAAGAACCCAGTTTATACCTTTAACATTTGAGAATAAAAGCTTTAGTCCTATGACTATTTCTGTGCAATACTTAGGTCATCAGCTACCAAGATGGTTACACACATTTTTTATACCCAACCTAGCAGTTCATCCTCAATTCCTGTTAGGATGATGAGCACTACAGCAGTTGCCAGATTTTGAAAACTTTTAAAAGACTTTACTAGTGAGAGGTGGCTCGCTTAATTAGTGCCCACAGTGGCCAGGGCTTCACAGCTCACCTGAAGAATCTGGCATATCTAGCTGCTCTGTGTCTCTACTTCACATAATGCACAGGATCAGTCAGAAAGGTCCCTCTGCTGAAATATGAAAGCTCCATCCACAGATGCTCCTACAAGAAAGAGCTTAGAAGAGGCATCTCTTGAGTCTTTATGAGGAAGATCCTGAAATTATGTAATTCAGGTACAAAACTAAATCTTAATATCCACTAATATATTTTATCGCAAGTTTCTTTCCTTTAGTAGAGCTGAATTTACTCAAGAGGCTTGCCAATGTTTTGTACAGAAGTCTTGATAGACTGTGAAAAACATTAAATACAGCTTGTGAAGCTTGTTAGTGAAGAGCTGGCCACTTAAAAATGCATGAGACTCGATCCAAAACTTGCTTAATTCCATGGGATAGTCTCCTTCACATAGCAGGTGAGGCTTTTATTGAAACTGATGAGCTTGCAGGAAGGTTCATCCAAACCCACAGAAAATAGTAAAGACATTTGTAAATGAGGGCAGGGGAGAGAAAGAGAGAAATAGCAGTCTCTCCTCTTACTGCTTTCCTGAAAGTCCCACAAGCCTTTATGTGCTTCTGGAAGAGCCAGAGGTAAGAGACCTGTTTGATTTAAATAAAGAGAATCTTGTTAAAAATATTCAAGCCTCTGAGAGAGCTGCTTACATTAGCATGATTATTTAGTCTGGAAAAAGGACTTCATTGCAGTCATCTTTGGGAGGCCCAGAGTGCCAGCTGCAACTCCTGAAAAAGGAAATTCCAGCCAGCACAGAGAGTGCTCCTGTTCCTATTGCCCAGAGTTGCCTGTGCAAGGCCAAGGCTTCTGGAGGCTTCAAGACCCTCTGACTTACTGCTTTTCTACAGAGTCAGAGACAGCTATCATAAACACACGTCCTCTCTGAAAGAAAGGACCAGACCTGCCTTCTGAGGCACCATTGACAACTTTAATAACTTATCTGGCAGAGGACGACCAGAGGAAACCGGATCTGGAACTGGCAAAGAGACCTCAAGGTCAGCCCTATTTCAGCACATTGCATTTCATAATGGAATGTGAACAATAAATCCCATCATGTCTTTAATAATTCAATAGTTAGCATGCTGGGAAAGGAGAAAGTCTGTGGTGTAGTGCATCAAGTTTTATGCCATTCTCTTACTTTTGAGCCTGTAAAGGCAGCTAACAGCACTTAACCTAACACTGCTGCTATTGCTACACAGGAAAACATTCATTAAACTGCATAACTCTGGGAAGAAAACCCTTAATTCATCAAACCGTGTACATCAAACGGGGATCTCTTATAACATCATTACATGAAGGGTACATTTTTTTCCTTTTTAACTGAAACTATGACAGGTCAGTCCCTCAGGCACCTTGTAATGGTGGTGGCCATCCCACAGCTTGTGAAGGATTTTATTGACCACGAGGCCTTTCATACTGCTGCCTGGAATGAAGAGGAACTTTATTCTAGCAGAAATATACAAGAYGCAGTGAGCAAACATAGGAGCTGGAACATGCTGCCTTGTGCAGARAAGAACCCTCCTGTGTTTCCACTGCCGTGAGTTAACTGCTCCATGGGCCATCTCTGACGTTTTGTGGTGTCAGATGCTGTGCATGGGCAGGTGATATGCAAGTGTATTCCCTAGTATTTGTATTTCATTGTATGTGAAAGCAGATGATGAAGTAAGACTTGGGCAGGTGGGTTGGCTAGAGGGAGGAGTTTTAAATGTCATTGTAGTTCCAAAATTTCCTTCTCAGAGCAGCTGAGATGATTAAGCAGAGAGAAGAAGGCATCAGATGTTTTTTACAGATATAAGCCTATAGAAAATTCCTTCTTCCACAYACTTCTCCTCTGAGCTTCCAAAGATGCTCTGTTTTACTTCTACTCTATTGCAGCAAAGTACCCACACTGAGGCCTTGGAGCAAAGCCACAGTCCAGTCTTTATTTCTAGCCTCCTGGTATAGATCCATAAATAAAGTAAACCCCCTTATGGCAGAATAATCTTCAAGAATGCCTCAGCATGAATAAACTTTTGTAGCAAAACTATAACCCTTTCCCTGCAACTCAAATGAAGCTCATCTGATTTATATCTTTTGTTATTATCATTAGGGACCACACTGAGAGTGACCGGATTCCTCTGTTTCCTGGCAGATAAAATACCCAGTGTACAAGAGATAGCGAGAGGCAGTTCAATGGCAGYGGCAGGGCACTGGCCAAAGCCCTCCCTCCACTCCTCTTTGGCYGCCTGGGCAAGGCACAGTCATGGCTGCTGGGGGTTTCCCTGCCACCTGCCACGGTCTGTGGCAAAAGGAAAAATCAAATAGGAAGTAACATTTAAGTTTGGTTTTAAAATTAAGATGCAAATCTGCTACACAAATATCCTACAGCAGGCAAGTCCAAAGGGAGCATGTTTCATTTTGGATCAGCTTAAATTTCTTAAACTAACTTCACTGACATTTGTCTTGTGCCGGTTAATTTACTTATGTCTGCTTTACACGCTTGCACTAAGCACAGATAAAGTTCTCCACACAAAGGTTTACGCTCGCATGACAAATCTTAGGCTGTAACAGAAATGTTTTTGTACCGCACTTGCCCTGTGCCTCAGAACAGCCACCACCGTGCACGGTTATTTGTTCYTGGCGGAACATTTGCTGTGTCACAGGCAGGCTGTGAGGAAAGCAGGAATAAGCTTTTYGCCAGGGAAAATGCGGAGCCGACTTGAACAGCTGAAAGGAGGAATGGAGGCAGTTAACACCTTGTGGGTAATTTTTAGCTCACCCTGGCTATCTTTCTTTTACCATAAGATATTAATTTAAATATTTAATTAATATGGGTATTACAACTATAGAGGGATTTCAATGCCCTGTGAAACTCTTAAGTTATTTTAGAGTAGAAGGATTAAATCACTGTGGAAAGTTAATCCAAAAAGTTGTAGGGATTTTTTTCCCCCCAAATTATCCTGTTCTAATCACTTCTAACTCTCTGTCTTTATAAAGGAGGAAGAACAAGTTTTGTGGAGTATTTTGAGAAAGGTATAAGTTCTCAGTGTTTACTTCCCAATCCTCCCACAACCCAAACAACGCCTTTASTTGGAGAGTTACATAGTTCATTTATTAAGAAAAGAAGTTGGAGAGTCACCCATTTCTGATACACCCTTTCATCCAGTGTTTCATAGTTCCTATCACTTTTTATGGCTGCTTCTGCCTTTCACAACAGATAGAGAGATAAAAATAAACATGTGCTTCGAGTTCTGCTTTCTAAACCATTAGAAGTACGCATAAGCAGAACAATAACATGAATAACTCATYGTTTTTTTCCTTTGCACTGTCATGATCCAGAGCCTGTTGGGGAGCAGCAGCCACCAGCTCCCCATGTCAGTGACTGAGCATGGTCTGCAGGGAGGACGAGGGTCAGTCTCCCACCTTTGAGGATGGAGGAACGGAAATGTAGAAAAAAGCTCCTCTCACTTATGGGCAGGAAGGAGGGCAATTTTTTTCTGTTCTGAAGCTAGCTGCAATTTCAAGCTCTCTCTGAATACCTTTCAAGTACATCTGCTGTAAAGCCTTTAGAGCCACTGTTATTTACAGAGTAGGAAAGTGCAACCAATGCAGATTATAAGAGCTCTTTTCTAAGAAGAAAGGAAGAGGTATGCACTCTTCCAGCATCCTACCAGGGCTAAAATGATGGTGGTTGCACTTGTAGGCAGGCAAATAGTCATTTAGCATGGTACTTTACCTGTACAGTCATGGTGCCTGCAATGATTAATGGGTAGGTTAATTTTCTATATTTCATTTTAAATATAAAATAGCCCTTCTGGTTAGTCCTGTGCATATTACACTATGTGCAAAGCCATCCTAGTATGTACTGTTCCCAAGCACTACTCCACATTCATTTTCCAAGTTTACTCCAATCTTGACGAAATGGAGCAAAGTAAATGTGCATAATTTTCCCTTTCTAGTTATTGTCCCAGATCTTTTCATGGCCATTACTTTGCCTCTCAGCTGCTGAGTGAATCAGGTTGCTGGCACTGTTCAGAGTGATTTCTTCCTTTCTCCGTCTTCGACCTGCACTTACAATGTTAAGCTTTCTGGAAATATTTACTAACAGAATACTTAATTTTTAGTATTTAAATGTATTGGGCCAAATTCAGAATGGAAACAAATAGATATGGATCTGACTTACTGACTCCAATTTAACCTCAAATAATACATGAATACGCTGCATGTGTATGAACTATGAAACCAGAGAACTATTCTGCTGTGCTTTCTAAGTCCACTATACCCAAGTTTTATTGTAAATGACTTTGGGTAGGGTCACCTTCTTTTAGCATGTCACTATACATAACCATTTGTGCATGCAGAAGTTGATCATATCATAAACAGCTGTGGTGTTGGGATGAACCTGATAAATTCTTTTAAGGTGCCCCTTTATATTGCCTTCACACCAAGGTTAGCACCTACATGAAATGGAAGCTGCATAAGAAAAGTCTCCGAAATAAAGGCAGGAAAACTGGCAAAAACTTCATTTTCACTGTGACCTGGTACTTTCCCAATACAACAAAGAAATCTGATCCTCCCTCTCCCTGTTGCCCAAGACATTCTGCCAYGCAAGATCCTGTATTTCACCTGTAACATTTTTATGATGGTTTATTTGACTCCGTTCTGTCATAGCAGAAGGATTGCTAACTTCTAACATGTCCCTTCCTCCTCCCCTGCTTTAAATGACTAATCAATTCACTGGGAGTTAGACATTTATTTCTTTAAATGCTACCAGGCATCAAGGTCTGTATCCTTGTAATTTTGGCCTAACTCTGCACTTGTCACTCATAAGATCTACAGTTGTGGAAACTGTCAGCAGTACAGTGGTATAAAATTCAAACAGTCTCTGTGTGGTGGTGTCTGATAAGATAAGAAAAGTTATTTTGTGATTTCAAGATAGTTTGTCTCTTCTGACAGCTTTCATGTCAGTGTTAGGGAGTTCTTGCACAGCATTTGTCTGTATTTTTAGGAAACAAGTATAGCTTAGGAAACAGTTTACTTGCTTTTTAAAAAAATATAATAAAACTAACAATACTGATTTTTTAAATGAAATTAGGATTCCTAAATGAAATACACTTAATATTCTAATATCTGCATTTTATCAGGTTTCATTCTATTTCACTGAAAAATATTTAATCAGTGAGGAAAAAATCACATGATACAGCTTTCACAGAAGTACTGTTATTTTTTAGGTTGGTTGAAAAGTTGAGAAATGGTAGTGAGCAAGAATATTTTGAAAATTTTAGGTTGCCTTCTTGGAGATCTGGTGTCTTTGGAATGGTGCAGAAAAAAAGTAAAATCTGCAAATAAGACTTTCATTCTGCAGCTTCATTCTGGCTGGGGCTCATGTACGGACATMATTTCCTGCTTGGGAAAAGGCTCTGCTTTCTCTTTAACAGAGATGGTCCTGTTCTCATTTTCTTTATTTTCTGTTTGTTTTGGACTAACATATCTAAGACTCCCATAGTGTGTTACAATCATGAGAGTACAGTACACGCATTACCTGCTGCAGGCAGTGCCCCTCAATTTTATCAGTATCTATTGCGGGATYGAAAGTTTTCCTCTAAACAAGGTGAGTGCAATATGACCTTGTAATTCCCTGTAAGATACTATTGCAGAAGAAATCTCGGTTCATACTGTGACAGTTTGCATTCTTCCATGTATTCTTCACCTCTAGTCATGCATGAGGTCCCCTGAGTGCCTTTGCCATGAAGTGGAGACTCCCTGAGATTTACTAAATGTGTTCTGGAACACTCCCCAGGTGTGGGCTGCTGTCTCTGTTCATCCAGCAGCCGTGCTCTCTGCTCTGTGGGATCTTGCTTTTTAGGAGTAGGGGTGCAATGAGAAAGTAAGGCTGTGAGGAGATGCTTGGCCACGTTCTGATAAAATATTAATGACATCAATCGGAAATCAATGTCAGTTTTATACTCCTTGCAGAGTCAGTGCTAGATTTAAGCTAATGTAGAGCACTTCTCAAATACTTGAATGCACAGAGCTTTATCTGTTTGCATGGGAGAACCTCACAGAAATGAATTGCCCCACACAAACCTGTTGCTGAGGACTATATGTGCTCTGACAACAGCATCCACTTCCACAGTCTAATCCTTACCCCACTTTATGATCATTCCTAGCAGTTCCTTTCCTCCTACTGCCTGTACAGCTGCAGCATAGAACTTTTCCCCACATCCCTGATAACTTTCCACCGTTCCAGGAACAGTGCAAACAGACATGTTAAAAGGCCTATAACTCAACATTATCCTGCGGGACACAGAGCCGACCACCCGGCGCTAATGCTGGCCCCAAGGCTCCAGCACTGCTCGGACCACACTGCATGTGAGAGCTGGAATGAGGGATTTCCTGACTGCTGAAGTCCTGACTGTCAGGCAGGGGTGGAGGTATGCAATGATCTTGAAATCCTTCTGAAAATTATGGTTAAAAACATTAAGAAATTTGCTGCAAGTCATGTCCATTTCCAATTTTTTTCTGTTAAAGAGAAGTCAAGTGCGGTTTTTTCTGAACAGGACACAGCGTTCTCTGTCCAGTGGTGTGCTCTGGAAACAAGGTTTCCAAACTTTTGCTGGCAGCTTAGAAAAGTATAACAGCATATTTACATTTCCTCAGTGTGGAACCTAACTTGGTTCTTGGGCAAGCAAGTTTTGGAAATTTTGGACAAAAGTATGGAGGGCTGCTGGAATCCATTTTAACAGCTAATATGCTGAACTTCTAAGTAAGCGAGATTGTGTCGGTATGTCTTTTCAAAAGATTGAACTATTTTTTATTACATTGAAGATTTGTTCTTTATCAGAATGAAGAACCGAAGAGGTTTAATAAATGCTCTTCTCCCCAGAGTCCTTTCCCTTTGAAAATTTTACCTGCACTGACATCTAAGGGTCCAATTCACAGACCATGGACTTGGTGACAATGTTCTTCTTTAATGTGAGGTAAGGTCTGACCCAGGCCCCCAGGACAAGACCCAAAGCCATCATTACATGCAATGCTCATCAGCCTTAAGTACCACACAGCAGACCATTTGTACAGGTTTTGTGTGGGGGTTTTTGTCTTCGGTGTTTCTGTGGTGTGTGACCGAATTGAACTTTATAAATATCAAATAGGCCTGTGGCCAGACTGCTGTGGCTGCAGCATGTACAAGGGAAAAAGAGAAAGGGACTCTTTGAAACTTATAATTTTCCTCACTTTGCTTTCTGTGTATTGTACTTTTAACATTTTAATATCTGTGTCTATATTTAGAGGCACCTGCCAGTCTCTTTGGCTGCAGCACTTCAGAGATCACAGCCATAGTGTGCTGGCTGCACTGCAACTGGTTTCTTTTGCTCAGGTAACTTTTGAATGTAAATATATTTCGCTCCCTGTTCTGTTGAACTGAAGAACCACAGACTAGTCAAAATGGGGAAAAGAGCCTGCCAATAATAAGTGCATCTTTCAGAAACATGATTTAAGAAGTCTTGACTGGAAATCAATTAAAGTCCATCACAGAGTATTTGAACTTCAAGACATTTTAGTATGAAGCTGAGGCAGGAGAAAACACCATCAGGGTCCTTTATAATGGAAAGATCCAGTGTTTTCATAAAGAGATAAAAGCAGACTTTCCAAGGACACAACACACTCCCTCAGACTTTTGCACAGGATTCAGACTAAACAACCGGAATTTCATCGAGATTTTCCTTTCTCTTTTCACTAAAACCAGCAGCCAATGCTGTGCAGATCTGTGTGGTTTGTGTAAGCAGCAAAATCAAGGTATTTTCTTACATTTCTAATAATAGTTTTAACCTCTATTCTGTGTATGTCCCAAGACTGGGGACATCAATAGTACTGTAATCTGCTTGTTCCATCAATGTTATTTTTCCATATGCAAGTGTGCTTGTGGTTATTTGATAAAAATTCAGTCTGCTAATTACTCAAAAAGGTTTATATAAAAGAACTAGTCATGTCAATCACATCTGTGGCCTCCTGGCTCATCCTATCCAACCCTTCACAGTCTAAGGCTGTTCTGGCAGTACAGCCAACTGTACATTCTAGTGCAGTCATCAAGTGCATCAAGAGAAAAAGAAACAGGAATTGCATTGCAAGTCACCATATGACTGTACRATGGCTATTTTAAGTAATTTTTTGTGTAATTGCCTGGAACTCTCTTGGAGATTACTAATTTCAGAGGTGTTTTAAGGGGATTGCTTTAAAAAATAGTGGTTAGAAATCAATTAATGCAATGATTTAGGGGCCTTTCCCCCCATTTTATTAAAAAAAGTCCTGGAACAATTAATTTTAACATTTAATCACTGCTTATTAATTATTTCTTTTTTAAAGAACGGCCATCATRTATTTTATGTGGGTGCTGAAACACAGGGGCTATGTCAGACTTTCTCTTGTTACCAGCACATGGACAGACATAGTGAAAAATAATTCTTCCATTCTAGGGCTCTCTTTTCTGTACTTTATGTCCAAATATCTTTTCTCTGTGGCATAATATCCTAATTCAGTTAATGTGTACTCATCTCCAATGTCCGAATCTCTCAAGTGGTTGGTAGAATATTGTTCAGTGATAATACAGAATATAGGCAACAGTGTATCACATCCACTGACAAAGAGTACAAAACATACACAGGAAAAGTAGGGTTTACAAGGCAGTGCTACCAGGCTGCAATACAAAGCAAGAAGCAACACATGCTGTTTTACAGTGAAACTTGAAACTATCAATGTTTATAGCATAGATTAAAAAAAAAAAAAAGATAAACTAAATAAGGCCAGTTGGGGAAACAAATGTCTGGTAGAGGAAAAGTGCAAGAATGGGGAAGACAGCTCTCTAGGAGGTGTTAGATTGCACCTGGAGAACAGAGAAGCTAAATTTAACCAGCAAGGAGAAGTTTGCAACAATACATCTTGACAGTGTGTTTAAGCAACATAAAAACACTGGAATCAGCCAGAGATTCTGATATTTAATGCCTCATATCCCAGGAGCTGACTCAACAATAGCACAGTAATATTTCAACATACATTTTACAGCATATTTCCCTTGCCAATGTGCTTAGGCTGATCTATAATTAGATATAATAATTAGGAGCCAGGTAGTATATTATTTGAGTTGAGTGAGTGTCTTGCAGTAAAGACACACACTTTTCTTGCTTGTCGAATTTTCCTTAAGTAAACTGTATTTCTTAGGGATTGCCAGCTCACCTACTTTGATTGCTGCTTTTTCAGTTTTCTTGAATTGCAATGATTACTGTTTGTCTGGACTATTCTCAGTCACCTACACTTCTGCAGGAGCTAAGCCATAGATAAAATAGAAGTTGAGAATGTGAAATTTTGGGTTGTGTAGTCCCATTATGTTATGGTTTTTACACATGCAGGGTTTTTTGAGGTTACATCTCTAAGAAACTGAGGTCAGATCTTCCTGTCAGGGCTACGATTTAAATCAGCAGAAACTGTTCTTTTGACATGTTTAGTAGAGGCCACATCCCCTCCAGGTTTGTTACCTTCTGCTGGCCTCACTGTGATCACTAACAGAGGAACTGCACATGGGTACAAACAGTCCTGTGTTGCCTTTCAGCTCTTTTTCTTATGCATCTGTGAAGCCCCTGGGAAGGATGATGGCAGTGATCTGCCTGTGTTTATCAAAAGGTGGCCAGTATGATTAGCCATTTTAATCTAGAGTTCTGGCCACTGTGCTTAGGACTTCCAGGTTTTCCAAGCTGCCATGGAAACACACATAAAGATTTACCAAGGGGGAAAAAAAAAAGACAGAAATCTGGGAAAGGCAGGGGACAAAGTTTAATCCTCATTAAGTGGTGTAACATTGAATATGGTTTGCTGTACTGCAGCTTTGTTAGTCAGCTAACAGCTTGATTTTACAACTGTGCTCACATACAGTTAACATTTTTATTTAAGAAATCCCAATAAAGGTAATATGCCTTGTGCTATAGCTATGGCTTGAAAAATAACTGAGTTAAAGCTGAGTTTCTTTATATGGCACTTAAACTTTAATAGTGTTTTTTTTTTTCTTTTATTGATCTTTGGAACACTTCATTTGATATCAAGAGTAGAAGGAAGCTGAATCACCCATTCCAAAGCCTTAAGGCAGGACTAGGCAGTCCAGAGTCTAAACTAAAATTTGAATATTGAAAGATCACCTTTCATC
Organism: Amblyornis subalaris; assembly: GCA_018881555.1. Classification (NCBI taxonomy): domain Eukaryota; kingdom Metazoa; phylum Chordata; class Aves; order Passeriformes; family Ptilonorhynchidae; genus Amblyornis; species Amblyornis subalaris. Next base: position 13,596,563 of record JACAXG010000003.1, on the reverse strand, counting down.
TATGATGCTAAATCAAAACCTCCATTTCCTCCTCATCTTCCTGAACTTTGGAGTGGTCTGATCCTGTCAGCCTGTGTAGAGGCTGTGGAAGAGAACACCTGAACTGTGATGTCAGCCTTGGCTACAAATTGCTGCCTGTTTTAGACGAGCATTTTCTTCCATGTATCACATATCCTCCACTTTTACTGTGAAATAATTCCAATGATGCAGTAGAATTCAAATAGCACAAATACCCTGTGTGGCCTCACCGCCTGCGCCAGCGGTGGCTCTGGTGCTGGTGGCACTGACCTGTTGGGAGCACATTTGCTGTACGTGCAGCTGTTCAGCCAGGATGGGCTTCTGATTTCTCACCCTGGCTATGCTGCGCAATGTGATTAAATTAGATCTCTTACATTGTTCACTGACTTCTGGTAAATTACACCTTTGATTTCTGGTCCAATGAAAAGGTGCTAATTATCTTTTTAAGTGCTCATTTAATGTTCTGCAGTGACATAAAGCATGAGTGCAGCCGCCTGCATGCCCAAACCTTCCAGAGGTTTCTCCCTGGCTGCTCACTCTCATCAGCCTTTTTCATTTTTCCTCTGCTCCTTCTCTCTGTCCCTCCAAGGCACCTGCTGTGTGCCAGTTCTGCAGCTGAATAAATCTACAGCGTTGTTTGCTGCAACTGGCTCCATTTTAACCCATTAAAAAAAGAAAATTGGCATCCTGTCTGCATTGCTCAGCTCACATTATGATTTCTCTCTTAGATAGAGCCTAGCAGTCCTCACTTTGCAAATGGCTGCCCCTACTCTTCCCTTGAGAAAGAGGTTTATCTGGGGAAGCATTTTGCCCAGGCCTTACACAGCCTGCCCCTGCCCATTTTGTAAATATAGATGCTCTCTGCTGTTGACTGTGCTTATGTGACCAGCGGTGCCTGGAGGCCAAGGTGCTCAAACCCACCCACCAGGACCTGCACACACACATCCGTGGAGAGCAGCTGGTGTCAGGAGCTGTTATCTCATGCGAAAGCAGCTCATGGCCTGGGCTCCACATCTCCAAAGTGGTGGAACCCTCGCCAAGCCTGTGGATGTCTCTAKCACTTGGATGTCTGGGACACAGTCCTGCTCTCAAGCTTCTCGCTTCATTCCGGGTCCCTAGACCTTGGCGCTGGTGACTCTGACCTCAGCGTATCAGCTGAGTTGTGGCAAAGTTGTGGCTGTTGCCCAGTCTCCTACCTCTCACATGGGGACATGGSAGTGGTTCTGCAGAGGGATTTTCATGGCTGCTGTGTGGCAGCCCCACTTCCCCTCCACAGGGAGCAGCTCCTCCGCACTGGCGGGTAAAGGCCTGGCTCCCTCTGAACTGGCTCTGAGCTCAAGTTTTAAGCAGTAGCTTTACTGCAACGAAAGCAGAGGCTTAAAATGCAGTTGTCACTTAAGTGCATGTAACTACATTCTGTAAAAAACCTGCCAGATTCTAACAGCTTGTATTTAAATAGTGGAAACAACCCCAAACATTGCTTTTCCAATTGCTAACGCCATCCCTGCCATTTCTCCCTGGGCATTCTGGTGGGTGCCCCCAGACCATCACTGACCCACAGCTGTACACTGGGCAGGGTCTGCCCCAGGCTCGGGGTTACCCTGTCCCTAGCAGGTCCCAGGCTTGTGCCAAGCTGACAGTCAAAAACGTTTCAGTTTGGGTTCTATAAATGGTGAAAATCCAGCACAAAACGAGAGTGGCACTGACAGCACCCAGTGCCCTGCCTCTGTGGGAGAGGCCTGCTGATGAACCCACACTTTTATTGCAGGTGGACCAGGCTGAGGCTGTTTCACAGGAGATTTTTCCCCTCCCGGTTTGAGCACTGTTAAACCTTTTCCGTGTTAGCTCTGTTTGCCGCAACCTGTTGGCTGTGTCTCGGCRGGAGCTCTGCTCACATCTAACAGGCACAGCCGTGCTCCCAGCCACTCTCCCAGGACAAAATGTGTTTGTGGAGCACAGCAGTGGCCAGGTGCAGCAGGGCTGGCTGGCGTGTGCTCATCTACTTCTATTAGATTTCTCTTTAAAAGCACACTGGCTTATTTTTTGTTGTTACTTCCAAAGAAGATTAAATATGCCCTAGTTTGAACTTGAAAAATTATTTTGCTTTCACTCAAACATCCAGCTATGCTATATGAAACCCAGGCTTGTGAGGCTGCTGCATGAGAACTGGGTTGCCCCCACCTCCTCTTGCAGAATCCTGCTGCCAAAGGTTTTATTCCCTAATCATTACCAAGACAAATATTCCCAGGTGCCCTAGTGAAGCTCAGTTATTAAAAAAAAGAAAGAGAGAAAAAGAAAGGAAAAAAGCTACCAATCAGATTTCAAACAGCAGTTAACTTGCTTTACTGTCACTTGCTTGCTAAGTGCCAGGGATCCTGTAGATATTTATGGGAAGCAACCGGGCAGTGAAGCCGCTCCCTCTGACTGACTGTGGATCTGGGCCATGCACCTGCTTGACTCCGTTCTGTTCCTAGACCTGGTTTCTCCAGTTGTCCCCACCATCACACACATTTACTACTGCACTCCTTCATGGAGATGACGCCCATACAGAGGGGACAGCTTCACCTCCAGACACCACACCAGAGACAAAAGAACTTGGTTTATATCAAAGTTTGTTCCCTAACCTGAGGCTGGGCAAACAGTACCTCAGTGAGGTTTGTGCCCTCAAGTGCCTCCACAGCTCCTCATGCTGCACCACTCTCCTCCAAGGAAGCAGGATGCATTTGTGCCATGCTGATGGCTGGCTGTCAGTGCATCTTATCACTGTGGGCACTTTGAACCCAAGCATCTCTTTCACGTACGTGTGGTGAAGGCATTGGTGTTGCCACTGGACACACTGGTGAGGCCCACAATTATGTATTTTGACATGGCCAATCCACTCCAAAGGACTGAAGTCCAGAGCACTGTGGATGTGATTCAGCACAATCCMATTGACCCGCAGTCCTGACTTCCCTCTCTGGTGTGGTCCCTTGGGATGGGATGGGGTGAGAGCATTTTCCTGTTCATTGTGATCAATTCTTCCAGCTTATACCTCCATAAACCCTTCCCTGCACCAAGCCCTTGCACACTGAAATAGCGTTTGCAGACATATTCTAATGAGACCAGGGGAATGTAAGGACATCCAAGGACCAAAGTAAGAAGATTTTTTTCTGGAACAGCACTTCTCCTTTCCAACCTCTTTTAATATGTCTGCCTTGAACAGKAAAACAATATTGACCTAACCACAATAGTCTTCAGAATTTCGTTTCTACCAAAACTTTATACAGTCCTTTCTAGCTTGCATATCTCTTCACAGGTCTCAGATATACAGGATTGAGAATAAATAAGACTATGTCAAGTGGAGAGATCTACCCAGATATTAAGAAAGATTATTCTATACATAGACCTATAGAAAAAACATATCTTTACTTAGRTGTAAACTGGGGAGAGTTGGTAGGTAGCAATGATATTTATGACCTATTTATGGCCAACTTGTGAGGTGAATTGTTGTTGTTTGTTGTTTTATTTTAGAGAAGGGAAACCTCAGTTCATAAAAATATGGTACTGTAGTTGAACTTGTTGGGGGCATAATTTTTCTTGCTTAAAATGCATTCTTACATTTAAACCAATGCAATTTGGTTTAAAGGACTACTGAGAAGGTCAGTTATTCTTTCAGACCAGTAATTATTTTTGTCTTAAGAAGCTGTGTGGTTAAATTGTTAACACAAGGTTTTTGACATATGGGTGTGATGTATTAATGACCCAATTCATTCCCCCAAGGAGCCATTTGGTTTTTAGCTTTTAACTACTTTTTTTATTTATATTGAGGAAACAATCAAACTCTCATCTGGGACTTTTTTCATTGACATCAGTATGATTGCTTTGGGCTTTTATAAAGGAGAATTAATTAAGGGCACTGATTCATGATTGAATCAGATTCAACTTCGATGGCTAAAGAGGTTACTGCTGAGGTGATAACCTCAGCTCTTCTGAACCCGACAGGAGTCATGAACCAGAGATCCCTCCTGCTGCAGCTCACAGCCCAGCACGTTAACATAAATTGAAATCAATAGATGTTGGAATGAATGCACCACGTGCTGAGAACTGGGATGGCCCAGAAGCAGGGAAACTATCTCTTCTGCCACACTGCTCTGGTAACTTCTGCCAGAAGGGTGAGATGGCTATCAGGAAGTGATAGATTTTTCCATGGTCCAGAGCCTGTAAATCCCCTTTTGTGTCGTACCATCGAGCTACAGCATGAAAAGCTGAATATTAAGTATCACATCAAGCTGGATTTTTGTTAGACTCCTGCATCCACTCAGCTTGGCTAGCACAACTAGTCTGGTTGATTTCAGAAGGAGTTTTGTGGAGGTTTATGGCTCTGCAAAACAATAAGCTAAATTCTGTATAATTTTACTTTGAAATAAGCCAGACAAAAGATATTCTTCCCAGCTCACATCACCATTCTCTGCACAATAAGTATTTTACACATGATTTTAACTCAAAGGTGGGAAGAGTGCCAAGAATGAGTTCCCAAGGTATACAAAACCTTACTAAATTGGAGCGTAATACTAGGAAAAAAGTGCACATGCAGATGTGAATTGAACTGATCTTCAAGGGGACAACGTTTGCTTTTCCAATCCTATTCTCATTTCTACAGCTGCTGGTGATTAAAGCCTAGACCATTGTAGCTATTGCCAGTAAAAGAAAAGCCTAAATGTAAGTAGTGTCTCCAAGACAGGAAAAATTGAAAACAAGGTGCTAGTGTCTGGCTGTTAACACCTTAGACAAAGACCAGAAATACAGCTGGATAATTTTTTCAAGTGAAGAGACACTTTCATCACAGAAGAACATAAAAAAACCCGTAGTTCAATGTCAGTCAAAGTTAATTGTGAATTTTTGCAAAGTTCAGTGAAGTAGGTTCTGCAGATTTTCTTGGAAGAAATCAACATGTGATTACATTCTTCAAATGCTTCTATTTTAATCTAAAACTTGAGTTAAATATTTTAATAATGAAGGAGGAAAAAGACATCCCAAGTAAACTAGATGATTTAGGTACTTTTGGAGAAGAGCAAACAGAGATAGAGATCTTTTCTCAACTGCTTTTTGTTTTACATCCATGACTTATATGCATATAAATTACCAAATTTCTCTGCCATTCATCTCAATTTCTGACAGTTTTATATGTCAACACATAGCAATTTATCTTAACTGAATTTGGCCCAGAATCTTCTATAGATTTCACCTGATATCTGCAGACTGCATTTGATCTCATACCTGCCATATAATCATTTCAGTAAGAATATGTGTGATGGCAAAAATGTACAACATTCTTATAACTGGGCATCACAAAACATTTGTCACCATTACCAAATTGTAACTTAGGAACTATATTGCAAAAAAGTGAAAGACTCACCCAGAAGCATCCTCTGTCATTCTTCCTAGCACAGGCTGATTTCTGTCAGGGATTTGGGTCGGGTGTGGAACTGTCTTGTCATTATCTTATTACTAGGTGCAGCCCTCCCTCTGCTCACTTTCACTGGAAAGGGCGAGGTGGATGAGACACAATCTGATCCGAACTGGTGAATGACCAAACCACCACAAGTCTGTCTGGTTTTGCCAGCCTTCTCAAGACTGCAGTTCCCTGGGTAGTCTTGTATGAATTGCCAAATTTAGTACCACTGAGGCCATGGGATTATATTTAATTTAAGGAGTCCTTAAGGTTTTCACTATTTACAGAGGGCTGCCACCCATAACGATCATGCTTCTATCTGCAATGACTGATGATGCAATTTCTACTGCTTTCCTAGCAAATGGGGAGAGGTATAAGGAGTGGCACTTCATTTCTTATTTTGGTTGAGTCATCAACTCTTACCTTAAATACTAGGGTGAGGTTTCCCAATCAAAGAAAAAATTGCTCTAATCTTGAAAGAAAAGTAGCCAAACCTGGAGAGAAGGCTTAAACTGATAGTTGTGAAGGGCTTAAGTAATCCCCACGTTAATGAAGCCAAAACTCCTATAGCAGATGATATTTTGTTAAAAAAGCAGGGACTCTACTGTCTTAGAAAAACTGTCGGGATTGTGCTCACGCCTGTGACTCTGTGGCATCTCCCAGGATCAGAAAAGTTCTTGTTTCAAGCTGTATTCTTTCTGAAAAATTAAACCTTCTGTTTCTCTCCCCCATCACCTAAATTGCTGATAATTATACCAGTACTAGAGTTGCTAATTCTCTGGAAATAAACCATTATTCTGAAGCAAAGATCTGGTGCTTTTGCAGAACTGCAGAGCATAGCCCCTGACCCAGCTCCTCCATGGTGCAAACCTACACTGAGCTGTGAAGGAGGCAGGAAGGAATGCTGATTTATACCAGCTGAAGAGCTGACCCAGAAGCTGGAGTAAATGGGCTTGATCTAGCAATTCCCAACATCCTCACACTCCAGCAGTATTAATGATCAATTAGGAGGCACTTTGTTTCCATACCACAGCAGCAATAGCTTTAGCCCTCCCTTGAAAGGGCACAAAAGGGCAGAGGGCAATGGCAGAGCAGAGAGATGACAAAATAAAGTGGGGAGAAACCAGGGACTCTTAGGAACCTAACTGCAAATCTTCTAACAAAATGCAATTGGACAGAAGGGACTTGGTTTCAGATGTAAAGTAAGCTAAATAGGTGAAAGAGTTCTCTTTAAACTGTCATCATTAATTTAAGCCAAATTTAATTAAAAAAATAAACTGAAACAGCTGGGCGTAGGAAGTGGCTGGCTGACCTCAGTGCTGAGGCTGTTTTCCTTTCTCCTTTTAAACCATTGTTCATCAGCTTCCACTTAAGGCAAACCAGAACCGTCAGACTAACCACAATCAAAACCATAGGGCTTGCTTGCATCTAATATTTCTCTCTGTGTCATGACATCCATTAAAAGAAAGTAAGGAGTATCACTGGAAAATCCCCTTTACACATTCATATGGTGCCATGCTATGTTACCTGAATGAGAGGACCAGTGAAATACTTAAAGCCTCAAAAACATCTTCTATTCCAAAAGATCTTTGAATGTGCTTATAACATTTGAAAAACATGATTTCTTCTTCTTATTCTGCATAAACTTCTGAATAAAAGCAAACCCACTGCTTTATCCCTGCCTCTCACCCTAGCCATCCTTTGTCAGGCTGAGATAAATAGTCAGATCTTTGGGGTAGGTACTATCTTATGATGCGTGTTTTCAGAGCCTCCCTTACTACATTTCTACGTGGTTTATCCATGCAGGAATGCAGTACAAGTACATACTAATGACTGAAAGGCAGCCTACTTCAGCTCCAGGTGGAAAACAGTGCACTGCTCCTCTGGAGGGCCGTTATAGAGCATCATACAAATTTACTTGATTCCCAAATAATGGGAATATGAGAAACCTGCCCCAAAAACTTTCTAATCTTAATGTCATTGTGCTACTTCAGCCCAATGGCAGGTTCATTCCTACACTGCTGTCACAGTGGAGCCCTCTCAGAGGGAAGGACTACTTATGGTTCACCTACTATTGATTTTCTGTTGTGGGATGTCCAACAGAACATCTGTTTCTATTCGAAAATACTACAGTGTTATTGAAACTCATCAATTCTCCAGTAGGAGGAGATTACTAACACACAGCACACTCCTATACACTTCAAATATAGATCAAGTGATAGTTTCTGAGAGAAGTTATTCCACAAGTAATCAATTACCCTTGTGAAGGAAACAAGATCTCTCAGCTTTTTTCTTAGCTGATAGTCATCAGTGCCCTAAAGCACATCCTTTTTACTTTGGTGGGACTTACTAATGTGTCTGAAGTTAATAATACGCTTAAGATCCATATTTCAAGAGTCTGAAAGACTCATATAATGTAAATAATCATCCTACCTTTGCAGGGCTTGTCTTAGCTTGGAACAGGCATCGGAAAGTCATTCAGGAGCAGTTACATTTTACCACACAGAGAACAGAACTTAAAAAAACATATAACACCACACACAAAACCCAGAATGGACTAATGTATATTTTTGTAGTAGTGAGAAATCTTAAATTCATTCATCATGGTAACAAAATGGTGGTTACATCACAGCTCCTGCTGCAGTGGGGAACACTGGTGCATACACAGGTACCGTGTACAGACAACACATTACAATATTTTTCAGTATCTCAGTACCCTATTGCCACACTTTGGAATTTCTAAAGGCAATTCAAGCCAAATATCCTAATTTGCAAAACTTTAAGTCTCTTTTTTGTGTGTGTGTTAGTTATCATGTCTAGATTTCCAGTACCACTGTAACAAAGTAGGAGTTTCTGGTGGTTTTGTGTGAGTTCTCTATCCCTTTTAAATTAGTCTAGTTAATGCATTTTTATCTCAGTGACACTTGTCCTCCCAGCCCACTGCCATGGCTACCAGAGTTGTCTAATGGCTTTGAAAAACCTACTATCATCTCTGGATCATTTCACACAGTTAAAAGGACCATCTATCAATTCACCGTTGAAAAAACACATCAAACTCAAACCCATGGTGGTTCTGTCTGTGGAAAGGAAATGGTGATCTGCCCATCCACAGGATTAAAGTTACCTCGTTTCTTTCTCTTCTGGTTCACTCCTAAAAATCAGCTGTGACCACTGTGGATGCACTCAGAAATGAGCAAACCACCCCGGGAGCTTGTGCTGCAAAGGGCAAAGCGTTCCTCAGTGCTGTGCCTGTGCATGTCCCACCGTGGGCTGAGGGAGCACTTACCTGGTGCAGCTGCTGGGCTGGGGCACTGCTGGGCAAATCCCAGAGCTTCTGTCCCCTCAGTAATGGGCGGCAGGACCTGGAACTGCAGCGACCTGGAAATGTTGGTTTTGCCTGGCCCCTGCTGCAGGGCAGCCCAGGAACCGCGAGATGAGCAGCATGAGCTGCCTTCCCAGGCTCTGCAGTACCCTGTGTAGTTGGAGTGGCGGTAGAAAAAACAACCGAGGGAATTTTCCCTGAAAAGCTTTGAAATCAATATTCCAGTAAATCATCAGATTCTGAAGAATAAACAGGTTGTCCCAGGATGAAGCAATTAATTTGTCGTACTCTTTGACCTGCTAAGATGCAAAAATTGCTGTGGAATTTACTCTGTGGTGACATGTTCAAGCAACAGAGCAGCCTCCATTAGTGCTAGTGTTTTTCTAATTACAGCTATAAATAAAAGCTAACCTCCATCCCGATTCAAAATGGATTCCATGGACTGCCAGGTGCATAGGTGATGCAATGCAGAGAGATGAATGCAGCAGCATTTGCATCATCATATTGACTTACAACTCGGGGGTTAATTATTGCACTCTTTTGCCAAGTACTGGGACAGACATTTTTAGTCATTTCCAAAACGCTAAGAAGAAACTTGACAGCTTCTCATTAGATTAGAATAGACAAGAAGCTTGAATCAACAGTGAAATTTTATTAGGGATGCTCAAGTATAAAAACAAGAGCTTTTCATTTTGATATTGTATACTTTATGCTGTATTGATTTGTTTTTATTGATTTTTAATAAAAAAAGTGTAAGTGTTTCTCCAATGGTGTAAATTAATTGTTACTGTGCCACAGAAAACAGAAGACTGCACCACAGTAATTAACATTTCCTGCCAAGGAAATGAAGCAAGCTTGCTGCTGAAATGGGCTTTAAAGCATATTTTGACATAGCACAAATGCGAGCATATGCCTGTGAGGTGGGGATGTGGCGGGCATGGCAATTGCCCCGAGGACTCGGATCGGAGCAGGAGCCCTCACAGCTACACAAGGTGCCGCGTCCGTGCACTCAGCTGGGGCAGGAACAGGCTCCCGGCCCTGCCCCCGTGCTCCTCACACAGCAGTCTGAGGGCGGCTGTGCGGACAGAAGAGCGCACCCCTCACGCGGCAGCCGTTTTGGAGGCTACTCACCAAACTGCAGAGGTACAGCTGGGACACCTTTCCGATACCTTCAGTTCTTGGCATCCACCCATTCTCTTTGTCATATGCAAGATGGCCTCTGTAGGTGTAGGGGGCTTCCGGGCAGTTTGGCACATGGAGAGGCCCTCAGGCCTGGCTGGAGCTGCTGGGCACTTCAATGGACCAAGGAGCTTGGTCCTGCCAAACAAGGGGAAATGAAACACCATATACAGCAGGTATCTCCAGTGTCAGCTGAAACATGGAAACTGAGGATAAGTGCCCCTTCTCCTCCTCCACGAGGCACCTTTAGAGGACTTGAACAAAATTCAGTAGAATGAAGTCAATACAGCTAATTCCTAAAAGATTACAGTTTACCCAAGAAGGAAAAAAACCCACACCTTCTCTCTATGTAATCAGTAAGGAAAGGGAGGTACAGATACCTGAACAGATTAATTACCAGCTAGGAGATGAATACTGTTGTGTTATCTACTGTGACTTAAACCAACTCAATCCCTTCTTTTGAGACCATCTACATTACAGGCTAATTATAAGCTATGTGCTAGAAGACAGGAAACTTTTGTTAAATAAGTTAAAACACATCCAATGACAGTGATAAATCCATTGATAAAAAAGAAAGCCATGTATACCTTTTGCTACACAACCAAGTTTTCTTCTTTTGTACTAAGTTAAAAAAAAAAATTGATCAGCTAAATAACATTTTATCTCAGCAAAATGGCTCCACGTCAATACATCACCAAAACCCAGGAGCTGGTCTACATGTACCCTGACACAGAACGTAAAAATTGCTGGTGAAGACTAACCCTAAAGCTGGAAGTAGCAGGGCATGGAAGATTTAAAGGAATATTTAAAGGAACTCAATATGAATAGAGAATCTCTGCAAGGAAGGGAGAGCTCAGAACCGCCCTGACTGCTGTAGCCACCAAGGTCTTCAGCTAGGATAATAGCTAAAGCCCACACTCCAGTCCAGGAATCGGCATCCTTTGGCCTCTCAGGCACCTGGTTTATATCTCTTGTTCTAATCTCCTGTATCAGAGAAGCTTAAACTAGTATTAACTCCCTGTTTGCTAGTTCTCTGGTGAAGGCCCTACATCTAGGCAAAAGCCATAAGACAGTGTGTGACCAGGCAGAAGACTTCTGTAAGTGTGTTTTCTTTTCATTGGAGGTGATATAAAAGTGCAAATTGATAGTGCTTTATGTTTTGTTCYGAGGGACAAGGGTAACATGAATAGGTAAATCTGATCTCTTACCTACTTTCCCAAAAGTGTAACTAAAGCTCGGGTTATTTCTGTATACTCCGTCCCACTGCTATCATTTCCTCTTGTGCAGATCTTCACATGAGAGTCTTGCTGTGGCATGCAAATCAGACTCAAAAAGAGTGTCCATATGTTATTTAGCCTTTGGTACATGTCATCCAAGAAGTACCAATCTTTTTGTGAGAGCACCAGTGTGGTCCAGCTATCTGAGCAGAATTCAGTTCTGAGGTGTGTTAGACGCTCCTTTGTGAAGTTTCTGTGAAACGTGTTTCAATGATTTTGGGCAACTGAACTAGATACTGTATCAAAATAAAATCCTCTGGCAAGCTAGTGTCTTGCTATATACTCATTGTCAAATGTTGACTTTGCTGTAAAGGGCAGTTATTGGTATACACATATTCCCAAGTAGTTCAGACATCCTGCTTGCTGATTACAGAGGATTCCAAATCAAAGCCTCAGATTTCCAAACCTTGATATTTCAGATAGATTTAGAAATAAAAGAAAAGAAAACTTGAGTCCATCAAAGTAATCTTTTTATTTATGAGATTAGTTATAATACAAAATTTATTCTTCAGGAGTACCATTTTCCACTATCAGTCAATTTTCCAAAAGCCCTGTTACTGGATGAATGACTCAGAAAGCTTTAGACCTGACAGGCAGAGCCTATATGAGCAGGTGGTACAAATTAAGGAAGTTGTGCTATGTTACTTCAGCCGAGAATCTGATGTTCAAATTTTTGTCTCTGTTTTCATATAGCTATATTTGATATCAGGAGCCTAAATCTAAGAAATTAGCAGTGAAACTCTTACTGGTATAAGTGGAAGACTGAGATAGGCAGGACTGCCTTCAAACAGGCTCAAGAGAAGTCATCTGTCACAAAAGTGACAAAAAGTATTAGCAAGCACATGAGCAAGATGAGACCTATAAGGTAAGAGCAAAGCGATGGGTGGTTCTAACTTCACTGGGTAGAGCACTGGATGATCAAAACTTGCTTTAAATTTTAAGAAATTATATTCCAATGGGCTGGTACAAAATATATCTATACTGTTACATGGATCAAGACATTATGGTGTTAGTCATGCTGATAAGGTTTTCTTACCCTTATGGTGATCTGTAGGAGAAAGAATGTTTGCCTGCAGAGGAGATAAGACAGTAAAACTGCTCAGCTCTTGTGCTGCTGTGATTCAGTGGTCAGGAGCTATTTCCACTCCTGAAAAGTTCAAGTCCAACAAAAATCCTCCGGCAGTGTCAGCTAGTGACTTCATGACAGCTTCAGACAAAGCCTTTTGCTGGAGATAGGATATGAATTGAAACAATATGGTAAAGAAAAACATTCAGTCAGTATTCAACAGACGTGCAAATTTAAAAGTCTCCCCCCACCAGACATATTTTAATGAATGCATAGTTACAGGGTGACTATGTTATCTCACTTTTCTTGTGTCATTAACTGAGAAGAGAATTTAAAAAAAGTGTCCCCACAGAAATCTTATTCATATGTTTTATTATATGTTCCAGCATGGGCACCACTTTAGTTTAATGGTATGTTGGATGATGGTACAAATTTATAGCCAAAGGTTTACATCACAGACAGCTGGAATGAATAACAATAAATTAATTTAAAGTGCTACAAAAGTGCTCCCCATAGTATGCAGTGCTTATGTGCTCAAGACTAATAATTTATAAATGCACGTCTCTTATAATACTGATCTAAAGTCCTGAAAGCAGCTAGTTAAAAAGCAGTCACATGATATAAATTATTTTTATTAATATTTCGAATGCATGATTAGGGTGGGCACCATGGTCATTAGCATTAGATAGCTTTCATTTATGTCCAAGTGCAATGAAGCCATAGCCAGACACAGAAACCAGCTAAGCAATGGCAAACAACCATTGGGGAGACTGGGGGTCATTCCATGCTGCTGCTTCTTCCACGGGCTCTTTATAAGCTAGCGGTCATCACAGCTATGGCTGTTTCCCTTCCTTTTGCTGCTGTTGTGTTTATCACATTAGATACTCAGAAGGCCTGAAGAATAAAAAGATGTGGTACTGGGTGCAGTGGGAAGCAGCAGCGCACCTCTGCATGGCTTTCCTTCCACCCCCAGAGACCAAACAGCAACAGTGCAGAAGGCAGTGAGGGGGCCAAAGGGTGCTGTAAGCCCTGCCCTCATTACACCAGCAGTGCTAATTTCAACACTGAGCAAATATATCTTGCTTGGATGGGGTTGGTTATCTGAAAGCATTTTACTTGCTTTGGGAGGACACATTTTTGATTCTGTGTCAGGGAACAAGAGCAGTGATGCCTCCAGGCAAACAAATATTTGCATTAAAGCATTGTGGAGACTAAGGATAAGGGCAGGCCATAAGCTTCCTTTTTGGGGCACAGGACTATTTTTTTGCTAATGAAATGCTATATATCTCCGCAGTTTTCTGTAGTGAAAGAATATATTCACTACTGCTACTGAGGGTAAAAGACCAACCAGCTCAAATAACTTGCGTAATGTTGCATCTTTTTCCCCAGTGCATCTCTCTGGTGTACCTCACTGCAGGGATGTCACTTGTCTTATTACCACGCTTACATTCTCCTGGAAAATTTGGCTGCTTCTCACTTTTCTTGATGAAAATAATTTACTTCTTAAATGCAGAGTTATTAATCTGAGGTTATAAAACGAGTCTTTCACGTGAAAGAAGGATAATGAATAATTTCTGTGTCTCTTGTTCTGGGCCATTGCCATATATTAGACTGCATATTTGAGTCTTGGCAGATCGGAAAACTATGCACCACAACCAATCCCATTCACTTCGGTGGTTCTTTAGCAACGGGAGTGGAGTGAAACACAAAGTGGGCGGAAGTATCATCATCTGGTCACTCCCCTCCCTCTTTAAAGGAAAGAAACCTGTTTGTGCTACACAGAATTCAAGCTTCTAAGTAACAATTATGATTAASTTTTTTTAGTATCACAAACCTTTGTAAATCCATATTCTCTCTTCCCTCTTCCTTTCTGGCTTTCTTTGAAATTACTTTGCAATGTAACGTGTTTTTCCAGCGGTCAATGGGGACATATTTGCATTTTGATACACTTTAAATTTTTGCCTCCAGCGTGCCACTCAAATGCGCTGTGCTAATCAGAAGCCAGTAATGATCTCCTACATACTTCAAGCGGGTGGCTGGGCATATAAAAGCACCTCGAAATGCAAAATTCGTGAGAGAGCAATACGCAGTAAAGATAAATAAATACAAAAAAGGGACGATGCTGGCAAAGGCAGTTTGGATTTGTAAGCTGAGGGTTCTGCCTGAAATAAGCAGCTAATATGTTTATGTGCACCACTGAAGTGATAAGGGGATTCGGGGGACTCCTGCCTCAGCCAGCTGCACTGAGGGACTGCAGGTTTCTCTGAGCAGATCACTTGTATGTCAATATACCCAGATGATGCATAAGCATTTCTGAAGGCTTTTTATATCGTCAGTTATACCTCATGTTCTGAACAATCCAAATCCAAGATTAGGCAGGATCTAGAAAAATGGGGCAGCCCCAAAGCATGCATTTAATCTGTGTGGAGGTCTTTTATTTTTAGCAGTAATGATAGGTTTACACTCAAATTTGCCTGCCTGAAGTGGGGGTGTGTGTGAAGCTGTATGGGAGGGAAAAGTACCCCGGAACTCAAGAGATTTTTAAATTAAAAAAAATATTTTTTTAAGCACGAATATCTTTGATGGACAGAGCTGCAAGAAAACCTGAGTTCTTCCTCAGTAACCACTGCATCAGGAGAAAAACTCATGATAAGCAGATGTTGCTTAGGCAGCAATCAGCCAGGCAGTGTGTGTGTGTGTGGAGGGGGAGAGGGATGGAGAGAGAGCCAGGCAGCCAGGTATTAAGGCACTGTGGTGAGCGTGTGTGTGGCTGCAAAGGATGGCAAATTATGTGTGAGAAAAGGATATGAGCAAACCCAAGCTGCTCCACTGAGTATTTTGTATGTATTTTTAAGAGAAAGCAACAAGAAGAAACCAGGGGAGAGAGACTGAAAAGACAAGGCAGGAATGACCAGGCAATTGTGTGTCAGGGCTAACAGCAGCATAAGGCAAGAAATCCAGGCATGGGGGAAATCGTTTAAAGCCATATTGACTCGTTTTGGAGGTGTGAAAAAGCAGATGCACTCAGTTACTATGGAATGGCTCTGACAGCAGCTACAGCTGCTTGATTTTACTTATTTTTGTAAGGAGTTTCATTCACAGAAAGCTGGCATTGTAAACCCAAACCAGCCTGCACCCCTCACTGCATCACCTCTTCCCCATCAACCAGAGCTGCCATCAAAGCCTGTCCCAGCCAGGCAGTGCCTCGAGCCAGCCAAGTGTACCCTCAGGCAACGCCAGAATGGAAGAGGGAGAAAGAGGGACAGAGGGAGGGCAGGGGATCAATGGCTGAAATTCAGCAGCTCTGTCCGCTTCCAGTGAGCTGGGAGCGTTTGGAGGCAGAGCAGGTTCAGAGCCCATCCATTTCCGCGATAGACAGCAGCTCTTCCCCGGGAACACTGCCCGGCCCCTGTCCTCGGCAGCACACAAAGCAAGGCACAGAGGAGGGAAGGATCCAGTACTGTGTGGTGCTGGTCCTTGCATCTAGAAAAYGGGAGGTGAATTCCACGTGACTCGCAAATAAGGGGGTTTAGTATTCTGTAGGGAATCCTGTGTTTTGGGGAAAGAAAGAGTGCTGGTTTTTACATGGAAATACTATCAGGTGTTGCCTGCACTGCTTCCAGGAAAGCAAGAACTGTGYCAGGCTGAGACTTTGCTCTTTAGATTTGTGCCGATACCTTAATTCAGCTGGTCCTTCATCTATTTATCCAAAGATGTAATTATAGAATTAATACAGAGACATTGTGGCTGAGACCTTCAACATACTGCTTTTCTGGAAGCCAGATACCTGTGAAGGTCTGCCCTGGGTGACTTAGTCACAGAGTGAACCTTGATCCTCAGCCAAGGCTTCTGAGTCTTCCCCAGATTCAGATTTTTCTCATGCAATCAGCTTATTCACTGTGAAGTGTGGTTTCAGACCTACAAAATTCAGTCCAAACTTCATGCATAGCTACAGCACACAGTTCAAAATTTTCATTTTATATTGAAAAACAAACCAGACTCCACAACGGTGAGGGTAAGGGATGCTCAGGAAGGTTTCCTTAAGAGTAAAAAAATAGTACTGTTCTATGGTTTTATTATTCYGAAACAAAAATCTAAGTGCTCTTCTGAATTAAACCCCAATTACTGTCATAGCACCTCAGATACTGTCCCATCCTTCCTGTTTTCTACTCCAAGAACCTCAAGTGTAACCATGTAGGCATGTGTATGTGTGTGCTCACTGGCTTGCTCTTTCACAAACATCTGCTGAGCAGAGTCTTATTTGTATGAATTTGGCATAAAGTAGGTCAGAAAATTTCCATCAGAACAGTTTTCCCAAAGAAAATACCTTTCAGGTAGATGAAATGCTTTATAACAATATAAAATTCCATTTTTTGATAGAAAATGGGTATTCTGGTGAAAATTTAATATTCTGTTCACTGAAGGTKCACGAAAAAGAGTAGAACTTTTTTATTGCAAATGAAAAAAGTTCTGTTATTTTGTCAGTGAAAAAATAATCAAACATTGTCCAAACTGGCACTAATTCACATTTTTTATTGGCTACACTGAGGAGTGTAAGTACAGAGTAACTTCCTTGGTGTCATTCAAGTTACTTTGACTTATCCTGTTGCAAATAAGTTTGAAATMTCAGTCTGTGTGATTTGTTCTTGTGATTAATATCTTTACTTTCTAGATATATGCATACAGAGAAAAAACAAAATCCCCAGAGCAACCCAAACCAAGAGGCTTGATGGATTCTGGATCAGGACTGTTATGAAGAGTTCTAACTCCCTTTGGATTTGGTTTCAGTACCACTGATTAGAGCATATCAACATGTGTGAATTTATAATTAAAAGTAAAAATATTCAGCCAAGTTTTAAAGTAATTTAAACAACTATATTTTTATCAGCTATAATTTGAAAATGATCAGTGTTACACAGAACACTGGCTCAATTTTAAAGGTTAGGTACATCTTCTAGTAAATTAAACATACCCTAAAATATCTTTAGACCTGATGACTGAGTAGTTTAACAGCATATTAGCAATACTGAAACATCTTTATAAATCTTTAGATTTATTTGTAAACCAATACATTTTCTTTTTCACTTGCTAAAAAATTAATCCTTTGCTTTAGATAAAGAAACAAAAATTGCCACGAGATAGGGTGAGTGCCTTGTCTTCAGAAAATCACAAACCATTCCCACAGAAGCTAAATCTAGGGTACAAAGTCTTTGTATTACTGGAAGTACTTCAGGATCTGGATTATGAATGGTAATTCCACTGCATGAATTCAAGTGGAGAAATTAGTTATTAATATGCAAATGCTACTTTTTATTTTTAATTCAGCTGGTTTGCAGCAGGCCAGATCATTTCATCTCAAAGTATCAATTAAAATGATCACGAGTGTTGCACTGCTTTAGAGTGACAGGTACCAACTTGAGCAGGAACTCTTGTAATTGGCTTTTAATGCTCTTCCAAAGGGGTGCCAGTTTTCTAGATCTGATAAATAACTAAGTTGAGCTATGTTTTCCAAGGCAAATAAATCAAGTGAAGAAAACAGGATGAGGGCAAATTCATCCTTAGTGTAAACTCACTGACTTGAGTGGTATTACACTAGAAACACTTGCAGAGTATGGTTTCTTATGCAAAAACATGAATTGTGCTAAATAAGAAAGTACCTTAAATCTTGCCTTGAGCAAAATAGCTCAGTTAATCCCGAAATGTTGTTGCAAGAAAATTCCTTCCTTTCTGTAGTTTTCTGGGGGAGTTATAAGGCATGTTACACAGCCAAGCTTTTCCAAGGAATTTAAATTTCTTTTCTTGATTCAGATCAACACACTATTTTTGTGAAGCATTTTATTGGTTAATTTTCATCTCTTTCCTCCTCCCAACCACAAATCAAATAGATTTACAAGGTTACTTACTGCAAAACATCACAGCTTTTTCAGTCAGCTCTTGCATATGTTACAGAAAATGCCAATTCTGCTTCCTTGTCTGTAAGCCCCTAAAATAACCTGTGCCCCCTTTTAATTCTGTTTGTATGAAGTCAGGGGACATTTTCCTAGAGTTACATGAGCACTAAGAATTTTTTTTTTTTTACATTTCAGTATATAATAAAACCAAAAGGAAAATGAGGTGGAAGTGGCCAGTGTAATGAAACTTTGGCACTCAGTCAGAAGTTACGTGCTGAGTTTCACTTTCCTGCTCTACCCTTTCTAAAATACTATGAGAGAAAATAAACACTGAGATGACAATATTGAAATAAACCCCAAAACATTTCAGAAAAATCTGTGCTCTGATTTTTTCCCCTGTAATTGACATACACTCTGGTAAATTTTTTTGACAGAATAGTATTTACAGGCAAAAAGGATTCTGTCAAGTAATTTTCAGCCAGCTTCCAAAAGCAACACTGCTGTGGAAAAAAAAGTACTTATTTTATCCTGCCCAGTGTGTCTGTGTGATGTGACCATGCCCATTTGTGACTAACCCTCGAGCCCAGTAGTTTTGGGTTTGCCCCAGTGCTGAGTGATCACCTTCTTTCCTACCAATTGCTTTCATTTCTGAAGATGGCAGCTTCCACATGAACAGAGCAACCTGCTCCCTATTCCCTTCAGAGCACTTCCATGTGCAAAACAGCAACCACAAAAGTCCACTCTGCTTTGCCGGTGATGAACTGTGCATCAGACCCGCTTGCAGTGCTGGCAGTCTGAAATATTGCTGAGTAGGGGCAGCAGGAGCTGGATCTTAATGATTTGCCCCCTCCCAATCATTTGAGTTCATTGATTTCTCCAATTAAATATGCATTCCACTTCACCATTATTCCCAATGTTCGCATTTAATCTCAATGACAGGGCCAGAGATATGAGGGCCTTTGCTTACAAACTGCTTTTGCAAGCCCTGCTATGCTATAGGGGCTCTTGGATGCCTCCAGGTATGAGTTCAGTGCTGTTTGGCTACATCCTCCTTTCCTCATTGAACTGTTTTCCCCTGCGTATTCAGGCCCCTTTTCCTTTCAATTGAGCCTTCCAGCTTAGCTTTAGAGGGCTGAAGCTGCAGTTCTGTCTGACAGACGTGTATGTAAAGCTGATTTATCTGACTGCTGTGGCAATGTGCCAGGGAAGAGGCCATCTGAATAGTGAAGCTGTTAGGAAACTAATTGCATGATGGACTGCAGTTACAGGAGAGTCTTTACCGTTTGCTTCATCTAATCACATTTGCTACCAAGGATTTTTCTTGTTTGCCTCTTTCCCATTGTTTGAATTGGAAGAATACCAAGTTTACACCAGGGATGGGCTTGGCTGATTGGTTCCCAGGCCTGTATCACTAGCTTGTAGGTGCCTTCATTTGTTAAAAAGACTCAAATACTGTCATTGCTGTGAGTGTTCCCTTGCTTTCTCATCTCAGACTGGGAGGCTTTGAACTTGCCAAGCTCTAAGTTCAGCACCCTGTGTTTGTTCTTCTTGTGCCGATGAAGTCACTAATCCTTAAATGAAGGGCAGGGAGTTGTTTGGGTTAGCAATTTCATCATCTTCAACAGAGAAAACAGAAACCCTTGCAATACAGGTGGGTTAACAAGAAAAGGATTTCCCTCTGCCTTGCTTTCAAATGTCTTTCTGAACAGTGAGTCTGAACTGAAACCTTGGGTTGCAAAATACCAGCCTATGGGAAGAACGAAATCATGGAAGAACTCTGTGCCACCAGATCCCCTTTATTTGGGCCATGCTCCATTTCTTTGCAAGCAAACACACCTCGTTCAGCATTTCCCTAACAGAAAAGCAGCCATACTGCTGCTTGTCTTTGCTGCTTCTACCCAGGGAAGGAGTGCTGCTAAAGGGTGGACCTAATGATAAGCTAAATTATTTCCATCCTCAAATCACAGCTCTCTTGGGGCCAGTTCCAGCCACTCTTTCCCTGCAGCACCAGAAGGATCACCTCAGACAGTTTATCACTCTGCTTGTATGGCAGCATTAATGCTGTTTGCACGTGGTTGGTGATCACATTTTTCATTTGAGAAAATGTTTATGCTCATTTTCCTTATAGATACAAGATTCAAGTCAACAACTCTCTTTCCAAACTAGAGAAACTTGAGGTGAAAACTTTGAGTTTCTCCTGATTCCAGCACAAAAACTTCTCCACAGCCACCGCTGTCTCCTGGGAGATGTGTGCTGGAGCCTGAGYCCAGACCGCATGCTGGCATGGGGGAACGGCTGCAAACGGCATTGTGGATATTTTGCAGATCTCTTATAAGAAATAGTTTTAGAACTCAGTCTTATCTAGGTCACTTCTGGGTAACCTTTACCTGTTATAAGTACATTTCAAATTGGATATGTATCACTCAGCTTTTCATTCTCATCTGGTGCTACTCAAYCTTTTTCTTTGCATAAAACAGAATTACTCTGCTCATGTTGCTCCTTATGCCCTGTTCCTTTCCTTTTGAGGCCAATGGAAAGTCTCTCATTAACTTCACTGAGCAGTGAACCAGACCTGCTAAATTTCAATCACCAGGATGTTTTCTTCCCCTCCTTCATGGTCTCATTCAGCAAAGGCACATTGAAAGGTGTGTTCCTGCAGCAGTCTACCTGAGCATTAGAGGGTGCTCCCTCTCAAAAGCCAAGAGCTTTGAATGGGAGCCTGCACCCAGTGGTAACAAACAGCAGGCAAAGGGAAATAGCTGGAGCTGAAAACAAAAAGTTGGTCTGATAGCTTTGCTACATCCTCCCAAAGAACTGAGAGCAAAACTTTTGTCAGCTGAAATYTTATTTACAACCTCTCGTATTCTTTCTGCAAGGACAGAATAATTTTTAAAGCAAGACTGACTACAGCTTTCTCCATCTCCTAAGGTAGCCACTAGTAAGAGCTCTGCAAACTAAGCTATCTTAGGTTGTTGCAAATTTCTATCTAGTTCCCTCATTCATGAATTTCAGCCCAAGCTTGAAGTTCAGCAAATACATCATTTTAGATCTTCCCCAAACACTTCCTCATGCAGGAAACTGCAAACCTTGCCAAGCCCCAGCAGTTACTCTCCCTCTGCAGGGCTACACTTCTCAGCAATAAGGTGCAGGATGGATGACTTGGACTATAGAAATATTCACAAAACAAGATACCATTCCAGACAGTTTTCAGAACTTGGACATTTGAGTAAGAAAGGTTTGGGAAGCTAGGATTTCTGGGGAAAGTGGAAAAAAGGAAATAATTTAAACAGGACAATGCATAGAGGCTTACTTTTATATACCAAATCATAAATTTTAGTGGAGAAGCAGAGTCTGGTTGTCCTTGTGACATTGTGCATCAATGAGCCAGGACTGCTTGGTGATATTCTGCACAAACTAGACCTTGTGTGCCTCTCTTTGCCCTAACCATGAATTTTTCAACTCAAAGAGAGACTGCAGATTCGATAAGCAGGAAAACTATAAGTAAAAGCTAGATCAGGAGGGAAATGTGTATGCTGCCTGGTGGGATCATGGTAGTAGTAGATGTTGGCTTTGTGGAGTCTGAGGACATTCAAAGCATTGTAGAAATTTTCACTGCAGAAAAGAGCCAGTGGCCATGCCTCTGCCCTGGTGGCAGCTTTGAAGAGATCAGATCAAGGCGGTAGATTTCTTCTGCACAGTGAGTCCCAACAGTCCAAAATGTTTGGACAAAAGAAACCCATTTTCTGTCACTGGTTGGTTGTGCATCCCCCTCCAAGCTCTCTCATAGTTTGAGCTGCACATCCTCCTCACGTACCACACTCCCCCAAGAGATTAGCAATGCTTATCTCCTGTGTGTGCTCAGGGAGCATGCACCTGCCGTGCCTGGGCAGGGAGCTGTTGACCAGCCCCCAGTTATTTTTCTGGGTCCTCCTTAAAAGCAATTAGCAACTTACCCCTTTAACTTCAGAGGGCAAATTCAATCATAGAATAACTTTCCTGCAATCAGTACAATTAGCAGGAATGCGTTTGACCCTGGCTTCACCTTCTCTGAAATGCAGTTCCTGGTACGAAGTGTTACAGTGCTCTTGAGAGTGACATGTTATGAGTAACTGGATGTCAGGATCATTGTGTGAAAACAAACAAATTCCCAAATAACTGGAAAGTCCTGAACCAGAAATTGCCATAATAAAGGTAGAAATAATTCCTATCTTCACACGTTACTTCTCCTTTCTCATGATACCAAACCGGTGCAGTGCACCACAGCCCTCACTCCAAATATGTTCCACTACCTATAATGTCTTACAAAAGCACAGCCAAAAGTTGGAGTTTGATGGCTGCTGCAATGTGGAAATGTAAATACCTGCTTTCACAGAGACAATGTCTGAGACAGTCCTGGGTGCCATGAGGAAAGTGAAAACCTTTTGTTTCATACATAATTTTCTTATGCAGCTTGATATTTTTAATTTGTTTTTAAAGGAAACAACAACAACAATCTTCCACCTAGGCTTGCACTGCTCCTCTATTCATATGTGGATAAGAACCGTCTATCYTAGAGCTAGAAGTCTAGGATTCCTAACTACAAAGGAAAGTGCTGGACATTCAGCACACCAGCAGTGCTTGTGTGTAGTACCAGTCTCATCTGTGGTTTACTCAGGGAACAATATTCTCATTTCTTGGGAAGGATATGGCAATTTGTGAGGCTCTTTTCATTAAAGGGATTCAGAAAAAAAACATCTAAGAGAGGGCCAACTCCTTGTCTGTAGGGGAGTTGAAGTCAAGATCAAAAATTATCTGTCTAAGATACCACAATTCAATTATTGCTCAAAGTATTTGAGAAAATTATATATTCCTTTAAATGAATGAATGGCACAGCACTCTGTTTTGTCCAAAAAATGTAGATGCTTTGGTTGTAGAATAAGCAAGTACTTCTTGATTTAGGAACACAGCCATTCCTTTTTTCCTTTACTTATTTTTGCCCATAAGAAACCTTTTCTTCCAGTCACACTCACACAATTATGGTCTTCCTCTCTTTTTAATTTTATAATTCTGACTATCAAAGAATCCTTCCCAGCCTGTGTCACACCACCCTGCTCCTTCTGTGATGTATGTACAATGACCTCTCTTCTCCATATCATACACGGTCTAATGTTTTTCCTTGAATATCATTTGCACAGTAATCCTTTTCCTTCTGTGACACAAGCACAAAACTCCCTTTCCTCCACTGTCACTTGTAGAACAATCCCTTCTAGTGGCATGCAGGCAGAAACCCCCATCTTTGTGCCAAACACAAAATTATCATCTCTAGCTTCCCTCCAACATAAGTTTGACAATGCAGCCCTTATGTTAATTCTATGAAGAACACACCACAGTCCTTTTATTCCCAATTTATCCAAACACTGACCTTCATCTGAGCAGTGAGCAGTGTGAGATAACATAGTAGAAAATACAAGGGTTTTTAATCTGTTTTAAAAAATTTCAACTTTTTCAAATGCTTAGAGAGAGACAAAACCAAGTATATGGATATTCTAGTACATTTGCCATTACTTTTTTTCCTCCCCTTTTGCTCCCCTCTTTTTCAATGACATGATGAAAAATTATCATGGGGAGGGGAACAGGAGGAAGGGATAGAAACCTAGAGGTGACTCAGAACTTGAGCCCAAAGTTAGCCTTTTAAATAGCTCTGGCTTGGGCTTTTGCAGGTGAAAGATTTTTTTTTAAAGTTAAAAAATGTTTTGGCTTAACACACACACACTCTCACCCCACCTGCATCAGACCAGTTACCACAGCAAATCAGAGCGAGAAGGTAAAAGAGCAGTCACCATGACTGCCAAGTGTCACCAACTGGACAAGTCATTTAGCCTGCTTTACTTTGAGCCCTATCCAAACTTAACCATACCTCTTTAACCAGGGCTTTACAGGAGAGTCCTCTATGTAGCTCATCCCCTGGAAAGCTGCAGCAAGACAGGAACGTGATTAGGGTTGGGAATGAGCACCCTAATTTGAAATCCCTTCTACACAGCAGTGTTGCATTTAGTGATGATTTGAGCTTAAAGGGATCCTGTTTATTTCTTTGGGATGCCTATTTCCACCCTGCTGCACAGCATGCCTTCAAAACAGGGTTCAATTAGATAAATGCTAAGTGTGACCTTCTGCAGAAACCCCACATTTAGACTCATTGATTCTAAATGGGTTTTGCCTGCTCTTGGAGTGACATATGTCTGCCAGGATAGGTTTGGCATTGCATGTTTGGCTAGCTGCACACAACTTCCTTGTAACTGGACTGACTGATAGCTCTAGGTGCTTCTGTGTTTGTAGCATGCTTTGACATCCTGTGTGGCTGGTGCATTTGAAGCACAAGATTTCCTGTGTTTGCTCCCAGAGCAGTTGTGGTCCATGCTTTTAGCTCCTGACTGGTACATCCACAAGGGCTGCTGAATGAAATTCAGGGTGGAAAACCACCACTGCTTTTCCTGAACAAAGATAGTAATTATGGTAATTGTATCACTTTAGCATATTTCTTGCCTGTGTTTATGAACATATGATGTGAGCCAATGAGAACAGCAGCTTCTTCCCTTCAAATTAACTTGTGCTTCGGAATAGCAGGGTAGATATAAGACTTTTCGGTTGCTAAGTTTTCCTCTGCATCTTTTCAGTGGTGCATTACACATTCACCACAATTCTTCACCTCTACTGTCACTTTTATGGCAGTGTTTTCCTTTTCCTCTTCTTCAGTCCATGGGCATGCTAATCTTTTGTGTCACAAGCAGCACAACCCCTCCTTTTTACGGGCCTCCTCCTGCCTCTGCACAGTCCTGGATTATACAGTTCAAAGAAAAAATCATTTCACCTACAAAATGTAGAACAGTGTAATTTTTGCTGTTGCTATTTTTATTTCCATTAACCACTAAAACCAGTCTGGATTGAATAATTAAGCAGCTATTTGTGTCGTGGGTTTCAATACTGAGTGTAACCCATTAACCCCACAGGAGCAAGGTCCTTGAATTCTGAATAATTCTGGGAGTAAACTGTGATGAATCAGGGCTGAGATAAGAGGCATGCAACTTTAAAAAAATCTGGAGCATGTTCTTGGCACTCAGGGTTTGTTCTGTGTTGCAAGCAGTTTCTGCTCTCCCTTTTTTTTATCTTCAACTCTCATTCAACTGACTATCATGGGAAATGCAGAAAAACTCTACCTAGAAAAAGTGTTTGTTATAGTTCGTTCTATTATTTTCTTTGTTTTCCCCCTGAAATATTTTTATGTAAAGAGCACCTTACCATTCCTTGAGGCTCAACTGTTAATACTGCTTATTCTGTGCTCGAAATGGTCATAAATCTCACTCTGGTCTCATTTTTTCCCCTCAGATAGAGCCTTATTAGCTGTAACTAGTCTTGGACAGGCGGATGTAGAATGGTGTGGTGAGTGCAATCAGTAGCAATATTCCTGGCACCAGTATGAGTGTGCTGGCCTGTCTTTACCTAGCCAGCTGTGGGGCCAAACCACTCTGTAAGCTAAGGGTGGGCAGTTCTCTTCTAGAACATCAGCGGCTGCTGGGAGCAAGGCAATGAATGTTTTCTACACAACACAATGCATTTTAAGATCTCTTCCATAACAGGTACTTGGGAGGCAGAATGACAGCTCTACTCATAGATGCACAGCTCTGCAAAATAATAATAAAAAAATAGGTAGTACCTCTGGGCATACACGCCACCCTCCCCAGATAAARATTCATAGAATCATAGTATAGTTGGAAGAGATCCACAAGGTTCATCAAAGTCCAGTTCCTGGCCTTGGACAGGACCATCCCCAAGAGTCACACCATGTACCTGACAGGATTGTTCAAATGCTTCTTGAACTCTATTAGGGTTGGTRTTGTGATCACTTCCCTGGGGAGCCTGTTCTGGTGCCCAGCCACCCTCTGGGGGAAGAACCTTTTCCTAAACCTCCCCTGACAGAGCTTTAGGCCATTCCCTTGGGTCCTGTCACTGGTGACCCCAGATAAGAGATCAGTGCCTGCCCCTCCTCTTCCCCTCATGAGGAAGTTGTAACTGCAATGAGGTCTCCCCTCAGTCTCCTCCAGGCTGATCAGACCAAGTGACCTCAGCCACTCCCCACACATCTTCACCTCAAGTGCTCCATCATCTTCGTTGCCCTCCTTTGGACTCTAAGAGCTTAATGACTTTTTAACCTGTGGCACCCAAAACTGCCCCCAGCAATCGAGGTGAGGCTGCTCCAGTGCAGAGCAGAGCARGACAATGCGCTCCCTTGCCCGGCTGGCCATGCTGGGCCTGATGCCTCCCAGGACAGGGTTGTCCCTCCTGGCTGCYGGGGCACAGCTGACTCATGTTCAGCTTGCCATTGACCAGGACCCCCAGATTTCTTTTCTTAGAGCTTCTCTCCAGCCTCTCATTCCCCAGTCTGTTACAATCAGGGTTTCCCTGTCCAGATACAGAATCCAGCACCTGTCTTTAATCTGGTCTACTGCATTAAAGCAGCCATACAGCTATTTTGCCCCATAATTTCTGTGTCAGCCTCAACAACTTCTAACTGGACTGTCCCTTTCTGAGAGATGACCAGCTCTGATTTGAAGAGACTGACTGATGGAGAACTTTCCCACATTTGCGATCAATTACAAAGTGTAGCTAATTGACTACTTGCTGTTCTTGTGGCTAAAAGCAGATATCAGCCACCTCGTGTATTGGCAGAAACCTCATGTGTAGTCAGCAATGTGAAAAGGGCTTCTTTTGTGAGTAAGGGTGGTGAGAGCAAGCCCTGTGCTGGGCCTGTTGATTCAGGAAATGCAGACTTTTGGGTTCAGAGGAAGGACTCAGCCTGGGATCGCTGCTGGCCAGAACTGACACCACCACTTCAACCGGTGCTCTGCAGTGTTGGAAACTTTTGTTCATACCGATTCAGCTTCCCTTTCTCTGTTTGAGACCACAAACTACTTCTCAGATTTAAAACTGCTTACCTATTCTGGCTGGAGAGAAGATGAAAAGAAATAAATAAAAAAGAAGRCTGCATTGGGTGTAACACCCCCTTCTTTCAATGCTAGCCATGTCACAAGACAGACTACCAGACAAAGGGCTAGATCCTGAAATGTGGGGAAGCAGAATTTCAAGTATGTATATATTCTTTCTGTACTTTAAGAAAACGTGTGCAAACTGAGAAAAGTAGGTGTAGCATTAAAAGAAAATATTTTGAGAAAATTCATGAGCATATTCAGATATCTCAAAATATATCTTCAGTCCAAATACCAGATTGGACAAACATAGCTAGATATAATTCATTAACAGTAGTAATGCTGTGTAAGCTGGGAGTAATCACCATCATTTAATGATTGGTTGTGAGACATATTCCAGAATATAGCACATTAATAGTGAGCTTTGGTTTTATCACAGGAACATAATAACTGCTAGGGACAAAATACCAAAGAAGGGCAAAGCAAGAAAATGACACCACTGCTTTTCAGGTCACAGAAAATCTTGTTTTCTTGTAGTAAGTTAACACTTTGCAGAACAGCGTAGAACCACAGCCTGATGATGGATGCAGGATTGAGGGCTRACTGAGGAAATGTGTGAGCATTTGCAGGGGAGGGATCTCTGTTTCTTTAAGAAAATTTGGCATTATAGTAATGCAGAGATAAGTTGCCTGCGATACCTAACKTGAAATAGATGAGCATGCTAGTGAAATCTGGTAATGAAGTTTAGACATCTTTGCAATATCCAGATGTATCCTTTTCCCTTTGTCTYCCTCTCTATTCTCCAATATCTTATTTTCACTCCCTGAGGAAGAAACAATAATTTAATTCTGATTAATATACAGAAAGTGTCCTACAACTGAGATAGTTAACTTACTCATAAACACTTTATGAGCCACAGCTTTGGCTTGACTGAATGGCTTCTGTGCAGCTTTAGCTTTGCTTTACGGACCTCTAAGAACATAGGGCCTTACCATTTCAGCAGGACCTGTAGTCAGTGCTGGAAAGTGAAGGGGCCTCCTGAAGTAAGACACTGAGCTGTGAAAGACCATTGTCTTGGCAAAACTGCACTGGTGCAAAACCTAGAAGAAAACATAACCACAACAGAAACCAGCTTGCACATCTGTGAGCTGCCTCCAGCTCCTCATAAACAAGAGCTATAACCTCGTTGCCAGAGACTGAAAGAGTCCTAAAAGAGACCTGTTGTTTTACTTGTGCAGGAAACCTCGTTTCCATTTTCTCCACAGAAATAGYAGGAGTGGAGAAGGTCAGATGCTAAGAGGCCCTGTCCCCTGCACCACAGCCCACCCACTTGCTAGGGGAGGCTTTCAGTGGACTTCAGCCACCCATGGTGTGGAAACACAGAATAGCTGAATCAGAATGCTACAGAAATAAACTGCTGGTGTACCCAACCCAAAGTGCTAATGGTCAATGGCTGAGATGATCAAACTTCTTATACCTCTATACAGCTGCAGGCTAGGTCACTCTCAGAGACTTGTATGCTTGGGGTGAGCCCCTGCTCTCTTTTGCCGTGTTAGGAGCCAGCTTGTTCCCTGAGGCCATAGAGGCACATGCTGCTGGCCAAGAAGGACCTTGCCTCAGCCTTGAGCCATGAAAGCAGGTGCCACACTTCCACCTCTGCTGCTGCCACTGACATCATGCCCAAGGATGTAGTGCCAGGAGGTGTTTCACTAAGCAAGGATGTCGCTGAAGCTACTTAGGATGGAGGGGCAATAAGCTGTGCCTTCACATATGGAAATGCCACATATTTCTGCAGGGCTGGAGACTACTGCTGAGATCTCCGGTGTTGTACATTACCTGCCACAGTGTCAGGTTCTTATCTAGCCGGGTAGATGTGTGTTTCCCAAGGAGAAAGTTACAGTCTGGAGGGGCACTCTATGGGCTCGACGTGTACAGGAAACAGCAAACAGAAGAAGGCTGTGGTGTTGGAGAGGAACATGGCACAGTTGCATGAGTCAGTCTGGTATCAGAGTATTAGAGAATAAATTGCACTACCCCCAACCTTAAGGACTGCAGATAATGCGCAGCAATGAAGTTTTATCTGTGCTCAAGTACATATTTTTTATGCAGCTAAAGCTATGTCGCAGATGTTCTTCACTGGAATAGATTTTGCCTTTGCTAATCCTGTATTAATCTGCTGGTAGAGCTATAGCTGCGTGATTACCACTGCGCTCCTTGCAGAGAGGAGCCCCTGGTCACTGGGGGCACAGTTCCTCCGCCTCTCCCTCGGCAGAGCCGCAGCTGGGGTTCTTGTGCGGGGGAGCACCCACACAGCCCCCGTTTCTGTTCCCAGTGCGGTGCTCTGCCAGGAGAGGGAGCTAGGACTCTGGGATTCGGGGGCCTTTGATGTTTTCTGTTCTCAAATAATGAAGGTGTTACGGCTGTCCAACACTAACATAGGCTTTGCTGTGCGGCTGGGTGCGCGTTCAGGGGGCTCACGATTTTCTGTGGAGGCCACCTACTTCAGAGGAGTTTGGTTCCTGCCAGAACCCGGAGGACTCTGATGCTCTGAACTCTGTTTTGGGGCTCACAGTCCCTTTTTCTGACTGCTTCACTAGGTGAACTCCAATGGCAGTTTAGGCTTGGTGAAAATGAAGTGAAGCCTACASATTCTGGAATCATGCAGTAGGTTCAAAGCCACTGCTGGAGTGGAGAAGGCAACCAATGGGTGCATAGCAAGGCAAACAACAGCTGGGAGGAGCGAAAATTTTTGGTTAAATTTTTGGTTGCTACCATGTGGCAAACAGATGTTGGACAACATTTCTTTTAACCTAGAAACACATCAGCCTTCTTCCCCCTGCAGTATATGTGTTTCATTTTGAACAAGTAACTGGCAGCTGGAGAAAGTTATTAGAAAATGCTCTGTCTATATTCCAGCATTTGCAACAGCAGCAAAATTACCTATTTCCTATTCTGCCCAAGCTTTCTGTCTCCTTCCTTAGATATTGTTGGCCTCAAGTCAAGTTTTGCTTAAGTTATGTATCAGAAAGGGAATAAGTAGAGCTCCAACCTTGTTTAAAGAGTAGAAAAAGGAGTTTAAACAAAGCTGGCAGAGATACTGACACGACTATTATCTAGGTTCTGGATGTGGTTGGGCCTGCTGGTAAGAAAACAGGAAATAAGTGAGAAAACAACTCTTAAAAATGTGAAAACCAGCCAATTCTACAGGGCTCCACTCTGTGTTCAAAAGTCTGTAAGTACTGATAAAAGAGCACATGTGATATGAAAGTGCTGTGTCATTATCATGGGCCCTTTCGGTCTTATTATCGTTTCAGTTTTCTCCGAGTGATGAAGTCTGGCAAGGGAAGGATAATAACCCCATTTCTTCTTTGACTAACGAAATGTGGTCACGGACCAATCTGCCCTCTTTTCCCTCAAGGTGGTGGATAGTGAGTTGTGCTTCCCTCATGTTTCCTACCCGATTTGAAAGTAAGAACAGAGTAATTTGTTTGTGACACTTTTGGAGGTTAGAAGAAGAGCTTCTCGGACAGGGCTGGGCTCTGTTAGCCGGGAAGGGGCCGAGCTAGACAAAATACTGTTGAATAATAACATGGTGTGAACAGACACTGGAAATAGTAAATAGTGAGGGAGGCTTATTCCAAAGAAATGCATTTTATTGGCTCTGTATTAGTCAGAAAAATCCTGTGATCTGTTGCCCTCATTGCACGTTACCCTGGGGTCCAAGGGGTTGGTTTTGTCTGCTGGCAACTGGGAGGCCACAGCAGGCACTGCAGAGCACTGGGAAAGAGGCTGCTCCCAAAAGAGTGGGAAGGGGCCATCAGGGTGCAGGAGGTGTTGGTAGCCAGGCCCCAGATTTATGGCTCTTAGCATTTCTATCTTCACAAAGGGCTCTCACTGATAAAAGTGAATGGTGTGGAATTGTGCATGCAAGAGCTGTGGTTGTGACTTCCTATCTCTGTACCAGCCAACAAGTTATTATAAAAATAAATACCTCAGTGGCAGCAGCAGCATCCCCAAGGGCCTATTTACTTCCACTGGCATGAACTAATTCCTGCAGAGGAGCTCAAGCCAAATCCTGCAGAGACCAGCGGGAATCTCTCCAGGCTCTTGCAAAGGCAGTTTGCACACTGGAGAAAATGTTGGTGCTTGGTCATATTTATTGCTATGTCAGTTAAAACATGTTGTCAGTTAACACCTTCCCTAACACAACATATATTTTCTAAAGCTGAAGGAAAGTGAGCTTTTCTACCTCCTTTTGTTTTTCAAGTAGTTATTCTGATTTATTTCTGAAATTGCACAACACACTAAATGCTGGTTCATGAAGTGGCCAGGGATCAATTATTACCTTTTCATGTGCAAACTGATCTTAAGGCATCTATCAATCTCTTATAGTCCTATCTACAGAAGATATGTCCAATTTCAGAAAACTGAAAACATATAAGGGAAGCTAAGGCAGGGTGACATTTGCTTTCCTTGGCTTGCTCTCTAGATGTTTGATGGGTAAGTTTATTATCCATGGGGACAATGAACAAGCCAATACACCCTTTTCAAGGTTTACAGGTGCCTTAATGTAACTTGCTCATTTAATTTGGATCTATATACCTCATGAGAAGGACAGAAGATTTTCATTTTCAAGGCCTTATTTAGCCACAAAAAGTGTATCACGTTAGCTGAGAGCAGATCTATGAATTTCATTTTATTTGGTGACAGGAGAAATAGCGATGTATGTATCACCCTTTCAGTGACTGCTATTAAAAGGTGTATGTTTCATGAAGAAACAGTGTATTCCATGTCATAACATCTTTCATGAAATAAAATTCAGGGCATTTGTAGCATACAAATGATACATGAAAAGTATCAGTTCACTCTTATTTTTAGAGTGTGGGGAAAATACAAGCCCCTTTTGTGGCTGGAGCTGGTCACCTGAAAAATTAGGATGGATTTTGCTGGCTCCAACAAAGTCAGGAGGAGATTTTCTATGGCCTCAATGGGGCCAAAAATTCTCCTAGATTCCACACTATTATAGATATTGTACAATTTAGCCACCAAGGTCATTAAAATGCTATAATCCCTCGTGTGATACATGATGGGGTAAAAGCACTTACAAAGGTATTGCTTTCTAAACTGGTGTAATTATGGTAGTAATTCCCAAAGAAGTATTGCAAATGCATTTCCAGTTCCAGTTTCTCAATTTTTTTGTCAGTGTTCATTACCGTAGTGATATGCTTGTGTCTAAATCTTGTTGATGTCCTTCCAGAGGGCACTAAAAACCCTAAAGTAAGTAAAGAAAAATTTAGTTGGTGATTCTGACTGGCTGCTGAATTGCTGCCTTTTGAGCCCTGTCCCTCAGCTCATAATCTATAATGTTTGCTCTTATATTACACAGACTATCTGCTCTTTGTTTATATTCATCCACTTACAGTTTGTCTAACTTAAGGAGAATTAGGAAAAAAAAAGAAAAAAATTCAAGTCCTCCCCACACCAAACATGGATGCTTTGGGGCTAACAAGCCTGAGACAGCTGTCAACACTGAGCTGTATTTTCAGTCCTTGGGAAGTTTGGAGCTGGGGCAAAGCTGCCCTGTGGCGCAGTGAGGGGCTGCTTTTGGTGGGGCTCAGGTGACAGTGTGTGGGGCAGAGGGTCTACCCCTCCTGCAGCACAGAAAATAGGGTCCTGGAAGATTCTCGAGGTACCATAGAAACACACTGAGCTGTGAGCTCACAGCTGTGAGCCCTCCTTTTCCAGTTTTAAGAAAGGAATGGACATACAGGTCTCTGAATTATGGCAACAAAAAAATTCAAACTGAAATAAACACCAAAGCCTTGCATGGGGTTGGAAGAGGGCTTGACTGTTTCCTGATGGTGATCCTCTCACCCAGTAATGAAAATCAGTTAGAGGTAAATAAAATTAAATGTTGCCTTTCTGACAAATGAGAAACCCGATCTTAGGGCCCACTTATTTTTAAGCTTGCAGTTTCACCATATTCCTCAATGGCTGGGGACAGGGCACAGAGGTGCTGGAGACTCTGGTATTTTGTTTTTTTTTCCAGGGCTTGAAATTAGCCTCGTGTGCTCTGTACATGGGTGATACATGTATTTCCATCTGCTCTGCATTTCTCTTTCCTTCGTAAAGCCACCTTCTTTCCACTGCTTAACTAAGCTCTCAGATGTTATTTGAACAAACAAGTGCTGTTCTTTACGCAAGAAAATCAGGAATAAGCCCAGGGTATTTATTCTTTTCCTTTGAGTATGTCAGTCCTGTGACTAATGATGACAGGATTTCTGTTCCTGTTGAGTTGCTAGCTTCTTCACAGGTGCTACCAAATAAATACACAAGTTTGGAAGACGATCTCTTAAAACTGCCTAGCAAATTGCAGTGACACTGTCAACTCATTTCTCATATGCTTTTATCAGACAGATACCAGACTAAAGACTAAATAAACAATACCTACTTTGATCAGATACAAGATTAAAGATCAAATGAGCAATACTTACTTGGCCTAGATTTCAAATGGTCACTGGGTTCACTGTGATTTTATATCTCCTCATAAGGCCCTGGAACTATCCAGTCACCAACAGAACATGTTGCAACAAAGAGCTTGGTGTCTTCTAAGCTAGAAGGAAACCTGCAAATAATAACATTTTGATTAAATACATGCCCTGAAACCTGGTGGTGTCTCAAATACATTACTAGTTTGGACTTTCAGAAACCATGCAATTCATTGTTTCTTACGAATGAAAAACATACAACATTTACATCTCATGATTCCATGTACATGTGCGTAATACACAAACAGTGTACTAGATCCATGTTTACAGCTTTGTTGAAAGTCCAGTTAGAGACATAGAGGTGAGTGGATATAATATTGAGCTGGGATTCAAAGAGCTATCACCATGCTGTAGAATAGATAACAGTAACCTGGCTGTGAAAGACTCAGTTATTCCACAGTTTTTGGATTTAATTGTGGTTTTTTTGCTTTTGGTCTTGAGGTCTTTTGGCTGGTAGTGCCAAGAAGCCACCACATTGTAGGCCAGGATCTCCAGTATTTACACAGCAGATGTTGCAGCCCTTGGTGAATGTGTCAGTCTGTATCAAAGTACAAGAGACATGACAAGGGTTTGGCAGCTGTGATGGCCGTGTTAGGTGAGCAGTGGCCATCTTAGCCCTTTAACTAAGACTTTATGGAACAGAGGGCTGCTGTGTGTTTTGCTGATATAAAAGGGCTCAAATCTCACAACGGGTGGCTTTGGTTGCTATAATAACAATCATACTAAAATACTGATATATTAAATCTTTTTTTCATGATAAATAGCTTGATCAGTTCTATGAGAAGGACAGAAAACTTGGTAGGACATATAATCTACCGAGACAGCAGGAACTCTCTGTGATTACTCATGGATCTACATGGGAAACAAGAAAGCAAGAAAATGTAGTGCTTCAAGCATATTCTAAAAGGATCACTGTGCAAAAAAATTCTCTCAACACAGAAATCAAAAGGTTTATAAGAGAGAAAGGCAGTGCCTGCTCTGCAGTGACAGCTTCATGTTTATTTATTCTAGAAAAAATAAGAAGGAGATACTGAAGTAAAGACAGGATAATTTTATTCCCCGATCAAATAAAGGAACACAGAGTGTGTTCTCAACAAAGTGATTACTTTAGGGGGAACTAATACAATGAATGTTATTAAATTAAACAACTTTTTATAGGGCATCTCACATTAAGGATTTTAGTGTAAGTAATATTACTGTCAGGCAAAGTGATGCAAGACAAACCAGCTTTTATAGAGGTATTCCTTAATAAAGATATTCTTGTAAAAATGTATTCTATCTACTATACATCCTCTGCAGCAAATTATCGCTTTGCTTAACAGCTCTGAGAAACACGGATGTCAGGAGCGAAGACGACTATTCTCCTTTCACTTGCTGCCTGAAATGTTTGATTTTAAATTAGCTTTTAGGTGCTACTATACATAGAGCTAAGGTAAATGTCTGCTTAGCACAGATAGCTGGCAGAAATCCTCAGCTCCATAGGAGCTGTCTTCAGTGCAAATCCCAACCACTTGCATGTCTGCTCTACCACCGTGTGGGAAGCCTTAGGAGTGAACCCTCGCAGTGCTGGGCACGAGGTGCAGTTAAGTTGAATTTTTTACAGAAACCATGCTTTCTCAGTACATTTACAACATTAGCAGTGGCATTCAGAGGTAAGAAATGTGGACCTATTGCATCTTTTCTTATCCTGAAATGGACATCAGTATATCACCACACTTGAAGACCTAGAGCTACATTTTATTATCCTAGAATCTGAGAGGTCTCAAGGGGTAATTATGTATAAAATGACTAAAACATCTTGCCTCAGGTGCAGAGTTCTGGAAAGCCATGTCTTCTCTAAGGGTCGTGAGAGAGAGATGAAAAAGCCTGACTGCATCATCTTGTATTGTTCCCTCCAGTGCCTTTGCTAGTAATTTATCAAATCTGTATTTATCTTAGCATTTATATATGGCTCCCATTGCACCACTTTGCAATATTAAATTCCTTTATTCTCACAAGGGCCCTATCTGGTATACTCTGCATCACATCTCATGCAGTCTTGAGGAGAAGGATCATAGCAACAGAAAATAACAGGGATGTAGTCCCTTTTATTTTTTGCTACCTCAATCTCTGAACTGTGGTTTGATACTTGATAGGGCTTCTGTCTCTCATGTAGGAAATATGAAATGAGTAGGAGAGTACAAGGAAACTGAGTTTGTTTAGAAATATGACAGGCCCAGAGTTGTCCTCTATTTTCTGCTACTTTCTTCCAAAATATTGAGGACTTTTCAGGAACTAGAGAATTTACACATCATGTCACTGCAATTATTTGGTCAAGGTCTATAGCTTTTATTATTCAGGAGGTTTGACCACAAAATGAACATGTGCTTTTTGTGCTGGGAAATAATTTTCTTTTCTTAAGGCACTTGCTGAAGTAAGACCTGCATGTTTTAACCCTAATTTTTTGGTTTAATTCTTTTACTTTCTCAATAAAAATCTAAACAAGCCCTAACAAAATCCCACCACAAAAAAAAGAAGCAAAACCCCATAAATAAACAAATAATCCATCCCCCAAATCTTTTGTTTCTTGTATTGGGCAGTTTTTGTAAATCTTTTTATCCTTGCTATGAGCAAACATTACTAATCCCAAGTGCTGAAACGCCATATTCAGTGGTCATATATAGAGATACCACAGATCTCTTCTTCAACCCAACTCTTCTCTGGGACAAGAGATTTTGAATCTCTGTGGTTCCTGAAGTATCAGGTAATCCCAGAGAAAGGCTGTTTGGGTTGGGTACAGAACCAAGAGCAAATTGTTGGGCAACCCGGTGTCTGCCTGTTTT
Source organism: Amblyornis subalaris (assembly GCA_018881555.1). NCBI lineage: Eukaryota > Metazoa > Chordata > Aves > Passeriformes > Ptilonorhynchidae > Amblyornis > Amblyornis subalaris. Next base: position 13,560,049 of record JACAXG010000003.1, on the reverse strand, counting down.
CTTTGTAATTCTTCATAGCACATGCTGATAGTTATTTATGCTCATCCTGACTTCACAGATTCATGGATGCACATAGTCAAGTGACACATGCGAAAACAGAACTCGAGAATTCTACTACTCTAGGAGAGCTTAAATGGTAAAAGCACTATCCAAGAACAATGGAGGATATATTTTGTATGGAAAATATATTTCTGGTGGGTCTAGACTCAATTATTACCCCTAGAATTCCCCATGTTTTTATTACCAAAGCACACTATTTCCAGTCACAGCATTTACAGGTAATGTCAGAACCTGCTGTCAGAAACCACCTGTTCTGACTTGAGTGTCTTACTGGTCACTTGTACAAGCTACCAGCCAAAGTACAGTGGAATAACAGATCAGATTATAAGAAAGTCTGCTAGGGCTCCTTCAAAAACTTAGAAAGTTACCTACAAATATGGAAAAGGAGATGCAAGTTCTGGCACTTTCATGTTTAACCCTCAGCTGGCCATTCTCTCCCTGTCGATATGATAGTAATACAAGTTTTGAATAATACATTGAAAAGACTGTGATCTTGAGGACTTGTTACAGACATTTTCTCAACAGTCCTAATCCAGACTGGAGGCTGGAGGCTTTGGCTACAGGCTAATTGTTGATTCTTGTTTACCCTCTGGGCACTTTTCACAGTTCTGGCAGTAGAAAACAGCCTTGAAGTGTTCGTAAAATATGGAATACATTTGCATTGTAGAAAATGAGAAACGAGTCCCAAAGTCTTTAATGCTATCGTTGGTATGAATGTAAATTTAATAGACCTGCACTTTTTCCTTAACAGCCCCCATACTTTCTCTTTGTGATTCACAAGAGAAAACAATCCTTCGATAAAGAATGTTTTTACCTTAGAAACATKCGAAGAAATATTATCATCCTATGTGAAGAAAAAGCATAAATTCAGTGTTATTTTCCATTTATTTTTATTTTACTTTTTACACATAACCGTATAAGCCTTCCCATTACTCCTGTTATTACCATACGGAAATGCTCAACAACGAAATTGGTTCCAGTGATGAGGCTCTCTGACTTGTTCTAAACTGGGGATGTTAATGCCAAGACTGCCAAGATGTATCATTCTTTCATATATGAATGCAGAATGAAAATTTCTGGCATACTGAACTGCCTCTGACTACATATTTTGAGATAAGATAAGGAGGGCTGATCACCTCCTCAGTGCTGATCTGACTTAAACCATCCCCTTTGCAGACTTTGTATTAAGGGCTTTGCAATGCACATAAATACTTTTATTATAAATAAATGCACCAAAAGTATATTAAAAAAATCTCTAATATCACATATGGATTTCACATCTTGCGCCTTGTTTGAACTCGGATTTAATCGTAGCAAGTGAAACTGGATAAAACACTTCTCACCAGCTTGGTAGTTTCAGACAGATCATTTAATTTACTTTTCTGGAATTTTCTCAAAGACAAACCTGAAGGAGTACACTAAAAATCATAGACTATCAAATAGCCATTGAAAGTTTCTTCATGCCAAGTAAAGAATGACATAAAGACTTTATTATTTGGCTTAAGGGCAGGTATTTTCCAGTCTTATTTTTAATGGTCATTCCTCAATCAAGGCAAATAATCATGAAAATAAATAAAAAAATATATTTAAAGTTTGCTAAATTCCTGTATTTAAAGCATGTGAGTAGTTTAGCTTTTTCAGTACTTCAAGATGCTTGAAAACTGAGCTATAAAGGAAGCTAGATACCCAATTTGCAGTGGAAATATATAAGATGATGAATTGGATTTAATGGGCTCCAGTAAATCGTAACATTAATGCTATTGCATGATACTTCACCTTAGCACCAGATTAAAACAAAACCATTTCAAGTTGAAAAACATGTGCTCTAAACCCTCCAAGTTTGAGAAAAGAGCTGTGCAAGCCATTTACTATGAGATCTGTAAGCATATTAAGCATATTTGACTTTTGGTTTTAGTACAGATATGAAACATGGATGAGACATCCTTAAAAATTTTAGTCTTTAAAATTTAATACAGGAATTTCCAAGACCTTTATAGATAAACATGTTTGTCACAGTTTTAAAAAGAATTGAAGAGAACATCTGTTTTTTGCGAGGAAGAAACATAACCAATTTCAGAAAGCCTTTTTATCAAAACATCAATCCAGCAGAAAACACAAATATCATACAGAGAAATAATTAAAAAAATGTATGAGCTGTGAATCTTGGATTATTACCAACTTTAAAAAAATTGCAAAGGCTTAGTAACTTTATTAGATGCAACTATTTTGTCTGAATTTTCTACCTGGAACTCCTATGCCTTCTTTGAAATCACCTATCATAAAACAAAACAAAATGACAAAACAGGCCCTCATTTGCTTAAAACCCAGTGGAGATTCTTCAGGAAGTTCTTTCTTCTGTTCTGCTTTTTTTTTTTTTGATCATGACTTCAAGCTACTATCTAAAATTGTGAATGCAGTAGAAGCTTCTGTCATGTGAAACGGAAAGGAAAAAATATTTTGGCAACTGACTAACTTTAACCCAGAGTGGCTCTGTTACTTAATGTTTGGTCAGGATATTTTTCCCGAAGTTTCTCAATATGAAAATGAAACCACCTTCTTGGGAAGTGCAAGCAATGAAGGAATTTCATACAATTTTCCCATTGCCTTTTGAAGGATAAGGAAACGGTAGTGTTCACTTATTTCTGGCCCTCCATTCAAAACTACAGAAGGCATTTTTTCAAGCAAGTGTTGCGTATATCATTTAAACATAACTCTGAAAAAGACAAATAATTTGTCAACCTGGGAATCTAGCAAGGATAACTGTAACAAGGCATAGAAAGGTTGCAAAAGTGCAGGCACAATTACATAATATGCAAGCTCAGGAGAAAGGTAATCCAGAAATTCTCAGTTGTGCTAAATCTACAGACTCAAATGAGAGAACAAAGTAAAAAGCAAAGCCTCCAGAACCAGACTGGAGGGAAACAGAAAATTTCATCACTCCTAGGCTTGCATTTGGGAGGACCAGACACACGTCCTGGTGCTCCTCTGGAGCACACTCAGAGAGCAGGCACGTTTGGGCATGGGGAAGGTAACTCCTGCCTCTATGCACGTGGGCTCTGGCAGTGTCTCTGGTCTGTGGTCTCTCCCAGGAGCCACGGATCCATTCCTCCCCTTGGTGCAACCCTTAGTGAGTTATGAGCAGCTTTGCAAAGACCTACTCATTTCACCCTTGTTACCAGTGTCTAATCAGACACTTCCTAACACACAGAAAAACAAAGAAAAACCTCGTGGAGGAGGTTTTCAGCTGCAATGAAAGAACCAAAGCCCATGAAGTCTTAGAACATGGGTCTCCACCTGCACATGTCAATTATGAGGAAACACTTGACTGACAGCCATGTTCTTCCATGAAGCAGCATCTTTTGGGTTTGTACTTCCTYCAAGGGATGCTGAATACCTGGGTCCCTTGTAGCAGGACAGACTTCCTGAAACAGCCTCTTTCCAAATGTTTGAATCATTGGGTGTGGCAAAGACAGCATTGCCATTTACTGGCAACTTTGGCTAAAGGAGGTTGCTAAATAGCCATAAAAAAAAAAAGAGTTAAAGAATTCACTGTTTCTCATTTTCAGTAGAAATAGAGGAGCTTCTTCACACTGCTTCAGAAAAGGGGAATCTTCTCCGGCAGAGAGAGAGTGGGAAATGGGCAGCAAGGACAGAATCACAACAGCTGACTGTCTGTGCAATTTATGGCATGATTTTTTCAGAGAGAAGTGCCCCATCTGTGCAGACTAAAGAAGCTGCCAGCAGTAGAAACAGGCAAGGGTTTTTTATATACTTGGAGGTGCTGGTGACATTCCCCACTTGAAGCTAAGGACAGAAATGTGGGGTGCAAAAGGAGTGGTAGAAGTATTCCATTACTTGTTTAAACACGGTTTTAACAAAACTATGGCTAGGGTCACCTAGGCCATCTACATTGTTGCTGCAACTGGGCATTTTGGTTCAGCATGTTCTGAGTGTCATACTGAGAATTTCCATACTTGCTTCCCCCCATGCAAATGCTAGCCTGTTTTTCAACTGTCGATACATATAAGTGGGGAATTTGCTCTCTGACTCATGTGTAAGAGACATACCAGAAAGGGGATGAGTTTTGTCTTTGGCAGTGCAGCAAAGGTTTCAACATGTGGTTCACTTACTAGCCTGACATCAGCCTTTAAGAGCTGCTGTGGTTATTATTTATCCTAAAAATATGATATATTTTCCTACTGTCTTGCTGGTATGACAGAAAAGGAAATTACTCAGATTTTGCCTTCAACATCTCGATAGTTCAAAGAAGTAAATAGAAAATAATTACATGAAACAAACGGAAAGGCTGAAGCAACCCCCATAATTATTTTCTCCCACCCAAACAGCATTACTGGCGTTTGGAATTTCCTCCTACCATCAGGAGAACACCTGGGTTTCCCTTTCCATTGTACAATTTAAGCTTCTATAGTTTTTGCACACCCAGAGCAGAAATATCTGCTTCTATTCCCTGGCAAATACTCTATAGTAATTAGAAATGACCTGACAACACAGTAGGATGTTGGCAGTTTCCCAGAGAAATCAAAGATGGGAATTGCTGGGAGAATTTGGGTTGGGAAGGCTGTGTCCACATTGGGCTGGCAGCACCCACAGAGCATCGATTGCAGAGCGAGGCAGAGAAAACAAGAGAGAAAGGTGGCTCTCAGCCAGGTCAGAGGTGGGAGCTTGGGTCCTGCTGTACCTGTGTGACAGACACTGTGCTCAGCCCATGTCACCATGTTGGAAATGAGGTGGATGTTTGCCATACAACATCTTTGTCATGTACCATGAGCCTCAGAGTCAAACCAAGCCAATCCAGGAGGCTGGCTAAGCTTTGGGCAAGTCAGAATGGTTATGCCAACAGATCATATTGTGGTACTGACCTTGAGTTAGGAAGATAGTGGGTTTTGTCCGAGTCACTCAAACACTGAAATATGTGCTTGACTTTAAGCCTGGGACTAAATCCCACTAAAACACTGTTTAGGACACAGAATAGTTACTGTGAACAGTCCCACTTAAAGCCAGAGTAAGCTTAGAGCAAAAATATGCACACTTTTAAATAAATGCAGGTAATGAGACCCTTCAGAATAGCAGGAATTGTGCCTGGCCAGATGTGTTTGTGCAGCCACATTATAAGAAAGTCTAAATTTAGATAAGAGCAACCACAAACATAAACAATAGGTAGCAAGTTTTTATGGCCTACTCATTTATATATGCCATGCTTTTGTCTGAGCATCCTGACCCCATAAAATCATAGAATTGTTTAGTTTAGATCCCAAAATGTCAATTTGGGTACTGCTGGCTTTTTGTTCTCTACAGGAAGCACTTAATTTTCAGGAGGCTCTGAAAGAGATTTATTCAAACTTATCTTCTGCTGGGCATCCATACAATAGGGACTTCAACTATGGAAATGGTGACTGTTCTTATAACTTCATTGCACAGACCGGTTCAAACACATATTGTAAGTGAGGAATTCTGTGATCAGGAGGTGCACACCAGCTCCACACGTTTGGAAATCGAAGTTTTCCAAGACTATAAACCTGGCTTATAACGTTCTTTAAGAAACAAATGTTTGCCTTGATTGTAACAATGCGTACAGAAACTGAGATCTTAGTAAGAGAAGGAAGACTTCAGAGGTATAAAGAAAGAAAAAATCAAGGCTCAGTGAAAACTATCTTGACACCTGAAAACTGATAGGAAGAACTGAAAAGAACCAACACTATCTATATTGTAAATATTTTGGATTCTTTCCTGGAAAAGAAAAAAAGAGGAGAAAAAAGGCTCTTCTCCAGATATATGTAAGAAGTTGAAGGTTTTGATTTGATCGGTTACTGGCATGATACCACAGCTGACAAGATTCTTCAATAAGTTAGATTATCCAGCACTAAAATCCTGATATATAGGGTTATTAAGATCCAAAGTCTTGCTGAAACCAAAGGAATTTAGGATCCAATCCTTAATTCAGTTTAGATTTACAAGGTAGAACTCTCTGTAGAGCTGAGAATAAATCCTGCAGACAGGTGGTTCTGGCACTGTTCCAGCTCTTATAAAAGCTGTGATGTCTTTTCTAAGAGGCCCAGAAACCCGGGCAGTTTATGAAAGTTTGTCTTTTCGAACACACCTACTGCGGTCACAAATGCTCCTGTTCTCAAACCCCACTGAAAGAACAGCACCTCTTAAAAACAATCTGGTGATAATAAAACCTCATCTTAAATGGGGATTTAGCTATAAAGTACAGGAATGGTTTGAACATTCACAGCTTTTACTATCTCCTTCTACATGCCCAGTACACACAGTTCCATGATATACCTCTTCTTACCCGTACAACAAATGGTGCACTCTGTTGCTTAAAACTCACTGCCTGTGCACTTGCTTTCATTAAGAAATTTTAGTGTATTTGCAACTTGACATAATGATGACCATAACTGACCTGTTGGTGTAGATCAGAACAAATCATATTCAGCATGGCAGGTAATTGTGATTAAACCTTGGCCCTATTTCATAATACGAACAAGCATCTCAAGACCTGACTTGGAAGAGTTCTAATAATCAGACCTCCATTTTCAAAGGTACAGAAATTTTGTCAATATATGAAAGGAAGAGAAGAATTTTGAAAATCAAAGGAATTAATGTGATGTACATGCTGCAGACTGCAGTTTAACCTTCGAGAAACACAGCTATCTGCAGCATTTTTACAGAAATATAGAGGACATTTTTAAGGTAACCAGTGGGAAAGGCAGGTATAACTTCCATTCAGAACGTCATCCTGCACCTTTAAAATCACTGTTGGAGCAAGCCAGTATTTTCAAGGTACTCTTTGCCAAAATGCCCAGTGCGTCCTATTATCTGCAACAGTGTCTGCTATTCTTTGCCAAATAAAAGCTGGTATTCAAAACTGGACACATATGAGTGAAAACTAGAATGGAGCAGGATGTGAATACGGCCCAGGAAAGACTTTCAGTATTTTAAGGTCAGAGCATTTTATCCCTTTGGAAGGTGTTTGTTGGTGCTTGTTTTTTGTGCAACACGATATTCTCAGGTATGGCTCAGAAGATACCGTCCTCACATATAGGAGCAAATGGATCCACGTCTGCAGGGCTTCACTAGATATTGATCATGTCTTCTGGGAACACACAAGGAAAGAAAAGAAGGAATTTTCCCTTTTAAATCTGTGTTAGGAATTATGCAGTCCTCCAGTGGAGCCCCTAGCTGGCTGTATGTGCTGCTTTGTTTCCTGTAGGGAGAGGGATATAAAAAGTGCAGATAACGAAACCTAACTAGAAGGGTAGGCCTCTTAAAAGTATTCATTGTCTGGGGAAAGAGGGAGGAAGGAACTCACCTGACCTTGACCACCCAAGCTTTTAACGCTCAAAAAGACTTTCAAAGCTTTCTGAGGGAGATTTACAACTGTGAAAGGACGTTGGAATTACACTGCGGCAGAAGGAATATAATTCACCTTGACTTACTCCCCTCCCCTAAAATCACCCAAGTCACTTCTGCATTTTTAGAAATTTGAATACATCATTTTGGAAATTGATTGACAGAATCAAAGGAATTCCTGGCTTAACACCCTCACACAGTCTCTTCCTCTAAATTTCTAGCAGTTCTCTTACACTGGCTACCTTTGCTGTGAGAATCAGCCTCCACATCCCATCTTTCTGTGTCCTCTGCAACGAAACAAACCTGTCACCCAGGGTCTGGGGCTGGTGTGACTAACACACTACAGCCATAATAAGTTCCTAAAAGCACTTGCTGATAAAGGCAGCTGTTGTGGGCAAGCCACAGTTCTCAGCCTTCTGGGCTCTTATTACCAATAGCAGTCCAGTCTGGATGCCTCCTTACTAAACTATTGTGATATTATTGCTGCCTCTATCCCCAGAAAGTCCAGACAGGGTTAGAGAGCACTGTGCTGCACACTCAAAATTCAGTCTGTAAATTTTGCATGATATTGTTATTGTGCTAATATGTCCAAACAGCAATAATCAACAATATATGCTTCCAGAAGCACTGAGAGAATGACGCCAGTTCAATCCCCTATTCAGACCTCCAAGAGAAAGTGTTTTTGTCAAAGACTTCTTGAATAATGGGAAATATACAAACAAAGCTCCTTGAATTCTCAGCATCTAAGGCTGCTGTTTCAGTTTTAAATTGCACGAACACAGGATTGTTCTGGTGGCAAAAAGCAGGTGCTTTTTTATTCATATTGTATTTGAACAATTTCAGAGTCTCTGGGTTTTAGTGCCTAAGGGTACAAAACAACGATTCAGTGCCTCAGAGAATGTATCTCTAATAGTTTCTTCCAGTTACAGAAGCTGCAAAAACAGAAAAAAGTTTTCTTTTTTACACTTCTTTTCATGCATCAAGAAACTGATTAGAGGCTGGGGCAGCTTCTGGCAGGTGCAACTCCCAAAGGGGCCCTGTGCTACTTATCTTGGTGGTAGGCGATGTGTCAGATACCACACGGAACTCCTGCACAGAGTCCCAGCCTGTCTTACAGTGCTCCTGCCCAAAGAGATGCCTTGGAGTGCTGGGATCTCTGAATCTGCTTTCAAGTTCTTTGCTGAAGGTACGAATAATCATGACAAGCTACAGGAATGTGATCTCTTCCCTTCTCTCCTTTCTCTCTGCTGTGATGTATTTTAATGAACATTCTGGGGTATATCAGTAGAAAACCCCTGAATATAAGCCTCTACAATTAAAATACCAAAATTGCAGGTAGGACTGTGTTCCCTGATTTTTGGGAAAAAATGGTACGATTTTATTTGCAGACTTTACTGCTAGGATCTTCCTGAATTATTTTATTCATTATGTTTCTTCTTTACAATCAGTATTCATTTCACAAGTCAATAACATATGGGATGTATCAATATACTCAAGTGAAGATGACACATTCATCACTCATACAGCTGTTTTTTCACACCTGAGAAGGAATATAATGCTCCATATCAGTGCTCATCCACAGCTGTACCACATAAATAAAAAACGTAGATTGTGCATAAAAAAGAAACAGTGACTTAAAAGAAAACTCAGCTAACTGCACATTGCTACACTCTTAGGAAAGCTAGGAATCTAGTAAGCACAGTGGTGAGAACGTGTTTTTCGAGATTAACTCTTTCTCAGGGAACACTGCACTGCTTACTGTAAGCTGTGTGATTCAAAATGAAACGTGTAAAGCAGCAGGAGGAGAAGCAGCCGTGCCCTGGGCAGGGAGCGCCCCTGGGAGCTGTGCTGCATCCCACGACCTCAGAGCATTTTAGACCAGAAGGAGGGGGTCGTAGGATTTGCTGCAAAGATTTTGCACTTTACTAAATCTCTTTTGTTGTCTTCAAGACCCAGTTGCAGCTCTCTAGGTGAACTCAAAGAGCTAAGACCCATGCCCCCCACAGCCTCTCTTCCCAGAACAAAAMAAACCTGCCCTATTACCATCAGCCCCTGCTGACAAATGCCAAAACCTCCCCTTTCTTGTCATCTCTCCTCTCCCTCAGTGTGCCTTCCTCATCAGGCTGTGCTCAGTAGCAGGAACCTTCCCTCACCTGACAGTCCCCATCCTGGCGCTGTCTGTGGCTGACACAGCCGGGTGCCCCAGCAGCCCTGGGGTGGCAGCAGCTCTGCTGTGAGCACGTGGGCACTGAGGGCACAGTGGCCCCAGACCTCGGCTCCCTCCCAGCTCCAGATTTTCAACAAGGTTCAGACTGTCTCCCCTTAATATCGTCGTCCGGTTATTCCACTTCAGCTTCCTCATGCTGTGTATTTGTGGAGGCAAGAGCTACAGAGCAAATTCTAAGTATTTTGTTCAAAGTACATGAACATGTCGAGATTTTTTAAAATGGTTTCCACTCTTTTCATTTTTTTTTGCCAATGCTATTTGATTAAAAAAAAGATCTTCTGTAAAAAGAAGAAGGAAAAATATGTGTCTTTTAAAACATCTGCCAATTCTGAGACACTAGAAGAGAAAGAACTAGCCACTGTTTCTCTCAAACCTAGCCAGGCCCAAAGCTGTATGTTCCTGCAGCAATTATGTTAATAAATGCCCTGATCCCAGAGAAGTGCTGGCCTTTGTTGATCATGTTCGTGAATGAATAAAGTAGCAAACAGAAAGCACAGTAATGATCACACATCAGCAGGAACAGCCAGAAAGGAATTGGTATTTCCCAAATACATTGGGAGGCAGCTGAAATTAACCTTTTTCCAAACTTTTTTTATTCGTCTAACAAAATAATGGAGGCAAAAATAACTACTAGTAAAATTCATCTACTTAAGGGAGAAGAAAAGGTTTACAGAATTCCTTCCTGGTCCCTGCTGTCTGTTACAATCCACTGCAGGACTGTGACAGCATTTAGGAGTTTAATGCCCATGGAATAGAAAGTTGTCACAGGTTGATGGGCTCCTGCTGCTAGATAGTGTCCACATCATTAATCATGGACACTTATCTCCTCTGCCTCACAGGAGAGCCATAGCGACACTTGCTCACTGTACAGTGGAGGACACCAAAAACTATAATCTACCAGTGGTAAATTTACCATGAGATTGTGACAAGGATCACAGACAAATACAGGCAGCTCAGGAACACATTTATCACCCAGTGGTGATGACTCCAGCTGACCTCTGGCCTTGCCTACACATCCCTGCTCCCATCTGCAGACTCCACAGGGCTGCTTGGCCCCTGTGCTGTGGAGTGAGTGCAGGTGAGTCTGGTGCCCTGACTGCCACTGTGCCAGCACCTCAGTTTGCAGTCTGATCTGATGGACCAGTAAAAACAGCAACCAAGTTTGCTTTTGAATAGAAAGAAACTTTTTTCTTTGCATTAAAACCCAAAACCTCCTTTGCTTTCATTTGGCACAAAAGAATTTTGCGGGGGAAAAAAGTGATTTGCTTTATTTTCTTAAAGACATTCCTGACGTAATTAATTCAAATGAAAAGGAAAGGCTAATTTCATGCTGCAATCACAAGACAGAAGCGTGTGTAAAAGTAAAAAGTCAGTCAAAAGATGCTGGAAACCCAGATTAGCTGAAGTTCTAAATAGGACTTGAATTTACAAGTCCATTTTAAAAAGACTATTGTAATGAATGCGTTATAAAATATTCTAACTGTTTTTAGCATTTTCTCTTCAAGCTGTCCAACACTGTAGGGAGATAGGGGCTACTATAGTGTCCCACACTGTAGATAGACTCTTGATGAAGAGTCAAGTCACTTCGAGATTTGAGAGATGTGCATAAAAAACAGCAAACATCTGAAGCAAATTCTACCAAGCTACCAAGAAAAGATGTGAACACACACGCTGTGTAATACTCTGGTTATTTAGCACTAGCTGGAAAAGGGACAGCAAATACAAAATAAGTTACCCACTGCTATGACTTATTGAAGGGAAGGTAGATGGCAGTGTACTCTATTACTTGAGATATCTAAATCTGTCTACTTTTACACAAAACAAATGTATACATTTAAAACAACTAGATTTGAGTATGTGGTGAGAATTTTTCCATGCGAGGTTAACTATCACCCCTCAAAGATTTTTTTCAGTCAGCTGAAATAAGACTTTTTTTTGGAGGTCCTACTTTTCTGTAGGTAGCTGAAAATTTACCTTGGACACTTCCCTTTACGTGAACCAGGGTTTCCTTAAGAGCTGGAAAAGCGCTAATGAAAGATGACATGATTACAAGCAAGCAGTTCTCTTGATATTTGCAGCTCATATTAAAGGGCTGGTTAGAGTTTTCTTTAGTTTCTTTGGAGCAGATTTTGCATCCAATAGTCAGAAACTGGACATCTTGAGTACCAAAAACCATCACAACTGATTAAGTAATCTCAAAGAGAATGATATTTTTTCCCTCATTATTTTCTTCTTAATTGCTTTTACCTGTTTGTATGAACTGTAATGTGTCCCATAAATAGAAAAAAGAAGCCAATTTCTTACTGCTTTTTAAAATTAAAAAAAAATGCTAGATGTTAAAATAAATAAGAAATCATTATAAATAATAATAATACCTAAAATAATAAACAAACAAATAAATAAAATGTGCTAGATGTTATTCATCATGTTAGATGACTGTTCAAACAACTGAAAAGAAGAATACATTGATAAGGATGAAGTACTTTGAAATTATTTTGCTTAGACCTCGGTGTTACAAACGCTGGAAGTGGGATTTTGTTCCCACTGTGGCTTAAAATTGGTGTAATTTTGCTGAGTTAATTTGGCTATATTGAGATATAACTGTGGTCAGAACTGTATCTTGATGCTGCTGTGAATGAAGAAAGGATGAATCAATATTAAGTTTGTTCTTTCCACGTTTGTGGTTTTTTGATGGCCTGTAACAATGAGACACCAGTGTGCTACTATTATCCTTCATAATGAAAACTTATCTTGGCTTGGACTTTACATTTCAGAACTTCCTTTTGTTATTTTCAGATAGTTTCTCTGTAAAGATATGTGTACTAATGTTATGCTGAAGGGGAGCAATAAGATACTGTTCTAGCTCAGATGCTGACAAAGCTAACTCAGGTGATTTATTCTTTTCTCAGTTTTGCCATTATGAAATTCACATTGCTTGATCTTATTTCGAAAATGAAACAAAATCCGTGATACCAGATCACAGAAATAAACAATCCTTTTTCCTTCTCTCCATAAACCACTTAACTATTTGCTATATGACATAAAAGTAAAACATGCAAACCACACACAAAAGAAAAAAGATAAAAAGGTGTATGTTCTTAGGTGATTCTGACCTGATCTGTTATGATCACTTAGATACAGCAGATACCTTAATCTTTTGTGCCATTGGGTATCCATACTACTGTATTATGTAACTAGAAACAAAATGAGTGACCAGAGATATCTTCTTTAGAGCAAAAATGGAAATATTTAAGCAGAAGACAATCATCAGCCTTTTGAAAATTTTTGAATGTGTCATTATGAACACATTTTGAGGATACTAGGAAAATTCCAGGCACTTTCATATTGTCCTGATTTTTTCACTAATTGTAAGCTTTCAGATATATTGGCCATCTGCAGGTACGCTTGTAACTTCCTCCTATGCAAACACAGCCTAATGGAAACACTCTTGCCACAGAATTACTTCAAAATATGTGCTTTGCACATATTAGCCTATTTTAATGCCAGACCTATTGTAAACCTTTATTAGTGATCATGGGTCAGAGTGGTAATGAAACAGTCAAGGTAGAAAGCAGAAATACTTGTTCCCCTTGAATTTTTTTCAGGTTTATTCATTTTTCCCATGTTTGATCCTATCTCTCTTCACCTTGCAAACTCATGAATGAAACCTAGAATTAGTGCACATGAATAATTTGGTGTAACTACATACAGTATGTGAAAGTAAAGCCAGGAAGAAAAAATAACTTGACAGAAATACATACACCTGTTTTTTCTGACAGTTTTTCTRGCCAGACGAAATGTTGTATTTGTATATTTGCAGCTCAGTGCTCCAGCAGTGTGTGCTCCTATATAATTCCATCCAGTTTCTTATACTTTGAGATATTTTATTTACTTTTAGTTGTTTTCAATGCTTTTTAAGATTAAATTGTGGGATAGCAATAAAATGGTATGATAATTTAGGAGAATTTTTTTTTTTACTATCTCTTCTGACATTTCTTGGATCTCAGGTTTAAGAAATCTGGTGAAAGGCAGAAAAGCTACATTCCTGGAGAAGGAAGAAATGCAAATCTCTATTCCACTTGGTCCCTTGCAGCATTTCAAACTCTTTATATCTTTAGGAATAACCTCCCTTCACCAAGTGCTTTGGCTTGGGACCGTGGGGGTAGGAAATTACTTCAGTTACTGTCTATCAATTTTAAAACAGATAATTGTGTCTGTTTAATCATGGCTTCTACTGAGACATGATCTTATGATCCTATCATTTTTATATTTTAGATAGACAGTAATTTTATAAATAACTCGAAAAAAATGAAGGAAATACGCTTCCTAAAGTCTCTGGATTAAAGAAACCCCTAAACAGGAAGAAATCTAGAAGTGACCAGGACAACTTCTCTACTACTCAGACTAGAATTTGGTAAACTCCACCAACTTCTATTTATCTTCTATTAAACTATAGTTGAAGTCTGTATGTCAGCCTGCTGGACATGTTGGTCAAGCATCTGCATTTCAAAAAGGATGCTGAAAACCAGTGGAAACCATGTGAGAAAGAGACACTAGAATGATTTACCTGCCTTACAGAGAGTTTAGCACTTAGAAACTGAAATCTGTTGAATTCAGACTAACAAAACTTAAAGCTTTCAAATTTACACAATGAGGAACAATCGGATCGATTTACTTGGGAAGGCAGTAGATGTTCAAGTGTCCAAAGCCCATAAATCAATATTTGCTTTTTTGCTAAGAGATCTTTAAGAGGTTAAATGGAACTTCTTGCACCAATGAGTGAGATTTAATAAATGGGACTCAAAATGTAGCACCGTGTTGTCCATTGGGTATGACTTGATATAATTCTTTCTGTCTGAAAGCTGTGTCCATCTAATATCTATTCCATTACTCATACAAGAAGCCACAAACTCTTCGTGTATCATCAGACAGAACTAGACAAATCACATGGGTGTTCCAGGTCCATTTTAGCACAGGATTGCTTAAATTACCTTTCACAATGGATCAAAATAGAATCATTTTTTTAACAGCTACATGTGCTTCAGGGTAAATATGTGAATAAAAGCATAGTGTTTTAGTTTGGGATTTTCAAAGACACCTCAAAGAAATCAGCATCTTGATTTTATGTCAGCTCTACAGGCTTTGAAAACTTCAGTTGTGTAGGCTGAAAAACTCATCCTATATCCTTCTAGATACTCACAGTGATAAGAACAATTCGTATTTTACACAACTCTTTTATGATCCCACTAGTGATAGGTATGAGGAAGTATCTTGCAGAGAAACCACATGATGTTGGATGCATGCAGCCCTCCACAGCATCAGTGTTACACGTTCAAATACCGAAATTTTATGACAACTTATCTGTTGTTTACCAGAGAGACAAAGCTCAATTGAAATACTTCAACAAATGTGTATCTCAAGGAATATTGTTCCTTATGGAATAAAAATTAACACGAAGCACCAGTAATCTGGAGGTTATTTGTGAAACCCAGTCACGTTTGCATATATTCCCCTGTCAGCTGACAGAGGGATGTTATGTCACATTTTAAGTTTGCAGATAATTGAAGGGAAATAACCACAATAATGAAATCACTGCTGGATTATATTCTGATAGGTAACAAATCAATTCATTTATGATACTTCCTTTGTCATACTGAGATATTTTATTGTGCAGAGGAAACCTCTCGAATTAATAAAACTGTTAAATCCATAAAGTCCTATGTACCAAATAGCACATAATAGAAAAAGTATCAATCATTAAAAGAATAAAACTGATAAATGCTAGCAGGAGGTCATTTAGGAAAAGAGTCTTGCTTTTAAGAGGATTATGCTGTAACAGCCATACAGTATGGTATGCATATATGCTTATAACATCAGTGTGCATGAATCTAGAGATATGTACACACATAGCTATGCACACACACTGAGTTTGTGACTGTCTATTATCTCTTTTCTATTCGATTAGTTCTGCTGGCAGGTACCAATTGCACAGTACAGAAAAAGAGAACAGTGAGTTCCAAATAGTTGCATCAAACTTTTATTTAATAATGTTTTTGTGGTGCTTTTGATTTTTAAATGAAATATGATTTAATACCAAGAAATAAAGCTGTTATTAGGCTCTTTCTAACATGATTTAGCTCAAATGGGATTTTGTAAAATTGCTAAACTTGCGTAAAAGAAAGAGATTAGAGAGACTTAAAGATTATGTAATAATGTATTTATTCACCCCTCTTTTCACCACAGCCTGTGTACTTTTGCAAAAGGCTCATTCATGTTGCACAATAAACTTTAAGAGGTCGTAATGAAGCTGTGACACCAACCACCTTGCCAAAGATACTGCACAGACAACCCTGGCAAATATGAATACAAACAGCTGTACAGCAGTGACCTTCACATTCATGGTCTCTCTTTAGTGGTCCCATTTATTTGGTACCACTGGAAAAAAATATTTTCTTTCTTTAAGTCAGTGAAAAGCAACATGGCACAAAGCAGACTAGGCTGAAAAGTTTAGAGAATTGACATATCGCAAGGAAACAGAATTATGAATTACTGAAAGACTGAAACTGCCTAGCCAATGGGTCAACTATAACTTTTAATTAACTATTTAAAGCATGTTAATGTTTTTTTGCAGCTTGAAGGCAATAGTGCTAGCTAATATGTTTCAAAAAACAGCTTGTGTGCTTTAACAACAAATAAAAAAATAAAAGAAAGAAAAAAGAAAAAAGAAAAAAGAAAAGAAAAAAGAAAAAAGAAAAAAGAAAAAAGAAAAAAGAAAAAAGAAAAAGAAAAGAAAAAAGGAAAAAGGCTTTTAGTTCTTTAATTTCAGATTCCAGATTTTCAAATTTTCCAATACTCTATGGTGGGGTTTCAGTTTACTATTTCTTTTTTAATGAAGGAGTGGCTGAATAGACAAAGAGGGAACTAAGGAATCCCAAAGTTCACTCAATCCTGACTGCACTTCACGGATGAATAAATGATGAAACCTGTTGAAATTTGCTCAGCTTCCAAAAAATTGAGATAGAAATGGAAATAGAAATTTCCTAAGACTTCGTGGGAAATCTTCATGGCTATTTTCTCCATTGTTCAGGTAACTTTGTTCAGAATATTTGCAAGATCAGTCCCCGGAACACCAGGCTCACCAGCAGTGTGAATCCTGCTGGCCCAGCCCAAGCATCGACTCAAAGGGAGAAGCATGAGGTGAGGGAACGTGGCCCAGCCTCAGCACTCTCCTGCTCCCTTCCCTTTGAAACCTCAGCAAAGGTTGCCAAGTGTACTCAGAGGAGGAGGAGAGCCTCTGCATGCAGCACCTGAGCCTCCTCTGAGGCTGGAGGAGCTCCTCACTAATGCCATAGCAGGGTCTATCGGACCCACACCAACAAACTTTTCAACAGAAGTGGGATTTATCCCGTTAGTTGCCTTCCAGCTTGTGTGCAAACCCGTATTATGCACAGACAGAAAACTGGATGGCAGGGATTCATACACTTGTTAGAGGCTTTTCATGATCCCTCTTGGATCAGACATTCTTACGTTACTTGTCATGTCACAGGTTTACCTCTTAAGTACTCTTTGAAACTGTCATGTCCTATTTGACACTGATATATCCCCAAGTCAGTGTGCATAAGGAGCAGATAGCAAGAGCAGTACTTTTTACCACATGCATAAAAATTCCCAGCATTGGCAAAAAGAGAAAAGACAGCACACGTGCTAACACCCTGAATAGGCTGTTAGTTTTTTCCCCCCAAACTGGAAACACTTGCTAGAGGATCAGTAGTTTCACAGTAAGTAAACAACCTGTAGTTTCACAGTGGTCAAATGATTACAGTATCTACCCAGCAGCCCTAAAAAAAAGCCTTTTAGTACATCGTGGGCCACCAAGACCAAACCTTAATCAAACTAATCAAAATAATCAAAAAATTAAACAAATGTTCACTAAATAATGGAACAGCTGTAAGATGAAGAATTTCTATAATAATTTTTTATGAAATTGGTGCTCTATGAATATGTTTAGTGAGTTGCCAAAAGAATCTCAGCCTAGATTAAAAACAGTAGAGTAAAATGTAAACTGCCCTGTGGTACAGCTGTTGGTGCTGCTGGTACGGGAGGCTTGGCTCACTGGGATTCCAGGCACCAATGCCAGCCTCCATTTGCACAGATATAACTCTGTTGAATTTTGAAACAGCAGAAGCATATATAATTCACAATGAAATATATTTCTGTTTCCAATTGGCACTATAACAATGGAAATGCCTTTATTTAGGCATTTTTAAAAACTTATTTTTATTTTAAATGGAAGCATAATTTTTTTTCCATGTGTTTAATCCTAATGAGGCAGCAGTGGCAATTGATCTGATTTACTGGAAACCATAGGCACATCTTTTATGAATTCTTCTTGAAAAACCAGTGAGTTAAAAGAATTTAGAGTAGGGAGGTTTTACCTGCATCAGTTGTGTCAGCGATCTGAAGGGAGGTGACAAATAGGCATATAATGAGACACATGGCTTTATACCTGGCAATCTCACACATAAAAAGAACGTCAAGTGTATTTGACAGAATGAAATGAAACTAAAATGTTAGCATTAATTGCTACTCAGTGCTGCATTACCAGCCCCACAATCCAAATCAATTATGAAGATTTGTATCAGTTGTGAGACCAAAAAGATTTTGGAAGCCTGTCAACTCTAGGGTGTCATTACCTAATGCTGATATGACTGCTCTGGGTTTTGCTCAGAACAAGGAGAGTCATAACCACCCACTTCCAGGACTGCAACCAAAATGGTACAAATGGAGTGTTTTAAAGGAAAGTTGACAGGTCTATGGTTAAACATCAGAGGTTTGAACAAAAAGATGTATTTCCCACACAGAAATACAAACCTCAGACTGCTTACGGGAGTAGTAAGTAACCCTGCCCCATCTAAGTTAAATGAGAATTGCTTCTGTGTGCTGCTCCAGAAGCCATGACATTTATTTGATTATCAATATTAAAACACTGATACACTGAAAAATTATATACTTTTTTTTTCTTAATAATAGATATATTTTTGTACCTTAAAGAAACACTTGTGTGATGACTTATCGAAGTTTGCTGCCTTGGTGAATTAGCCAAGGGAGTAACTCCTCAGTGCTGACAGCAGAGATGATAAAACCTTACAGCACAGTGCTGTTAGACGAACTTCGAACTGCCTTTGTCACCAAGAAAAAAATTCTATCTTAGGAACCATGACATGAGAATTTTGTCACTTCATTCCATCAGTGAGATCAAATAGATGGTTATTTAGGTAACAAGAAGAAATGTTATGTTAAGGAACAGTAAGTAGATGTGGCTCTTTCCGTGGGCCTTCCCACTGTGCTTGCAGAAAGATACAGAGGACTGTACTCAAAGGACTGCTTTTATTAAAAAAAACCCCTTCCTCCATTTTCAAGGGAATAAATTACTCTCCCTTTGCAAGTATAAAATGCACAAGACTGCCTAGGAAGTGTTGACTCCACCTTTGTGGTGGGCAGCATCTCACCTCTGTGCAGAGCGTAACTCCTCTGCACCCCTATTGAATTGTTTCATTTGAGAGAAGTCTTTTTTATATACTGAGGAGAAAATATTAAGGAAAGCAAAATATTTCTGCAAAGCAAATCTGCAGAATGGAAGAAAGATAAAAGCAGAGTTTCTCAGAGGCCCATCTGTCTCTTACTCTCAGGGTTTTTTTTCCGACTGAGCTGAGCTGTGATGGAGCAGCAGCATGGACAGTTGTCATTCTTGTGTTGGTTATTGGCCTGATGCATCAAACATTTTCTAGTTTGAAACTGCAGCCTACTGCACAGTGTTAAATGCAAATAACTAGTTAAATCAGACAACCTCCGAGTCCTACTAAGAATAACATACCTGCATCCACAGGAGAAGGCAAAGGAGAAGAATCTGTCAATGAAGCATGACTTCCTGAGTTCCAGTGGGTTTTGCTTCTTGGTTTGTTGTTTGTTTTTTTTTTTAATGCTGATTGAAGTATCTGAGCCTAAATATGTTCCATCTTGTGAACACATTTAAACTATCCCTATCTGTCCCTGACCTAAACTTTACATAAAAAAGAAACAAGAAGTGCCAAAGGAGTAAAGTCTACCACTGGGTGAAAATATCCACTAGAGAAGGATTCTAATTTTGGAAATATGTAGCTTAAGAGAAAGTATATTTAGCTTTTCTTCAAAATCATCAAAGCATAATTATTCCTTGATGAAAAAATACAACCACTTTTTGTTACCCAGAGTTTACCAAATAAGGATGCTGTTTGGATGGTGCTGGAAATGAAAGCATTAATGCCAAAGCTGAATAAAGCACTGTTTTACCGTATTTGATTCTTGCTATAGGAAACAGGCTCTTGATTTGCATCTTGGGACTGGCTCATCAGCACTTGTCCCACCCATCAATTACCAGTTTGCAATATTTTACAGATGTTGACACTATATGCTGGAAGACAGCAACAGTTCAGGAAAGATCACTGAGTGAAGGAACAGTATCCTTCATGTTCCTTAGCACAGAAGTCCACTGTCCACTCCATCTCCCTTCACCAGTGTATATAACTGAGGTCAGGAAGATTTAGTACTTCAGAGTATTTTAGTCAGCCAAAGAAACATTAGAAACGTTAGAGAGAAAATGAAATCAAGAGCCATATAACTTATGCTTGGACCATGTTCAGTGGAAAGAAGGACCTGAGCCCATCACGTGGAAAAGCTAGGTTAATGTTTATGCATTTTCAGTGGTTTTCCCTCCATACGTAGGCAGTATAAAGATTAGTCACATAAGACTTGATTTTTGTTCCTCAAAGCCTCTGAACAGACTAGCAGTACAAAATATTGACTGTGGAGCCCTTGTGATGGCTGGGCTCTGAATCTCCTACAAACCTTGAACCTTACCAAAAATGGTTTTTTATTGAGCTACATCAAATCCTGTTTTAGCATACTTTTCCAGTTCTTCTGACTCCTTCCAAACTGCAAATTCACCATTTGGAAAACAGAAACAGTTTAAATAGGATATATATATATATTTTTCATATATATATATATATGAAAACTGATAATAAAAATGATGGAAAAAAAGGAAGTAATTGCCTTTTCAACAGCATGAAAATAAGATATAAATGTGCAAAAGGGGAAGACTTACAATTATGTCTTCCAAACTGTATGCTACACAGTGTATTAGAGACCAAGTATGAAACCCTGACAATAAGAAAACTTTCAAATTTACCAAATCTTCATAATGTCTGTTTTCACTTATATTTCAGAATACTGTTACTAAGATGATCAATGACAGCTGGTACTGTTTACCTTTGAAATTTGCCTCATGATCAAGACATCAACATGTTTTGGACATGCTAAACAGCACAACACAGCTTGCTTTCTTGTAAAATTATCTACCTACTCCTTGCTCTTCCATTCCCCCACCCCTAAATTATAATCGCCTTTCTGAAATCAATATAAAAAGTTAGCAGTGTTCCTGTGAACGATTTTTAATGGTTACCATGTCATTTTTTTTGGTTATATCTTATCTTGCATACTTTCAGAGAATAGTATCAGGTGCTTAAAAAGAGATTCTAGGAGAAAGGCTAAACCCATGTGTTCCACTAGCTTTCCTATGATTATGGGGTATTTTGCTAATTAAGAAAACATTCATTCAGAAGTAATATCTTGTTCTAGACTTCCTAAAAGGAACTTGTCATACATGGTTAATTTTTCAGCTAATTCTATTCTGCTTTCTTCAATAATTCCTAAAGTTCTTGGGGCTTCTTTTTGATTACATCTTTGAGTTCAAACCAAACCAAACAAAGCAAATACACAGAAGCAGTCACTCAGACTTGGTTACTTCTAACTGCACCACAAGAGCAGACTCTGAGGCAGATTGAACTCTGCCAGCTATCCTGAAGTTTATGGCTTCTCAAGGATGAATGGTGGACTTTAAGAAGTAAGATTCAGAAATGCATCCAGTTCTGAGGAACTGAGCATCATAACACTGTGAAACAACAGACTGGAAGGATGAATAAGAATCTCTGCTCTGGCCTTTATTAAGTCACAAAGGCTTAGTAAAATGTTGCCAGGAGAGCAACTACATTTATCTTTTCCATTAGGGCATTGAGCCCTGTGCATCCAAGAATTCCTATTCTTCCTTAATATCTGCTTGAAAACAACATTAGTTACTGGCGTTAGTATCGATGTCATTGACAGACAGCTTTCACATGTGTAAAGAAATAAGAATTTTACCGTCTTTCACACACAAATCCTTTACTGCAATTTTTGATTTTGCAATTTGTAATTGTGACTCGTGGTTGATTCACAGGCTCATAGTCTGCTACTTTAGTATTTTCCATTTTTGGGCATCATTCATTCACAGCAGGTGACAAAACTTGGCGTAAACCTGTTCCAGGGAGACACCAACCACTCTGAGCAAATCCCTGCACCAGGATCCCGGTGCTCCAACACCCAGCCAGACCTGGGCAGGGCAGGGACCTGTTCTGGAGAGGCTCATACCAAGGGGTGGCTGCTCTGTCTGGAGCACTGCTCTGCCTTGTTACTGCCTCAGATTACCAGCAAGCATTTCCCTCCTTCAAGCACCCGTCTGCTTAAGATATATTCCCTCTGAATTTCATGTCCTGTTTGAAAAGATTACTCAAAATCAATGAGGAAGACAGGCTAGGAAAACAAGTGTAGCCAAGTAATTTCTTAAGCACGGTTATCTTTACACTGAAGAGAACACTAGGGAGTTACTAATCTTTACAAAACAAAAAGGATCCCTGAGACATGCTGCTATTCTTTGCAGCCCTTCAGCTGATATATGAGCCCAAAGCCTGGTCAACACTTAAATCCAGACAGACTCCCTCTTGAATTCTCTGCACTGGCTCGCTGTTTTTCTGGCAAGTTGAAGCAGGTCTGTATTCAGCCCAGACAGCATCTTGCCTTAAATGCATTTTTAATCCTGTTTTGCCACATATTCAGCCTGTATAATTTGAATCCTGAGCCTGGGGAAGCAACCCAATAGAATAATTACTGAGTCTTTCCTAAGCGATGTGTTGGGCCAGGCTGTTACAGTAAAATCAATGTTTAGCATCAGCTCCCAGTCTCCCCCCCTCTTTCCCCCAGTCTCAAAATCAAGCTAGTTTTTCAATAAAAAGAGGCCCAAATAGCTTTTTGCAGACAACCAGAGGATTAGAAAATAGAATTTACAAACCAGATACCAAAACTAGTTTGATACAATAGATACTGACTGGAATGTATGAGCCTTGCTCAGTGTCGTCACCAACTGCTTCTGGTCATTAAAAGCACCTGTTTCCAGGAGTATTGGTGCCTTTCCTACTCTGCCATCTTTCAGTGCAGCTCCTGAAATTCTCCCTTCCAAATCTGTCTGTTCTCATTTCAGTGGGATACAGTATTTATTTACTTCAGGAAGGAAAATTCCTGCTCAAATTGACTGTTGCATTGCATGTCAACAGCATCTCCATTTGACTTCAAGGGGAAGAAATACATAAGAAGAAATCCTGTTTGTTCCAGAAAGAGAGAGTCTTTAAACTGTTTAGAAAGAGAAATACTGAAATAAATAATTTCCATTAAAATGGCCATTGCAAAGAGTTTGATCACAATACAGGCAGATTCAAGAGAAGTTTTCTTCTAGGTCAACTAGGTAGCAAAATGTATTGCAAAGGTTTTAGTGATGACACAGCAAAGGGACTGAAGAATGGATAATTTTGATGGACAATTTATTCAGCAATCTCATTCTATTAATTTTGAAATAATAGGTTTGTGAATAAACAGGGCTTTACTGCTTCAGACAATATTTCTTTGTGGATTAAATTATCGACTACATGACCTATAATTTGAGGTACCACTCAAATGCATGCAACAACACAGTCATGATCTCAAAGAGTCTACAAATAAAAATTTTCTCTTTTTTAAATTGCTCCTAAATGAGCCTACTGATTTTTTTATCAATTCTGTCCTCRGTATTTAACTAGTTGTTGGTTGAATTCTTTGGCAATTCCCATAAATAAGAAGAAAAAATGTGAAATTCCAGATTGCTGCCATATCTCTTCTGCTGCTTTTAACATCTTTCTATGTTTCAGAACAGGGATGGTTAGAATAAGCACACAGCACAGCATTATTTTAATTCAACCCACTAATTATATTCTTTAAAGGAAATTAGAAATTGCATATTCTTGTAACAACAACACTGTCTAGGCATAAATGCTGTAACATTAAAAAATAGCTTCTAGATTAATAAAAAATAGCTTCTAGATTATAATCATAAAAAAGAAGTTTGAAATCCATTGGAAAATGCAAGTAATTTAAAGACCCTTTTAAAAAACAAGAGCTACTCTGGGCAGATCAGCATTGTATTTATTATTGTAACCATGGAAACAATATAAATTCCCATCTGTTAAGGTATTCGTTTGCTGCCTGCAAATGATGAGTATACTGTACTCAATAGGTGAATGAAATAGTTATAATTTTAATGAGTAGCCAGATATGTGATTTTTCTTCTCTGTAAAACACAGAAGAGAGCTCCTGGATGTGATTTACAACTCTACGAAATGTTTGGAATGAAAGCACAAACCCTGGAAAATCTGCATGTTTCCAAAGCCTTGTGACAAACCAGAAACTCAGACTCTGCCTTTATGAAGGTTCATACTAAATTTTGAGAACCTGGGGAGAGAAGGGAGGGGAAAAAAAGCAGAAAAAAAAAGTGCGTGGAAGCAATAACTTTTGTGCCATCACAAGGTATGTTCAGTCAATCTGGTCTGCTTGACTGAGTCCTGCTTCAAGGCTTGGGCTCATGCAGTGTGTGACTACAGCAGAAGTGTCTGCTCCAAACTCTTTGAACTCTCCCCATGCTGAGCGCCAGATCGGAGTTTGGGATTTGAACTCCACAGCTCGATCTCTCTGTAATAGGCCGAAATGAAACAGTTAAACTCAGCCCTACAGAAGCACATTTGACTGTGGAATTCAGGCCTATTTCTGGTTTAAAACTGCAGTCAGAAATTCAGCTATGCACTTTTTATTGGTCCTTTGTGGGCACACTTTGAAATATGTGGCACCTTCCAGACATTCGAAAAGGTGTAGACTTTGTCTATCTGACAAAGATAGACTGGGTTCATCCAACTTTTTCATCCTAAGGGAGCCAGAAACTAAAAGATAAGGAAGCTGAGAGAACTAAAGAAAGAGGAGAGAAAAAAAAGTTTATGAAAGCTACTAAATTCTATGTAAGTCTAAATGTTTCTTTGATAGAGATTCCTGGCAATCTTTGGGATTTTGCAAATAAACTTCATGTTATAATACAGGTGCAATGTGGGAAAAGGGGAGGAATTCAGAAAGAAGCCCAGATCTGTTGTATAATAATCCTTCTGACTCTGTATACATAATTATTTTTTATAGTATGAAACAGTGATAGAGGATACTGGGCAGGACTTTTTTTCTTGAATGTTTGAAAACGTTGCCATTGAAGTGATCAACAGTCTCATCTCTGAAAAACAGTGCTTTTTACTTCAGGGGGAAATCAATGCTGCCAGCAATGACTCTGGAATGGTCAGAAGATGAAAATGCTGAGAATGTCTGAAGAACATATTGATCAATAGCTTTTTTCCTTTTCATAACATCACCAATTAGACTTAGTATTAAAAAAATATTTTAAATATACTGTGAAATGTTACACACTGTTGTCTTACAGAGTATTTTTCGTTAAGGCAAATATGCTGAACATCAATGAAGGTGAAATTAAAAAATAGCTGAAAAGTGACAATGTAAAAATTATGCATTTGTTACATGTAAAGTCTCTTTCTTGGTGTTTTTCAGTCAAACAGAAAGTGAAGCCCGAGAGTAAAGTCTTAGGATGAAAACAGGTAGCCCCACATAAAAATCACAAGTATAGACTTGCAAACTGGAATTGGTTCTGCTTTTCACATCAAAGGAGTTATCAATGGAGATTTGAAGTGATAAATGTTTTTGGTAAAAATGTCCAACACAGAAATAAAATGGATTGGTGTTCAGATAGTTCGTAGAGCCTGCACAGCCAGAATCTATGGAAAAAAACCAAAATAATTGAATTTTGGGATAGCATGTGGGATCTGAAAAGCCATTTGAATATAAGTGTGCATTAAAAATTTAAGGGTTATTAATTTAAGGGTTGTTTGAAAAAATCTTCCTGCTTGTTCTTACGGTTTTAGTCCCTGTATATATACAGATCTTGAGAATCTAAAAATAGTTGGAGGGAAAGAAATTAGAAAAAAAAAAAGGCCACAGGAGTGCTGAAATACACAGCCAGACTTAGAGTGAGATTTAAATTTAGAGAGTCCTCTCTGAGCAAGTAACTTTGAGAGTCATCTACATCATAACAAGCCAGAAAGTGCACTAAGATCCTGCTGGATTTGGTCACACACATAAGCTATTAGGTTAGAAAACATTTGCCTTAAATAATTGTCAGAATTTTCACAGAACATCTTTTCAGAATTTGTTGAGCATCTATTTGTATATTCTCTGTGAATGCAAATGGTACTTGTGTTAATGTGCAGTTTAATATAAAAACATGCATTTGGGGAGCAGCGGCAGATTTTGTGGGCATATTTAAGAATGTTAATTTGAAAATGTGTGCTATAAACTTTGATAATTTTGGAATAGACTCTAGAGACCTCTCAAGTGGCAAACATACAACACCTACTCAAAAAAGAAAGAAAAATAAAGAGCGCATCAACTCCATTATAGGCAAGCAAGTGGAGTAGAACAGGAAAATTACTGGGAACAATTTTACAAGACTGAATACCAGAATGCTTGAAAGCCATCGCCGACCTTCCAGACATGACTGATTTGTTGTCTGCGGAAGGACATGCTTAACTAACATGGAGAGAGGTTTTCTTTCCAGTGATAACTGCTACAGTAAACATGGACCAGATACACTGGACATTTTGGTTATCAAAAAACATTTGATTTTCAGTGTCAGATCAGAGATTGCTGGCTTTGGTACTGAGGTAAGGTACAAAGCTACCTGTTAGGTAGGGAGCTGTATTTACCAGCAGGTTTCTTGACAGACATGCAAAGAAAGAGGATCTAAGAATGTCTCCCCTCTCTTTGGAATAAACACTAATGATTCAGTCAAAGAATAACACTGTGAGCTATGAACTATGAGCTAATGACAATTTTAATGATACAAAGAAAACAATATGTATCCCAGAATAATCTCGCCATGGTGCTAATTGTACCAGGAGGGCAAACATAGCAGACTCAATATTTGATATACTCCCTTCGTTGAAAAATACTCATGCATTTTAAAAGATGAACAAGCACAAAGCTTATTGAGTTGTAGAGATTGAAACAGACAGTCCAAGTAAATAACAAAGGCAGAATTRAAATACATAGAGGCTTTCCTGAGTAGTCCTATCTATTCTTAGAATCAATGTACCATTACCATTTTCCTCTAACTGCAAACTGGAAACCAAATCCAGGTTCATTTGTCCCACCAACCATGTAGACTTGGTAGCACTTTCAAACTGAAACCAAGACCTCCAAACCCTTTCTTCTGCCACCTCTTTAGAAATCTTTCAGTTTATGACTGCTAGGTATAAGTACTAACATCTTTCTTCAAAGTAACTAGAGAGAGAAAATCACATCTTAGACTGCAAAAGAAAGGATTATACTTAGTCAAAGACTTTAGTCTTGACTGCTCTGATCATGTGTTCTAATAATTTTTTAGATTCTATAAAACACGGTGGTTGTGTCTCAAATATTTGTTACTAGTAAAATAAATTAATTTTATAATAGAAGGTCTGGCTAAAAATAATGCCTGCCTTAAACCCAAAATATATTTATAAATCACTGGTATGAAATACCTCTCAGCTGTTTTATAACTTGTAGGAATCCTCCCAGGGGTTCTTGCTCTCACATTAACTGTTTTCTGTGCATAGCTAGATTATTGTTTTAGTAAGCTGTTTCCTCATTTTTGCTCCATCAGGTGTTACAGGCTGTTCTCATCTTTCAGGGGATTCTGAACAAAGATAGTATTTGAACTCAGAGACTTTTATTTTTTATTTTCTTAGCATGACAATAATTTAATTTATCTTCTGCTTCTTTCTTTCAGAGAATCAAATTTTATTTTCTCTCTCCCAAAACCCAAAGAAGAAGAGAAAGGACAAGGTCTTACACTGCAATACAAAAGAGTTTGTTAGAGATTAAGTGGGCTGTCTCATGCCTCTAAAAGTCTGTCATTTTTGCATTCTAATCTAAAAATCAAGTCCTCTCTCAAATCCAAATCTCAGGCACAGACACTCTAAGCAGACTACAAGGAAAGAGAAACAAAAATTTCCTTGGGTTCTCTATGACCTGAGGTCAGAGAACTGCTGGAGCCTGTGCTGACTGATGATTTCTCTGCTGGACTTGGCTCAGTGATAAAGGTGAGAGGTAGGTGGTCACCTCTCCTTTCAGCCTCCCTAAGGATCTGTTGCATGTTCCCTTTACCTTGTCAATTGGCAGAGAATTTAGAAGTTTTGGTGATCCTGAGCTAAGGGGGTGTGTGCGTGCAATCTCTATTCAGCTTACACAATAATAAAGACTTGTAGGCTAACATACCTTCGCAGCACAACAAAGCACCACAAAACCCCCAAAATATTACCTTGCTATCAAAATCAATAGCTAAACTGTTTTTAATTTCACAGCTAGCATAGCTTCTGTTTGAGTCTTCATATTGTTCGCCATGGCAAGATGCGTTTGTGTCCTTCTAACAGGTCTGCGAAATGCTTGGAAAAAGCATTTGCTACTGGTCATGATCACTGAAGGGGCTTTTGCAAAAAGTAGAGGTAGTGGTCAGCTGAGGCTCCCAGCACCTGGGGAAATACTCTGTATTCTGACAAGATGCTGAAGCTGTAAGATAAGACTACAGTCTTTCAAAAGACAGCTATACACATCCAAGCAGCCACTCCAATGTGTGCATGAAATTTCATAAGCTCTCTATCTGCCATGTCTTCCTCCCCTGCCCCTTGACCATAGCAAAAACTCAAATTGCCTCTTCATGGAGGCCAGAGAGCTGAATGTTTATTGGGACCCTGAAGGGCAGAATCAATAGGATCCACTTAGCAGCTGAAGAATTTCGGCTCTTGACTGTTCTAGTTTATGTGGGGTGGCTCCTAACAACACTGAGTAGCTTTATTTAACACGGTGGGAACACAGAGGCTACAGGGAGAGGTGTCAGAGAGATATTTCTGGATAAACCCGAACCTCCTAACAGCCAGTGTGCTCCTTTGGATTGCTAGAGAAGAAATAGCCCAAGACTGGGCAAAGCTGAGATCACACTAACTGTGTTAATGTTTTAAAAAGCCCAGTAAGAATAACTTGACATGATGAGATCACTCAAATGGATTCGTGTGGCATGGTGCTCAAAAGCAAAATGCAAGAAGGATGGAAGTAACTGATGTGATACCTCCATCCTAAGAGGAAAGAATCTGTCAAGAGTGCTCTGTAGCGGCTCCTGAACTCTACCAAGTTCCTAGCTGAGGAACAAGAGTCAGGAAAAATAGGGATCCACTGCTGGTTTTACTTATCCCATCTGGTATATGGCAGTGGGTCATTACCAGAGTAAAGCTAGGATTCAAGATCTGCTTTGGGTCACACATTTAGAAGACAGTGCCAGATGTCTCATTGTAAAGAGAAAGCTAAAGGGCCTAAAAAGTCAACTGGATCTTTGCAGAAACACAATTAATTCTGAAGGCCAGAAAATATGAGAAATATAGCTTCTGGAAGGAGGGAAACTCCAAAATATAAATGCCAAAAGCAAACCTCCCACAGGCAATCTGGTACGCTCAAATAAAAAGATTTACCTGCCACGATCTCACACTTAAACACTGATGTCCCCAGTGGATAACCACTCACAACTTCATTAGTCTGACATGCCAATTCACCTTGAAAGTTCATATGTATGGAAAAGCATCACCACAGGAAGGAAACTGGAGAGATCTAACACTAGGCAGCAAATCAAACTTGGGTTATGATCACAAAACCAGAAAACAGTTTCAGGTATCTTTCTAATCTGTGAATGGCACTAATCTTCTTCTTTTCCAGTTGTGGGATATTGCTGATGGTAGACCGAGCTGCCATTGAGGCTGACTTCTGTACTGTATTTGTTTATCAGTGTAGAGTCAAAGAAAAAAACATTTAACAAAAAACCCCCCAAAACCCTAAAGCCCAACTCCCCAAAAATCTAGTAGTTTTACCCATAACAATGTTCTGGTATAATTAATCCAGCAACTTAACCAAGTGCCCCAGAACCAGGTAAGATATCTTTTAGAAAAATACTCCAGTAATATAGCTAGTATATATAGTATATGTAGAGCCCTAGTCTAGACAGCAGTGGGTAGCAGGAGGCCAACAAGCAGAGACAAGCAACAGATCCTGTGTTGTCCTTCATGACTACTGGAAGAAAAGATTGTTAGACCCTTCAGAAAAGACCAAGACAGTATCAAGTTGTGACAGAGAAGCCCGAGGGCCCATACTACATCTCCTGCAAGGGGTGCATTTGCCGTGCAAGGCCAGCACATGGACTTACTATTCTGCTTATGTTTCTGAGAGAATCACACCTAGAATTTTGAAGGCGTTACAAAGCAGGAAGGCAGAAGGTGAAGATGTTGCACTAAAGGACCTAAACATTCATACAGTGAGGACTCTTTCCTGTTAGATAAGGCCTGAGTAAAATCTTTCATGCACACATTGTCTATACAATGCCTCATGTTCCATTATAACTGCCCACATAGACACGCATGTAGTTCCTCCTGTCTGTGACGCTTCTGGGACCATTGCTTGTAACTAACGGGGATAATTCCTACTCCTATAGGGATAGATCCTGTTGTAGCACTCTAAAGTGATGAGCTAATGCAACCCCTTCCTGACATACAAGAAAGAAGGAATGAACTAATAATTACTTGGAGATAGAAATGACTGAAATAGTCTCTACAACAACTTCCTGTTGCTACATTTTGAAGCATTGAACCTCACTTGTCTGTTGCCAAACTATATCATCAATAATTATAATGTGCCTTCCTTTGAGAGAAAAATGAAAGAGCATGACCTCATGTTATTTCTGAAACAAGATGGGGTTTTTTTTGCATGTGTTTCATAGTGAAAATCCCTAGTATTACTCCCACGCTGTAAACAACACATCTACTCTTGTATTGCCCAATAGTTTCTGTATCAGTGTGAATAGCAACAATTTTATATAATTAAAATAGGGAGTAATATTTCTCAGACTCTTGCATTCCTAGAAAACACATTTTTTTGAGTAGCTTAAATTCTCAAATGGAGTTAGGGATAACACAGGTGATTAATATGTAATACATAGAAGAATACGGGATCAAATCCCTTGTAGTTCCCAACTGGTGCAGCTCCCCTGGTACTTCTGCAGTTAGATACTGGAGAAGCATCTGCTGCAGTTTGCTCATTCTGTTTTGTTCTGTTAGTACAGACAAGAGGTACCATACTGTGAGAAATATGGTCCATTCCCAAGTACTTCAGGCCAAGGATATTCGGGGGACAGTGTAACTGCTTTGCATAGGGTACCTAAAAACTCCGTTCTAATCAATCACTCATTGCCGGAAATGTGGTGGAATTTAAGGACTGCAGCTGCCCATCCATCTCATTTAGGTGCAGCTCAAAACTTACTTGTTTTGTTGTGGAACATTCCATATAAAAACCAGATTAATTTCTTTAGTGTGGATGGAATTGTTAGCATAAAAGATGATTATCTAGATTATTCTGCTACTCCGTCTGTATGGTGGCATAATTTCATAACTAAAAACTAGAGCTATGGCTTTCTTCTTTTTAGGAATATTAAATTAATTACGAAAAAAGAGTTAAGATTGCAATAGTGATGCTTATTTGAACCAAGAAATTGAAAATTCTGTGGCCTATCAAAGTTAGACAGAAAGACATTATGGTATTGCCCACAAGAAACCTTCTGATATGATGAAAGCTGATGATGATTATCAGTAAGAAAAAAAATGCAGACAGGGTAGTTCATAGTCTCCCAGGGATGCTTTTTACATAGCAGAAGTTACAGAAATATTTTTTCCCCCTAATTACACCGTATCCTGGAATTTGAACATGAAACTTTTGTTATTAGAAAATTATTATTATTAATGAATAAAATATTGTGTGTTTCTTTTAATTGGACACATCCAAGCATCACAGTTTATATAGGTAACCTTTCTAGATGTGTTTGTGACTTTTGAACATCCTTCTTGTTAAATAAGGCTATGGAGATGGTAAAAGAAAATCTTTTAAAGAAAGAAAAACGCACTTTCAATAGGTTTCCTTTGAGAATTCTCTATGTTTTATTGTATGAGGGTACTACTAAGTCTGTTGAACAAACAGTGAGGTCCAATTAGTTTCTGTTTCAGTCTTTTTAATTTCCTCAAATTAAAATTTACTATCAATAACTTCAATCTATTGAGCTATTATTGCTTTATTAATCCAAAATGAATCTAATTTTAAGTCTATGCTTATTCCTTATTGGCCCAAGGAAGGCATTTAGCAAGGTTTGGGAACATGAAGAAAAGGCATATTACTAACATAATTTATTAACAACTTTTCTCAAGAACAATTTCTTAGACCATTTATTTTGGCTCCCAAGTTATTTTTGAGAGTAACTCTGTCTGTAGAATTTAAAATACATTTCCTAGACTGAAACAAGAAGACTGCTGATTGTCTCAAGTGAAACTTTCCATTCTGTTCAGTTATCCATAGCTTCAAATCCAGTCCATTACAAAAGCCCTCACATGTTAAGGCTCACAGTACAGTATTATTATTTCATTGGTCTAATCCAGTTTGAAGGATGGTTTTTTTTGTTAACATAAGAAATCTAATTTGACCATATTTCAGGAAGGTTTCCTGAATTTTTTTTTCTTTCTTTACATCAAATGCCCTAGGATTATATCACAATGTTCTAAAATCAATGAGAAGGTAGACTGAATGCTGTTTATCTAGCACAGCAAGCAGAATGTTTATAGTATAATGACTATTTATCCTCCCAAAATCTGCATTCAATACATAAACTGGGAATTGCATAAACTGGGAATTCTAGTGTAATTGCAGAGTTAACTGAGAATTAAGAATTTGAACACAGTGCTCAAACCCAGTAAATTTGTACCTCTTCAGCAGAGGTCTTAGTGGCTGCTTTGTACCTTGCCTACTAGACCTTTACCAGGAATTTGAGAAGTATTTTACCGGTCCAGGGTGGGTTTTCCCTGTATCCTTTTTCTTTCCTCTACTTCTCCTTGGAATTCCCTAGCATGAAAGGGAAGAGACCTCTTGCTCTCCCGAAGTTTTTGGGGTTTGAAAACTAGGTTAACTAGAGAAGATTTTCTCTTTGAGAGAGTTGTAGGATATCTCCAACTTTGGGATCTGAATTGCTTAGGAATTAAGTCCATAGTGATTTACATCAGTGGTGAAGTACCTGGATTCTCTTGACTACCTTTGTTCAGTCTTTACTTTTGATTTTGTCAGGGCCTAACAGAAGACTCCCAAAGCACTTGCTAAGCCTCTTTTTAAACAATTGCCCAGTTCCTTCCTCCTGCCCCCATGGGACCACGTCCATCCCAGTTGCTACATCCTTGTTCTGCACTGCCATACCCGCTCTGGTTTCATGACTAGGAGGCAATAACAAAAACAGCTGACAGAGTATTTCTCTTTCACTTCCCCCATCTCATGACGACTTTTCACTGTAACATTAACTCACAATAACATTCACTGCCAAAGACACAGCCACACTAAGCCCTGTACTGGGAAGTGAACAGCAAGTGCTGCTACAGACGGCCTTGGAGTGGTTCGCTCCTTAGCAATCGCTGGTGCACATGCTGAGAAGTTATGATTCATTTCTGAGTGCCTGGTTAAGGCAGGTCGCTTATTGACAGGGCACAGAAAAAACAATCTCTTAACATTCTACCACATGGAAACAGTAAAGAATTAAAGAAGAAAGGCAACCACATTTCTCTGTCAAAAGTTCTTGAGCAAACACCTGCAGATGATCCCTTGCAAAAGGTCAGGGAAGGCTACTGGAGTGATGTATTTCCAAAGTGGATGGTTCATTTAAAAGATTCAGTCTAATTTCTGCTAGCAAATCCTCTTACATAAGCAATATATTTTTATAAAGTGCTTGAGGATTGAGGTATTCCTCAGTTTCAGGGCTCCCATTTTAGCAAGCTTTTAAAGATACTAAAATTTTTTAGAAGAACCATTTTTTCAGCACTTTCTGTAAAAAAAATAGGTCACTGGCTCTCTGTCAGTCTGGAAGCAGCAAAACAGAGCTTGGAACTCCCTAAACCAGGCAGTTCTGCAAATGGTGTCATTTGAGGCAGTGGTTCCAATGAGCAAGGTGTGATCACATTACGGATCTTTGGGTATATCACAGGAAAGCTGTGGAGCTCCCAGACCTCCCATCCAGAGCCATGTGATGACAGACTTGGGGCTGACAAGGATGGGAGCTACGGGTTGGGTCAAAGCTATGGTGCAGGGCTGGGGGGAGGACTGAACCTGACTGGTACCTGTGTAGAATAACTTGTCTTCCCCAGAAAGTCAGGAATCACTGTCTGAGGAACTCACACCTTCTCTCCTTGAAGGTGCTGAAAATTTTACCATTCATAAGAGAAGCCAGATTTGTAGTTAAGTTATTTAACTTTGAATGTGTAGTATCATTTCTTTCCCCCTCCAGCGAAAAGAATTAGCTCCACTATTTATTACACTTTACCATTTGACAGCATTCTGGTAAACAGTGCTCAAAAGTAAAAACAGGAACACTTTTAACCAAAATGCTGATTTACAACTCCAGAGTGACAAGTAACTTAATGCAAATAAAAATCAAATCCTACATATTGCCTTTTTTTTTTTAAATTAACAATCTCCATAGCTGTAAGCGAGAGAAATTAATTACGCCTGGCCTTATATCATGCTCAATGTGTACTGATGCAAATGCACCCTATTTTAATTCCTCTGAATGTTAATAATAGAGCAAATGAGCACTAGATTATGTTATACAAAAGCAATGGAAGTAATTAAACTTCATTTAATAAAATCATCAGGGATATAGAAGCATTAATGACTTATACTCCTCCTCTGCAGGGAGTGGAAGACATGTTGGTACAMAGGAGCCTGAGAACCACTGAGATGAGAGCAATGTAAATACATAAACAGGAATGCTAAGGTAAGTAGTGTATCATATATGAAAAGTCTTAGAGTGAAAGCCCCAGGCTACAATAAATTATTTACTTTAAAGCACCAGGAAATAGTACCATCTCAGGCAAATGACAGCAAAAATATCTTTCATCCTCTGAGAGGCAAAGCATCAGCACTGAATTACTTTGTAAGTGCAAATCTGGTTAAATGTACTGATGGTGTTAGAGGAAAAAAAATGCTTGAACTGTGAGTGCTTCTTCACTTTGTACAGCCTTTTGTCCCTCTCTAAATTTATATTCACAAAGAGCATTGTGTTTGTACAAATCCTGTCTGGAATCGCTGTTAGCTCTGTGAATGCTCTCACTTGGCCACAAAACCATATATTCATTTTTTATGACCATGAACACAGGCTGATCACCATTTAGTCCTCGTTTTCATCCACCCCTAGTCATCATTTTTCTGTTAGAAAAAGTACAGTAACTCTCTCCTAGTTAGGAAGAGGGAAAACTACCATAAAACTTGGTTGATGTGTACCACAACTGATAAGCAGTAAAGACTGCTTATCAGCAAGATAATTTAAAATCAAAAGGAGCTAGATTTGAAAGAAAATAAGTGAAAAAAGCCCACATCAAYAAGAAGCACTACTTTGTCCTCATTGCAAATGGAATGGAATCCACTTCTTTGCCACAATAGCATTCCCACAAAGCTTCCTATGAATATTAAACCTCTAATGGCTGCAAGAATCTGTAGAAAGCAGATTTAAGTAATAATAAGTATTCATTGTTGCCTGGATTGTGTGGTTTTATTATAAGTGTCTTGACAACTGATGGTAGTGATCACCATATTTCTGCAGTTTTTCTATGGAAAAAAAATCTTTGTGTAAGTATGAACCATTCATGGGAGAAAAAAGCCTAACTGGACAGCAGACATTAGCAACATGCTCCAGATTTTTAAAGGTTTTACATAACTCTGGTTACAAATTTTACAATTATTTTCAAACCTTTTGCAGAAAGTGTACTCATAGTCTAGTTCACGCAGTGGCACTTAGCTGTGGTGACATTTCACCAAGAGCTGCACTTTCTAATATTTTGTACATAAGGCAGCTACTCGTGACTTGTATCAGAACACGCATTTTTTATTTGAATTCCAGAGAAAATAGCTACTAATGTTTTGTACAACATCATCTGTCTGTAGATCATTATATTAACTGATAAGATTTTCTTAAGTCTCTCCTCTATCTCCTGCATCTTTTCTCTTCTTAAACGCACAAACTTTTTGATATTTATCTCAGCTCAAGCTTACTCCACCTTTTCACCTTGGGTATATTATACAAGCCAAACAAAGATTTACCAGCACAGCAGATGGGATTTGTCCTGAGTTTAGCTTTGTCCATATCTGGCACTTTCGAAAAAGAGTTGAAATGACACAAACAGAGCATAAAATATCTGTTGCACAGTAAGTGATCGCTGTGTTATGTGATGAGGCTTTATGACATTTTCTTGAAAAAAGAAAAGCTTTTATGAAAATTAAATGTTGGTATGACTGCTCATAAACTGTTGCAAAAATATAAATACATTTGGCATAGATGTGACCATTAAGAAAATGCATTGAGACTGTGACATACATCAATGTTTTCCGTTATAAGCATCAATAATAAACAATAATAAATTTTCACTTCTGCCAAATGACTCAGGACTCTCTGCCGCACGGGTATATTAGAAATACTGCTTCTCATTAGGTAAAAAATAAAACCTGAAGGCCAGTGGCTGAAGTCTGACCCCAGCTTCACAGGCCATGTTTGGGGCAATGCCTTCAGCTCCCAAGGAGTTACTTTTGGTTTGCATCACTGTGTCTGAGATCAATATCTGTCCCCACAAGTACAGCAAAGGGTGATTTTCCTTCACTTGACGTGCAAAGAAAAAGGGGTCATGCTAGGAACACTTCTCTTGAGGAAAGACAACAGCATAAAAAAAAAAAAAAGTAACAGCAGGGAAATGTTCAATCAATCCTGTGGCATTAAGGTGGCACATCAATTTGTGCAGCACTAGTTGTCACTGTGTGGAAGCTGGCATTGGTGCCATTGCTTATCCAAAGAGATTTGACTTATTTTGTGAGCAACAAAAAACTCTCACAGTACCTAAGACCCCATTCTCCACTATAAGAAACCTTTATTATTATTTCTATGACAAGAGAGATCTATTTCAAGCTTAAGGCAGGCTAGATAAAAGCAGGGAGTTCAATCAATAGCAGGATCCCTTTCCCACTTATATTAAAGAATGATTGAAGAGGAGTTAAAGACAGGTTGGTAAAGACAATTTCAGCAGTATCACTGAACTGCTGAGACACAAAGCTTGGCTCTTTTACCTCCCTCTGACCAGGAATTAAATATCTTCTATTTTGTCAAATATACAGTGCAGGAAACATGATTGTGGAGGCGTCCTCAGATTTACATCAGTGTAATTGTGATCTGTATTATTATCAGGATAGTGTTTTTATATCACTGTGCTTCTGTAATTCCGATTGAAGGGCATCTGTTTGAGTGGGTACAGTAAATAGTACCTGTTTTCAGAGGCTCTTTACATTTCTTCACTTGAAATATTGATGACTGTTTTAAACTGGTATAATAGCATATCATATTTCATGAAAGTATTGCAAAACTGCTCATGCACAAAACTACCTAAAGTGATATTCAAGGTAAAGACTGCAGAGGCTTTTAAGAATA
Source organism: Amblyornis subalaris (assembly GCA_018881555.1). NCBI lineage: Eukaryota > Metazoa > Chordata > Aves > Passeriformes > Ptilonorhynchidae > Amblyornis > Amblyornis subalaris. The sequence goes on along the minus strand of JACAXG010000003.1, from coordinate 13,522,499 downwards.
GCAAGAAATTGCAAGAGTTGGTGCCATTGGTATGAGTCATTTCAGTCTCCTTGCTGAAGTTTTCCTCCAACTCACACATTGTCCTTGGCGCTGCCCTGGTGGTGCGGCACATCTGGCACATGAAGGACCCACTGCCCGGAGAACCCTTCCAGTTCAGCCTAACACAGAAACAAAGGGTGCAATGTTGGAACAAAGCAACACATATTTACTCTGAACTGTACCATTCTGTGTTTCAGCAGGTTTAACACCAACATCCATTCTTCTACCTGATTTCTAACTTGTGATGCTGCATGTACTACTCTATATTTCAGACATATTGAAATGGTGGGTGGTTTTACAGACCATATGTGCTGTAATCTCTAGACACATTGCAGCATGTTAAAGATGGAGAATCAGATGCAGTCCTCAGATTGAATTTTTGGTTGTCTTGTTTTGTGGGTTTTTAACAGATTTGCCATAAAGTTAATTGAATTCTGCTTTCATTTGGCTTTAAGCAGATGTGTAAGTAAGAATTTTTCATGGAATTTGTTGTGACTTGAAGTGAAAGGTGAGATAACCAGCAAAGAATTTTTCATAATTCAGCGAGAATCAGGATTAATCAAGTGACTAGCTCTTAATTCACTTTGAAAGTTTCAAAGCCACCATCCTCTTCCATGTTGCACAACATCAGAGTACAGGATGCTTAGCAGATACTATTAATTTCTAGTTTTGTGCGCTCTGGCATGCATGATTGGCTCATGAAGTAACGACAGTTTTAGACTATGATGTAGAAAGAAATGAGTATTACTGTGAAGCCTTAGCCAATTTTAAAAGTAGTCTGTAGGAAATCTTTCTTGAATTTTTTTCGTGAGAATCTCAGCTTGATTTTAAAGCATTAGCAACGTTAAGAACTTCACATATGTTTTAGAGAACCAGCTGAAGTGTGCAGGATTCTCTGCATGGATCCTAGCTCTTTTATTTTCATATTTGGCTGCATGGAGTTATAGAGGATGGTCTTTTTCATATTTTGCTTTTTAACAGTGCTGCTTAAGAAAAAAAAAGGATTTGACAATTAGTCAAATCATTTTAGATGCCTTTAAATTATCTCTACAGATTTAAAGATGGTATCTCTAAAGGTTTAAAAAGACCCATGCAGAAATTCTCTGTTGGAAATTGAAGCTCATCTGATAACAATTTTGCAAGACTGTTCTCTGTCACCATTTTATTATACTAAGCATGTCAATACCATGCTCCAGTCTCTGTCCCAGACCGACCTGTATGCTAATGGTGTATTTTTGCCTTGTCTTATTGGTCCATTTTCATAGTCTTTACTCAATGTAAGTAGTTCTTTTCTTTCTTTCCGAAGAATTGTTTCCAGCAGAACCCTTCCAGTGTGGTTAAACAAGGCTTACAAGAACACATTTGCCTCGTAATTTAACCAAATACTATAAATATTGAAAGGAAGTGAATTTCAGATGGAGTAATACAAAACCAGAAAGTTTCAAGAATATTATAATAAAATTATAACCTCGGCAGATTACAGAAACCAGACTGTTCTGATCTGAGTGTTTAGAAGTGCAATCACTACCTGCTTGTACCAGACCATAACCACTGAAGGTCTGAAACAAAAGCTAAACAATTTCAATAAATACAAAATCAGCAAGAAAAATTTGCAAGCACAGGTCTAAAACGTGAACACTGAATATTGTTCATTTAGTGTTTTATATCCAATGGTACTATGGTAGTGTTAAAAGTTTAATCACTTGGCTGGGTTGGGGTGATACCCTAAAACCTTCACTTATACCCATCTCTCAATAAAATTATAAATTGCACAATTTTTTTTAAGCTAGCAGCCTGTCAAATTATTGAGACTATTTATAGTGTCTTTAAATGATTACCAGTGCAGTCTTTTGAATGAGAAAATTACACCACAAGGATGTAACAAATCTGGGGGTCCTGACTTACGGAAGACGACTAAAATGTATGTTTGAACAAGACTGACAGTGAGCACAAAATTCTCTGCAGAAAGGATTAGGCTTTAGTTTCAAGACCTTGCCTACCCCACATTTCAAAATATCTACTATGTAAGGCTAAAGATATTATTGGTATAGTGCTGAGACATGACATGCTATCATATTATGCATCAAGTCTAGTTTATTAAACATGACCTCTGCTAAGAGCTCTGGTGCAGAGTTTGTGTATTTATTACAAATACCCAACCCAAGCAACCAAAACCCCGAGCCACCCACACCTTCATGATCATTGCCATTCATTTCATTAATTGCCCTGGGTGCACGTAAACTCAGTAAAAGAAAATAAACAGAGTATAGTAAACCTACTCAGTGTTGCATGGCCACCACTGTAACACCATCATTGGTGTTTCCACAGGTGTGCTGAGAGTAGGAGCCTAACTTGGATCCCTTAATTAAGATATAAGAATGCTGTCAGCTGAGCTGGTGTTGTATACTGAACCAGACCGTCTATTTCCTGCTAGATGACAACCACACGCAGGTATTCATAGACAAAGATTTGATGTTGCTGTTCCAATCTCAAAAAAACACTCCTAAATAAAACCCTTAAGTAGTGTTTTAGCGGTAAAGGCTCTGTGTTCTGATGCTCCAACACACTGAAACATACATTCATGCAGACTGCATCCACTTAGTACTGAGCACTGTGGAAAGAGGTGCAAAATGCTGATCAAATCTGCATATGCAAGACAGCAATCCAGCCAGTGCCATTTCTCTCCAGCTTAAGTATTTGTAAGGCATCTACTAACCTGGTGTGCAAGCAGTGCCTAGCAGTTGGTGAGCCAGCGAGACACTGGACCAGTGTTATTTACAGAAGCTACAGGGGCATTTTTGCTGAATAAATACATTTGGGAAGACACTTCATAGGTGTTCTGTATAGAAGATAATTTTCCTGATCATGCAAGAACACTTACAGGAAAATGCACATTTTTACCCTGCAAGATGAACTGGCAGAGCTCCCTCGCCCATGCTGCACCCTAAGAGAAGTGCACCTTAGGGAAGCCATATAACCAGAGAGGAACATCCCTGCCTCCAACTGCAAAATCATCCATTTTTGGAAGTTACAGTGTGCCTGCCAGCTTTAAACTGCCCCAAGTTACCTAAACTTAATCTGATATCGCTATTATCAGAATATTCTCGTCTCTCTCCACCCTTATCTGCCCCAAACAGGTCCCTCTCATATAGTTGTAACATTATAACAGTATAAACTAGAAAGTATAGTTGGTTAACGCCTTGGTTTTAAATGTTATTTCATTTTAATATATGACAACTTCAGGGTAGAAATAGTTCTCTTTCCTTTTTTCCCCTTCGTTAGATAGACTCTTAAACTAGATGCTAGGTCTTAAATTAGTACAATTTGTTTCTCTAGAGATGTAAGTAAAACCACCTTTTGAAACCAGAAGAGTTAAATCAGCAAAACCCCATATGGATACTTTTATTTTAAGCCAAATACTTTAGGAATTGTTTTTGGCTAAGGTAAAATATGCTACTTTTACAGCACAATCTAGGGGATTTACATCTGTTGAAACAATTCCACAGAAAAACGTAAAACGCAGATGATGAAGCAATAGATGAGTCTTTAGTGCAGTTATTTTTATGACTCCCAGTGTTGGTTCAGGTGGTTTCTCACAGTGTAACTCTTGTCCCAGAGTACATAAGGATGTAGAAGCTTTTATTCTGCTGATGGAAACCAAAGGAAAGAAGCCAGCTAGAGAAGATTCACGAGGAAAGAAAGGAATTTCAGGAAAAAACTTAGGCTAAAGATCATGTGGCTGTCCCCAGTATGTTTAAACATCTGTCTGTCATGTGGGAACTTGGGAAAAAGGAAGTTTTACTTCAAGCATGAAAAGAAATAAAAACTTTAATTGTAAATTATGCAAATTATAAAGTAGGCCCACCCATTACACTTGTAATTATTAACTTTATAAGTGCCACAGCACCACATTGGGAAAATGAGTAAGGGAAAAGATCATTCCCTACAGAGTTGTCTCGTGGCTCAGCTGTGAGCTTCTGAGCCCCACAGATCCAATACTTTGGCAGAAACAGCCGTGGGTGGGTTTGAGGACTTGCCCTTGCCAAGTGGTGCTGGAACTCAGAAATAACATCAAAAATCTGGATTGAAAAACTGGAGAAAAAGGAGAAAGAGCAAGGAAAATCCTACCAATACCCTACACTTCTTGCTCATACATACAGCATAGTAATTATAGTAAATGCTGTAAACGAAGAAAAGTACGTATAAATACGTACATATGTTCATGGAGAGAGATATATTTAGTCTAAATTGAAGATACAACATTTTAGGAGGGCTCAGAAGCCCACAGTCAGGCAAGCGCTATCGCTTTTAAGTTTAAATATGTGTTTCTAATGATCAATATTTAGCAAAGCTTACTGTAACACACGGGGAGTCCCACTGGTGTTAAGATAGACTGTAAGTTGCTTCTGATCTAAGCATGTGTTTAGCTGACCTGGGTGCACAGAAAGATGAAGCTTGCAAACAGGCTTAGGGAACATATCTATTAGACATTTAGCATAAAAGAACACATAGAGATGGAATTAAATTTTTGTGCCGTTTAATATTCTTTACCATAAACCTAAATGCAAGTTATGTCCATATTAACCAAAAAAAAAAAAAAAAGGCAACATGAATTTGAATTAGAACATTTCCTCCAGACTTCCCTCCTTAGGGGCAGGTTCTTTGCTGGTGCAAATTTCCATAATTTAAATGAGTTACAACTGCTTACACCAGCTAGACTTGGTTCCATCTATCACCTCTATTACCTAGATAATGTGGAAAATAATCTGTTCAGAGTTTTCATTTTGAAAACAATGTCATGTTACAATTCTCAGCAGAGTCAAAAGGCTCCCCAAAGCCATGCATGAAAAATAAACTGTAACCTTTTAAGATTTCCAAGCTGTATGATAAATAATACTGAACTAATAATAACTCAGAGAGAAAGAGAAGCACTGTTTATCTTATTTTTCTGCTTTAGGGGAAAGAATCTAGGTAGCAGATTTTGTCATGATTTTATTGCTCATTTTCTGTTCTGCAGGTTTCTTTCTTTGTGCTCATAGATTGTAATGACTTTTGCAAGAGAAATAAATTGTATTTCCATGGGAGCCAGGGCGTTAGGCAAATTGCAAAAGATGATGATGAAATTTGGACTAAGCTCACAACACGCTCTAGGTCTTGATGATTTAAAAACATTCCTTTAGCAATAAAAATCAAGTCCTTAAGTGCAATCCTAGCAGCCTGCATGAAAACAAAAACACACACAGGATTATTCTGGTTTGATTTATAGTGCTTTTGCCTACTGCAAAACTTAGTGCAAGAAGCTTGCCAAGGTCAGTGCTTCTGCTTTCAGATTTCTTTATGAAAAAGGAGAAAGCAAGCTGCATTTTCAATTTTTTTAAAGGCTCTGGCACAACGCCAGCCACTAGGCATTCAAGAGGTGTTCTGTAATCCATTCAACTGTAACATAAAGTTTTGTAAAAGGTATGCTAGCATATTCTGCACTGGCTGTGCTAATCAGTAATGTTCCATTAAATTGGCCACTGTCATATTAAAGAAAGATCTACACAGTTTGTGCCCTCTTGTAACAATAATATTTGACAATAATTATAGTGATACCAAGGTGTAGGTGGTCCAGTTGGCAAGAATAGCGCAATATTTCTCTTTAATAGTGACTTGATCAAACATGTGTGGGTGCTTTGTTGAGGCCTGAAGAGGATTATAATAGCTGAAATGAGATAATTTGCTGACAAAGTTGTTTCTTCTTGAGGAGAACACATCCTTCTGTGGGTGTGTGTGTAGGTACATGAACATCCCCCCAACACAACAATCTCCCAGAGAAAATAACCTTTCAGCAGCTGTGCATGGAGAATGCTGGTGGGGTGGAGCACTGTGCCAGAGGGAAAAGGGAAAGCATGCCAGCCTTTGTCTGTTTGGGAAGAGGTTTTAACAAACAACAGCACAGCATTGAGGTTTCTGCCCTCAAATGAAGAAATGGTGACTGTCACATGGCCGACATCGTTCAAGGATAAGTTTTGTTTCATACCACAGGGCCACCTCTCCCACCTCTAGACAGTCATGTCTGCCATGTGCTACAATTTGCCATACATTATTTACACCAGCACAATAAATAATACAAGCCAGAGCACTGAAATGATCACCTTTTAAGAAGACAACAAATATCCTCACTGCCAACAGAACACAGGAGTGAGCCACCAGCAGCAAGAGCTTCCAAGCCGGGGTGTCCTCCCAAGCACCCACATTGCCCCCTCCCATGCTGGACTCCCAGTTGCAGGGCCACATTTGTCACTGGGCCAGACAGCTCTACAGTGCAGCCCCACCAGGGGCTTGCGGACAATTCTTACCAACAGCTTAGCTCAGAGTTCTTAGGGGTGTTCTTCACAGACCATTGTGACAAGGCCCTTCTGCATCCTTAGCCTGCCTTGGCATGGGTGGTGAGGCCAGTGAAAAACAGCAAAATGAAAGACTACTGCTGCTGGAATAAGCAGCACCAAGGAAATGGCCAGTGGTGGGAGCTGGAGTTGTGGTTTTGTTGTACGGAGGGGTGCGTGTGTGCAAAACAAAAGAAACCTTAGCTTTCAGAAATAGATCTTTGAGACGACACACGAACACAGAATGTTTGGGGCTGGCAGGGACCTCAGGAGATCTAGTCCAACCTCCCTGCTCAAGCAGAACCAACTATAACCAGTTTCCCAGGACACTCTTGTTAGGTTTTGAGTAACTCCACGGCTGGAGACTTCACAATCGCTCTGTTCAACTTGCTCCAGTGTTTGACCACACCCACAGTTAAGAGCTCTTTTGTGTTCAGATGGAGTTTCATGTTTCATGTATGTCAGTTTGTCCCCACTGCCTCTGTCCTGTCTCTGGGAACATGCAACCTGAGCCGGATGAGTGCTCTGTCAATCCACACTGCGAGTTCTGGTTTCATGGAAGTCTGCATGGACATAGCAATCAGCCTAATGAAGAAACCTGTGCAATTACAACCTGTCTGAGGAGAACTGTGTTTCCAATATGTCCCCTGTCCAGTTTATCAGGAATGCTTAATGTGGACATCCGCAAAGATGACATCTTGAATATACTGAAGCGCATGGAAGAAGTGGACAGGGGATGTGGGCTGGGGTGGTTATTCACTGGTGTAGCGTGGTTAAGGTTGCTACCTGGGGTATCAATGGAAGTGTCAGATTTTCTTCAGCTGTACTTGAAAGGTGACTATAACCAATGCTTCAGATTTTAACTCGAAACTTCAGACTCTGACTTGCTTAGCCAGTTCACAACCTAGGATTCAATTTGTACCAGGATGATTTAAATAATTTGGTAATTTCTTTTTTTTTGTGAGAAGAATAAAAATTAGTATTCTGGGCATTTCCAGATGTTTTGTCCCCTTCTCAAAACAATAACGTAACTAAAACTGTCAGCCCTATTTCAGTGAAGCCCTGTATTCAATCACGGGTAGTGTGTACCCACTGCCTCTAGCATTTTACAATGCAAACAAGTCATTAGCAATCAGAAAAAAATCCATAGCCTAGACTAGTATTTCCCATTGCACTTACTGATGGTACCTTATGAGGTTATTAAGAGAAAATGCACAAGTTCCCTGTGATTTCCCCTCCTTTTCCTCAGTGTGTCACTTGTGTACCCTTTGTGGTACTCAGAGGACAACAGGTTACTCAAGTGCACACAAATCCACAACTGTTCACATAACAGGACATCTGCGCCCCACACACAGAGTGGTACATTAAGACACTGATTCAAGACAGATGCAGGGAAGGACAACTGCTCCATGCTCCAGCATGGCCACCAGCTCCCAGGCGGCTGCTGAAGTGCCACAGTCCATCTGCTGATCCCCCGACCTGACGCAGCACACAAGATCTTGTGGCCTCACAAGATCACAGCCTGAGGTAATATGGCCACAGGCATATTTTCTGTGATTGTTCTGTTCCTCATCTCCATCTTCATGCTGTGAATACTTTCCTTTGAGACAGTGACAGAGACTGGCAGACCCCAGAAATCGCCTGCTGCAGTTTCCACTCAGACTTTTCCCAAGGAAGACAAGAAATCCCGTATGGGATATATATCTCATTGCTCCCTCCTCTTACTCCCTCAAATCTGGGTGACTTCCCTGGATAACTTCCAGCAACTATCCCATATGTCAGAATAGGCTTTTCTCTCTTTGTCCTAGAATATGTTGAAATGAAGTGACAATGGCAAATAAAAAGATTAAATAACCAGCAGAGAAACTAAAGAGAGACAGCAGCTGCTAGTGAAGGATACTGCAAGATGGTCACCGGTTAAAACAAACTGGCGAAGTTTCAGTTAGGCTTCAAAAATTTAAAAGAACCACTTTACAATACTAATACTACGTGGTCAGTAAAACCATTTCTGGGAATTTCTGATAATTTGGAGACACAAATTATTATCCCTTCCTTGAATTGCTAATTCTCAATAACCAGGAGGTGTGAACAGGAGGGTTATTAAAGCCATCTGACAGCATGTAACCAAATTTTAAATAGATAATGTTATAATTGTGTGCTAATTCTGACAAATCCTTTGTGATTCGTTTTTGAAACAACAATAGAAAAAGAATACTTTGCTTCTTTTAAGTTTTAGTGTTTTGATATAGTTTGTGAGCTCAGTAACTCCAGTCCATGTTCCTGCTCTATCATCTAGAGACAAGCATAAAAAACAAGTGGAATACCTATATTTCCATAGGTATAAGTACAAAGTAGTGTGAGAGAGATTTTAATCACATTAAATAAAGTAATTTGCCCTCTTGCAAGATAACACACATCAACAAAACAGTCCAATAGTTATAATTTGGAAGAAGTATTTGGAGAGGAACCTGATTCAGAATAAAAAGCAGTTCTAAATTCTTTCTTCCTTAAAGGTCATACCTGCTTTAGTAGTCTAATTTTAAACACATCTGAGACACTATTCAAAGTAATGAGATGAGAGATAACTGGTTCATTCACCCATCATGAAAATCTCATTTTTTCTGTTCTTAATGGGTGCTTGAAAAAAAAAAATCTGGATTTTTGTCATCCAAAGAGGAACTAACAATGAGCATGAAAGAATAAGCAGTTTTCACACAGGAGCAGATAGTTTGATTTGGTCTATCTGACTGCTCAAGGCATGAGACATCCTGCTCATCTAGAGGATGCTGGAGCCTCCACTCTTCACAACACTGGCTGTCTTCTTTGCATAGGTGGTTAAGTTTCATGTGAGGGTTGAATAGTCAGCAGCCAAGGTGCCCAGCAGGTGGGAAGCCTCAGCACAAGCAGGGGAGCACCCTTTATGTGCCAGCAGAACCCACCTTTTGCTGGAAAGCGGGAGCAGCTCAGCAAGTGTAAGGCAAAGCTTCTTGGGAAGTTTACACTGGTTATCTCAAAAAGAGCCAGCTGGCCACCATCACTGGCAGCTGAAGCCAACATGCAATTTAAATCAGACCACAGGCAGAGATTTATCTGTGCTCCATCTGTAATGTGGGGATGAGATGGAACTGTGCAACTTTGCATTTGCGAGGTACCTTAAGATTGGGTGGAAGGCCAAAAGGGAGTGCCAAAGATTCTGTTATTATGAAAAGCCATTCAAAGATAAGCAAATGTTGATGTTAGCAAAAGCATCAACTTCCAAAGCCTTTTTAAATTCTTCTATGAAGTAAATTAATTTACATATGAAATACCCCAAATGTATTTTCTTTGGTAACGGCAAATTATCTTCCTATCAAGTAAGTACAGATTGCAGAAACCTAATTGGACTTTAACAACTTGTGAAAAATTATGGATGTTATATTTTATACATGTAAATGTTTGATTTTGTTTAAAAAACAGTCCCCTACCAAAGAAAAAAAATCAATACATTTTATGTAAATGAAGCTAAACATAAATGTCCCTATTGTAGCCTCRATTTGTTTATGTACCTTCCGTCGGCAGCAATGGATGCTGTGTACATATCCCACTGAGCGACGTATTGTGTTAGCAAGAATCTCACAATTACAGACAATTACCTTGGTTTGCTTGCACCTGGTGCTTACAAGCATTCTTTGTTAGTTGGATTTCTTGAAGAAGGAAAGATTTTCTGTATGTAAATCTCTAATCTCTCCTGAAGTTAAAAAAACCCCAAAACAAAACTACCACCACCAAAAAACCCCACAACAAACCAGGAGAAGAACTACAAAAAGTCAGTAACAGCTCTTAAAACACCACCATGTCATGCACAAAAGTAAAGAAGTTCTAGGTATAAACAGCTTCTCTGTTCAGAAAGAAATAAAAGGAATACCGAAATAATTATCAGTGGTCTGAGTCTCTGGGTTATGCAAAGATGTACTGCAGGGACCTGGTTCAAGAAATCCTTTTCCATCCACTTTTCTGCACATGTGCCCCCTGCAGCAGTTTATATCAAGTCAGGTTTGAGTGCTCAGGTAACACAGGAATTACCCTTGTTCTTCAGAGCATGAAAGAGGAAAGTCTGTCAGGAGATAGAGACCCTTATTCCCCAGATGCTGTTACACGGAAACAGCAGCAGTCCCAACATCCAGGCTGAATAATAATTTCTGTTGTTAAAGAAACTTGTGGTATTTTTTTGAAAGGCTGCAACAGTTCCACCACTCAAGGCAAAATGCTAAAAGTTGACAGTGACAAAATACCTATGATTAGGGACATGCCCTTTGCTCAGCCTATATATTCCTCTTTCAGTTTGGATAAGTTATTAACTTCTGAACTTTGCCACTTCCTTTAAAGCATCTGCAATATTCTAGAAATTTTGTGTATTCAGCCAAAACCCTAACGAACATTGTAATGTGAGGCTCATGCCTCTGCCAAAGTAGCAGCAGTGCCACATGCTAAACTGGGAACACATGGACACTGATACAGCAGAGAGAAATAGAGAAATATAGAATGTTCCCCCACTCCCAGAGCTTCTGCTCACCTCTGTCCACTCTGACACAGCTGATCCCATGGGCTGCACTCCTGCTATGATGTAGTTCTCTCTCTCTCTCTCTTTAACTCCTCCAACAAAACGAGAAGTTTCCTTTGCATTTCCTCAATGAGCATCCAACACTAGACACCCAATCCCAGAAATTAATGGGTCACTTCAGAATCACAGTTTTTTCTACTGCAAACCAATTTCAGTTTAATTGAACTAATTGCAACTCAATAGAATACTCTCTCTTTGGAAAAGTATAAAATTGCATACACAAAAGTATATTTAAAATAATCCTTGTAAAGTAAGTTTAGGTACTTGAAATGCACAAAGTGGCAGATCAGTCTGGCACTTGACCTCAACTCAGCCCTCTTGCATGTACAGGGTATGATGCAGTCTTTAATTATATGGTTATATAATTATATTTCCACAGAAACCCAGATTTCTTCAGTGGAGTGGGATATAGAATGAAAGCATATGGCTTTAAAAATGTATTTATGGTAATTTAAAGAGATTAAAAAACAACCAGTACTGAAAAGATCATTTATCTCAGCAGTAGCAGATGGGGCTCCTGCTGAGATCAGGACTTCATTGTGCTCTGCTCCGTACATGCACATTAGATCAGACAGCAGTGGTTCCAAAGACTTTACAGTCTAAGTAGGGCAGTGAGGCAAAACTACAGGAAAAGGAATTATTTCCTTCATGTTACTAAAGGGGAAGTGGACGTACTGAAGCACAAATAAGTTAAAGCAAGGTCAAGTGACTGGATTCAGCTTTGCTAAGGTGAAACCAATTTTAACCCCTTACTACTGGCCTCCTGATCTTACACTGGTTAGAGCTACTGGTCTGTAAGAGGAATATAGTTCTAGGCATTCACAGATTTAGAGGATGGGAAGCATTATTACCATGAGCTAGGTCGGTCTTAGTAGTTTCCCATTATCCCAGATGTCTCTCAGTGTCTGGAGGCAGGGTGTGAGAGGATGGGACCAGGCTCTGCTCGGTGGTGCCAAGCAATAGGACACGAGGCAATGGGCAGAAGCTGATGGACAGGAAGTTCACCTGAACATGAGAAAGAACTTCTTTACTGTGTGGTGACTGAGCACTGGAACAGATTGCCCAGAGAGGGTGTGGAGCCTCCCTCACTGGAGATATTCAAGAACTGTCTTGACCCAATCCTGTGCCATGTGCTCTGGGATGACCCTGCTTGAGCAGGGAGGTGGGAACAGATGATCCACTGTGGTCCTTTCCAACCTGACCCTTTTGTGATACCTTGCTGTACTTGTTTATCAATGTTACTACCGTAACAGCTTTACTTTTCACTTCATGGCCAAGTCAAGCCAAGCTGCTCATTAACATTGCTCTAGTAGATAAGTTTTACGTAAAATTAAAAATTATCAACTAATATTTCCTCCTAAGAGAGAAAAGTTCAGAAATGGCTTCACAAAATAAACTAAGTTTGGCAGCCTCAAAATCAGTAACTAGCCTGGTAAGCATGTTACACAAGTATGATATGTTTTAATTGAATTAACAAGTCCTTTTCACAGGAGAGACAAAGCACTGCTAACAGACAGAGTGCTTAAGATCAGGGCTAGGGATAATTCGTCATTTCTAGAATCACTAGTGCCTAATAAAAAACATGAAGTGGTCTAGACCTAGTATAGTGGATTCAAGAATTCCAAGATCTGAAAAAAATTAGATGAGAAAGGACCACTGAAGTTTTTCTTATCCAGGAAAAGGTTTGTCAAAGAAGAGAGATTTCCTTTAGGCCACTAAAACCCTTCAGTTGACACCTTCTAGATGGCCTGCCAAAAGATTTCTTACTCCTTTGTCTGCTTTCTCTCATCCAAATAGGCTGAGGAATAGTTAGTCAAAGGGAGTGCTTTGGAAAGGTTTGTGCAGGTTAGAGAAGATTCTGAACAGAAAATCAGTTAATAATGTAATGTTACTGCAAAAGAACATAATGCTTGGTTGCTTATGTGGTCATCTGACCTGCAAAATCCAGTGCATTTCTTCTTTGGGAAAGCTGCAGCAAGTGTATTTTTATTATGTATGTGTATGTGTGTGTTCCAGGAAAAGTAATAAGATACAACACGGTTTTCAATTCAATTAGTATTGTTCAAAAAAAGTTTTGTCATACGGATCTCACATTTCCTTTACAGATATGAATTTCCAGAGTTTTYATCTATAAACGAATATGAACAACTGCAGTGGTTTTCAGGCCTCAGTGATACAAGTAATGTAGAGAATATAGCTAAACTCTTTCGCTCAAGCAGAAAAATCAGTCTCTCATATTCTGCATGCTCTTAACCATCTGTATGAGATACCTGAAGAAATCTTGCCACTGTAATATTCTATAATTTGTAAATGTTACTACATATTTCAAAACAGAAAACCTGGTTCAGTGCATAAGGAAAACCTTTAGTCAGAACAGACTTACTCAGACTTTCTAATCATCTCTATCAGACCTTGATTCTGAAAGAGCATTTCCAATATGAATATCTTAATGAAACTGTTAGAAGATTCAGGGTCAAGCCTTTGAATTTACCAGGGAATCTTGAAGCCCAACTCTGCTGCTTTCTCACAGCTCTTTCTCCTAATTTATGACAACAGAAGTGGTAATCTTCTTTTACACTTACCCTGAATAGCTTTGCAAATGAGACTAGCCGGTTTAAATAGAATAGGAAAGGGTGTGGGGAACGTAGAAATTCACAATGTTGGCAAGATCCCAGCATTTATAGGATGGACATATAAATTTGTTACTTCTGGTGCAAAGTGTTGCAATCAAAAGCAGATTTCAGAACATAAGAAAGTGACAAAACAATGTCTGACGTCTTGCAGTTGATACACAAAGATTAATATAGAAGAACCAGAAAAGGCAGAGACAATTACAATGCCCTGTACTTCAAAAGACTTTGAAAACTGAGTCATCTTGAAGCAGCATTGAAACAAACAAGCAAATAAAAAATCCCTCACCACCAAATTAAGTCTCTTATCTGTCTTTTTTTATGTTTGAAAAAACTGAGCCTGGAATTCTAGTAATAAGAGGCCTCTGTTGTTACAACAGAAGTTTTAACAGTTTTATTTCTTTGTAGAACTGCTGGGCTGGAAATGTCTATAAAATATTAGAAAACACTGTTCAATTGCTAAAAGTTGCAGAGCATTACAGCTTACTATTGTTATTCACAATGAAGTTATGTTCTATAAGATGTTCCTGAACAAGAGCATTTGAGCCTGTCCCTCAAAACTCAGTTAAGCTTGAGTCCTCAATGCAAGCTTGAACAATTTAGCAAGAAAAACATGAACAAAGCTTTCGAGAGATAACAGCTACACCACTGTCTGAAAAAGTTAGTCACATTATTTTACACAGGTGGTTAATCTCCCATCACATAAACAGAAAAGATAAGACATTCTACTTGCAGAGCGGCACAGTCAGTCATTGTCTTCAAGTAATTTGGGACTAAATTTAGTTACATGTAGTATTTACCTATCGCAGTGAAGCCGATATCATCATGGTACTACTTTGGTTTTTACTCTGAAACTTTTGCTGATTAAAACACATAAAAGACTATTTTTGTTTTCTCAGAAGCGTCTGTCGTTCAGATTAAGAAACCAAAATAAAATCTGCCTATGATTCATATGCATTTGATTCAGAATTATGTGGCTCCTTAGCAGGTAATTAGATCTAAAACAATAAAGGCTGCTCATCTGGTTGAAGTGAGGAAAACATTATCCTGAAAAAAAAGTAGGATGAGTTCTTTGAATAGCAGTACAGGACACAAGCAGAGAAAGTCAGCTTTGCAGAGAAGTAGAGACACAGTATCATCATGACTTGTAGTTAAAGCTTCAACATAAAGAAATAAACATACATAATCTATCAGACTGAATATGGTTTAAAAAGAATTGTTCTCTTTTATCCTCTGTACAACTTTTGGTTACCAGGTACCCCCCAGCACAGACAGTCTCCTTTTACAGTGTATTTAGTCCATATCTGTACCATAAGTCTACGTTGCTGTGATGAGCCTCTCTACCAGCCAAATATTTCAGATGGTTTCCAAAGGAACGCATCTGCTCATGGAGACAAAGTCACATCTCATGCTCTGATAGGACAGTGGTGTTGTCAGAGCCTACACACAAGTGGCAGACCACAACTGCTGCCAGCAACTCTCCTTTGGGGCGATCACACCAAAACTCTGAATAAGAGATTTGTTTGTTTTGAGGGAAGCAGGGGAATTGGGGGGCTGATTCAGTAAACCAGAGAGAAGGTGATGGGAGGTCATTTCTGATGCCTCAATACACATTAGCTATGCCAAGAGCATAAAGCTAAATGGAGTGAGCCTTAATCTTAGGGTATCTTTTTTGGTCAGTTTTACATCCTGCTTCATTTGCACCATGGGATTTTATTCACTTATTTTGATCATTGTGCTAGTTTATATATTTGCTGCCCTTAGCTGTTCATTTCTGCCCGTGTTACCCCTCTCTCATGCCAGCACAATCATTTCTGCTGCTGATTTTCTTAGTTCACTTTACTGTGCAATCTGGCTCGTAGTTAGCAGGAGGAAATGTGGGTTTTTTCATGAACCAGTTTCCTGAACTTGTTCACTCTGAATATGCAAAGAAGGAAAATGCCTCTGAATATCTAAATTCCTCATGACTGCAAAGGGAAAGAAAAGCTTTTCTAGTATTATCCCGTAGGAAATATTCCATATTCAAAGTAATACTCAGCTTGCAGTACTGACTCCTGAAGCACTACTGCCATTGAAAGGCACCCAAAAATTTCCCCAGAGCAGGCCCATCTAAAGGGGTAATGGTTATTACACCAGCTGCAAGCTGAGCAGTGACAGTCCCCACACCATGGAGGAGAAGACCAG
Source organism: Amblyornis subalaris (assembly GCA_018881555.1). Lineage (NCBI taxonomy): Eukaryota > Metazoa > Chordata > Aves > Passeriformes > Ptilonorhynchidae > Amblyornis > Amblyornis subalaris. The sequence continues at coordinate 13,506,678 of JACAXG010000003.1, read as the reverse complement.
AGCCTCAGTGGAGTTGGGTGCCACACAGAATGTGATTGGACATCTCAATTTATACCACTTCTGGATCCTGGCCTATATAAGGGAAGGGAAAGGTTTTTCCTAGGTTGGTTCTAACTTCTATCTGCATGAGATTTCTCAAGTCTAAGAAGAGCCAGCTAAGCAGTGAAACATGACAAAATGCCCAATTCTAAAGCTAGCATTGCTAACTCACCAGGAGAGCACTAGCAAAAGCAATCTGCTACAGTTGGCTATGTATTCATCCCGATATTTGGAAGACAGGGTGTAGGGGGACTTCAACAGTGGAATAAACCCTTTCTGCTCTTTGCCTGTATCTCATGCCCTGCCTCAACACTCAAGATCTAATTTCTCCTGCTAATACAGCTTAAAAACATGACTGTAATAAGGCAGTGTTTTCCTTCAACTAAAATTAATTTTAAAAACAATTCTCTGTATATAAAGTCTAGATAGATTTATTTTTCTTTTGAAAATGAAAGTTTACTCTTGGCAGATGATGAGGGAGAAATGGGTTAGCGGAAAGCAAAGACATGTTCTACCCTTGACTTCTTTTGTCCGGTCATCTTTCCTCCATTTGCCAGAAATTACAAAGCAATTGAGTTCAAAGGCACCACACATCGTGAGTCAGAGACTGGATTTCCAGCGTGTTTATGTYGGATGTATTCGCATACGGGTTGTAGTGAGCGCTGCGGCCCCACACCAGAGACAGCCGTGCCTGCTCTTCCGCTAGCAGCCTTCCAGCACCTGATGGAACAGGAATTCTTTGCTSGGTGGGACTCCCTTAGACCCTGCGTATTCGGAAGAAAACACTTTCATACTGGCATAACAGGTTCCTCATTAGTAGTTTTGATCGCTAAAGCACAAGATCTGGGCCAGGCTCTGGTCTGTTATGCGTACGACCCCCGAGCCGTGTCGGACGGCGGCGCAGGTGGGCACYGAGCTGCGGAGCTCCTGCCCCGCCTGTGCCGGGACAGGCTGACGCTGCACAGCCCCGGCTCCACGATCAGCACAGCTGCTGCCGTGGCCCGGGGGAGCGGCGTGCCAGCACGGTGTGCCAGCACAGTGTGCCAGCGTGCAATTAARCCAGACTAACAGGGAGCCTCGCCCTGCTCCCCACCCTGGCACGTACTTCTGAGCCAAACCTTGCGCTGCTCTAACCCCACAGTGAACCTGCTCAGAGCACTACACTGGCAGAAAACTCACCCTACCAACTGAACTAACAAAAACTTGAGTAGGTTTCTGCCAGATTTCCTCCCTCCACCACTTCAGCCAAGTGCTGGTGCTGCAGCAGCCAGCATACAATGTATGCTGAATCCCGTTTTGATAGCACTCATCACTGGATCATCTTGGTTAAGGTGTCAAACCACATCCTGATGACACACAGACATTCTTCATAGGCTGCTGTAGCCTTAACGAGGGAATGGACAAACATAGCCTWGATAAACATTGAGTGGTGCTCTTAACCAAGGCTTCCAACAGAAAAAGCTGCCCTGACAAGACTTGAACATGTAGAGGATGTTAAATCTGACAGACGAGCTCTGCACTCCCTTTCTAACGAGGAGGGAAACCCAAGATCTTTTAATAAGTAAGAGGGTYAGAAATAGAGGAGATAGCTCATACATGACAACAGATGCTATGACAAGGCCATTTTAAAAAGCTTTCAAATTTCAAATTTTTAGAATTGTTTTTGTGCCCCGAGGATGCTAGAGAGAAACAAGAAAAAACACAGATGCAAAGAAAGTAATAGTCAGAAGTGTGACCCCACGGAAGGGCAGGGAGGAAGGGCTCTGTAGCATGAGAAAGTGAACATGGAAGCTGAGAGCACAAGAGTACCCATTTGGGGCACAAGACACTGTCTTTAGTTTTGGTCGATGAACAGAGCCACACAAGAGAGACACACACCGTGTGCACACAGAAGTCTCCCCTTCTCCATTTAACAGGCATGCTTAGGTCAGGAGCTCTCTCTGGGCTAATTGGTTGAGCCTGAAATGGCAGTGCTTGTGACTGGGAAACTGTTTCTATTAAGCCTGTACATTCCCCAGGCTGTAACCAGCACAGGTTCCACAGGCAGAATCAGACCTCTCAGGAAGGGTATGTCACACTGCAGTGCTGGACAAACGATGCTGCTGCCTCCTCCACTTGCCATCCAAAGAAAGTTAAGGTTCTTGCTTCAATTTTCTTTTTCATGCAAGCTGCTTGTGCTAACCAGCTGCAATTATTTCAAATGGAAAATGTGATTGGTAGGACAGGTTAGTAATTTGTGTTGTCCTGTTTCTAACTGGTACCACATTATCGCACRCTAATGCCTGCAAATGATGTGGACACAAATGCATCTTATGCCAAAACACTGTATTAATCTTTGAATTCTTGCATGGTAGCAGTACTAAAAAACAAAGCTTCTCTTTCTCTCCATAGAAGAAAGAAGGGAAAAAAACCATCAGTGTGGGGCAAAATCCCCTACCTTTAAGGTCTTTCTTTTCTACCCTGACCATTTTTGTGCGTGAACTACAGTAGCTTTTTGTGTTGGAAACTGGCCACTCCTCACTGATGAGCTCACTGCTGTTTGCATCCTGAAGAGACATTAGGGCAGAAAYTCAGCAACAGCAAATTAGTTGCTTCACTGAAGAAAAGCAAGCAGTGGTGATTTATGCCAGCTAAGAGTCTAGATTCTTCCTGCTTAAAGACACAGCTTATTCCAGTAAGGAACCTCACTCAGCTTACAGGGGAGGGATGAAGCAGCACTTAACCAGGTTAGAGAGTAGGTGAGGAACCACAGACATTTCCAAAAGTACAGAGGAAAAAAAGCTCCACCACTGGAGTTGAAAGATGTGTTGTAAAGAAATCACTRATTATGCCAATACACTAGTCCTATGAATTTTTAAGGAGGAGACTCACACAGGCCAGGGCAGCATTTGATTACTTCATGGTGGGAGTGTAAAAACTCAACATGCCCAGGAGCAGCAGCAAAAGCATAGCTCCTCAGACAGCAAAATGCCTTCTGGAGTTCCCTGGTACTGGTAGAGTGAGCACTGCAGGGTACAGTGACTGCAGATTTCTAYATTTACTGAAGAGGTGCAGTGCATTTTCCCCTGCAGAGGGAAAGGAATAMGTGGAAGTGGACCCTTGTCTCATCAGCTGTCTGCTGCTCCTTCCCTTTGGAAGTCACACCTTGTTATCAGCTCCATCTCCCCCCTTCCCAAAATGCATATGCTGCAGTTTGTACAGATGCCACGTGGCACATGGCATAACATCTTGGGGAAACAATATACTCACTTCTGTTGTTCAACTGATATTAACTGTGTGTGTGCATTGCACTCTAAGAGTCCTTTCTTGGATCAGTGATGCCATTACTGCAAATATCAGTAGAACTGTAATATACTCTATCATTCTTTCCTGCACTTGAATTTCATCATGTATTGGTTAGTGCAGCTTTTTCCAGGAGGCCRCAGTAAGTTCCCATTATTTTACTCAATACAGTTACATTGGTATTTCTAACTGTTTCAGGATAGTGAAAACTTGTTTGCTTTTATTTCCCCCTCTCYAACTTATGGATGCAGTCACAGGTTTGAATGTTCTATGGCTCACAGTTGACAGCTGTGTAGGTTTCTTTTCCAGAATTCTAGAAATTACAGTTTGCCTTTCACAATTCCTACTACATGCCACTCCTACTGCTCAGTTGTTAGGCAGCAAAGCACATAAAAAAATAAGAGAATTAGAGGGTGTCAATTCAGTTAAAAAAAAAAAAGTGCCACTGARAAGCCACATCACTTAATTCTGATTCAGAAAAGATCATATTCATACCTGGCCAACAGTGCATTTAGTATTGCTACGCTGTGCAAGGACTTTGTGAACCTACACCACAAGGTAATATTCCCGTGCCATGCTGCTGTAGGGAAATGCCATGACACACTGTCAGGCAGTCATGGTAAAGGTATCTCCTTGAAAAGTTAGTTTCTTCACCAAGTAGTTTGCCACTAAGCAGTATTCTATTTATTTGGATTTTAAAAACTTGTTTTGGCATTTATTTATTTAGTAGGACTGGTTGAAATATTCTGTAGCAGAAAGAGTTAACTATGTGGTACTGCTCTTTAACTGAAMTGGAAAGGTTTTTTTTGTCAGGGACAGTAAATATTTACTCAATTAATATTGGGGGTGGAAATAAAAAAAAAAACTAAAATTCAAAGAATTTTTCATTTCCCCCCTCATTCTAGAAATGTTTGTCTTGATTTGTTTTATTTGACAGTCACTTAGTAATTATTCAAGTCTGACATTATGAAAACTAATGTTATTCCATAGTATAAAGTATCTTCAGAAGTCAGTTGGGAAAAGAGGGTATAATCATGTCTTTGAAATACACAGTTTATCATTCCAAATTAGAATAAAACCACAACAATTAAAAAAAGAGAGAGTTCTCAGAGTAACAATTTTGCCTCCTGACTGATAATTTGTTTTTAAGACCTCTGCATTTTTTGCTTCATGAGTGATCTGCTGAATGGCCTTGTACAAGTCACTTATCCTCTTTATGCCTCGGAGCAGATACAGCTGAGAGAGAGAYGCACTGGCTATAACCATGTGTCATTATGCCAGCGCAGTGCAGTGTGTCAACCTGAGCATTATCTTATTCTAGCTGCATGGTGTGCATCCATGCAGATTGTGCTTACCTAGACAAGYGTCCCATTTGCAATCTCTAATAAATGGGGTAAGGAACATATACTGTAATTGGTCAAAATGTAGAGAAATAACCCCTCTCTCCTTGCCCCAAGCAGCAATAATCATCTTTCCCTCCATCTCTTGTGACTCTGATTCTTGGCAGCAGAGCTGCATATATGATGCAGCTAAAGGCAATGGGTAGTTGTTTTCAAATACCTGAGGACTGCTTTCTGCTGTGTTAGATGWTGTGATCTCCTGTTCCACGACAGCAAGAAAATTCAATACCCGTTTTTATGCAATAACAGAGAGATGTGATCGAAATGACAAATACACTCTAAAAAAGAACAGCCACATCCTAGGAGGGCAGGGGGCACAAGTGTGTGGGCAGCAGCCCTGGGGGTAGGGGTCTGAGTGGCAAGACCATGTGAATAACATTTTCAGGTGCATTATTTTTAGCTGCCTTTGAGATTGTCAAGTTGCTACAGCTCTAGTTGCTGCAGCCAAAATGCACCCTCTAGTTATGACGCTTCCCTTCTGAGGAAGCTGCAGGCTTAGATGAGCTTTCCTGCTTGAGTGAAGACCTTTCCTGCTAACTACAGATCAATGTATGTGTTATCAATCGTGCCACCCYGGAAGCACTTAATCTATTAACAGTAGAATGTTAGAGGATATTACTGTACACAAATGCAAAGTCAGAAAGATTATATTAAGCACACATTAGGATACCTGACATTAACTACTGCATGTTTACACAGTATATCTTCTCACAGCTTGTCTGCTTTAAATGCCTTTGCTGAAGTGGCAGGTTTCCATTCCACAGTTACCTGATAGAGATGGGAGCACAAGGGGACTCTCGAAGCTGCAGCTCTGTGCCAGCCATATGTTATTTGCAGATGCAGAAGACTTACCTATTAAAATTCAGAGCAGCTGTGTTCAATGATAAAATGATAACTAGTATCAGCTCTTTCTCCAGGGAGCTGAACCACCATCATCTGTATAAGGGAAAAACACTGTTTTCACTGAGCTGTTTCCAGTGAATTGGATGGAAAGTCATAGCCAGAGGAAGGACGCAGAATCCCAGGAACTGGTTTTGTTTGCAGCATTTATTCAGGTCAGCTCACAAGGTGAGGAATCCTTAAAGGACCTGCACGCTCCACAAAATCAGACTTATTCTAGTATATCCTTAGCACTTTCTTCACTCTGTGTGCATGAAAAGCTCCCTTTTAAAGTTGCCATTCCTATTAGAAGAACTTTTATAATCTCATTCCTTCCAGTTTCAGCCTCAGCTCAGCACCCATTATTTAACGGGAAGCTGGTCCTCTGTTGCAGTGTGAGCAGCCAACAAAGGTCTTCCCACTTTTTATCTGCTACTCTTTATTACGACTGGAGCTGAAAAATGAGATGACATGTCAAAAGGTTTTGGTCTGGATTTCAAATTTTGTAGTATCAGGGTTTTGTTGATTCCCTGGTTTTGGACTCAGACCACTTAAAAAAGTCAGTGACCAATAGCTCATTTCATCTCTGGATATTATGTTCCCTCAGACAAACTCGCAGTATGTCTGGCTACACAGTCCTAAACCATTTTACTCTGAATTGGCTCTTACATGCTGCCCATCACCCTGATGACAGGTCTCTGGTAGCATTTGACAGCGACTTCCAGTATGTGCCCTTACTTTGCTCTCACAATTGCTGTCACCCTTTCCACCGTGCCAACAAGAGGGTGTTGCACGGGCCAGCTGACCCCTTTATACTTGGCTGCATGCACTCCACACTCCTGATCCATCTTCTCTTGAGTGATATTGTTTCCATTAAGGATTCAAATCCATTAGTGGAAGGAGGCTAGGGACATAATGCATCTTCAATGTTTCTTTCTGTGAACACTTATTTTTCCTTCTCTCTTGTAATTCTTCAATTTACTTTAATTAAGCCCTGAAACAAAACCACTCAGGCTTGCTCAGCAAGTGTGACTGGTGATCTCAAGCTGAATCCTCTCACCAGTAAAGCTACAAGCATCCATCCCAGTGGGCACACGTGTCAGCCTTCTGCCAGTGTGGCACAGGCTGTCAGGGTTGGATGAGTAAGCAACAAACTCCTTTTTTCATGGCAGTGCACAGAGGTGCACTCTTTCCTCTGAGAATTCTGGTGATTCTCTTATTTCTGCTCCTCTTGGGCAGTGAGTCTGGAGAGGGGTGGCAAGAAGGCAGAATGAGTCCTCAGACTTTCTCCCTGCTTTGGGCATGGCAGTCTACACTGCCCCAATGCATAAAGCACCTCCATCAGTTTTTCCCAAGATCTATGCTCTCCTGCTGGGGGAGGGTCTCTGCTCCTTGCGTCTCACTGTGAGCTCCAGATCCAACGATGCCCTCAATCAGTGTCTGGGATCATTAAGTCACGATCAACATGCTTTTGATCAGTGCTTAATCAACTGCAAATCTAAGGTCTCGGAAACACAAGATTTCCCCCACATGCTGTGTTTTCGCAGTTACTAACATAAATGCAAAAGGCTTCAAGAAACACGGCTAAGGATGAATGGCTGCAGTAGGCACAAGTCTGTTCCCACAGATATATTATATATGCAGGGCAGCTGCTTTTTTAAATTCTCATGTCTGCATAGGAGACTCACAAGCCTTTCTTCATTTGTGTTGTTGCCATCAGATTTCTAAATGATAACCTAGACCTTTCCCTATTGATAGTACCACTCCGACCAAAACATGAAGGTGACACACTATCCTCTGCAGCTCTTTATAGAATATTTTCATTCATTAGTTTTAGATGAAAGCTGGTGTGGTCAGGAACTTTGCTTCACTTGTCAGTCAGTACCTATCAGTAACTGAGTAATAATTTGTGACTGGAAATGATGACAGTTTTTCTCCAAGTGACTCAAGGTCTATGCAGTCAGTGGAATTGCATCATGACAGTGGTCAGCAAAGATGTATCAGAGCAAATCAAAGCCATCACACATAGGCGCATGCCAAAAACTCTACCAGAGCCCCCAATGCTGTTGCAACCACAAGCTCATAGCAATTCTTGTATTTGAAAGCAGTTCAAGCATCCTAGGCCAGTTTTGTGCTAGAATTTACTAATGTTTTGTGGCTGTAATTATGAAAATCAACAACCTTTCCTTCATCTAAATATATACCATTAAGCTATTGTCCGCTCCTACTATCCTTACTTTTTTAACCCTTGAGACATCCTTAGTTTTCATTCCTGTGACTGCTCTCTACAATTTGTTCTGTCCCCTCAGATGCTTCCCACCTACACACTGTTTCACTTAACTCCCTCTCCCTCCTTGTAAATCAGGAACATTTTCAGAAGCCTTTCTTCCATAGTCTTGTGCCAACACATAACCTGAAAATGAAAATTCCATGGCTTTTTGGTTTCCATGGGAAGCATTATCACTTCACTCTGCCCTTACCAAACAAATAAGCAGTGCAAGAAAATCTTCATTTGTGCCTTCAGACACAGGGTTCAGTATTGTTGTCTGTAAAGAGTTACTATCTGTACAGAGAAGCCGTAAAAAAAAAAAGAGCAAGACAGAAGGAACCAGCACGTGCATTTAAAACTAGGGGAGCAATGAAAAGGCCAAGTGAGGGAATAGTTAGGACTAATCAGTACAGAATCTCATTTTTCTATTCAACGTTCGTTTCATGTATTCTTAAAAAAAAGTGTTAATTTCTAATCATCTGAGAAAACTTTACTAGCTGTTAAATAATATGTTCACAAGGTCTTTTGCTTTGCAAACTTAATAATGTTCCCTCCTCCTTGCAACACTGAAATCTAAAACCTGACAAATATCACATTTTTACATGCTACTGAATCACTTCAGAGGCAGAAGCACAATGCATCTCACTTCTGAACGAAGTTGTAACAGCTAGAACAAACTGAACAGAATTTAAAACCTGCAATTGCAAGCCATTTTTATTACATTAAATGTATGGGAACTGTATGTTTTTTTGTTTTTTAAAGCAGGTTCCTTGTAGGGGAATTCCTATTTCCTTTTGAGGCACACCTAATGCAGAAGTTATACTTAGAGGGCACATCATGGCAGGGGAGACGCGACACTAGCCTTGCTCAGATCGCGGTTACACAGAAAGGAGAAGGGAAGATAGAAGAATAGGAAACTCACAGATTATTCCCATTTGCTTTCTCTTTCTAGGGGACAATCATAGCAGACAACGCTGGAGGTGGATACATTTTAAAAATTATAAAGGTAGGGTGGAATGAGGCAGGAATCCACAGTTGCAGAACATCATAACACAAAACAAGGAAAACATAAATATAATATAAATTGCTATGCAACCAGTGAAGATGGAAAAGATTAAAACTGTAAATGGGACAAAGAGTGGAAGAACATGGATTATCAAATCAATAATGTGCAGTAAACCTGTAGTTTTTCACATCAGTTGAAATGAAAGTTGAATTTCTCCAGTTGTCATTCTGGTTTTGTGTGTAACTTGATTAGCAGTAGCAATTGCTGCTTTAAAAAACAAACAAACAAACCCCCACCAAAAGACAAAAACAAAACAAAAAACCATAGCAAAGCAAATCTTAACAACCAAAAAAACCCAAACCCAAAGCCCACCCAACCTCTCCCCAAAAACGATTTTAGCGTGATACTATAAAATAGAGTCAAGTCTTATGATTAGAAATACAGCTCTTACTTTTGAATAGAGTTTTTTTCTGTTTCATAAAGTGCATAGAAGACACTTAAAGACACTTTTGGGAGGAGAAAAAAGAAAGAATCAACTGTTTTGGTGATCAGAGAGCTCTGGACATAGTCAAAAGATCTTGCAGTTCAGACATAGAAGAGTTTGGAGCTGAATGTTTTATTTGCTCTTGGAGATGGTCTGGATTGTTCAGGAGCAGAAATGTATTACCGGCAGGGAGGATGCAGCTGGTTTTCCATTACCTGGTATTACTGGGCAGTGGAAGGGTCATAAGCAAATAATAGCTTTCAGGTCTGTCACATCTCAGGTGAGTTAACCCCAACCTGAGCATGTGGAATTTCAAGTTTTGAAGAAGATCAATAGCCTTGTGGCCTCCCTGAGCCCTGCACCTCCACTTTCCTGCTTGTGTGACAAGGGCAATAATGAAACAATGCTTCATTATCACTTACGGTGAGGAGCAGAGAATGAGGCTCAGCTACAGAGCAGGAAGGGAGACCTGTGTTATGAAACTGGAAAGCCACACACAGTGAGCACAGGATGCAGCATGAATGACTTTGTTTTCTTTTTAAGAAGGAGCCAAATTCTTTCATAAAGAATATTTGCATCAGCCAGCAGTAATAAATTCACAGGCCTCGATGCATCACTGACAATGTCCTTACCCCCTTAAACAATGGGCCACACTGCAGATCCTCCGTTGAAAGCAGAATACATTCGGAGAAAGGCACAGGGGCCTTAAGCCACATGACAAAGCCTAGACACACAGCAATAGGCACTAAGGCAGCTGACAAGTGTCCAGGCAGCACAGAGAGCTCTGCTCCCTAAATAGACAGCTCTAAGTTACAAGTCTGATGTGTCACAATTTCCAGCCTTTAAGAACATCGGTTGCTAAACACACCACCTTCATGAGTGTAGAAAGGAGAATTTTAGTTACAAGAAAGTACACAGATACTAATCCATGAAATCCAAAGGCACACAACATTAATCTTAGTCTTGTATGCAACATCAAAGTCTTTGTACATTACAGTTTGCACAAGTGAAATCCATCTTGCATTACAGCAGAGCTGTTTGAACCGGTGGGCACAGATGCCAGATTAACACAAGCACCRATGTGCACAGCTGCAGCAGAACTATTCCATGAACAGTGCAGGCAAGTATCTGCAAACACGGAGGCTGACAGCACGTTTACCAGCTCTAGGAAAGAGCTTGTTATCTGAATTGTAAGGCTTAAGATCAGCAGAACATAGAGTAGCAGTGATGCACCCCTTGTTCTGTGTGTTCTGGACTCTCTTTTGCACCATCAGCCCTTATGGCTCAAGGTCTGGACAGCTGTACCGTCCTGGTGCCCACTCTTGCAGACATATCCCAAAGAGGTGAGCCAAGATTAGCTCCCCCATCAGGGTTAGTACCATATGATTTAGTAACATACCAGCACTTTCATTAATCTCTATGTTTCAACTTATAACATTATTTTTAAAAATACGAGATCAAGAAAGTAACAAAGATATTTATTTTTTCACTAAGTCTTTAGCCAGTTTTATCTAAACCTGTCGTCAAAGTGGTTTTTTCACCCACTTACAGTATCACTTGTTTCTGCAATTCACATTGTGCTTCTGCTAATGTCAGTAACAATCAAAACAAAAATGTATGCAACAAAAATCTACACACCAGACCTTGGCTTCTAGCAAAAGAAGCTTGTATCTACCCCTACTGAAATGCATCCACCTCACAGGCAGCACACAGCAACAGCTCAAAAAGCAACTGTTTACAGCTAAGCAACAGTTTAAGATGAGATTTGTAGAGACACTGACTCTCTGCCACCTTCCAGTTTACTCAGCTTGATTTCTCTCATGTTTCAAATAAAAAAAGACATATGACAACATAAAGTATTCCACAATAAGTTTCACAGCAAAATGTATCACTGGGCACCAAATAAAACAACAACCAATACAAACAGTTTGGTAAGATAGATAGAAATTGGATTACTTACAGCCCTTGTAAGCCTTCCATCATCTTCTACAGAGAGTGGTTTCCAATTAAAGTTATATATTTTAATGAAGTTAGTTGTTTGTGTTAAAAATGAGTGCAGTTAAAAAGAAAGGGACAGGGGGGCACAGAAATATATTTAGGATTAACCCCTACCTTTGAGGTTGTGGTAACAAAAGTATTCCAACTCCCTGCCTCACACAATTGGGCTCTAGAGAGCAAATGAGCTGTGTCATCTCTCTCACATGCAGGGCAAATTCACAACATCTGGCTAAGCAAAAAGATATTCCCCCACCAGAACCTCATCATGCAAAGCTCCTGCAATTAAGCSAATCTGTTTTACCTCACTGCTGTAACTCAGCCCCATTGTTACAACCCTTTCTTGTTTCTATTCTTTGTGTGCCTCTTATTTATACGACGTAAATATGCATTTTATAGTCAATGAGCACATCTAGTTTTGAGAAGGGATTGGATCAATTTTAGAGAGTAACAGAAATATAAAATGAGCAGAGGCTGAAAAACTGAAATTACATATCAAAGCATAGCTTAGAAGGTCATTCTCAAAGTTGTAAAGCTAAGTACTTTAAAAGCTGCAAAATACTAAAATTAAATCTGTTTCTGCAACTTTTTTGGGGGTTCTCTTATGGATATATGGTATGATAAAATCCTTAATTATGTGATCACATCCAACTGATTCTTCTGGACCTTCTCCCTTTCACTACACGAAACAGAAAATGTTCACTTAACATGAAGCTATCCAATCTTTTGCAGTTTCATTTGTTTGGTTTTTTGTTTATTTTTTAATTTTATTTTATTCAATATCTGGCCCATGCCTTACACTCAGTATAGTAGTATACATCTGCTGTAAGGACAGATTTATTAATGATTTTTCTGGTCTGTTTTATGCTGTGTATTACACTGACATCCAGCTGTCCCACTGACAAAGATGATTTTAACACATAACTTGTATGAGAATGGAATGAGCCAGACAGCAAATGCAAAAGTGGGACAAAAATTGGTAAAGTAGAAAATACCCTCTACTTTTTGGTGTCTGGTTCAAGATGTGTATATTCCAATTTTTTTTTCATTCCATTCTCTCAATGACTGTTTACACAGATTAAAACAGAAGTTGGTGAGCACAGAAGTCAATTTAACCATCTGAATCCTCAAAGTGAAATTTCAAACGAGCCAAATATTACTGTTGCATCACTCTTATTTTGCCAACAGAGGAAGCAAGTTTAAATGTCAATTTAGGTAAACTAGTACAAGCTCCTATGGGGACATCACCTCAGTGGTAAAGTGCCCTTCAGTACTTTTATTACTCCTGCAACATTCTTTGACATTCACACTTCATCTTTTATTTCAGACCACTATAAGGAAAGTTCAAATTGCTGTAAGGATTTCCATAACCAAAATACATTTTGAAAAATATTGCATAATTGAGCTAGATTGATGTGACTCTGTGTACAGCCTGCAAGGTTGTTTTCTTTCAGAAGTCTCCTCTTAGATCAGTTGCTAGATTCCCACAAAGTACTCAAAGTAAGCTGCTCCACTTCTTGTTTTGATCATTACTGCCTTACTCAAATCTACCTAAGCTTGTAGTTTCTTTATTCTTTTCTTAAAGCCACTTTCTGCTATGAGACTGTAGCCAATATATCAATCACAGGCTCCCTGTTTCAACTTCTTTTGGAATAAATGTCACTGGAAGCTCCAGTCTAATGTGATCAGAAGCTCAGGTCAGCATCGCATTATACACCTGCAGACTGGTACACTTCAGTTCAACCAAAGTATTTAAGACTTGTGTTTGACAGAGCCCTTGATAAATGGGTCTCTGCCAGAAGCAGCACAGTGAAAATCAGAACACCAGCTGAACACAAAAATTGCTGGTAAGGTAGGAGATTGCAGAGGTTTCTGGGGATATTTTCCAAATGAAATATTTTCATGTCCTCTATGAACCTGGCTCACCTCCCTATCACTGAACATGAAGACTGGCTTTAGTCATCAGTGACTTATGTGATTTTATATTGATCCAAAATCAGTGGCCTGAAGCTTTTCCTCAAAGATCATTTAAGTACCACAACTATGTTTTCATCTCTGCCTTTAGTATTGGTTCATCTCAGACAGACAGTAACAGCTTCAGCTTGCAGGAAAATATCTTTTGGGTAATGGTGAAAAGAGGAAATAACCCCTGCTATCAGGGATAGAGTCATGGAACCATAGAAACATTTAGATTGAAAAAGACCTTTAAGAAGATTGAGTCCAACCATTAACCCAACACTGCCAAGTCCACCACTAACCCATTTCTCTAAGTGCCACATCTACACACTTTTTAAATACTTCCAGGAACGGTGCCTCAACAACTTCCTCAAGCAGCCTGTTTCAATGCTTGATAAAACCTTCCATGAAGAATTTTTTTCTAATATCCAATCTAAACATCCTGTGGTGCAACTCAAGGCCATTTCCTCTTGTCCTGTCACTTTTTACCTGGAAGAAGAGGCCAACCCTCACCTGGCTACAACCTTCTTTCAGGTAGTTGTAGGGAGCAATAAGGTCCTCCACCTCTATGTAAGTCCACAGTAATTACAGGTGATCTTAATTTGCCTATCCTAAATTTAATGAGTTATGTACATAAAATGTGAAGTTGAAGAATTTTCAGTGCACTGGGTTATTAACAACGGCAAGCAAGTCAAAGTCCAATAAATGTCATTACAGCTTATTGTTTTAAATATCAAGTTACAACATCTGCATCCATTATGGATTCCTTGTCTGTGTTCAAGTACTCATACAGTGGTAAGATAAAGCTTTTGCATAGGATTTAAAGAAAACCACTTTAAGCTTCCAGACTATGGGAGCTAAAGTAGCAAAGAAAATTCACTGCCTCTCAGTACAACTTGTTATATAATTAATTTGATCTAGGAACAGAGTATTTACAGGGTAATTTGCAATATGTAAACGGTTAAGCACAAAATGGCACTCTTTAAGTCATTAAATACAATTCACCTTCATTACAGGCACAGTTGGGATCCAGGGATTTCTCTTTTTTGTGAGTGTGAGCAGAAAAAGAGGTTGTTGTCAGGAGGATGACTTCTGTAGAATTTAATCAGGTCTAATACCAAGTATAAGTGATCAAAATTGTGTTTGATCAACACAACTCACAAAATATCTCTTCTCAACAAGACTCTGATATTAAGCTTATTAATGCACTCAGGAATTCACCTTTAATGTGTAACTCTAGGAGCACAAAGCAGTTAACGTGATCACAGCAAAACTGCAATTAGGTTTCACCAAGACTGATATAATGGTATTTTCCTTCATGCTAGATAAACTGTTAGTTAAGGGACTATATCATTATTTCACATGCTTTCTGGTTTTAATAAGCATACAGACTTGAAAAAGACCAATAATGGCTGCTTTTTAGCATGTTTTAATCATCCCAAGTAGTAATTCCCAAACTGAAGTCTAGGACTACATACAGATTTAACTGTTTCACTGCATGGTTTTAAACTTTCAAATTCAGTTTTTCTTCCTGTGATTTATACATCTGTAAGGGCAAATTACATTCTCCTAAGGATCCTGGACCTAATTAAGTATAAATTACCTTTCCTCATGTGAAATTTGTGCTGATTTCTACCAGCAGAAAGTTTGGATGCAAGTACCAAACACTACAGTGTTTATAATTTTGAAAAGATGGATGGGCCAATGGGCAGGTTCATTCTTGTGTGCAGTTTCCAAGAGCTCTCTCAAACCAGATAAATGCAGCCTATGCATTTTTCACAATCTAAAGACTAAATTCAACAACACTTGCTTTGTACAAACAGGAACAACTCTAGGGTCAGTACTTAACTAGAAGGCAGTAGACCCAAGTCTTACTCATGTGGATGACAAGAAGAAACAAGAGGAGTGGTTCTCACTACAGGAAACCCTCAAAAACCAGGTCAAGTCAGGCTCCTGTAAGGATTTGAGACTTTCAAGCTGAAGTGTAAAACGTATAATGAGAAAGTAGAATTTTCTTTTCCTGAGAGATGTGGAGTCACCATTGTCCTACCTTCTTATTTGGAGCTGATATGATCTAGTGAACCTACAGCACACAACTCATACACAAAAAACATTATTAGACAAAAATTACTTGCAAAAAGAGAGAACTGACAACTGCCAGGGATTTTGATTAAGAGAAAGAAATAACTTATTATTTCCCAGTATCCAACTGAAATACAATTCTTAGCACCTGGGCTTTAAGAAATAACAGTAGGTATTTTGATACTTCCCTTGATTCCTTTTTAATTTCAGTTGAACTATATTATGTATCTTAAGATGCTATTTCTTAGACTACGTGATTATGGCAAGAGAACTTTAAAAAATATTTGTATCCTAGCTCATAGAGTTATTCACATCTCTAACATTCTCATTTGACATATTAAAAATTAATAGAATGACCCAGATTTTTTTAGAGTTCCATATAAATTAAAATCACAGAAAGACAGGACAGAAGGGATCTCAAGAGAACACTTAGTCAAACTCCCTGCATGAATGAAGAATTAAGAATACTTAAATAATCCTTACCATATTTAAACTGTTCTTAAAATTGCTGGTTAAGGAGTTTACTGGAATTTTTCTGTGTAAACCATTGCAACTTCTGAACACACAGAATTCAGAAATTAAGTGAATTACTTTTGACATCATTGTAGGCCACTGAGCATAATTATTCACAACTTAATAATACATGGRTTGTATTTGAAAGATCTGTATTTCCTGTAAGTCTTTTACTTTCTGGGATAATTAAGCAGTGTTTATACAAACTTTGCTCATATGCTGTGCTTTATAGACCTTTTATCATTGTTGCTGCTTCCAAGTTTTTCTACATCTTCTGTAGAGTGTGGTGTCCAGAATTATTTACCAGCTAAAGCCTCAGCCATGCCTATCAGAGCAATACAGATACCTCTTATTTCTGACGTGACGTTTCTGTTAGTACACCCCAAAACAAGCTCTGCCTTTTTCTTTGGAACACCATCACATTCCCTGCTTATAACTTAAGAGTGTAATCCATTATAACTCCTAGCATGTGTTCTGAACTTTGTAACTGCTCTGACTGCACCTATTGATTTTAGACTTGTTGACACCAAGCCATTTCTTCAATTTATCAAGATGTCTTTGAATTACAGTTTTGTCTCTCAATGTGCTTGCAGCTAAACCCTTGTGTTTTGGTGTCACCCACAAGAGATGTAACTGTATTTGGTATTTCATTGTACAAGATACCAGTGAAAATAATATAAGAGCTGAGTGTAGAACTGGTCCCTGTAGATACCCACTTGAAATTTCCTAGCATTTCAGAGCATCTTTTAACAAGCTGTGCATTCCTACTACAGTCATCATATCAGGACTACCCTTTTCCAATACCCTGTGAGAAAGCAATGTTAGAAAATACCAGATTTTTTAATGAAAGATATATCCTATCTACCATTTTGCTCTGAATCACTTATCACAATCTGATAAAGAAGGGAATTGTACTACTTTGATGTGACTTATTTCCCATGTATATATCCACCTATATTTTAACTGTACTATTGTCTTCCATGAAGAAAATAGTTTCTTCTAAATAGATAATCTTAGACTATTTGTGGAGATTGATCCACCTATATTACTCGTATCTTAATTTTCCCATTTTTTAATTTTAGAAAGGGAGATTCCATGTTTATTCTTTACCAGTCTTCCACAAATTTGCCACATTACTCAGAGATTATTTTGGTTAGCTTCCTTAAGTACTCTAAAATGAACATCCTCTGTGGACTTTAATCTAGCCTAAATATTCTTTAAAGTGCTTGCTCTCTTTTCTGCTTCTCATGTTAAAATGATTTTGTTAAAAAATTTGGTCAGTGTAGACCTCAGAGAAGATGAAAAAGGTGACACTGAGATTTTTTATCTGCCAATGCCACTAGCTGTTTGCCTTCCCATTTTGTTAAAGATGTATCTTTCTTTTTCCTTGCAGTTATCTTTATTACCTAATACTTTTTATGCCACTTTCTACCTTTTAGATCTTATAAAATTTACATTCATGCTAACAAGTTAATTAATAACAAAGGCTGTTCTTCCTAAATAGCACCTGCTGTGTTCTGAGTGCATTGGCAAACTTCTCCTAATGCCAATCTTAGTTTGCCCTTATCTGGTTTAGAACAACCTCTCTTTCTGCAGCTCATACCAAGGCATTTTAGAAGATCTCAGYTTCTGGTGCCATGGTTTCACTGGGCAAATCGAGGAAGCCTGGTTATTGTTCCCACTGTCCCACAGCTCAGTGACTCCCTGCTCTCAGCGCTGCTCAGGCACTTGAGGTACCACAAGCACTGGTGGCTTTACACACACACTGTAATACATAGCATTGCTCTCGAAGCCATATCCTGCACAAAATAGTGATTATGTGAGTATCTTTTTATTTTCAATTTTAACACACATCTGGTTCTCTCTGGTCCTGTAGAAATTCACAGTGTAAATAAATATGAAATGGCAAACTGTTCAATACCTATATAATGATATATATTGACACTAATGACTTGTGTGACGTGATGCAGGAACTCATGGAGCAAATTACTCTTCAATTCCTATTGTAGTGATAGAACACCACTCATCTGGGGGTGAGAGATGGTTAAAAGAAAGGTAAACTAGAATTCAGTATGACAGATGGTGTAAAATGAAGAACTGTAGATTGTTCTTGCTTTTGCACTGCAGTAAGAGTGCAATAGAAAATTTCAAACATTACTAGTTTTAAGTCCAGTTAACTATTTACTACTAATAAAAATAGTTTCAGCTGATGCATCTGCCCTAGAACCCCTTGAAAGGTTTTTGTACTGCTACTGTATTTGTTTTCTCTATTTGAAACCAATTTTGTTTTCTGTGGTCCTCTTCTCCCCACCTTGAACCACAGGGAGAATATTCACTGACTGAACATGGAAGACAGAAAAAGTGGAAAATTTGTCATGCAGCAATTGTAAGGAATCTCTTTTTTAACAGCAAACTAGAAACTTCATTAAAGACTGAAGAACAGGATTTCTGTTCCCATTCCCACTTGCAAAAATTCCCATGGAAATTTCTGGACTTCTACTTAAAGGAAAATTATTTTAATTCCTCATGCTTTTTCTCCTGGAAATATACCCTTGATAGCTGAATGTTTGGTCTGACTGTTAAAGTATTTCTAAGTGTTACAATGTCCCTTAATTAAAAGACAGTCAAAGTCCCAGAATTTCTTAGGCCAATGGGTAGAGTACAAGTATGCATAGGTAAGAGGTGGACTGTTTTGTACAAAAAGATTCCTAGAGACAAAGGGGGAGGAAAGGCAGAGATGATAAGAAGATGGACTGACACTCTGCATTGTGCAAAGTGAAAAGAAAGAAAACTATCCCCTTCTTCCACTCAAAACCAACCCAAAATAAAAGTAAAATCAGAGACAAAGAAACACTGCCAGAAGTGTTTACTAGCGGTTTTTTAGTACTGTTTTCCAAAAATTATCTGTTCACTTTTTACATATCTGACTCAAAAGTCTCTTCTTATACTGTAAACAACGTATGTTTACATGTGGGTCCGTATGTAAGGCCTAGTGATATCAATAAACTTATGCTTCATGTGGAATTGCAGTCATACTATATAGACAATAAAATTAGGGATCCTTTTTCAAAGTAACCAGAAATTCTTAGCATTTGGCATTAATTGTTAGCATTTTCCACAGCTATAAATACAGTGAGTTTAGAGGTCTAATTCCTCATCTACCCATATCATAATTCCAGTCATATAATAATAGCTTGTTGTGCTAGCCCAAATCAAGTCTGTGTAAGTATAAAGTGTGTTGGTCACATATTCCATGAAGTTATGAATGGCATGTCCCTGCTTCCAGTCTGTTACTCCTGTGTGATTTGCCATAAAATAGCAAGTTTCATAACTGTAGAAGTGGATATATTTCAGAGAAAAGAAAAGTTATACAAATATAATTCTGTAAAGAAAGTTGGAATCTTGGGAGCACAGAAAGGGATGGCAGCGTTAGGAGTTATTTAAAGGGCTAAAGTCACAGTATCACAGATAGTGTAGACACTGCAGACTTCATAAATTATTATAATTTCAAAAACTTCTAAATATTTCATGAACTAAATTGTATAATCTGGCCAACATTTACTGTAAACCAAATAAGTAACTAAGCTGCCCATTAATTCAGACAGCAGAGTGTGATAATAAAACTGCTCTTAAAAATGGGAGTTGTTGTGAATGACTGCTTTTAATGTTTTAATAAGCATCATTAACTTCATATGAAAGGTTTATAAACATTTACTTTGCAAAACTTCTTTCCTAGTAATAGGATAGATTTCATTGCTTGTTCTTACAGAGGTTCCTTTCTTAAATCAAGGACTGAAAGTAGGCAATGTGCAGCCCAAACTTCACTGCAAACCTTCAGACCGTATGAAATATTATAAACCTCCCATTCCTGAGATCTAGTTCCAACACATGCCATAAGATGGTCACTTATATTCCACAGAGCTCACTTTGCTTTGGATATTTTCCTTCTTTGTCTATTGCACTTCAGGCAAAACCTTCCTTCTCCCCATATTTAATGGAATAAACCTATTAGCAGTCAATCATTAATTCCTAGGGGCTCAATTCGGTAAAGAAAAAATGACCTCCACAGTTTTCTGCTGTGAGATCTCCTGATGGCTGTGCAGCTGAAGAGTGATCAAAATAGCTTATGTGGAAATAATAAAAGGAATACACTGCAGTTACGTGGCACTTTCTTACTTAAGAATCTTCAAGTATTAATTAGTGAAACTTCACAACACCCATGTGAAGCAGGTACAGACCATGAATGCTTCATGAAAGGATAACCAAGATATATTGGATTGAAAAGTACTTCCAAGGGAAAACTGTAAATTGTTGCCAGACCAGGGATTAAAGTTGCTCAGGAAGTCATTTGGTCTGTCTATGCAGTTTCTCACACGGCACTGCATTTCTGCAACTCAAAGTTTTAACTGCACACAATTCTCTTTTTTTTTTCCCCTCTGCAATGAATCCCAGTTCTTCACTGCTCTTTCCTATGCCCYTTTCTTACCCACGTCCAGCTCAGCGTGGGTGCACTGCCCCTGATGAGCAGAGGAATGTCACCAAGTATGGTTGGTACAGAAGCCTGTATATCATATACCCAGCATTTCCTGACAAGTGTTATGGAAACAGGAAATTTCAAGGAACACTGGGTGCTTTGTGTGCTGGACTGGACTGGAAATAACACGACTACGTTTACTGTCAGAGAATTTCTAATGAAGTCATTGCTCTTGTTTGTTCCTTACAGCATGGTCTGTTACTGCTGGGGAGGCATTTTATCAGCTAATTAAAATTGGGCCAGGAGTGCATTTTGCTGGTACCGAGGACATGATCCTTTAAGAGATTTAAGAAATACTGGCAAAAATCGTGCTGCAGACAAACAAGGTACTTTTGTTGGTATTACTTATTTTGCTCACAACCCTCAGTATCAATTATACTGTCAAACTCATTTTTTTAGCCTGATTTCTAAAGAAAAGAGTAATGCAATCACACTACCAGCCTGTCTGTCAGTCCTGACCCTAATGATCTTGAACCTGCCAGCCAATTTCAGCCACATCTGACAATGCCTTCAGGATACAAGTCTCAAAAATCTTCCTCTCCTAGGAGCTTAATGAAAATCGGGAGTTGGTAGAGGAGAGAAAATGGCTGTATTATTCCTTTCTCTGAGGAAAAGAGATAGAGAAAGGAGGCTTTCTTTATTCAGCTGGCAGCAGCTAGTTGGGCAGTCACATGTTGTGCGGACTGCCTGATCAGCACGGCTTGCCAGTCAGCACAAATATCTGTACCCCAGGTTTGCAGAACAGAAAGCCAAAATATGTAAGAGGGACAGCAGGAAAGGGTGGGAGTGGCACAAAACTGCAGGAAGCAAAGGAAAAATGTGTGACATTGCAATAGGGGCTGATTTTAGGAACAAGAGGTGGAGGAGGGGTATGGACAGGGATTCAGGAAATGGAGGGGGGTAGATTGTAAGCATCTTTGGGAGAGGGGGAGGAAATGGGGCACTGGGTTTATGGGGGAAACCTGCAGATATTGTAGGCAGTGCTGCCATGGGCTGGCTTACTGAGTGGAGGAGATGTAGGTTAATTAAACCTGCTGCTTCTGGAATCATTTATTAAATTACCTGCAGCTTCTGCACTAGAAAGGTTGGCTGCTATATGCCTGGATAGCATATTGTTTAGGACAGGCTTTATGCAGGAGTGGCTTTGAAATACAAGAGGGGCATTAAAAGGACTGTGCTTTCTGCTTTTTTCTTGGTGGGCAAATAGGCAATGAGTCAGTTCAGCTAAGGAGAATGATTTAGTGATTGATCTAAGTGTCAGGTTTGAAATCACTGCTGTAGACTCCTTGAAGTTACAAGGTCATCTCAGCCCTTCATCGTTCCAAGGAAGAAAAATTAAGTGCCATGCAGTTACCACATCTGGTCCAGGCCTTTAAAACTGAAAGCATATTTGTTCTACACGGATTTGAAAGAATCTGAGGAACCTGCTTGCATTTTCACACCCCCTAGTGCTATGTAGCAACTTGCACAACACAGATTTGTGTGTTTACCTCCATCCAACTGATAAAATATATTACAGCTAAATAAAATATATATAGATATATATTACAAAAAGATCTATAATATAGGTTACAATATGAATGAGCATACATTTTGCACTGAAAAATCAGAGAACACTGTTAATCCCAGTGCTAAGTATTAGTTCTCTCACTCTGTGTGAACATATTTTTAGACCACTGACAATTCATCCCTGCTGTGGTACACACATGAAATTCTCCCCTTCTCTTACTTCTTTACTCAGAGTAACAGTGTAATGTTTGAGTCAAATATCAACATAAATTAATTTATGACAAGCTCTGTGCCACATTGGCCATCAGAGTGATTCAGCTGAAGCTAACATGATCACAGGGAGTTTTGTCTGAATTTCACCCACACCCACATATTTAGGTTTTCATGAACTGCCATGTTCAGAGAGAATATCTTGACTGAAAACACCCAAACAGCATTTGTTGATGAGCTCTGCACTGACTCTGTGTCAGTGTGAGCTGTTCACTGGCCAAACATGAAGTCTAAACAAGTCTCTGATTACGGAAGGTTACCTTGCCACTGTCTGTTCTTGCTTCTAGTTTGTACAGTACACAGGGTGCAGTGGGGTCCTCCTCCACGGCTGAGGCTACCATGTACTGCAGAAACTGTACCTGCACTACAGCACTAATAATAAACATCGGCCTCCAGAACTGTCAGTGCATCAGCTTTCCATCCCAGCAGTGCATTCACTGGTGTCAGATTCTCATTTTTAGAGAAAGAAGTCAGATTCAACCATTTCACACTGAAAACTAATAAAAAAGAAATAACCCAAAGTGGAAAAATTAATTTCATGCCACTTTTAAAATAAACTTAACAGAACAGAGTAAACCAAGTAATAGCTACTTGTGTTTTCTGTAAGCTACTTTGACAAGAAATCAAATCAAGTCAGGGAAGCATGTTTCTCCAATATTGAGAATGTAGCTATAATAACTGTTACATTAGCTAACACAAATTGAGAAAGCCTCCAAATCTGTGACTTGTCTCCACATGTCAAAAGGAGCATCTGGTCCTGTGATTTGCTGAGAATGAAAAATACAGCTTAGTGTAGGGGGAGGGCTGTAAGTGACTTCTGAACAAAAGACACAGCTATCTGAGTGCAGAAGGTGTCTGGTTTAAGTTCAGTTTAATCTTTGCTCTGTTGCCTTCTTTGTTTGAATGTATCCCTTCAGACGGGGGAGGTGGAAAAAAAGTCTAAAAGAAAGGAACATCAGGTACTGTTGAAACTCATTTAAACTGCAATCTGCAATAGGTATGGACTTAGATTGCTGACAGAATTACAGCATCTGAGGGGCCCAGAGAGAGGGGCCTTAGCAAAAATGTGTGTGCTTTCGATCACAGATAAGGCTTGACTTTTTTCTTACATGGTCTGTGCTCTGTGTGAAGGCACTGCTCTTGAAAGACATAAACTAATGACAATGAGTTGGGCAAGGCACAGAGCAGACAAGGAATGTGCAAACTACACACACACAGCCCTGCAGGAAACCTGCACTGCTCCTGCTCTCTTCTAACCCAAAGGCGTATTGAGCTGGCCTGAGCTTCCCAGCTCTCCCTCTGTGGGTAATACCCTATGAGAACTTTCACACAGAGTTTTATTCTCGAACAGCTAATGTACTTCCAGGTATTGCCAGTTTATCCACAGTTCAGTTATTGTCTCTGGATTTCAAATCTAATCTTGAACTATCTCTTTATATCCTTCCCAGTTTTGTATTACTTAAAACCTACATTTTAATATTGAACTATAATTTCTCTGCCTTTATAGGACTCCCATGGATAATGGTTATTGCTTGCTTTCATCCTGCTTTTCCCACTTATCTGCAAAACTCCTTCTCACCTTCCTGTTCTAGGCCACGGAGCTAGTTCTCATGTAAAACTTTCCTCTTTGCTTCAACCAAGGACTGGCTGACCCTGTTCATCTTTCTCTTTCGTTTAGCTTGCAAAAATCATGCTTGCTTGCATTTTTTTTCTCTTTGAAAACTTAGTTTTCTTTCCTTGTCCTTGACTCAAACTTTCTTTTGAGATGTTTCTCTACTTGTGCAAAGCTGAACTGTGATGGAACCAGGTCTGCAGAAGTGGTTTTATTCACTCCCTCACTTTGTGAAGGAAGAAGACATCTCTGTCGCTCACGGGAAATGTAGAAACATCCCATATGAAATATGAAAGAGGAATGCATCTTTCAAGGAAAAAGAGACTGCAGAGTCTCTGCCAAGAAGTCGGAGTATGTGGAAAGCCCTAAAAAGATGGATGCAGTTTGTTTCTTCAGTAAAGAACACCTTCAGTTTTACAAACATGGACTCTTCTCATGCTATTTTCCAAGGGAAAATTAGGAAAAATGTGGCAAGGTATGTACTTACTAATTTTCAAAATCCTCTTAGCATACCATACAACTGCCTATCCCTGCATTTTCCAGCATACCCAATCTCCTCTAATTTAATATGTTTTTGACTCAAAAGTAAACTCCAAATAAAATAAATATATGCATTCTTTTTCTGCTCTCCTCATCTGGTTATCTGCCCCTTTTCACATGGTCTTGGAGGTCAACCATCAAGACTTCCAAGTTCAGCCGTAGCCTAGCTTGTGATAAGTATTTATTCCCTGCAGCAAGTGCAAGGGCTAATACTGAAGTGTTTTTAGACTGAGAGAGACTTGGAAGATGCTAGAAACCCTTCAGTAATTTGTATGGGTTGTTTCACTCAACTTTGCTCCCAGTATCCACAATCTTAAACATCCAATTGTTTTTGTTAAATGTGCGCCTGTACTGTTTATCTGTGTTGTAATTCATACTGGTTTCAAGTAAGAAACCATCCAAAAGAGGGGACAGAAAGGAATACACATCAAATCTTTAGCTGGTGAAAATACCTGTGGATTTACTGAAGCTTTACTGAAGCTGATGAAGCCAGGTTAATTTACTCCACATCAGGATCTAGACCACAGTCACGCAGGCCATTCTCCAGCCGAATGGCACTGAAATCCAAGTGTTTCTGGATGTGCTTTGATATGGACAGGAACATATTTTATGTGCAGTGAAAATATCATTTGACTTGAGCAAAAAGCACACATAATGCTTCTGAGTTTAGATGTGAAACCACTTTGTGGCCTCATTTAGGTAGATTTATTTAACTGCTGACTCCTTTCCTATACATTCAGTCTAATACTATAAAAATCCAGCCCGTCTTATTGAAAGAGTTGATGCCCTCCAAAAATACCTGAAAATAAAAAAAATTAAGAAGTTCTCCCCTCCTCCTAAAGAAAATAGAAAATGTAGCCTATTTTTTAGAGATTATTTTTCAGTCAGTTCTACTCATTGCTTTTATAGCACCCTGTGTGAATAGTAAATTTTATAACAGATGATTGTTGGCCTGTGTCTGTTTTAAGGAGAAAAGATAGTGCAATCTAACCTCCAGTAAGTTAGTAAACATCTTTATGCAGAGAAATAAGACAATGGAAAGTAGAAAAATTCAATGGAGTGATCGTTCTTGGTACATTTTAGATATGTATTACTTTGTCTATACATTGCCTTCAAAGAGAGCATGAACAATTACCCTATGTATAAGGCTCTGTGAGTAGCTGGTATTCTTACACCAGCATTTTATTAATAAGTCAACATAATTTAGAAATAAGGCTATTTGTTTCAATATAGTCCCTTCTTTCTGATACTGCCTGGACGAGCACACTTTCACCCAAAGAAGTGACCACTGAAAAAGCAGTGTCAGCTCTCCGATAAAATGTGCAACAAGCCAGGTTGTTCCACGATGCCACAGGATGCTCCCTGTGCTGCACAAAGTGCTCTTCTGGCTGGGGACAGCTGGTCAGAGCATGGGAGTCCAGATAGTGAAAAGCATCCAAGTGAGACCTGAGATAAAGTATAAGTCCTCACCTCAGGTACTTCAGCCCTGTGTTCATCACAGCAGTTAAGCACAGAAGTAAGGTGAACATGAAATTAAGGTGAAATGTCTCTCATCTTGAAGCCAGTGTCAGTTTTGCCATTCCTTGAGTAAGGACAATATTTCATCCCAAAATATACTTGAAGTTTAGTAGATACTGAAATAATTTTCTGAATACTTTCCTTTTCAGGCAAATGCAAATCCTTCTTTTTAGATTTTTTTATTCCCAATAGAAGAACTATTTCTGCAGCCTCAGATTCATGATACTGCTTTTCTCATTTTCTGGAGAGTTCACATTTATCTGGAAAGTAGCTAGTACTGAGACTAATGAGAAACATCTGAGAAATGCTGCTTTCTTATCACAGTAGAGCCAAAAAACCTTGAACAAAATAAATGAGCTCCTTTTTTGGGTATGGAGTGTCCTCTTTTATAGGAACTGTTTCTCATTTTATGTGTTGAATGGAGCCAGTCAAAAAATCCAAACAGATAATTTTCTAGTTTTCTATATATCTATTATTTGCCATTTTTGAAACAATCAGTTAACTGTTAGTTTATTGGAGATAATCTTGGGAAACCTACAGAAATTTATTCTAAAAAAGTAATAATTCAAAAAGTGGTCCTAAAAATGGCTTAAGAACTACTTCATCTTTCCGTAATCAGTAACGCTGTATTAAAAATGTTGAGTGATCAAATCAGAAGCCAGAAACACAAAACTATTTGACTTATAAGACCAAAAAAAGAGAGAAAATTATAAATAGCCCACATGTAGAAATAACTTTTATGACCTGCTTAATAAATATAAATAATAAACATACAGAACCTAAAAGTGCAGAGAGGTATTTTAATATAATTTATTTGTAATCCATGGATCAAACAAAATGCAAAGAATGCTGAAAATTAACATTTTCTTCATTAATCCATCTGATAATTTGAGAGAGAGCTAGTAATCACTCTTTCAATATGCAAGTAAAAAGTAAATAGATTCATACGAGTAGTCACTGTAGCCTCCTCATTGCCAGAGCAACAATATCAATTAAATATCTAAAATTATGGAAGTTAAACAAAATAAGAAAAATGCTATTTCCAACATTTCCACTTCACTATTTCCAGCCCACATGTTCCTGTTACCTCAGATCAATTTCTTTCTCCTTTAATTCAAACAATGTACATCATTATGCAGTTCCCATACTATTATGCTGCTCGAATTATTCTTTTAAAACTGAAGTTCCACTAGAGCACATGCTAAAATAACCTCCTTAATCAAGAGTGACCCAGCCTGATCTTGCATGCTGGGGTAGACCTAACCTGCACTCCAAAGGATGGCCAGACCTGCACAGCATTGCCGTACATTCTGGGATGCTGGAACGCTCCAATGCAGCAGCAGCTCCCACCTTCCCTGCACACCGTGGCTGGGCACGAGGTGGTCTCTGGGCTGCACAGGGAGCAGGCAGGCAGAGGCTCTGTGTGTCCCCAGCCCCTAGCAGGGGTCAGGACTCTCCCCTGGCTTCCTACTCGTTCCCTTGTACTCCTGACATGACTACTGCAGAACCAGTGCCTTTCATTGCACCAACCAGATCTTCTATGGCAGAATTGTGACCTTGTTTACTAATTAGAGAATCAGCAGATTCAATATTTTGAGTGGGAAGCACTAAATACTTAATGTAGAGGAATCTTTAATGGTATGTACTCAGAATAATTTTCAAATAGGTTTTGAGACATTTACTTCTATTACTACAATTAAAAAAAATGTATTTTTATATTGCATTCTTTTATGCAAAAAACTACTTCTGTACTCAAACTAGTTAATGCTAAAACCAGAGGAATTTGGAAAAAATCGGTGAGATGTGCTCTGTAGCTTTCAGTGCAAAACCAGTGACGTTCCTACTGAGCTCAGTGGAGATTGTTCTTGCTAGTCTACAAAACTTGTCCCCTATTAACCAGTTGGCTTTACAATATAGTTAATAACAAATACTGCTCTTTGAAAAAGTCTTAACTGTAGAAAATTTCCAAGATTTTTAAATAATTTATAGTTTTCTTATACTTATTATTAAAATTTCATATTTATAACACCCAACCTTTTCACCCCACTGCAGGTTCAAATTCCTCTGTCCCACACTGTACCTACATATATATATAAGCCTAAAGGCTTCCTCCTGAGCATAGCCGGAGGCCATTGCTGTCCATACAGTTGACTGAAATCAATCAGAGGTTGTGTGATTCCCATTTTTTCAGCAACTATATTTAATTTCTCTGGAAAACAACAAAGATTTTAATTTTATATCTTCAAGTCTCTGTGGCCATTGATTTGTCAGTAGAATGGAATGCAAAAGGCTATCAAGCTCTGGCAGCTGAACTGCAGTGGTGATGAAAGGTTGCCCTGCTTTTACTCTTTATTACACCACTCACTACCTTTCCAATGATGATTTGTCTGCACTATCATTTTTATTAGCTTTGGTGCAAAACAAAGAATACTTTTCTCAGGTCATAGTTAGAATGGAGAAGAAAAGTAATCCTTTCATTTCCATCAAGGAGTTTCCATAATAGAAATAGCTGAGGAGGAAAATCCTTCCAATTTAATTTCTATTTAATCTCTTTTCTGGCTATATGACACTTAAAATATAAATGATAGCCAAGGTTAAGGATAAATTAAGCAAGATGAAAACAGGAGACAGGACAAAAGGCAACTCTTCACCATGTTCTTATCAAGATGTTCTGTGCATAAATATTGTGACTATCCCTTAAAACTTGATCAGTTTTCAATAAAAACCCCTCATATATTCTGAAACACTCAGTAGTTAGTGTTACATATATGGTAGAACATATGCTTATGTATACTTTTCATACAACAGTAGCAAGAGAAAGAGTTGGGAAATCATTCATAGTTGTTGCAAGTAGTCCATGTCCATAGGGATCAGTAATAGTCTCCCTGCCTGGAGCTTAAGCCAAAATTGTTTTTTATTTCACTCTGCATCTCCTCCAAATCAGAGTCTCTTACTGAGCACTTGAGGAATGTAACAAAGACATAGATTTTGGATTGATTTGTAGACTAAAATTGCTTCCAACTCTGAAAAGGTCTTCATTTCTTACTTTATTTATGGACTTTTGGGGAGTGGGCAGGGACATTGTGCTCAGTATGAGAAGGAGGAATGATGGAAAAAACCTACTCCACATAGAGGTATTAACAGAGCTTGACACTTGGGGTCTGTGGCCTGGGTATTCACTGACGCTGTGATACAAAGATGCAGACATACGGGTTTAAGGTCTGCTAGGCTAACGTAGATAAAGCACTCAGTCGTGTCAGGATGAACTCACTGGCAACTCTACTCAGGAGAGCAATCCCAGCGAATGCAATGGACCTGCTCAGAGGAGTAAAGCTACCACAACACTGTTGCTGGGCTCAGACCCACACAGCAGCAAGATTGCCATGTAAAATAGCTGGTAGGACAGAGGCACATGTGCTCAGCTACAACTGATAGTGCTTAATGAAGACCATGTGTATTAATAGGCCTGAGCACAGGAAATGAGAGATTTCCCCCTGCACTTCTAATGATGTCTAAGAGCAAGTTCTGTGTAAAGAAACATTTTTTTAGGAAATAGCTGACTGACTGGAATCCTTAAGAAAAAAAAGAGACAGATTTCCATTACTTTTTTTCTTGGATTAGAGTTAGTCTTCGTTTATACTGCCTTCCCAGATTTCTTGAAATTGTTTTCCAGACATTCCCACAGTGCTAATGTCAGACCAATATCTAATAGCTTTTTCCTGAAGGCTGATATTCTAACACAATATCTTTCAGCTCAAAGGGCATAAGCCAATTACGGTTTTCTCCCAGCCAACGCTCGGGACACACAGAGAAGCCTTCCTGCTTCTGATTAATAGCAGATACAGGTTTTGTAATGGATTGAGACAAAAGTTTCCAAGTGCTAACAAGTTTTTGTGACACGTTACTGATGTACATGTTTAAGCTACAGAACCTGATCCATGCAATTAGCTTATAATGAAAATTCTTGAGCAGTCCAGGTTTAGTAGTACAGAAAATTACATTTGTTGCTATTCATAGTTAATTATTGAACAGAATTTGGAATGTTTATTCTTGTACAATTGCCTGTTGTCACAAGCAAAACTTCAAGTGTAGTCATAATTTTTTGCTGTTATTATTTTATTGCTCTATCAACATAACTTGATTTTCTTGAGATGTGTCACTGCACTACCAGGAATTAGATATAATTATATTAGGAAAAAAACCACAGCAAGTTATTCCCAATAGCTTATTTATTAGACAACACATCAAATTTCACTAGCAAATAAGACAACTTATTTTGGTTAAGCAAGGCTGTGCACAGTATTTATAACCCCACTACATATGCAATTTTAGCATACCTGCTAATAAAGAGATCTTGAGGGAATCCAAAAGCCTGTGTAGCACATTCTCACATATAAAGTGCCATCTATCTTGGAATACTATCATCTGTATTAAGATAGTCTGATACTTGTGGTCTGCCTTTCATACCAGATTAACCAAGCTTTGTCTCAGAATATTTCTAAGAGGTCCAAGAATTTCATGCATGATCCTAGCCTAAATMAGGAGTAATGTAGCTTTGCTCTTCAGACTGTTTTTATGGCTCTATGTACTTCACATGTTTAATACATTGCAAATAGCAGGAGACAATTTCTGTGAAAAATGCTATCTTATCACATGACTCTTCATAGAGCTTGTACTGTAAACCCAATTGCTCCTTGAAGATGTTTTATGTTATCTTCAGGAGTTAGAATAGACATGAAATCTATATAGCAAAAATGATGGAATGCAGTTTATTTTAAAATCTGTTAGAAAGCTACCAACTGTCACAAAGAAAAGCTGAATCAAACATGGTGATCTTCAATTTTCTGTTGCCAGCCTTTAGAAAAACAGTTTTGAAGCTACTTCATTCAAGTATTTGGCCATGCCAGCCTCAGTCTATATTGCTATGCAAAGTTCCCAATAGCTCTTGGCTTATGTGATTGCCATGCTACCCCAAATAAATGGTTGCTCAAATGTATTACAATTCTTAATCTGATTTTTCTTCCCTGCCTTAAAAGGAGTATCCAGCCCTTTCTTGATACCTTATCCTCCACATTAGCTTCAGATCTGGGCAGGGAAGCTATCCAGTTTTCTTTGTAAAAGTGAACCTTCAGAAGCATGCAGATTTGTTCTTTTCTGGACAATTCACAGTTATTCATTTCACAAGAAAATGCTTGGCATGGTTTGTCGAAATACTTTTTCAGAAAGAGCGTTTTCTTAAGAAAAGAAATAATTTTGTCCAAACTTCTGAACAGTGGTCATTTATGGCACCGACTGAAGGACCTCTGTATTTTTAGGTTTATACCATTGATAGGAAGATCTCCATATTTTTAGGATGTTGCTGCCAGATACAACCAGATATTGTTGAACTGTTCACCAACATAATTCCCAGGTGGATCCTAGAGGAATTTCTTCAGAGATATTTACYGAATATGTTCCAAGACTTTGAGACCGGTTCCTGCAAATGAGCAAGCCTGGAATAAGCAAAGCCCCAGTTTTCACAGGATTATCTTGTAGCCTGTCCTCATATTTCTACAAGACTTTAAAAGCATAAAAATGATGCAATAATGCATCAAAATGATCAAAAGAAGATAACTGCTCAAAATGTAGACAATTTTAAATGAAGGTTCAAAAATAATGCCTTTTCAAATTTCCAATTTTTAGTATTCATGCAATTCAGTTACAACAAATCTTTTATTTGTTGTATATTTTATATATGTATTATATTTTATTGTTTTTAAGATACTATGGAAAAGATAATACTTTGTTGTGGCAAAAAATMCACATTTTCAGTACAATAAGGACTTCTATGTTGCTTTTGCTAGCATTTGCATATGATTTAAACTAGGATGGTAAAATAATGTCTGTAGAAACTTTTTTTATTGATGCATTTTAGCACAGATATTCAGTTCGGAACATGAAAATATTTTTAATGGAAAATGTTCCATTTAAAGTACTACAATTAATTTTCATGGACCACTGTTTATGTACGCATGAGTAAGCCCAAATCTAACACAAAGCAAAAGATTTTTTCGATAATTTCCATTGGAAATAGTCTGAGTTTTTCATACTGCTCAGAAAACTCCAAATTTATAAAGAAAATCTTCCCAAATAAGGCAGGCAGATGGGTGGTATCCCTGTACTCCTATTATGTGAGAAACCTGTGCATTTTGACAAATATTTTTGCAGTAGATTAAACCTGGGTGGCTGCAGTATCAAAATGCTTCTCGCTGCCACTCACACTTCCTTTCCGGAGYACACTGGCTCCAAAAATCACGGGGAGAGCAGGATTTGCCCTCACATCCTGTGCTGTGCTGCTTTCCAGGGAGGCTGCCGGCCTTGGAGTGGCCCCTCCCAGCTCASGGAGCAGGACCCGGCATCAGAGATTTTTGCGATGGTCACACAGGGCCAGGGAAAGGAAAACGATTTGTATTTCTGGAGGCTGGCAGTTTTGTATTTTATAATGCCCACATTCGGCTTCAAACAAATACTTGCTTGTGTTGTTAAAGCAGAGGTAGTGTTCAGGCAAGCAGCAGCCGTGAACTCGTTGCCTGGATTTCAGGAGTAGTTTTAAGAAGCTAAATCAATTTATTTATTCACAGGAAGGAGAAAATAACACTGCAAGAATTGTGATTATTGCTATGTATTTGGAACTACCAACATCATCATAAATTCTCTACCCAAAATGGGAACGTTAATGTTTAAATTTAAAAAAAAAAAATCCTAATACTGCAATTAAAAAAAGAACTACTTTTCTTATTTTTCTTGCGAGAGCTAGAATCAAAGAGCCATTGCAGTTTTTCAGATGCTTTTGCCAAGTGTGATCCTAGCATAGGTAAGATGGTCTGAACACAAAGACTCGCAGCATGTGGAGAAATGAGAAAAATACATCAGTTATATCTCTGAATTTCTTCCAGTGGTCACACTGTGTCCTCATTTCATATAAATTATTTGATCCATGTTTGAAAAGGGCATTGAAGGTCTTAAATTAAGATAGCAAGAGAGGAGGAAAGTTGATTTCCTAATGGATATTTGCCAGTCTTTTGCTCTACCCTACTTCCTAAATTGCAATTTCCTTTTATAGTGAATGTTGCTAACTGCAATTCGGCCAGTCAAAATGACTTCAAAGTGTATTTGTTAACTGGAATATAAATCTGATGAAATGTCTTGGAATGTTTAGTTGTTTTTAAAGTATCCAGGTTTAAATCTCCTGAACAGTCTCTCAGGTTCAATTTTCTAACAAGTTATTTATAACACTTTCATTTGTATTCTGACTTCTTAAAAAAGTTTTTATGAGGCTCACATAACTTTATGTGACTTTTATTTCTTACTCTTCCTGCACAGGACACAGCTCTGCATTTATCTTTTGCAGTGTCCTGGTCTATAACTGAGCAAGCAAGTGGGGATCCAAGTCTGACCACACAGCCCTGTCACTGGTCCTGACCGCGGGAGCTGGTTCAGGCAGCACGTGGGCCAGCCGGCCCAAGGTGATGCAAAAAGAACCACCAACGTTCATTGTAGGTGTGACGTACTTTTTTCAAATTTTTTAGGTGCCAGAGATGTGTGTGAGTGTGCATGTACATACACCCATGGGACACGCTAGAGATAATAAGATAGCAGCAGCCCAGAAGTTGAGTCTGTGTTGTTTCTTGCTCCAGCTCCGGAGACCCGGGCTGTTCCTCAAATCCATCACTGACTGGAAGGTTAGCCTGGGCAGACAGATCCCCCCTTGCACACTTTACTTGGAGGCAGCAGGAAGAAGAGGTGCACCTACTTCCACACGCTGACCCCATTGCCCACTGGGAGGGTCATTGCCCTCAGACAGAGCTCTGCATAGTCTGGGGCTGACCCCCTCCAAAACCCTATATCTCTTAGTCATTTTAACGACAGTAAACCCAGATAATCTTGAACATGATGGCAATTAAAAATTAGCTCACAGCCTTGCCTAAAGTACGGATCTGCAGTTAGCAAAGGAAACTTACAGTTGCTTATTGGTTTCTAAATGAGAAAATAGATGGTATGCCAAAATATTCAGCAGGCTGAAATCAATTTGTACTTTTGCAGCGTAAGTGGAAAAAAGCCATCCTCAGATCACCTTCTACATGGGCAATAGAGCTCTCGCAAAGCCTGAGGCAGACAAATCCTGCAGTTCCATGGAAGCAGCAAGGAAAGGGCCTCAGGACACTAGGTGCCAGGGAGAATGATTCTCAAGTTTAGATTTCAAGATATCGTACACTCTTTTTTAGGTGGATGACACTGTCCAGCCTGAAGAATTAAGAAATGTGTCATTCACTGGAAACAAGGTAGTAGCATATAAAGCTAATGAGAAATAATATGAATAATACCATGACTGTGAACTATACCTCATGCTTCACGTGGAACCACTGGGATAAGATCACTTAAAACTGTAGGCAACAGCTTGCTTTCAAGTGTTTGGCTGTAGCAAAAAGGAAGAGTAAAGGGCTGACATGTTAGACAGGAATCTAGCTCCTATGAATGCCCTGGCATAAGGCAATTTTGGTGCTGGCCTTTGGTCTGCCTCCCACAGTCTACACCCACTTCCAGTAGAGTGGCTAACTGAAAGAGAGACRTACTTTTTGCTGCTTTACATTTCTGAAAAAACCTGAAGGACCAGAGTTGAGTGGACAACATTTTAGTTAATACTTCGCGCCATGCAGAAGTTTCTGAAATGCCAGTCCGCTGGGCTGGCTCCAGGTGCCAGCAGGGGGACTGGCAGAGGAACCCTGGCACCTGGCTCCAGTTGTTTAAAATTGTTGAAAATGCTCGGTGCATTTTCATGACATTTTCCAGGCCGGGCTGCAGCAGGAGAACAGGAAGCAGAACATGTGCCACTGCAAAGCTCAGCGTTAGCTTACCTCAAGCCAGCAGCTTGAGCTGAGGCCCGGAACTTTCTACTAAATAGTTAAACTACAAGCACTAAATTCCTTCTCCTGAAAGTAAAGGGAAGTATCGGGTAGAGAGGCAGATTGTAAAACTGAGGTCAATAGACCTTAAAGTTCATTGGCAAGATCTCTGAAAGCATATTGCCAGAGCTACGGCTAGTCAGACAACAACAAGTCATGGAGCTACATAAAACTCACCTCTAGCATGTTATTTGTACACTCACTGCATTAATTAAAAAGACAACCCTGCCTCTAGTAGGATGCAATGCTTGAAATTAAAATAAGGATGTATATGATGGCATTTCACCTTTCAATTTGTTATGGTTCTAAACAAATAATTAGGTTTCTTACCCCAAAGAAGTGTATTTTCAATGATGTTTTAGWTGGTCTGTTTATAACTGAGCCCAAAAGACAGCTTGACTTCACTTTTTTTGCCAGTAGCTATTAAATGTATAAACCAGCATCCTAGAGACTTGCCCGCAAGTGGCTTTGTCCGTGCAGCTAAATGGAAAGCATTATTTGTTCTAGCTGCTGCTTGCAGATGCTTTCTTTGTGGTTTCACAGCCTGGTCATAAGGCAAACCTTTTTAATTTTTATTTTTTATTTTTACAGCTGTTTAATTGGGATAGTCCCCACTCTGGTATTTATTTGTGATGTTTATTTACACAGAAGGCTTTTAGGTTTGCAAAGGCAGAATTTTGCTGGTTGGAAGGGCCAGGTAGAATGTTTGTGCAGCTGGTCACCAGGTAACCCTCCCAAACACTTCTGGAGACCACTGGAATCAAGCACAAGGATCGAAATGGTGCTCTCCTCAGGACTGTTTTCACTGCAGCACAAGCTCTGATGTTTGCTCAATTTTGTTTGATGTCATGCAGACCCATAATTCTACTTTGAAAAGACAAAAACTGTGAAGCAGCAATTAACTTCCTTCAATAAGCACATTTTAAGCAGAAGAAAATTAACAGTTTTATTGCTGAGTGTGGCTGGGGAAAACTATGATGGTTTATTAATAAAATTTCAATATATGGTTAAAACCATGCAGTCAAAAATCCCAAATTAGACACCCGGGATGTTTAAAAAAGAAAAATTAAAAAATCAAAGTCATTCTCAAATAATGAATTTGAAGCTTTTCTTTGCTATGATATTAGAGACTTTAGGCTTAAATTACAACATGTTTTTGAGTTTTTCTCTCTCTGGTTGAGGCAGTTAAGAATATAAGCCTGATTCTCAGCACTAGATTTGTCTCCTGTCCCCAGGATTAGGCACAGCATGTATGTAATTAGCAGCCAGCCCTGCATGAGAAATGAGGTCCTGCATGAGAAGCAAGGCCTGGGGGTGCTGGCAGAGCGGGAGGAACCTTTCTGGAGGGCACTGTTCTAGTCTAA
Source organism: Amblyornis subalaris (assembly GCA_018881555.1). Classification (NCBI taxonomy): domain Eukaryota; kingdom Metazoa; phylum Chordata; class Aves; order Passeriformes; family Ptilonorhynchidae; genus Amblyornis; species Amblyornis subalaris. Next base: position 13,470,484 of record JACAXG010000003.1, on the reverse strand, counting down.
GTACCACTGGCTGTTGATAAAGATCTCTAAAGCTGGCAGTTCTGCAAACCTATGTGGAGCACTAACAAGAAAAGGTTTGAAGTTTATAGCAAAGTGTTGCAGAAAAAAAACCCCCAAAACAAACCAAACCAAAACCCCCAAAATCTCCAATCAATTACTGAACACGTTGAACACAATTTAATCTGGTTATGACCGTTTCCAGGTCTGGACATTCATGGCTCTGGCCTGTAGTAGAACTCATAAGAGAAATCCAGTTCTGTAAAATTCAACTCTCCCTTTCCCACTACCTTCATTATGCACTTTCTGTGAATGTTTGTTGTAATTCCAGCCTGTATGGATTTAAGCTACTTCAAACGCTCAAGGAACAGCTCATTTGGAAAGGACAAGTTCAACCAGTCTTGCTTTTAAAATTTACCAATGTTAACACACAATTTCAGAAGCAAAGTTGCAAATCAGCTTAGGCTGCCTCTGAAAGTTAACCAAACAGTTAGCAGTCCTCCCTGAGAATTTGAGATGAAAGAATGTTTAATAAAAGAGGAAGAACTAGATGCGTGTACTTGGAACAGAGAGATACATAACGCATATGGATACATGTTTCACACTGCTGATCCAGGAAAACAGGTACTGTTTAAAATGTGCACATGAACATCATGTGACGTATCTATGGCAGGGTTCTGCAGTTCCATTTAAACTGCACACTGTCTAGAATGAATCTTAGGTCTTAAAAGTGGGGTTATTGCAAGAGCTGCATTGTCAGGGATTCCCCAACATCTGATTTCTCCTAATGCTTAAGCATTTCTCGTGGTATGTTTTAGATCGCTGATTGAGGAAGATGATCAGCAAGTTGGTGCAGGACCAGGGGAGGTGTTAAAATGATACTGTGGGAGAACAGCCACAGCTTTTTTCTATGGCACCTACTACTTGCTCAGTCTTGTGAAGAAGATTTTGGGTTGTTTGTTTTCAAGGCAAAAAAGCGCCACATGAGGGGCACTTAATCAGAGGTTTGAAAAAACCCAATCATATACCTTCATGAGTAATAATATAAATAATCTGTAATRTAAAGGTGAAATTCTATATTTTTTCCCTCCTTTGAGCCTGGTGGAAGACATTCACTCCCAGAATCACTTGGGTGGGTTGGGTGTGTACCGTTGAAGAAAAATTGTTGAGATTTTTCAGCTAGTCACAAGCTTTCAAAAGCTGCAAATTTAGAAGAACATTTATTACCCTGGTCACCTCTAAGTAGGCTTGAAATTGGTTAAGCAACAGGTTTATTTGGAACCACGGGGAAGAAAAATAAATGTAAACAATATTTTCTTTTGTACCTTATAACAATGAAGAAGTACCAAGACAATACGATGCACATTTATCAGGCCTCTTATTTTTAATTTTTGTATTATGCTGAATTTCATTGTGCTTGACATGTTTACATTTTGTACTGCACCTGTAGCATTTCTCATTATCCCTCTCTGAAACCTGAATTGTCATAATCACTGCAATTCTGCACTAAGTGCAAGATAGCAAGTCTGTATATGGAAAACTGACTTAGAACAGAACTTACTCTATTGAACGTGTTTGTAGGCATGTGTGAGACAACAAAAGAGCAGGAAGGCCCTGTCCTTAAGGAACACATCAGTCACACCCCTCACCCTGAATAACCTAGATGGTGAATGTTATTTGGTCTAAACTTCTATTTTCTTTTGCTGCATCAATCACTGTGAGCCTTTTCCCTTTTTATCTTATAGTCACCTTCTGTCTTTTCATCCAGATATAACTTCAAATAATGGCTTCCACCAGGGATTTTTTCCTTTCTCTTTTTCAACATAGAGAAAGAAGTTAAACAAGGAAAGAAGGTTCTGAGCAAATCAATGAAGCTGAGATCAGCAGCTTTTAAAAACAAAACCCCCTATAGTACTGATACTAGTAGTTAGTGGTAACTTACCAATTTGTTTCCATTTCCATGGTAACTAGTCTAAGTGCCATGGTAACAAACCTAAACAAACATAAATATTATCTCTTCTCTGGTCTCAAAATTTTCACATTTATAGCTGTTTGATAAATAGCTACGCTAGCAGTTCCTCAACTATTGTTCACAAAGACATACTACAGTAAATAGACTCTAAGTGTGCCTACCAGAATTTGCAAGCAGTAGCAGTGCTTAATAAATAATATGTGATTATACATCCAGAATTGGTTTTATTTAGCAATATAGGTGCAAGTAACAGTAAGTAGGCATATGTCAATGAAACAGCATTTCAAGTAAGACAGGCTTTGTGAACTTACTGGCATGCCTTATCAGTTTGTTTGACAGTCTGAAAAACTAAAGCTATTTTCCATGTTGGTAATACCTGTCATAAATATATTATGTGATTAACTTATGATTGTAAGGAAAATAGATGCCTTTAAACATTATTATTCTAGTGGAAATTCATCTCAGAGTTCATGTAGGCACTTGGCTCTTTTCTTCTAGATTTCTTTCACAATGTTATATACATTATTATTTACCCACAATTCAATTTTTGTTTGGTAGCTTGATCACATCAAATCTTAACTTTGTAATACAAATATACCCTGCTGCTCTCTGCGCAGTGAGCTTCCCAGTATAGGCATCCTAGAGGCTTTGCAAGCAGCCAGTGCAGCTGGCTGGGGAAGCCTTGCCTGTCCCCTACAGTGACCAACGGAGCACTGCCCACCCTGCTGTGACCCAGCCTCGGGCTGCACGTTGCAGGTGAATGGGCTCCAAGCAGTGCCTCACCTGGGGGGACTGCACTGCCCTTCTCCATGGACTTGGATCAGCACTGCCAACTTCACGCAGTTGTCAGCACACTACACACACAGCTCATCTCACAGGTAAGCTTTGCACAGGATTCTGGTCAGTCAACTTGAGTTTAAAGTAAAGAGGAAGACAGCCCAAAATAGTGACTCTTTAGAAAAGCAGTTGAAATGCAGTAGTTCTTTCACTTATCTTGCCCTTAGAAATCCAGAAAGTCTGACTGCGTTCAAGAAGACAGGGATACACCCTGTTTTATGAGCCCCTGGGAATCTCTCCATCATAAAATAGTAAAATTGGTTTCCAGAGCTGGGAGGCTCTTGCCTGTTTGCCGTGTTCCAGTCTGCCATCACATGGGCTTGCTCAGCAACTCACAGCAAGCACAGACCAGACCTTAATGCTCAACCTTGTTCGTAAGTGATGTCTCCCCACACAAATTTGTTTTCCAAGGTAAAAGCTTGTCTTTAACTTTCGGGGTAGCCATCAACTAAACAGTATGAGTTTTCTGTTTCTGGCCATTCCATGATGGAATTCCACACAGAGTATGAAGAGTTCAATATTGATAGTAGAGTGTGGGATTTGATTAAAACACATGCTGAGACCTCATAGGCTCAGGCAGATTTACATTGCCTGGAGAAAACAGTTCCTAACCTGCGCAGAGGGAAAGGGCAGAAAACACTAGATCAAATATGTAAGTGAAGGCTCACATCTGCAATGTTTCTAATAGGATTGCTGAAACTACACAAAACACACCAGCCCTTGATCCCGGGCTTGTTTGGGTTGGAGGTCTAATGCAAAATCTGTTCTCAGCTCCAGTCAGCTGCTCCCTGGCTTTGGGCATGACCACAGCTTTGCATGACCTCATTTTATCTGGAACACGCTTTGGGTTCTACAGAAATACAGTCAGTCTTAAAATGACAGATTTCTTGCTTTAGATTTATATGTTTTTTGCAATGTCTGGTCCACCAAATGTCAGCAGGGAAAACTGATCACCAGGAAAACTGATCTTGTTGCCTGTCTTTCTTGAGCCATTCTTGAGCCAATTCATAGCTATTGGAGTTGCAATGGGAAATACATTTCTAGTGAGACAAACTATTATTTTTGCATAATGTGAGCTGATAGTCAATGACTGATACTCAGTGGTCAGTGGTGGTCACACACAAAAGAAAAGGCAATGGGCACAATTGAAACACATGAATTTCCATCTCGATAAAAAACTCCAAACCACAATTTAGGTATAGAACAGGTTGTCTAGAGATGTTGCAGTGTCTTCATCCCTGGATGAAGATGATACTCAAAACTGACTGGTCACAGTCATGGGCAGCCTGCTGTAACTAGGTGACCCTGCTTGAATGGGGGGGTTGGACCAGTGATCTCAGAAGGACCTTGCCAACCTCAACTATTCTGTGATCTCTGTTTCTGTGCCAAATACTGTGCAAAGATAAACCAGGAAAGGAGTCATCAACCCTCAGTGAGGCCTTATCTCCTCGATTTTCTGTAGTCAAACATGATGTGGGTCACACTATAGTCCTTCTCGATCCTATTCTTAATTTGTTGATAGAGAAGTCAAAATCCACTGGGACTTCCAAGACAGACGTTTGCAGTGAAGAGCATATTAGTGTCTCAAGACAACTATTTTTTTTTCAAAAAGTTCCTAAATTCCATGCCCTACAAGACAGGTATAGTCACCTAAAGACATCTGTTCTTTGCAGATGTTTTCAGACTTAGAACCGTAAGTATGACTGGAATGCAAAAATTTCTCAACAGTGAATTGCATCTCAAAGGGATACAACTGGAGGCTCTATTTGCTATTCTTTGAAGACTGAAGCTTACTTCAACAATACATCTTAGATTGGGAAACTTTCCCTTAGTTTGCCAGCTTTTGTTTTTATTACCCTTTGTTTTTGCTGCTCTTTGTCAGCTAACACCTCAAGAAAGTTTCAGCACCCAAACATAAGATTGATCCTTTTCTCAAATCCAAGTTAATAGGTGCAAAGATAAAATCCTAGGCAGACCAAGAGATCGTTGATGAACAAAAATAAGATATTTGAATAATTTGTAATCCTTTTTTCCCTTTAATCTGGAAATTGAAAAAAATATTTTTAAGTGGCCTAGCTAATGTCTCCAGATATTTGGTAGAAAAATGCATACGTTTGATTTGTCTCTAATGCAAGCAGTCCTGTTTTTCTGGATTCTGGCCTGTACATGCACAAGAGTGCGCTCTGATGAGCTCAAAGACAGGAAGTGAGGTATTTGCTTAATAAAATGCTTTAAAACAAACCAGAAAATCCGACACACTGACCATGTGCAGAGGTTTGTTCTCCAAGTGTATTGTTCAGGCTCTCAAAAAATAAAACTATTGTTACAAAGGTGTTTAAGTATCACTATCTGCAGTTTGAAGAAAAAAATATCTTTTATGGAGTGGAACACTGCAAAGAACTAAAAGGATTTGATTTAATTTTTTTTATATTAGAAGCAGTCCATATTTTACACAAGTTAGCCATAAAGAATTATTTTTTTGTTAAATTATAATGTCGCATCAGTTAAGTGCAGTTTACTCAGATGATTTTACTGTCACTAAATTGATAGTAAAATTATGAAACCAAAAACCTAATCTGAAAAACTTCCTGTCAGCTGATGTTAGCAGACAGCGCTAATTGCAACAGCTACAGCTTAATTTTACAAAAATCTGACCAAATTCACATTCTTTTGAGCAAGCAAGTAGTAGAACCTCCAGTTCCACTCAGGTTGCAAGTGAGCAATGAGTAGAAGACAACCACACAGTTCTAAGGCCTTGCAGTGTGAAAACAGTAGTAACAGTAACCCTATAACTCCCAGACAATGTGTCAGATTCACTTATTTTTCTTAATAGCCTGGTGAACATAATAGAGCAATGAGCAATTGTACACCACCATTTACTACCTTGGTACTACCTTTTGCTCTTTGTACATCTATTAGTCATTAATATTTTTACCTAAACTCTGATATCTGAAAAATCAATAACCATCCTTAAAAATAATAATAAATGTGAAACTGAGAAGAAATTAGCAAAGGGTACTTCATATAAAGCCTGGGTATTAAAGAATTAAGGCATTTTGAACAAAGAGAAACGGAGAGTAAGTAAACTAAGAAATGTTAGAAATAGAAAATTTGAGACCAATTGTGTTGGTTTTGCAGGGCCTAGTTTTTGGTAACAGAGGGGAGTTTGGCCAGTGTCAAACCACGACACCAATATTGTAGTGGTCTTACAGACTTACAGGGAAATTAAGACACTTCTCACAACCAGAAGTCCTAGGACAGAAATTTACTCCAAACAGGAAATTTTTATGTTGGTATTTCAAGGTATACATTTTCTTGAAATTCCTAGCTTTGATATTTTTATTTTCAGTCTCCTAGTAACTGAAGTTCAGCTAAGGAGGGTAGCTTTTCCTATGCACCATTATTGCCATTAGCTGTGTATTTCTATCCATTACCGGGAAATCTGAACCCTGGAAGAACCAAACCTGGACCCCGGAAAAAGAGAGGAGGACCTGCACTCTGGCAGTGGGATCTGTCTCCTGTCCCATGGCACTGTGGGTTCTGTGTTTTCATTCCTCTGTTCTGGAGTCCCTCTTATTGCATAGTTCTTTTCTATTGCTAGGGCAGGAATGAATAACACTCAAAATAAACACTTATTCATTATTCATCATTTCACCTGCCTTTTGGCATCGATATAATATGGTAATATAAGGTTTTGGTGAGGGTTCACTGACACAAAGATGAGACACATTATTTTGAACAGTGGTTTGTATTTTATGTACAAATATTACCAGAAGCAGCTTTCTCTTTGTGCCCACCACACCACTGAAAACAAAAAGGACTTTACTCTCTTAAGAACTGGATGTATAAAAAGAACCCTGTTAGTGGGAGCATGTTGTACTGAAGTGTGTTTCTGCTGACAAGGTACAAGGTATTACAGTCTGACCCCTCATAGAAACACATTTCCCCAGCAAATACACAAACTGTTTACAATGGCAGTGATAAAGCATTTCACGCTCGTCTCCTGCCTTCCTGCTTAGACCAGAAGCCAAAAAAAAAAAGCTGAGGCTCCTGGATATTTCGGTAGTCTGGAAAAAAATGACCATAGGAGGCAGAGGTCCACCTTAATAAACTGAGTCAAAGGCTGTGTTGGACACTTTTGTCCTTGTCAAGTTTGTACTTTATAGTTTGCAGACTTGGGTTGTTCCAGTAAGGGTTTATTCCTGGGGATTACTGCAGTCATTCTAATTGGTGCTGCTGGAGAGGGCCAGAAAGCATGTTACTTGAGCACTAATTCCTTGCAGGAGGCACAGGGCAGGAGCAAGCTCTGCCTCGGAGATTGGGGCAGACAGGTCTGGGAGTGAGAATGCTGAAGCACAGAGAAAGACAGCCATGGGCCTAAGGTGAGCCAAACACAGAGCCTTGAAAATAGTAAATAAGAAAATGGACAATGCAAGCCCAGGTAGCAGCTATCTCTGCTGCTCAGACAGCAGCTACAGTCTACATTTACATGTTCATTATTTGAATGAGGGCAAAAGAAAAAGTAGTTTTCATAATTATGAAACAAACTCTCCCAACTCAGCTAGCTGCCTCCTCTCATCCTGGCATGGTACCCCAACTTATCACACCCATAAATACAAAAAAAATGGAACAGTAGATGTAGCTGAACATATTCGTATATATTAGTATATTGGAAACTTTCAGCTTCGCTTTTTTTTTTCTATTTTACATTGCTGCAACAACCCACATCCCTGCCGGGCTTTGATTGCAGCTTTAGCTAATTATATCAGTTGAGACATTTTGTCATACAGTGAATCAGATCCTCGACTGATCTATATGAATGCAGCTGCACTGATGTTAGTGGAGATTTTCCTGTTGGTACCAATTATTCATTATCTCCCCAAAAATAAAAATGCAAACTGCCACACTCTAAAATACAGTTTTTAAAGCAAAGGGGTATACCTTTAGTAGCTCTTTCCAAGTTATTTCCTAGAACACATTGGGAACTCTATTTGCACTCTAGAAAGCACAAAATAGCATGCTGGCTAACAAAGAGATGAACTATGCCTTCTGTACATTCTCCAGATGTATTTTCCCACAGAAATAAAATTTTAAGATTATTGCCACATCCAAATCTATTACATATATCCAAGAAAGCAAAAAGCAGGGAAGTCTACTGGATGACTATTTTTATATAGAGTATAAGAGAAACAAGAATAGGGAAGATTGCCTCACAGTTATCCTCCTGACATGGATTGTCACATAGGAACAACCATAAAAATATTATTTATCTTATACCAGTTCTATTTGGTCTGAAAATGGTTGTACTTTCTGGCATGTCAAAAGCTTTACGCAGCTAATGAATAAATCCAGCTAGAAGCACACTAGCTTTGAAAGGCTCTAGTGTTCTGCAGCTACTGGTGTTTAGGGCACTGGATTTTCTTTTTCAAATGGTGTGGCATGAGATAAAAGCAGATGACTTTCCTCCATCAGCTACAGATTTTCTCAGCCTTTTCGCACAGATGACTGTACGCGTTCTTTAGCTATCAGCACCTAAACATTCAAATTCTTTCTGGCAACATGAACTCAGGTTGAATTTCAGCTGTCATCCTGCCTTGTCCCTGATACCTAGAGATACATCTTTATAGACCCACTCATTTTCCATAGCCTTAAACCTTCCGGAAAAAAACAAAAAACCCCAAAAAACCAAAACGACAACAAAAAAAACCCAAAAAAACCCCCCATCACCCAACAAACCAAAAAACAACCGAACAAAAAAGGCAGTCTAACAGAGGTTTATTTCTGCTTTGGCATCTAGCTTAAACTTCATATATCAGATATTTAATGACTTGTTTTCCACAGCATTTCTGGCAGCAGCTGTGCTGCCGCCGCCTCTGTGTTTGTGCAGAGGTTTCGGGCTGCTTCGTAGCTGGCAAAGTTGCAGGAGGTGGCACATGAATCTCGCAGAGGGAGCGCCGCTCCCGCCCCGCACGCAGCCCAGGCTGGGCCCGCCCTTGGCGTGAGCACAGGCTCAGCGTGTGTGTTCTCCCGCTGGGAGCACAGAAACAGCTTGGAGAGATGCTGCGGCTTTTCCAGCTGTGGCACTGACACTGCATTTGCTGCTCCGTGCCGCCGCTGCTGCTGTTCCTACAGGAAATCCTTGGTCCCCCCCCTCCCCGGAGCGTAGCCCCGCTGTCGCCCGGGCTCCCCACTCCACGGGGAGAGCCCTGGAGTGGGAGCCTTCCCTCGGTACAGGGGGACGTGGGAGGGAGAGGAGGCTGCACCTGCTGCATCAACTACTGCCTCATTGGCACAAAGAAGCCTCAAATGTTTGGGAATGAAGCCTTCAGCCTGTGCTGGCTCTGGCACTTGCTAGGTACAAATAAAAAATTTGCTCGTTATTCAGGTGACTAGTGCATTCCTCCCCCCCCCCTTCAATTTTGTCAATCCTAGCATTCAAAGCTCTTCTCAGGCATAACAAATAAATTAATGACAACCCATAATAATCATCTATACCTTTTCCATTTCTCAAGGGAAACCATTAAAACCAGTCCTTCCTGCTATATGTAAGCTGAGAAAATGTTTTCCTCTATGCTTTCCTCTGACATTCTTACACTCTTAACCCCTGCTGAGAAAGCCTATGAGACTGTTACTCTTTTAATGGCGATTTTGCCGACTTTTCCATCATAAATGCAGAGGATTTTAAACACTGCAGTGTTCAATTGCTTGATTGTGAAACTCTAATGTTAATAGGATTATTCATGCAAGCGCTCTCCATATTACGCAACAATTGCATAATCACTGCCTGAATATTGCCTTAGGTTCCAGCTCCAGATTCTCCGAAATCTCATCCTCCCACCCTGTTACAAGTTTTATTGCTGCATGCAGCTATGGCAAAAACTCCCTCCAATAGGTACTGAAGATAAAGCACTTAAATTTGGATTCTTTCAGCTTTCTAATGCACATCTTAGTTCTACAGCTCTAGAGAGGGCTTGATGGKATTTGGGGGATTTTCTCATTTGATTGCGTGTCTGGGGTTTTTTTGTCTGTTGTTGTTTGCTGAAAGGAACAGAAGTGACAAAGACAAAACAGTTTTCCCCAGTTTCTTCCTACAAGTGAAACAGTTTTGTTTTATAGCAAACACAAATGGAAGTGCAGCTGTTCAAAATGGATTTCTAGACTTTGCCATTCTGAAATGGAAAGAGGAAAACGAGGTGATCATTGCTGCTTTTTCTCAGCTTCTCACACTCAGAGTTTCCTTGTAGCCACTGCTCTAACCATTTTACTACTCTTTTAATAATTACATTGTTTCTATGTGATCAAAAGTTGGATAAAAACATTCAGCATTTAGAAGGCGCATTGCTCTGTAGGGACCAAGGCTCATCATCCATACTAGAAACAGTAGTAAAATTAGAGACCATCTGGCCTATTTACCTGCTGGTGGAGAAGCCACAGGCCCCAAGCCAGCTGGAGCTATGTTTGCCAACATTTTGGAAGTCCCCAAAGCTGAAATTAATGACCAGCTGTTAGTGGAAGCTCAGCATCACCACCTCCACTTCACACATCCTACACTTTTCAGTAACAGTTTCAGTTGCCTTTGGGTGCAGAGAGCATGGCAAAGCTGGCCTTAGATACTCTGAGCCCTGTTTTGAGGCTTAGAGTAAGCTGATTTTGCATGGTAGTAGGGAAGGGATGGAGTGTGTCCATGTGTCCTGGTTTTGGCTGGGATAGAGTTAAATTTCTTCCTAGTAGCTGGTACAGTGCTGTTTTGGATTCAGTAGGGGAATGTCCATAACGCACCTTTTTTTTTTTTTAAATTGCCACTATTTGGTGCCGACTCTCAGTCCAGGACTTTCCAGTTTCCCCTGCTTTGGCAATGAGGAGGTGCTCAAGAAGCTGGGAGGGAGCACAGCCACGACAGCTGAGCTGAACTGGCCAAAGGGATATTCCATACTACAGAGCATCACGTTCAGTATATAAACTGGGACAGTTGTTTGAGAGGTGCCAATTGCTGCTCAGGAATGGGTTGAGCACTGCTCAGCAGGTCGTGAGCCATTGCATTGTGCATCACCTGTCTTTCTTGGGTTTCATTTCTCTCTCTGTTTTTATTCCCTCACTTTTCACTACAATTATTTTATTTCAATTATTAAATCGTTCTTATTTCAACCCATGGGTTTTACCTTTTTCCTATTCTCTTCCCAATCCCCCCGGTGTGCAAATGAGCAGCTGCGTGGTGCTTAGCTGCCAGCTGGGGTTAAACCACAACACCATGAAACAATGTCTGTGACAGTAAATCCAGCCTGAACCTCATAAATATGCTTGCTACTTTGAGAGCTGCATGTATGAAAAGCTGATCAAAATTCAAATGCTGTATACTCTCAGGCTCTATCTGCACTAACATATTTTCAGTTTTTCTGTACAGTACCATTAGCAAGTGCCCTGAGTCTAGGCTCACTGGTTTCTTTATACTTCCATGTCTGGCTTTTCCCCTCCCCCTTCTGTCATTATATCACAGAGCTAGGAAAATACAGAACATTGCTGTGTGTGCAGTTAGGATGTGCTGGCTCAGTGACACAGATTCCTTCAAAAGACAATATTATCAAATTTTTTACAGCACTTTGTGAATGCACTTGGCATGCAGCACAAGCTGTTGAGATATGGAACTTGGAAGTTGCTGGAGCCAAACCCCTCAAATCTGCTGGTCTTTGGGGGACAGAATGGCAATTGTTGCCTGATATATCGGAAGGCTGCAACTACCACACAATTATGGGTAATCTCCATGGCATAAGAAGAACAGAAAGCTGCATGGCATTGCCTTCCCCCAGTCACATTGTTCTGCCAACTGACATCCAGGTAAAGGTTGAGGAAAGCTAGACTATTAATAGGTACTGCAGACAATATCAGAGCCTACAGACTAACATTACAGAAGTTTTCTTATTGTTTTCTGAACAAACTAGATTTCAAATATCCATTAATGTCAATTTGACCTCTTTGCAGATTTTTTTTCCTTTATATCCTTATTAAAGTCAGGATAAGAGACATCCCCTTCTCTACTAGTCCACAGAACCACTAATTTCATCCTAAGCAGGCTACCAGATTGGTCAGGCATGGTTTGCTCTGGTCAATCTGTTCTGGCTCTTCCCAAGCAYCATCTTGTACTAGATGGAACTGAAGATGGAAAATACAAAATGGCATACTGGTGACTGATTACAGCCCACACAGATTCCTGAAGACTATACATAATTATTACAAGAGTAAAAGCAACAAACGCAAAACATGAAATCACAAGTATAATAATACAAGTGTCCATTAACTTCCCCCAACACTCAAATCCCAGGAAACTGTCAGTATGCATGCCTATATTGCATATGTAGAATAACACATAGGATCACACATTTCCTATAGCAACCACTGTTTGTTAGAGTAATACATTCCCAATCTCAGAAATTCCAGTSTAATATAAACCAGACGATACCAGTAAAAGCCAATAGAAACTCCTCCCTCTCTCCAGTTCAATTGCTACCAAATGTTCATGGTTTATCTGAAGGTACATGGGGCATCTCTGCATCTCCCCATTTGGGTAGTGCTTATGTGAGAAAAATGTGAAATGCTGGCAGCTACATCATTTGATGGGGAAAACACGTTAGTAACTCCAAAGCAGCTTGTCTGTGTTTAAAACTTGACTTCACTACTTGCTTGATGCTTACAGCTTCCTTTACTCAGGCACACTCCCTGTTAGATTAAGCGTGAGAAATTTCAGAAGCTGGCCAGTAACTCAAATTGGAAAGCATTCTATACATCAAGTCGTGTCACCCTTTTTTCTTCACAACCAACCCGAGGCACTCTTAAAAAATATTAAAGCCGGTAGTTGTGCTTACCTAAGGACTGATCTGAATTTCTTTGGAATCAGTGGCAAGGATTCCATCAACTGGCATTGGACTAAATCCTGCCTGCTCAAGAGGTGACTTCTGTGCATGGCAGGATTTAGACATACCCCAACTCTGTATGTTAAAGGAATGTGTGCAAAACCTTCAGTTGCCTAAAACAGAGAGGTCCCATGTGGAAGGCAAGTCTATAACATGGTAGGTGAATGACTTTCCCCATTTTTCCCTACTCCAGGAAAAAAAATTCCCCATAAAGAAATGTAGGTTTTACTCCCTACATGTTAAGAAGCTCTTAAAGGTATTTTTCTCTCATACTGGTTTTATGTCTCCTGGAACTCTTCCTCTCTGTAGTTGGTCAAAGGGGACTCTATTCTAAAAAGACTTCAGTTCTGGGGGAAAAAAAATTGCATGCTGAGCTGGAAAAACGAAGAAAGACAGCAAAAATTATGCAGATAAAAAAAAATTAATCATGGTTATAGCTATAAGGGAAACCAGTCAAAAAGTAGTTTCCAGTTCCCAGGAACTATTCCTGCTCCAGGTTTGGACAAATTTGAGCTGACAGCAAGACATTGTCAAACCCACATTTTTTCCAGAGAAAATAAGTTCTCAGGACCCTGCAGCTGCACTGACTGACTCATTTTCTGTAAGCCTTATGATTCTCAAAGCTGATGGGTTCTGGACAGACCTGCTGGGAGTTCAGCCCTGAAGTCACAGGCACGGGACAACTATTCCCATGTTTTCATCCAAGTCTTCACCCATGCTTCACTGCAGGAAGCTGCAGAGGGGCAGAGCAAGGGCTCCAGCTGGATGTACCAGCACCAGGTACTGCAACAGGGCCACCCTGTTGGGGCTGCTGTGGGGGCTTCCCCCTCAGGACAGAGCCTGGAGTTTCAGCCACAAGACCTCAGAGACAAATGCTGCAGGTCTATGCCCTGCTTTGAGGGAACTTCCCTAGGCTCCAAAGACTTCACTTTTGGGGGCAAATCTCAAGACAGCCAGTTTCCCCAAGGTAAATATCAAGTGCTTTCAAGGTTGCTGGTCCTGGATAATCTGGATAGGGTGCCTTAGCTTGTTTATTGGAAAGGTTTTGTCAGACTCAAAAACAACTGGGCAACCTTTGTGAACATGAGGAGTATTTTAGTTTCCACCAACTATCTTTTGGCATTTGTACACATAAGAAAATTCCTTTGCCTGAAAGACCTTTAGCTTTAGTTCTTACCTTGCTCCATGAATCACGTATTAACAAGCTATTAACAAGCTTTACCTATCATCCTTRTCAGATGATGGATCACAAACAAAAACTACATACAACTAATTTAAGATCTATTCCATCAGTTCTAGTACAATTGTTTAGTCTTTTACACATGTATTGTACTGCATTTATATTAAATTTCTTTCATTTCATTAAATGAATTCAGAAGACATCTACTGCTCCCCAGATTTAATTAAGACCTAATCAGATAGCGGGTACCTTCCACACAAATGTAACCACAGACCAGCAACCTAATTTATGAGTATAAATGCCTCTTTCTACCAAAATATGTTCTATCTAACAGGTCTCTGAGAGCCAATTAATAAATATGCCACTAGATCCTATCTCCACTTTACACATACAAGTTTGTGACAGCACTCCTGTGTGTTAGTAGCAAAGCCATAAAAGCAAAGCATCGGAAATTTTATACATATATGAAATGCTTTACCAGAAACAGATGGGGAAATGCAATCAGAAGGAAAGTTTTCAGTAATAACAAAATACTTAAAGGAAAAAAATGGTCACGTGGAATGTTCAATTATTTTTTCCAAGCAAAGATTTGGTCCTGTGCAAAATGTGGTTTGTATTGTAATTAATAATTTCAAAGTGTAGAAATTTGTTCGGTTTCTCAAAACTTCATCTCTGATGTTTGTTCCTTATTTTTAGTTCACACCAAAAGCCATTATGAATTTTACAAAGGGTGAAACCTTAAATTCTGTCACATTATGATATTTGATTCCTAGAATAAATCCAAGCACAAAACTTCTATAGGCTATAAAGGCTTTAATGAAGCTTTCTTCACAGACATACAGAGATTATTCTCTAACTAAATCAAGATGAAAACATGGATGAAATATACTAGAAGTCTTCAAAGCAGCACTGGTTTACTGAAGTGACCAGGACACCCCACCATTGTAGAACTATTTTCCAAATTACACTGCAAACAACTTGCGACAATACTAACAGTTACTGTGTGGTTGGTTACAAGCTCCTCTTGTCACAAAAAGCCTGAGTTTGTCTCAAGATTCTTATTTTATTTTTAAAATAAGTTGTTTTAGTTCTTTTAAAAGTTAAAATACCACAAAGGTAAAACACACCTATTCCTCTCAATTTATTTTCAATTAATTTCTGTTTATTATTGTTTTTTCAGAATTGCATAAACCAAAACCCTTAATATAGTCACAGCTACTTCTCTTAGTCTCTGCAACTGAGTGGAGAGCACAGAGTTGAAACATGA
Source organism: Amblyornis subalaris (assembly GCA_018881555.1). NCBI lineage: Eukaryota > Metazoa > Chordata > Aves > Passeriformes > Ptilonorhynchidae > Amblyornis > Amblyornis subalaris. The sequence goes on along the minus strand of JACAXG010000003.1, from coordinate 13,455,326 downwards.
AATACCCCAGTGCTGACACTGATGGCACACCCCACCTACATGTAGTTTAAAAACTGCTTTAACAGCACTGATTGAAGGATTTTCCTGCCTCCTAACAGTAGACAGCTGAGAAATAGTTTACAACAAAAAAAATCTCAAAAGATTCAATCTATATATTTTTTTGTATAAAGGACCTAGAGAATCTAATCCATTGTCTTTTCATTGCAAAAATAAATTTAATTGGTACCTATTCGGCCATACCTAAACACTCACAGTTTTACACTTCAATTAATAATTTTGACTAGATACTTTAGTATTCCCTTGTTATCACTGATTTGAAACCTCTAGAGTAGTTGCAGCTCTGCCTTTCTTTAACTATCAAACTAGCTAAACCATCAGCTAGAGGTGCAACTTAATAGTCTGACAGATTTTCAGTGTACACAGCAGTTACACAAAAAAAATGGATTAAAATTCAGCTTTGTAATAAAGGTTATCATGCACTCAGTTTCTATATAAGTAAACAAAAAAGTAAGAGAAGCGCCTAAATATGAAAAGTTCTGATGTAATTTGGTTTGAGAATGCATACCCATATCCAATATGCAACATTAGTCCTGGTGCCTGAAAGTTGTGGCTTATTCTGATAGATGTGTACTATCTTAGAAGATGGCCTGTCTGGACAAGAAAGTCTGTTCATTTCTTTAAGTAAATAAATAGGAAAACAGTGGATTGACCTCAGAGCAACTGAGCTGTAATATACAGTAATCTACAGAAAGTTAGTGAACCTGGTAAATGTTTGGTCACTAAGAGGATGGACATTAAAAATTGAACCATATGGACAAAATGAAATAAAAAAGCTTTTACTTTTAATGGAATAGCCTTTTGCCAATTATATAAGCAAGGTCAGCATGTAATGGGATAAAACCCTAGATACACAGGAAAGAATAAAATTTTTTACCATCAGGATAACAGTTACGTACTACAATTTAGCAAAATTGAATGAATGCTTAAAGTCTAATTCCAACCTTCTTAGGGTGTAGCCACTATTGACTTCATCCCACAGCATTTGGCTTGTAAAGGCTTTCTTCCTTTACACACACCTGCTTTTGCCGTGTGAGATTGCAGTGATATACCGCAGATGCTACTACAGCGTTAGGCATGGATTATGGAACTACACTGGGATCCCCATTTTCTCTGTTGCAGGTTACTCAGAAAATAATTTTTTCTCTTCCATATGCCAGGCATTTTCTTCTATTCATGCAGTGATTGATATTCAGCTCAATTACCTGACTCAATGGTAAGTCTTTTTCCAAAAAAAAAAAAAACCAACAAAAAAAACCACCCTCCCCCTCCTCCAAAACCCCCTGGATATCCTCCAGAAAATACATTATCCTCTTTTCTGTTCATAAAGGTCTTATTCCCCTCCAGCAGTATTACAATTCATTGTACTGTTTAGCATCTCTGAAAGAAGTGTCTAAACCTTTCCATTTATATAATCACAGGAAAAATCCATATTTTTTTTTGGTTTGTAAAGCTAGAATTGGTTTGAGGTTGAAATGTTTTATATCCATTGTCACCTACATTTTCTTGACCCTAAAACAAAAAAAACCCATTTCATCTAGATCACTTCAAAGAGCGAAAGAGGAACCTTATCAAGTTTACAAAGTTTAACCTCCTTGCTTTAAAATATCATGGAATAGTTTCTTGGGATTTGTTACAAGTACTTTGCACAAAGGCGTGTTAATTATCTGATCTAAGTTTACATTTGTTTTATCTTCCTTTCGTGCAGACTGGAGCATATTCATTTCATGCTGCCTCCTTAAAAATGGTTATTAGAGCAGCAATTGGCATTCAAACCAACTCAAGTAAACTTTACACTGAACATGTGCCTCAATAGCACAGCACTGTCCACTACGCTCATATGAAAGATTAACCCAATGACAAAGAAGGAGAAAGAAAACAACTCATCCAGTGTTGAAGATTTCTTTTAGTGTAATTCCTAATGTATGTCTGCAGTAATTTTCCAAGGAGAAAATTTTCTACTGAGTACAAATCTTGTTGATTTGCAGTCAGATCTTTGTGTATAGCTCCCTGGAGTGTTTTGGAAATTATTCATTTCAGTGCCAGTAAAAGTCTTTGTACGTTTTCTGTTAGCCTAAATAGCAAACTGTGAGTCTCTTTAAAGGAGTATTGGGCTTAATAGAAATTTAAAGAGATCATACTTGTACTCCCAGGGTCCAGACATTACAGTACCAAGTACAGAAGGCAAGTGGCCTTGTCAGCAGGTTTTCGGGTATTAGTCTACCTCTGAGAAAAATTATTGCATTGCAGGACACTAGAGACAGCTGTGAATGTTTTCCTTCATATGAGGTAAGGACAACTGAGGAAAATGGATGAGATTTTTCTTCATTTCTGTCAAATTCCATACACAGAAAAAACATTTCATTTCTGAACAGGGTATGAAGCAACTTGACTAAAATAAACAAGTCTAGCTTAAAAAAAAAATCAGGTATGAGATGGCAAGGACTGCTGCCAGCATCTATAAGAAATGATTCCATAGAGTGGGGTAAGGTACATTTGAAATGACAGGACAAGATAAATATAGCTGTGTGTTACCAACTTCCACTGACTCACAGAATATCAAATCTAAGAGTAATGTTTTCTTCTGCTGCAGTTGGTCCAAAACAAGCCCTTCTATGATCAAATATTTAGAGGAAAAGGGTGGGAAAAACATATAATTCTACGTGTGAATAAGTCGCTTGTTTTTCAACCTTGGTGATCTCAATTAAAATTCCTGCCTTATGAATGAGTTAATTGTTTTAACTTTCATGACCAAAAAACCACCTTAAGATTTCTAAGGCAACGGACCCTTATTTCAGAGTTAATGGAAAATACATACAAAAATAAGTACCCTCACACATCATGGAGAACAGCAGATTCCTTCTAGGAATACTTGGTGTGCTGTTGCATATACGTGTTCACTCATGAAACCAGTGTTTTTGTTGTTCTGACAATGCCAGACATTTTGCACATTTTCAACAGAGATGCACATCCAAATGCTGGAACTTTGCAGCTCAAAAGCAGCCCTCAAGCACAAAATCTACTTTTGGGGTAGTGAACCACCTAGGCTAAAACCTTGCTGGTAGTGCAGTGGAATTCACGTTCTGTCTGCCTGTTCTACATCCAAATGTAAGGAGCTTAAGACGGGGAACAAGCCTGATAATTAGCTATAGAAGCATTATTGTCTTGCAACAATTGTATTGTCTATTTTACGGACCGTACCAGAAATCTCTGTGAAAAGGAACTGAAGTTTCAGTTTGGAAGGAATTTCTAGGTGGAATGGAATTTCCACAGCTCTTGGAATTCCAGGTTTAGGCAGAGAGCTCAGAAAATTGAAAAGGTGACTAAATCAAGGTAAGCACCTACACAGGTAAAAGTCTCTGAGGCAACAAACAACAGCATGATAAAATCCCCTGCAAAATATCCTGGAGGCAGAGTCTCATTTGTGGTGAAATAGAACACATTTCCCACAAAGTTGGCAAAAATGAAGGATACTGAAAGGTTGCAAGGGACCAGCCTTCCTGTTCAAGCAGGGCCATCCTCGATCCCATGACACAGGATTATGTCCAGATGATTCTGGAATCTCTACAGTGAGGGAGAGTCCACGACCCGTCTGGGCAAACTGTTCCGGTGCTTGGTAACCCCACACAGTAAAGAAGTTCTTCATCATATTCAGATGGAATTCCCCATGCATCAGTTTCTGTCTGTGACATGAGAACCTTCTAACAAACAGCCTCAGACTAACAACTAAATGGAAAGGGATACTACAATTTAAGGCCCTTTTCTAAATAGTAATTTAAGAAATAGCTCAATGCCTATTTATTCCAAACATGAGGATGTTTGGAAGAGTTGCTCTGAAGACTGTGGAGTGTGTGAACAAGTTGTTTGAAATAGCACAATGATCAGTGGGGACAGCTCACATCTGGGGAAGAAATTACAAGGAATCTGCAGAGAAATTGTTCCATGAGCAGTGGAGCTAACTACATCTGGTTTCCACTGGAGTAGTGTCTTCTAGTTGATTAACTTTTAACTGAATATGTCTGAGGTCACCTTAACGAAATATCCAGTAGGTATTAGATGGGAAAAAAATCCTTTTTCTGTTTCTCCTTGTTTGAAAACTGGCAATTCACATAGGAAAGAAGCTTTAGTTGAGGAGGGGATTCTCTGAAGTCTGAAACAACAAAAGCTCCAAAAGCTGCTTTTTTCCAAGCAGCTAAGCATTCATAATGTACTATCCTGTGTAGGTTTTTTTGCTTTAGTAAGATTTTAAGTGATGCTTATTTTCCACCCCCTCCAGTGGACATGCTAAAAAGATATTGGCATTCCAGAAGAGTTTTTATTTTTATTATCCTGTTTTTATTCCTTATTAGGAATTTAATGTGATTAAGAACTTTATTCACAAACATGTCTGATTCAAAAATGGAAGACAAACATGTTTTCATAAATCGTACTTCCTTAGGAAATGAGGATTCAAGCACGCAGAGAGGTGGAAACAACCTGAGAGACTGGGTAAACTTGGAATTCCTTGTGGCTTCCCTGTTGATTAGTGAATCTTATTTCAGCATTCCTCATGGTGGAAGAACAAATGTCCTGGGAAAACCCAAGCACTTCTGTGATTACCAGACCACCATCTACTCCTTAAGGAGGCTGTGATCCATGCCAACAGAGAAAGGAGGAAATATTATTGCTATTTTACAAACAGGCAAATCTGAAACCGTTGCCATTTATGATATTGATTTCTCTGCATGTTCAGGGACACACAGCTTAATCTCAGGGTTCAGATTTCCAGATTGCCATGCTAATGCCTTAAGTACAGAACTGCTTATGCTCCTGGACATACTCAGGGATACATGAACTCTTCCATGCAAGTAATCTTGCCAGGGAAAGGCAATACATTTATGCACTGGAACATGGTATCTGGCAGACTGCCAGCAAACCCAGTAGTGGGGATTCTGGATGTAATTTATAAAAGAGAATTTAGGCTGTCTCATTAGATTCCAGATTTTGCTCAGTGTGGACCACAAGAAGATAGAGAGACCAAGCAAAGACACTGCTACAGAGAAATCAGGAATATTGGGTGACAGATAAAGGCACAGACACCCTTTGCATGCTTGAAACAGTGCTTCACTACATTGATAATGACAATGAAAAACTATTGGAAGGAAAAATTTCCTATATTCACATTTTAATTTATGGAACTGTCAGGAAAAAAAAATTAAGGTTTTATTATGGGCATATTCAGAAGAGTACCAATGTGTTTGTTTTTTTTTTTTTTGCATGTGTGACAACTGCTGGGATCTGTTTTAGATCTATTTTTCTCTATTTTAGAGAATGACTCGGCTTTGAGATAAAGTGAGTGTGCCTTCTAACTGCTTCCACTCTCTTCAGGTAAAAACCCTTCTTAGCACAGATTCTTGGCCACACAACATCTCCATCATACTTGGGTTTGGTTCTTTTTGCCCTTATAATGAGTACAAGTGATAAATGTACTATGAAACTACAAAGCCTACTGAAAGACGCATTGATTTAACAGGGAACCAAATCAGATTCTACTTGKCTACCAGGCAAAATGTGCTTTACTATTTACACCAGAGAATACAAATTAAAAACAACTAACCAGTGGAAAAAAAGGAAAAGTTTCCTGTCCTGCCTTTGACACAGTCAGAGAATGGATAAAGAAAAGAGAAAAAGGAAGGTGTTACCTCATTCAGAATGGAAAAAAGGCAGCATTAACTCAGGGTGTCTCCGCTAATTATCTGCTTCAAAAGGAGTGGGAGTTATGTAGCCCTAGGAATTTTCCAAGGTATGAGCTCTAGAAAAAGCAGTAGTTCATTAGCCAGTACCATAAGCTGTAAACAACAGTAAGTTAGCCGCGACTCTAAATTTAAGGTTAATGACCAATTTTGTTGTTTCTGTCTTTTTATCACTTAATTGCATTAACGTTAACCTGTTTGTAAGTAAACATCTCCTAAAAATCTATTGTGGCTTAAATGGCTCCTAAATGCTCTATCCCAGCACAGAACACCCCAATGACAACAGGCAGCTGAGACTGAGTATCTCCACCCTTCCAATGCTGTGCATCCCGCCTCAAGGCACAGGGAAGAGGAAAAAGTAACTCAGTAATTCTCTTCAATGCTTAACAGGCAGCTTTGGAGATTGCAGACAGTACTGGATGTTAGTTTGGAACTACTCACTGGGTGATGGTGAGGATACTTCCCACTAATCACAAGTACAATCCAAACGACATGACAACACTGCAGTCTCTCATCTTCACTCATGGGGGATAAGCTACTTTCCAGGGTACTGAGCAAGAGCAAAAGCAGTCCTTTGTTTCCCAGTACTGCTGTTGTAAATAGAAGCAGGAAACATTATTACAAAGTAATATCAATTATATAGAGCACATGCACAGATTCAAGAACAAGAACTCTAAGTAGCATTGGGAACAAGGAACACTTACTGCTAGCCCTGATCATAGTGTTATTTCTATTCAGTTTTTCCTCATGTGAGAAATGGCTTCCTTAGTGCCAGTTCTAGGCAGAATGAGCCAATTTTTTTAAAAAATTAAGATTTATATGAAGAAATAGAACATTCAAATGCTACCTCCTGGTCCTTAAATCCATTACTTTGTAATAGGGAAGAATGAACACAACTGGCCCTATAAGGACCACCAGTGGAGACTGCAGAGCAAAAATGAAGAAAATCCTTTATCTGCTTTTTCCATTTCTGAAGCTCCATTGGCCATCTTCCATCACATGAGTAACAGCAAAAAGTGATGCCATTTTGCACTGCCTCCACCCTTCTATCCTAGTCTTTAGGGAGGATGCTCTGCTACTGGGATTTCAGATCAGTTTTAGAAGCCTGCCATCCCCAAGAACTAAACCGCACAATTTTCTATTTTTATGTCTTTTGTGTCTGGAAGAGGAGAATGATTCAATATTCAAGGATGTCTTTTCCATGCAGTCTGTCAAAACTTCTCTAAGGATCCCCTCCTCTCTGACACAAATAACTTCCATAGGTCCAGAAGGAAGTTGATGCACATTTTCTGTCTGTTCCACAGAATCCTTGCAACAGCTGCTGCTTTTCAGTGGAAACAAAAAGGTATTAGGTATCTCTTACTAAAATAGACAGGGAAATCCCAGAGCCATCTTTAACAAGATGCTTTAGACACAGCTAATCATGCTTTCTGAAAGCTACAGAAGCAAGTAGATATATACAAAGCAACAGGCTGAGCATTTGATCCTCATTCTACACATATGCCTTTACACATTTTAGGGAAAACTCCAGAAAATATCTGTGGGAGCCACAGTCTTGAATCCTTTCTACCTTTCTATGACAGTATATTGGTTTTGAAACTGTTTTTACTCAGTTTTAGAAGATCCTAAAAGAAATTGCAATCTTATGATGCCACTGTGCACTATGGAGACAACACAAGTGGCACTTGGTCCAGGTATGAGCGTATCAAGTGACATGGCAAGCTCAGATAAATCCTCTAATGCAAGTTCTTTGTCTGCAGTTACACCTAGAACATGTTATTTCTATGAGTGGTTTCTATGGTGTTCTGGGACAGAGTTTTACATGAAGACATCCATTTTTAGACCCGAATGAAACCGCTGACTGTCCTTTATAAATATCATCTCACTTCCGCCTCAGGACAAGTGCCACCTACTGACACCAAGAGCTGCTTCTATTTGCTTAATTAAATTCATGAAGAATACTAACTGGAGCTCCTGTTTCAGGCAGCTTTGCTTGAAGTCCAAATGGTGGACAGAGGCCCCAAAGATGAAGGAATATTTCAAAAACCTGTAATGATACATGCCCGATTCCTTTTAAAACCCGCTTCTCTGTGTTGCTGATGACTGATGAATAATTCCCTAACAGCACTATCGACAGTCACTCTACAAATCTTTTCTGAAAAAAAATAAGCAAATCCAACAAAAATATTCATACTCTGTGGATTATCAAGTATTTAATTCAAAACAAAAGAATTAGAAAGAAAATGTAATTAGAAAGAAAAGAAATCAAAAGAGCCAAAAATCTGTAGAAATATATGTCTAAACCTGGACAAAGACAACAAACCTCTATATAAAGGAGACTGAGTATTACAGGAATAATAAAAATACCACTGTATTGTAAAAAGTCAGCAGCATGGCTTCATCTAAAAGTCTTCTAGAAAAAAGTTTTTATGATCAATTACAACTCTCCTCTACATACAAGTTTCATAGACGAAGTATAGGGTTTTAAGAGACATTTTCTCTTTCTTTTGTCAGGTCTGGAGTCATTAAACAGAGATTAGCTGGATAAATAGAGGAAGTGATTTTTAAACTGTTTGCAAACTTAATGTGAAGAGCCCAGCCTTGCAAATTATCACGTCTAATCAGAGATGCACGCTTCACTGCTCCAGTAATTGTACTAGTATTAGTCAAATTCTTGTTGTCTCCTCATTAGCCATGAAAAGGAGACTCAAGATGTACTTCATTAGAGTATCCTGAATATAAATTTTTAGCGTAAGGAGGAAGAGATGTGTTAGATACTGCACTGTATATACAAAGAAAAAATATTAAGAACATAAAACATATTGAATCATTCTAGTGTTAGACTGAATATATGCCTTTAACAACCAAACTCCTCTTTTCTCTTTTCATTTTTACTTTCTTGATCCTTTCTTTTATTTGCAGTGAGAACATAGCACTTGAAAATATAATTTACAACCAATGTCATAAAAAAAATACTACGAAAGAAACGTGCTGTATTATGTAGCCCTTCCTACTTCCATAGCCAGAAGAACACAGCTTAATCAAGAACTGTCTTTAGTAAAAACGTTTAGTAAATTCTTGACTACTGGATAGGTGATCTAACTTGCATTAAATGTAGATCAAATCAAAAGGTTTGTTCCTTTGATCAGCAAAGCATTTAAGTACATGCTCATGCCCTTCTTTATTCAGCAATGCCCTTAAGTATATGACACTAAAGCAAGAGAATTTAAACACATGCCTAACATGTGAAGCATGTGCTTAAGGGAATTGGGGTTTGAAAAATCCAGCTTGAATAGGATTTCCAAACAGGTCTATTATAAGGCTGAAAGTAAAAACATTTCCAAGAATTTCAGTAGAAGGAGAGGCAAAGCAAATTTTCACATTTGTTTTTTCACAGCTATTTTTTTTGGTGCAAATCCCAGTCTGAAATATTTGTATTACTCAACAGTTAATGCTAGCTGAAAAGGAACTAGGCAGGTCACCAAAATGCTACCAGTGGATGTCTTCTACCTCTCTACTTTATGACAATTAAAAAGAACCGAAAAGCAATAAACATACAAAAACATACCCTTTCACCCCTTGAACTACAACACCAGATCCTGGGGAAGTCAGATGTGTGGGAACTAGAATCTAAGCCAAATGTGGTCTAGCATTTGTTTTTGAGGAACAAGGACAGTAAGCAATTACAAAGGGGAGTTAAGCCCATAATGCATTGCCCAGCTATGCTGTATACTGCAAGTGAACTGGATTTCTGGGCCTGAGGTTTGCTCCCCAAGTTGTGTCTTGTCAGAACATTGCAATAGCCTCACCCAACTTCAGCTTTATCTTTCAATAAAACACTACAATCTTCAGTTTATTATTATTTACTATAATTTATACAGCATGCAGGAGCTCATCATAGAAAGGATGACGCTTGCTTGGTCAAAGTATCCTGGACAAAAAAATTAACAATTTTGAAATACTTCCTGGTGCCTCTTTGAACAATATTAAAACACTTCAGAAACCTTTCATTCAGAATTAATTAACATAAAAAACAGCCTTCACAATACAGCAGAGCCCTAAAGTGGTTTGTGGAATTTAATTAGGCTAACCTTCTTTTCTCTACATTGGTACCACTCTATAAGAAGTGCAAATCATTACTAATTCCTTTGGTGTTCACTGTAATAATGTTAAACATAATGAACTCTTTTGGTAGTAAAGTGTATGTAATATATAATTCCATAATAACTTAGCATTAACTTGAAATTTATTTATACAATGTACTATTTGTCACCACACACTGAACACTTACAAAATTGCTCCTCACCATTAGTATTAGGATAATGAGATGATCTTGAAGGTCCTGTCCAACCTAAAATATTATATGATATGATTCTGTGAATAGTTCAGTATTATATAATTTTGGGAAGAGCTGTGATCCAGAACTTGTGCATTGTTTGTAAAGAAACAATTTGCTGTCAGAAAACTTCACCTGCCCATCAATTGCATCATTTTGTGAAAAATGCAGCACAGGCCTTGAAGCTTGGGAGAAAAAAAAGAGAAGAGGAAGATACAAAATACAAGTGCTTGTCAAGTGACATATCTTGTAGCTAGAAATGGCAAAATGATTAAGTTTAAGATGCTATCAGACACTGAACATACACAAACATCCTCAGTGAATGATACTAATGGAAAACAGTTTTGTCTTTCCACAGATGATTTGTTTTCATCACTGGACAATGCAAAATATTTTATTAAAAATTCACAAAGGATGCATTTGGAATCTTTTTATCGGTCTGTCTGAAGTATTTCTAAGGTGCCAATCACTGTATTATCTAAACGCATTAACAGAGTAGCTGGATTTTACTAAATACAAAAAGAGATTCCAAAAGAATTCAAGATGAAAACACCTTATCCAGCTACAGAAAGCCCTTCTTGGTGCTGGGAAAGGCTTCTCACAACAGCTCTGAGGATCTCTCTGGGGCCAAGTGTAGACACAAGCAACACTTGCACTCCATTTGCAGGGCCCAGAAGCCGATGAGAACACATTTACTCACACAGCCTACAGCTCCGCATTCCTTCCGAAATTATGGATATTACAGTTTTTAGACTATGCTATAGCTGACATAACTGTGTGTGACAGTGAAGCAATCACACATGTAAGCATATGCTGTGAGTGGGAATGAATTTAAGCATGTGTTTATACACTTGGCTGAATCAGGCCCCTCACCACTCGGGCAGATCTTCAGTGTATTTTGTATCAGCATTACCTCAGCAGAGTTGCCTCTCCCTTCAATTGGTACAAGCAAAACACAAGAAGTATGTCCCATAAATTTAAGGTGTGTTGGGAAGTAGTTCCTACCTCATTTGAAAAATACTAAGTGTATGTTTTATTCTGTATGATTACTTTCCCACTACACCAGATTTATGTGAAAAATGGTTATTTAAATGATTTTGTCTAGCCTTATATATTACTCTTGAAAATTATCAACCTAATTTACATAAAAGAAGACTCTGCTCTGGAAAAAGTCAAGGATCCTTTGCCTCACCTATTTCCTGCAATGATTTAATGATGGATAAAATAGACCAAAAGGATCAGATCTCCAACGATAAATAGTTAGCTGCAGACCTTGCATAATAAATACCTTCCTCTTTTATATTATTGATAATATTAATTACAGGAGACCCTGGAAAGAAGAATCAGCCATGATTCTGTTGTACAGCCTGCACTAAGCTTCCTATTTAAAATGTACATTCAACTATTTAGCAACACACAAAAAATTCAGTTTATTTCCTCCCAAATCACAACATTTATTTTTTGAATGTAGAAAAAACATTAATAATATATATATTCATATGCAAATGACTTACATTTAAGAAGTCTCCTCAGACCTGGTGTTTAAAGTTGGAACTTGATTGAATTCCATTTATGTTCTGTGTCAGTGATAATTCATTGTATGCTGGAAAGAAAGAAAAAATAGTTTGGAAAAATTATATTCTTCTGCTTTTATATTTGGTATAATAAGTGTGTTCCTAGTCACGCTGGAGAGCTCTTCCTCATTCTGCATTTTTCTGTGTGTTTCCCTCATCAGTACTGGAATTTAACCCATCAGAACCGGGGAAGGACAAATTTGAATTAGTCTGACCCTCATCACAAGAGCTGTCAGGGTTCTTTTGTGAACTGCCACAGTCCAGCACTGGCCTAATTCCAGCACTGCTTCTAATACTTTTTCTCTTGCTAACTCTGCTCTTTTTCTTAATCTTACTCTCCATTTTTTGACATGCTGTTTTCTGCATCATTTTCCTTTTCTCAATTTGCATTATTTTTGTATCCTCCTTCTGTCCTCTTTCCTCGATCCAGTATAAAGCCTTCAAAACTCAAGCATCCCCCCCTTTTTTTTCTTTTCTGTTCAAGTTTTCCCCTTTGATGAAGACCCCTCTTTCAATCAGCATTAGAAAAAAAAAAATCCCCGCAAATTTCCTCTCTGTACAAACTGAGACTTTCTTTAAAAAGACCATTTTTATTGCAACTCAAAATATGCACCTGCTGATACTACAGCTTCACTCAACTCAAGGTCATAAAATGCAGCTTATATATTTTACCAGCCCAGTGATTTTAAGTGTTTATTCTCCACATATGTGAGCCTGAATTAAAATTTCCAGTACATGCCAGAAATCCCAGGTATTGCTCCAAACAAATTACTACTCAAATGACTTCATGAGACTGTCATTCCAGGAAAAGCATCCTCAGTATTCTATCAAAGTCTCAGCCAAGCAGCATTTGAAGACCTACACATAATGTTTATGCACTCTATAAAGTACCTTTCACACCCAAGTGTTCTTTCTTTCTTTTTTTTTTTTTTTTTTAATGAACTATCCCAGTGTAGATGCCTTTGGGCTGCATTTTTTGGACAAAAGTATCCCAAGAAGAAATTTTAGTCAAGTATACAGGGTTTGATTCTTATAGAACAAATGATGTAGGGTCTCTGACATTTCTCGAATAAACAGAAAGCTTTTGACTTGAAGGCTCAGTAGAAAAATACCATATTCCTTGCTTAAAAACTTTACAACTGTATAATATGGGAATAAAAGAAAACAGAATATTTAGGACCTGATTTTTTTCATAAAAGATTCCTTGGAAGTGTTCTTAGCAATTGGCTGTGATTTAAAACATCCTTTTGTGTGTGGAATTGCATGCAGAGAAAAAAGCTAAGTCAATTAATTACATACAGAAATTGGGCCAGGTAACATTCATGCCACAGTCTCTTTACATAATACAGAACTCTTGTGAACATGAAAGGAACAGGAAGCGTCCCAAAATTATTATATCAAATTCTTGGCTGGAGTAAATGAGCACAGCTCTTTTGTGCTTTGAAAGTGGAAGGAATTTATATGGAAAAACTGTTATTTAATCACTGATTAATAACAAGAATCATGTCTCAGTGTAAGATATTATACTCCTGTCTAATTTGCCCCTGCAGTTTATATCTCTGCCTTCCAAAGCAGAGGCAACCCAGCCATTTCCTACAGCTTCTACCTCTCATCCGTGCTCAGAAGCAGCAGACTCTCCACCCAACACAAGTTATTGTAGCTGGAGCCACTTATTTCACTGGAAAAAAGATACTTGAATGTCTCCCACATCAATGAAACATTACCAGAGGCTCCTTTCCTCCTTTTCCCCATTGCACAGCCGAGGGACAACTAGGCTCTGTATTAGCCCACTTGGTCAGAGCCTGGTGCTAAGGTTGAGGGCTTGATCCCCATGGGGGCCATTCACTTAAGAGCTGGAGTCAATGATTCTTGTGGGTCTCTTCCAATTCAGAATATTCTGTGATTTTCTCACTCGAGCATCAATTCCTCTTCTCTGAGGTCAAGGGGACACTTGCAAGACTATGCACCTATGTTAGACACTGGCTTAGTTCTCCAGAGCAGTGCAGTCCTTCAGCAAACTGACTTAGTGCAATTTGTGCCCAGAAGGTGCTTCCAACTGAAGACAGTGCCCCACACCTTCACTGCTGGATAAGCTTGCTTGGGATTCTGCAGTTTTACTACTGGCAAGGTAAATACTCCTGCCAGTTAGTCTGCACGGTGTGACTTCTTCAGCACAGATTGCTCCTTGCTCTTAACCAGCCTATGGATTTTCTTTCACAGACCTGTTTGATTGCGTACCTAAGGGTTTTTGAGCATTACATATACTTATTCATTAGCAGCATTTTCAGGTAATACCCATCTATTCATACATTCCCAGCTACACCAAAAGGAAACTTAGCAGGCTGTTAGCTAAAAATCACCTAAAACAGGGAAATGGATTGCTTTCAGTGGCAGGGAGATGAGGGAGGAGAGATTAGGAGGGGTTTGTCCCAGTCTTGGCTTATCTTCTAATAATAAGGTAATTCAAATAGTGAATATACCAAAATTAGCAATGAAGCTGGAGCACCCAGTGAGTAACAGAGATTATTGCAAGTCAGTTTGATGCTGTCAATTCACATCTTTTAAAGAACCCTGATGGAAACAAGGGCTTAAAGCCACTTGCTGTTCACTCACCCAAAACATAAACAGAAAACCTTGTGAATACTGCACAGGTCCTCTTGGAGATGGGAATCACAAACTGAAAGACAAGCTTCACCTCTGTTCTAGTGAAGCATCACCCACATTTCCTACAAAGTTCATGGCAAGTCTACTGTGCCTCTATGACATGATGAAGAGAATACTAACCTCTCCCATTAGAAAAACAGTGTTGATTCACTGAATCTAGTATTGCCTTACTGGAAAGAAGGCTGGCTATACCCTTCCATTAGATTTGTCTGTTGCATCAAAGGACATTAAATCATGATCTTAGCTAACTTTTTCAGGCTCTTTCGGAGGATTAAACCGAGAATTTACTGCATTTTTCAAAATCATTTTCTTAAGTGACTATTGCACCTCCCTGAGTAGCTTCAAGGAAATTTTCTTGATAGGAAGATGTTTTATTCATGGTTTTGGGCTTCTCTGAGGTCACAGAATCTAACTACAGCTCTGTAAACTAAAGTTCAGATGCAATTGTGCTTTTCACAGTTAAAGAAAAAAGCCCTCATTGCCCAGACCCTCACCTTCCTGGCAAATTCCAGCTCCCTCTCTTGCTGCTGTTACAGAGAAGCTATGCACTTACAACTGCAGGCATTTGAATAGTGAGTGTGATGATAAGTTATCTTGTACATTCAAATCACTCTTTCTTTACAAACATATATAAACTTTATAACACACAGCCAGTTTGCCATCAGTGCTAAATCTGTTATGGAAAAAAAGCTGGGTGCAAGCTGGCCTTTCTTGAATATATAGGAATGGGTCAGACAGAAATTGCCAGAGCAGCTCTGGCCAACATACCAGCTGACAGAGCCTATCATGAAAATCACCATTTTTTCTCCTATTTCCAGTCGTGAAAGGTGGGAGCTATACAAACCAAGAAAAAGCACCAGGGCTTACTAAGGAAAGCAAGGAACAATCTGGAATCAGTACAAGCCAACAGCTTGGAAAAATGTATGAAAAATGTTTAGAATTTTAACCCACATTATAAAAAACTCCAGCCAACCAAAAAAAACCCCCAACAACAACAAAAAAAGCAAAAAGAAACAAACTAAAGACTTAGAAAGAACATTACAGAAGCCCCCACTTACCTAAATTCTGAAGTCATGAAAAGCTTATTTACCCTTTTCCCTGCCTTTATAACCTCTGCTACCTGCTCAGCACATGTGTTCAGCATTCGCATTTCAGCACAGGTGTGAATCCTTACCTAACGCTCAAACAAGGAACTTGTGTGAGGGGAGGTTTGTTAGCTCCAGGAGAGCTCTCAATATCTTTCTAGCGAGTCTTTCTTTGCATTTAAGTAGTTGCAATGTACCTCAGAAAACCTGACTGAACAGGCAAATTGTTCAGACTAGAACCCTAAGCTCTGAACTCATGATACAAATGATTTGGAGGAAATGAAAAGAAACTTCATAATCTCACAGAACTGTTGAAATTACTGACAGATTCATTCTAATTTTTTAAACAAGGATTACCAAACTATCTCCTCCTAAAAGACCAGTTCTTGCTTTGCAGTCACTATTATGTATTGGCAGGGTAACAGCATCACTAATCCAAAGGCTGAGCTGGATGCCAGAGAAAGGACCAAGGAAAATAACTCTGCAGCTAGCCTGAGCAGCAGTGTAGGAATAAGCCCCAGAATATAATAAATAATCTAATGGGTAAAAAAAAAAAAAAATCTTAAAATCATTAAACTCTCAGCTTAGTTGTTTTATGTTAGATATTTTCGAACAGGGAAGAGAGGAAAAAGGAAGACATTTTGTTAATTTTGTTGCAGGTTTTTTTCTTCCACTACAATGCTTTACACACATTATTTCCCACAGTGAGACCRAAAAAACCCCCAAAAGACAGCATAGCTACCCTACAGTAAAATTATAGGCAGTGCTTTTCTTTTTAATCATATAAATTATTACCAGCTGACTGATGAATCCACTCTCGGCAACATGACACAGTTTACAACCTTAAGGATTACAGTAGTCCAGATGCTATCATCTTAATTGGAAAAGCACAGTATTGCCAACTGTCCATGTTAGAAAATGGAAGGTTGCATTATTATTATTTTTCCTTCACATTCCCCTGCTTTCTTTTCGTCTAAATAGCCAAGAACTATTAGATCCTTTGTATGGTTTTCCTAATTGAAGTCTTTTTATCAGTTCATAAAGACAGTGTTTTTTGAGACAACGTAAGTCCCACTGGATGAGAGCTCAGCATTTCCATTCCCTATACTCTCATTTTCCTATCAAAAAAGGGAAGATGGAGGAAAGCCTTTTCAAACATCAAGTTCACCCTCAAGAAGTGCCTGAGCTTAAGCTCTTTGTCAACAAAATAGTAATTACATCATATGTGACAGGTCAGAACCAGTAATTACAGTGAGGGAAGAAGGATAGCTAAGGACTTATGGTAATCATCCACGAGTCGGGAAATTCTTGGTCTGACTTCTCTTGTTCTCCTCTTAGCTGTGTGCCAGAACAACAGTCTAGAGCACTTGTAAACTTTTTATGCAGTTACGTCATACTACTGTGGAAAAATACAATTGTCTATTTAAGGCACACAGGGACTTCCCGAAACATCTGAGAAGGTACTGAGTTAAATTGGCAAGGCTCAGGCTAATGCCGTATCCATTGCTCCTTTTTTCTGTCCTTGGGAGAACTACTTAAATCACACTGTTTCAATTTCCCATATGCAAAGAACCCTCTTAGGCTGTAGACTATGTGTTACCAGGTGTGATCCTTTCGTGGGGAAGGTACCATCACAATGCTTAATTACATAATGTAAAATGATTCCAGTTGCTTTTATGCATGTGAAGCAGCTGGTGAAAACCTTCTTTAGGGCTGTCCTTCTTCAAAGTATCCAGAAATACTCCCTTGTGATGTGGCCAGTTTGGGAAGGAACTGGAGGAGGAAGAAGAGGCTTGAGCCAATCTTTTGATGCAGGCAGTGATTTAAGGGAGACTGCAGTTTAAGGAACACATGCAGTTCTCTCCTGCATGATTGCTAAGCAGAACAACACATTCCTACTGCTGGGCTGTGCTTATAATCCTTCTAGGACAAACTTTGAGGATGGGAGTTTCAGAAGCATCTGAGGGAGTTAAGGACAAACCTCTTTGATGTCTTAGCGGGATTTCTGCTCCTGAATTCCCTAGATACTGTGAAAAATCCTTTTGCTTTATGTTTTTGACTCCTTTTAGAATACGTGGAAGAAAAGTTGCTTCTAGTACATCTTTTGTGAGATCAGAATTATCTCACAGTATTTCCTAAAGGGAAATCTGTCAGTTGCRACTGCCTAATTCCAGCCAATTGAATTGTACAGGTTTCTTTGTAGAGAAGCTGGTAAGAGTAGGGACAAACAGTGAATGCTGTGGGGTGGGGGGGCCTTTATGGACTGATGTGATATTTACTACTTCTAATAGAAAAAAAAGGAGACAAAGCTCTTGGTGCTGGAGGCACTCTGGAGCTCTGCCTGTAGGGTAAAATGAGTGGAAAATATACATGGAAATAATAAAAAAAGGTACTAAAGCAATTAAAATGAGATATGAGATATTAGAGGGTAGAAAAAGGCTTAGTTTAAACAGCATAAAATTACATAAATAGCACAGCATGAAAAAACAAATTAACAAGTCCAAGATGTAACGGTCTGTGGGTTTATTCCAGAAGTCATAACACCAGATTACTCATGCCTACTGCAACCTTCATGCCTGATTTTGTATTATGGTTGTTATGGTTTGTATGTAATATGGCCATGGATGTAAAAGAAGTCACCAAGTCACTCTTTCTAACCTTTCAAATTGTCGGGTCTTCATCTCAGAACGAGACACAGAGTAGAACTGGAAAAGAGAGAAAGATTGTTTAGGGGATGGAACGGTTTTCATACAAGTAATGACTACAGCTCTTCAACCTGGAAGAAAGACAGCTGAGTGGGTGTATGATAGAGATGTTTAGAACATGAGTGGAATAAAGACAGTAAATAGAGAATCAGTATTCATTGTTTTTTTTCTAAAACAAGGGCTACAGTGCATCAAATGAAACTAGCAGGTAGAAAATTTAGAAGAAAAGATACTACTTTGCTATGCAGCATAGTTGTAGAAGTCATAGCAGGGCACTATAGATGCTAAAATTTACATTTGTTCAACAAATGATAAACTCATAGAAGAAAAAGCTATTGAACAGTAAAGTAATACATTTAATCTTGGAAAGACTGAACTGCAAATTGCTGAAGGCTGTGAGAGTGTGTGGACAATATTTGCCTGTTCTGTTCTTATGAACTTCTGTGGGTGCTAATGGTGTCATGGGTGACACCTGTAAATCCTATCTGGTCCTGGCCAGTGTTGTTTCTCAGCATGGCTCCTCTCAGCTCTGAGTCTCTGAGGTTTCAGCATATGAAGTCATTTGACCACCCCAGAGTCAGCGGGGATGGGTTATATTTGTTGCTGTCTTGAGAGAAAGCCTTTGGCCCTGGCACAGTCCTGCCTTCAGCTGCAGCTCAGTGCTGAGGCCTGTCCTTCCAGAGGTCTCTGTCCCACTTGTCTGGTGTCAGGCTGCTGAGCTGCTTCTGGCTCACGAACCCTTGAAGTGAGATATGCTACAGATGGTCTGGCAAAGGCCCTGAGACATGAATGTGGCACCAGAGGAACACGAGACCAGTCACACATGGAACTGAAACAGAGGCTCCGAGATCTGATGGAAATGCTGTCCGTGTGCAGAAGTGGGCTTTGGGTCAGAAGGGTGAGCAAKTGCACTGCAGACTGTGTCTGTATAGGAAACATTTTTTTATATGAATAAAAGAAGATGAACACGATAGATGATTATGCTCTATTCCTTTTCTTACTGAGGGACCTAGAAGTGAGTAAATTCTATTATTCCTTAATATTTCCATATGTAGAATTGTAGCTAATTTTATTTAAGTTTTCATGTCTTTTTTCTCTAATTCTCCACACCCCTCCAACACGGGGTCAAAAAAAAAAATTGTGTGTGTTGTAATCAACCTTTTGCTTAATTACTGAAAACATAATATTTTATCCCTGTTGGCACTACAGGGTTGGACAGAAAGGTCACTGGGTGACACTGCTGAAAACGAGAAGTCAGTGTGAGATGGAATGGGGGACAAATGGGAGAAAGATGGATTTGTGATAACACAATCAGCTCAGTGTGACTGTTTGGCTGGGAGGTACATCCAGATCCACTGTCTATCCTACAGCCAAACAATTTTCCCTTTTTTTGCTGCACTGTGTTGCCAAGTAAATCATACTACAGCATGTTGGTTCTCTTCACAAGATGTCTGACATCTGTGAATGCACTAAAGATGCCAGCTTGGTTTTCTGTGCATATGAAAAGCTACAATAAATCCAACACTTCACACCTTTGCTAGATGAATGCTGTATAACTACATGGATTTCCTTCACATTATTATAAAATACCATGAGTGAAACTAGAAAAAAAAAAGAGSAGAGTTTACATGTAGAGATCTAAAATGAACCCCACAACTTTAATTTGAGACAGGTAGATGATTATGAAGACCAATCAGAGGTCACATATCTGTTTTGTCATGAGCTGGAATCAGAAATATTTCTAATTAAAACTTGTAGAAGAAAGCTTTTTGCAAGTTTTCAAAGTTCAGTAGGCTTGGGATCTTATGAAGTGCTTAATAATGAAAAAATTCTATGGAGAATTTTAAGGCAAGGAAGAAGAAACATGACATTTCTTAATTAGTCTGTAGCCTGTTTCCCCATTGGGCAACCCCGCCTCTCAAAGCACTTTAAGTAAAGCAATCTGCAAGCAGCTGCTTCTGCGACAGACACGTCTTTGCATATTCACTGGATGGGTGTTTGATTTGGCATTTCAAAACCAGCCACATTCAGGACAAGGAGGAAGAAATCACCCATCACTATTAAACCATAAGAATACCCGGCAGATATTTTCATTTTATTACAGCCAGTAAACATAACCAAATAGCCTTTGACTCATCTGCAGTGTTTTGTTAAGACCTTCACTTACTGAGAGGTGAATATTTGAAGCTCTGACTATTGATTTCAAAGTCGAACTGTACAAACCTTTTCACCCAGAGAAACATACCTAAGAGAAAATACAGATCCCATCTACTTACATTCAAAGAAAAAGTGAGAGATATGCAAAGTATATCTCATTTCCATAAAATGGAAAGTGAAAGAATCAAGACAAAAAAAAGTACATTTAGGGAATGGGAAAGACAAAAGTCTAGAAAGACAAATAAAAAGGAAATATCTTCAATGTTATTTTCTTGATTATTATTTCTTGTATTTTCTGTTTTATTGTGTAGTATCTTCCACCCATCATCCCTGGATCAGAAATGACTGCAAAAGGCAATCAAAACAGATCTGGCTTTGTTAAGTCTTACTAAGACCAATCCAAATGAAAAGTCAGCCACTTTTCATAATCAAAGTGAGATCTCTGACTAAATCTTCATGATCTCATTATCTTTTACTTTTCAGCCTCTTATTTCTCCATTTCTTTTTTCTCAGTATCTAACTTCTGTTTTTCTAATACATCCTTATTTTCCCTTCGTTTTCTTCCTTCATGTTCACTCTGCAAACATAAAGTAGAAATGGCAAAAAGATAATCTGGAGCAATCATCATTAAAAGGGACTTTAGAGCTATTAATTAATTCACTGGAAGTGGCACCAACAGCACACAACCATGGCAGACATTTCGAAACAGCAGGAGACCCGTGCCACTGATGGTTCTCAGTTATTGATGGCAATCCAGTCAGGATTTTTCCATCTCATGGCTGTGTCCAGAGGATCACAGAATCAGAGAATGGTTTGACTTGGAAGGGACCATACAGATCATCTCATTCCAACCCCCCCACCATGGGAACGGACATCTTCCACTAGACCAGGTTGTTCAAAACCCCATTCAGCCCAGCCTCAAACACTGCCAGGGATGAGGCAACCAAAAGTTCTCTGGGCAACCTGCTCCAATGCCTCACCACCCTCACAGTAAAAATTTTCTTCCTAATACGTAGTCTAAACCTACACTCTTTCAATTTGAAGCCATTACCCTTYGTCCTGTCACTTTGTCAAAAGTGTCTGTCCGGGTTTCCTGTAGGATCCCTTTAGGTACTAGAAGGTGTTAGAAGGTCTCCTGGAGCCTTCTCTTCTCCAGGTTGAACAACCCCAATTCTCTCAGCCTGTCTGCATAGGAGAGGATAAATAAAAACTTCAACATATAAAGAGCCAAGAGCTTAGAACCTTTTAACTTTTCTTATATCTAAGACCAGGTCTCCAGCTGCTGTAAACTGGCTGCTTTAGTGAACTTCATACAATGTTTAGGAGATGTAAGGAGGAAGAAATCTGTAGTACAGGAAGCCTTATTCCTTCTACAAGAAACAGGAATGATGACATATATTCTTCAATGCCATCTGCTGGCACTTTATTTAATAGTGAATTTTTCACAAATATCTACATTTAACATTCTTATAAAAATAGGTGTCTGAAGTTTCATATTGTTTAGATTTCAATGGCTGGACATAGAGAAACATGAATCTGGATTGCTCATGACGACTGCTTATGACCATTGCTTACGATCTATGAGGGATGTCACGGATGTTTTTCAGTGGCAGGAATTACTGAGTTATTTAAARGACCTATTCCATCTCAGGCAATGTACCTTCATTTATTCAAAACTTTAATTCTATTAGCCATTTCATACACTAACCATAYGGAATATTTTTTTAACTGGTGAGGAAGGTGCCTGAGATACTCGAATTTACAGGCGATTTCCTAAATCTACATATAGATATATAATCTATATCTCCATATAAAAATAATGAGAGTACAAATAATTACAACTAATGTGCTTTCAGTCAATGTTTCACCCACAGCCATTAACTAGAGCCTTTCCTTGCTCTTTTCTGAGTCTGTAGGCTCAGTGCACAGAGCAAACACTGTGACGTTACAAAGCAGAGATATATTTATAACAGGACCAACAGCTGCAAAATCAGAAGACTTGTAAGAAGCTTAATGTGCAAAAGGGCTTGATGCTAGGGGTGAAAGGGAGGGCACTGGGACAACTAGTGCTTCTGATCTCTGCCTAGTCTCCTTTTAACATAATGACAAATGATCCTCAATGATTTCTACATTATAGACTCCTGATTACACTTAAATTATTTTGAAAGCTTAGATTTATGTTAAATTAACACTTTCTCATGATTTCTAGAATGAGGCTGTCCACTGCTGTCACAGACTGTAAACGAGCTTTTTCAGTTTTCAGGGTTAGTCTTGAATGGTCCATATTCTGTAAGAGATTTATTAAGAAGTTATGCAATTAAGATTGTTTTCATACTTCTTCCATTTGAGAGGAGCAGCAAGGAGGTTACTTAATTTTATTGGACTTTTGTATTCACGCTTTTGTGTATTATTTTA
This sequence comes from Amblyornis subalaris, assembly GCA_018881555.1. Classification (NCBI taxonomy): domain Eukaryota; kingdom Metazoa; phylum Chordata; class Aves; order Passeriformes; family Ptilonorhynchidae; genus Amblyornis; species Amblyornis subalaris. Next base: position 13,432,601 of record JACAXG010000003.1, on the reverse strand, counting down.
ATTATTCCAGGACTGACATAATTCAGAAAACCTTCAAAGTAATCATAGTACAAATCAATGCAAATTATTAACCTATTAATATTTTAAATTTTACTGAAACGCTTCAAACACCATATATCAAATTCTGCATTCACTTACCATCCCAGCAGAGTTAATCCAGGAGGAAGATGTAGCCCCACGTCACAGGGGACGCAACCAGACTAAAATTACTTAAATAGCACAAGAAGATTGGAATAGTTTGTGACATGTAGCATGTCATTCCTCATTGTCTTGCACCTTTTGTAGTAATTTATATCAATACATTTATACCAATGTCTGCAAATGGCAGACATACGTGATTGTATTCCCAGGAAACCCTATGATACCAGACCCCATTTTTACAGACACTGCACAAAGAAACGGACGACAATTTATACCCTGTTATTCATCTATGAAAGACTAATTTAAGGTTTTGATCTACACAATATTCATATCCTTTTAAATCATGTGGAAGCCACTCCTGTTTAATAATAGTGCCTCTTATCCATATTAATACAGAAAAAAATTACTTGCATTTTAAAAATTCTATTTGGTCTTTCTGTGCAATGACTTCCTTAATTTTGTGAAGATTCATTGACTCTTTAATTTCAGGGCTGAATTCAGTATGAAACTACTGCATAAATCTTTTGAGGAAATAGGCAGGTTAAGAAAGCACAGATGTTCTGTAAGCCAAAATGGAGAGGCAACCATTTAGCACCAAAAAGGAAGAAACAAAAAAAAAAACAAAAAAACCCCAAACAAACAAAAAAAGAGAATGAATTTGAAGATAAAGTCAAATGCTTGTTTGTCAGCCTACCAATAACCCCATTCTTACTACATTTTAGAAGTTCAAATCCTCCAATTAAAATAAAACAACAAAAAACCTTATTTTATGAATGCATTGAAAATATTTCCTGTGCTCTTACCAGTGAGACCTGCAGAAGTTCAGTTACTGAGTTTCAGAAGAAAGAGCATGGGCACTTGTTTGGAAAGACTGACATTTGTACACATGGATTTGTATCATGGAGAAAACTCTCAGGCTTTGGTACAGTGTTCAGTGGTGTCAGTCAGATTTTTTCCAGCTTGACCTGACTCAAACTGTGGTATAGCTCTTTATTAAAAAAGGAGGACTGAAAAACTGTTGATCTGCCTATCTAATAAGCTCAAAAAGAAAATCAATCAAATTTCAAGCTATTGGAAAATTAACTCCTATTTAGTAACCTCTAATTTAAAATGTTTTTGCAACTATTTTAGGCATGAAGCTTTCAAGAGGGGAAAGGAATGTATCCTGCTCTAATGATAATAGAATAGAAAATGCACCAGATCTGACAAGTCTCCCAGCAGAATCACCAAGGGAAAGTACCAGATGTGGCGACAGGTAGGAACAGTGTATGATCTGGCACAGTGCTATATCATTAACAATTTGGCACAACTTTATTTTGTTCTGTCAAACACTCCTTGTGATGGCAAGCGAATTGTTCCACTAGAATTTAGAGCAGGTAAAATAAAAGGGAAAAGGAAGAGACACGTAACATTCCTCATGACTAAAGTGATAAACCAATATACTCTAAAAATCTGCTCTTTGTATAAATCTGCTCTTTGTATAAATCCCCAGGATTTAATTCAACGATGAATTCAGGGTGAACATTGCTACCTAGCCTCAAATTAGAATAAAGATTTTTAAAAATAGAATGCACAACAGCCTCATTTCTTTTCATGAAGCTATACAGATTTACATGCACCTATCATTTATTCCCCTTTCTTGATTAGAAACTATTTAACTTTTTTGTGTCATTCCAAACTCATTTGGGCTTTGCAGTTCAGTAGATCAGCTTAAATGTGTGCACTGATTCTTAAGTAAAGACAAAAAAAATAAAAGGCGGAGTGAAAAAACAGAGAAAGCATCACAGAAAGTAAAATCAATCCAGTAAAGACGTAAAAAATAGGCTGAGGCATTAGCATGGGAGAAAGAGCATCCCTTCCTTCTGGCTCAGGTTTCACCTTCTCAGGAGCCAGAGTCCCTCAAATGTGTACTTCCTTTTTTCTTCTTTTTTTCATTTTCTTCCTACCAGTACAGTTACACTGAAAATTTAATGTTCATGAAATGAACAGCTGGCATTAATGGCAGCTAGAGCCACTAGCTTAAAAAAGCTGCTCCAAAATGCATCTTTCACAAAAAGCTTGTTGATCCTTTGGTTTTGATCAAAACTATCAGTATTTTTATCAAGCCAGTAAAGCATTTTGAACTCTCCCATTCTTTCTGTTGACACACAAAAGAAATATGAAATTACAAGCAAATGAGGAAAAAGCAAAAGGCTTTGTGAGAATTAAAAAAAGTAAATCACTCAGAGGCAAAGATAAAAAGGACTCCAGTACAGTGCTGATGTTACCAGTCAGAGAATCTCTTGAACTAAATGACAAGGAATACCCTGCCCAGAGGGATTATTCTGTTGAGAATGGGGGTACCATGTACCAGGGAGAAAAGCGCTCCTGCTCCGCAATCAGGAAAGGCATAGGGACTCTTTCCAAAAGTGCCACTATGTGCATTAGGTCCTTTCTCACTAGCATCATTCAAAACTTGCTGTAGGATTAAGTTTTTGAGCCTTCTAAAATGGAAACTATAATATTGGACTCAGAATATTCTGTGAAATCTGTAGGAAAAAAAGAAAAATAAATCAAGACTGAGGGAGGGCACTCAGAGAACCACAGTATGAAGGGCTCTAGGATTACTAATTGGATTTCAAAATCTCCATTAATTTAATCTAACACAAAAAGTGAAAAAAGTTAGAACAGGTGGGTTAGAAATAGTACCTTAATATTGTGATATTGCAATAAAAATTCCTATCCTAGAAGGAAGCATTGCATCTCTACAGCATGACACAATTGCAATAGGAAAACAAGTTTTAATGTTTTAAATTACTTAAGGTATTGTTTGGGTTTATGAATATCAGAAAAAGAATAAAATTCCCAACAGCAAGATTTACTAGCCTATAAGACAACCCCTTAAGAGAAGTGAAGGAATGCATTAGGATTTATTAATTTAGGAAGGATAGGACAAAGTGCTGGAAGATGTCCTGCAGTGAACAATATAATGTTTCTAGTGAGTTGTACAAGATGACCTAATATGTCTTTTGCATAAGCCTGTGATTTAGTCAGAATTAAAAATATTCATCTCAGGGTGGCTGTTTACTAAGTAGAGCTGCAAGTTTTTGGGAAAATCTGTCTCATGAACAGTCCCATTTTTAAAAAGAAAAGTAGATCCCAGTGAGCGGACCGTATCAAAAAATTGAATTAAAGTCACTGGAGACTTTTTAAGCCAGGAAAAATAAAAAAATCAGAACAATTAGTTGTTAGGAGATGCACTTTTTCCTTTTCTTGAAAATGCTTCAAGTTTCTTTCCAGTGTCCCACTTAAGGGAAGGATTTAGGATCCATTATTGCTCCTGGGTTTTCTGCTTGATATTACACTTGAAAACTAGTTGGAACTTATTGTCCAGAGGAGATAAAAGCTTTTCTTCATGAACTGTGAGGAGTGTGGGTGAGGTGGGGTACAATGATACAAAACTATATACAAGTTGGAGCATAGTGCCTACCTCAGCATCCATATCTCACAAAGCCCTGTTGCTGATGCACGGATCTCTCCCTTATGTATCATATGTGGGACCCATCAGTGAGAGCAGGCACTGCACTTTGTGTCCCAGGTAGCCAAACTGTTCTGAGGTATACTACTGCACTGACACTAAGTTTCCAGCAAAAATGTATACACTGCTCTAAAAAACAGAGCTTGGACGTGATGTGCAACGTTCTCCAAATGTACCATTTCACAGGCTGAAATATTTTTTTATGCTATTGTTAAATCTGAAACATAACATTTGGTTTGCTCAAAGCAGATGCTTTGAGTTTTCAGTCAGGAACACACATTTCTATCACCTGCCCAGCAAAGCCTGGGTTCATTAATTCTTAAGAATTTTTGACCTCTCTTAACTCCATTTCTGTGAGCAGACAGCTCAGAGTATTTAGGTGAAGTCATGTGTTTGAAGCAAAGGCTAGAAGTGCCTTTAAACTGATTTGTCTTTATCATTTTCTATTGTTTAATTATGTGGGGCTACTTCCAGAGATTACCTGCAGGTGCATTTTCCTCACAGCAAACACTATTATATAGCAAGAAAGTGCAACAGACACAGTGTTGTGGTTTAACCCCAGCCAGCAACTCAGCTCCAGGCAGCTGTTCAGTCACTCCCCCCCAGTGCGAGGGAACCAGAAGGGCAAAAGTGAGAAAATCTGTGTGTTGAAATGAAGACAGTTTAATAGGAAAAGCAGAAGCTGCACACGCAAGCAAAGCAGAACAAGGAATAAAGTCACTGCTTCCCATGGGCAGGCAGGTGTTCAGCCATCCCCAGGAGAGCGGGGCTCCATCACACTTAACGGTGACTTGGAGAGACAAACGCCGTCTCTCTGAATATACCTTCCTCCCTCCTTCTTCCCACAGCTTTATACGCTGAGCACCATATCATATGGTCTGGAATATCCCTTGGGTCAGTTGGGGTCAGCTGCCCTGGCTGTGTCCCCTCCCAAGTGCTGGTGCACTCCCAGCCTCTTCACCGGTGGGGTGGGGGAGAAGCAGAAAAGGCCTTAACTCTATTCAATGCTGCTCAGCAGTAAAGAAAACATCCCTGAATTATCAACACTGTTTCAAGCACATACCCTGAACACAGCCCGTACTAGCTATTATGAAGGGAATTAACTCCACCTCAGCCAAATCCAGCACACACAACCATGCCACGCCAGGGCACAGGGACATGGCTGGCACCTGGGCTGTGCAGGGGCGATGTGCTGTCCTGGCACCTCCTGGACATGGGCAAAGGGGATGGTGCCCCTGCACCAGCCAAGCCTGCTCCCTGCAGGGCTAAACTGTGTGGGAAAGGCTGGGGCTTTTGGAGGGTGATGCTCAGCAAGACAAGTGTAGAAATCTTCAAGCAGCTGAGAGAGATATCACTAGAAATAATTTGATAGAATTGATAAAGGGGAAATTTCAGTCTAATATTGTGACACTCTCATCAGTGTCACCAGGACTGGCGACGCTTGTTCAACTGTGTAATAATCATCCAGGAAAACAGATGAAGTTTTGTCACAAGAAAAATGGAAGAATAATTTGACACATCATTCAGATGTGTGCTTTCTGAAAGAGTTCTGTACCAGCAGGCAGATAGGACAAACCAGCTCTTTTCTGGGTCTCGGGCCAGCTTCTTATAAGCATCTCTTCTCTGAAGTTAGAAGAGCAATCCTACCTTACATCTGACAACTTGACATTGAATTTCTGTGAGGCTTAATGTCTACCTACAAAACACCTCCACCGAAGTCTCTTAGGGATTTTGACTTTGCAATAATGTGACATGAAAATTTCCAAACTGGTAATAGAAAACTCAAACACACCATAGGAATAAGTGATTATTTCTTGCTAAAATATCTCTATGACAGTGCAAGAGACCTGATGCCTATGACAATTCCATGTCAGTAGCGGAAGGCAGAACACAATCTACTCCTTTGTGGAGGAGAAGGGATGTTTAAAAAAATGCTGAAACATCCCTCTTCTTAAATGCAAAGCAGATTTCAGAAAAAAAAATGTTGCTTCCAATTTCAAAGTATTTTAGCTGTGAGCTGAATTTTTTTTCCCTTTAAGAGAATAGACAGCTCTGCAAAAGGAGTTGATATTAGGATACTCATTATAGGGCAATTACAGTCTACAGCAAAGGTAGTTCTGGAACTTCCATAAAAATCTTCTGCCCCTTTTCCACTGGTCATAGATCACATTTTCCAGCCTCAGACATCAGAAGCCTCATAAGTGAGTAATCCTTAAAGAGTTTGCCTTCATCTTTTGCAACCTGCAGGGAAAGGTTTTCTCTGAGATCCAAAAGCTCACTGATGGTAAATGGTTCAGGTGAGACCATTTTCTCCAGCAGTTTTATCCTCACTGAAGTAAAACCCACTGCACTGAGTACTCAGTTGCTGTTTGAAGGGGAAAGGAAGAAAGAAAAAGGTATAAAACCCAATCTTTTTCCAGCTCAATCCAAATGCCTTTTCTGTAGACCTTGGAAACTGATTGCAATTTCAGTCAAAGGGGCTTATCTAGTGGGGGCTACCATTTGCTCACAAAGCATCCTGGCCAAGGAATTGTGTACAAAATGCTCCCCAGGAAGATTAAATCCGAGTGGGAGACTCACTTCTCTCTGCCACTTGGTTTGCTCCAGCGTGGGAGGGAGCAGTATTCTATCAGCAAGGGCAGGATCCACGATCTTAAACCCTTGCTTCATCTGGACCGTGAGAAATGAGACTGGAACACTCACCATTTCCCTGCTTAGGCATGTGCTTGACAGCTCAGTCAAGTGTTTCACCCATGGCATTTCATCAAAGCTCCCGCGTTCCCCACAACTCCAAACACACGCACACAACCACCCAGAGAGGTGGAAATATTTAGGAAATAACAGCAGTGTGCTGACAAATGTTCATTGTGAAGTGTGTTGTCACTGCAGCCAAGGCTTCCCTGAATCTGCACAAATGTTTCCCATTAGCAAGATCCAACTGCTGGTGCTTACTTACAGGAGGCAAAATTGACACTTAAGAAAGACAAAGGAAGAAGATGAGATCATGGTTAGACTATGTGATATTGTGGAAGGAGGAAGGGAGCACCCTCTATTTGGGAATAACAATATATTCACATATTTGGGTAAATTGTTTTTGCATCACTATGTTTCCTCTTGACTATGGAAGAAAGGAGACTGACATCTGTCAGTCTTTGCACTGTACTTTTGTAACACCAGGACTTGTGGAATAAGATATGTTTTATTGGCCGCTCATTTACCACCTCGCCTAGAAATATTTCTAAAGAGTGGCACTTGCATTGCAGCAGTGGATTAAAGATTTTCCTTAGAAGAGCTGTCTGAATCTTGACTTTCCCCCAGCACTGAGCTCTGTAGAGCAGCTGTCAGTCAGGAGCTGCATGTGGCACACCTGCATGGAAGGATGGAACACCTCCACCAGAGCCACAGGAGGCCTTTTCGTCCTGCTGCATATCGGAGAGGCAGGATGGGGGCTGGGGCACGTGTCCTAACTGAAGGACCAAACGTATGAATTTCAAATGCTTCCTTTTCTGGAGCCCTTCAGACAGATCTTAAAGGACAGCTTGGCGTAGAATTAAACAGCTTTTCTATAAATTCAGTCAAAGTAAGAAGAAAATAAGGCAAGGCTGGTCCTCGCAGGACACAGGACACTTGTTTGGCTGGACAGTGGGTCTGAGGCAGTGCAGTTGCTCCTTTACAATGTAGGTTCTGACAGGTATTTAAATGTATGCCTCCCACAGCTAGGGGAGACAACTCCTGATTTTTGTTTCATTGTAAACAGAACAAATAACATTTTTTATCATTCATTAACTCTAATATTTTCTTAATTTAATCTCTTCCACTTTCAATTATGAAAGCCTTTGAGATTTGAGCTGTTAGTCAGGCATGGGGGTCCTTCATTTAAGGGCTTTTTGCAATGGTTTAATTAGCAATCAGAGGCTTATCTGCTTTGCTCAGAGACACTGTCAGAAGAAATAGTGATCCTTTGATATTAAATTTGGAGAAGCAGATTTCTACTGATGTTTGATGAACTGGGATAGCTCTGATTTTTTTTCCTTTCTCCATTCTCAACACCACTATCATAGATATGTCCATTTTCTGGTTGTCGTCCTGACAGGTATTCCTTTTCTCTAAGCTTGGAGAAGCAGACCTTGAAATTTTCCTTACTTAAACAGCAAAATTATTAAATTCTTGAGGTCAAGGACGACCATTTCATCTGGTAATACAATGCTGTAGGAGACACTCACAGTCAGGTTTGTATGAAAAATATGTTGCAAACTAACATTGCAATGAGCAGAGATATTTTATAGCCTCACAGCATCAGGACATGCAGTTGGCTGCTCAGATGCTTGTGATCAACTGCACCCGCCAATTAAATGCACAAGCATTTTTCTGCCTAGATTTCCAAATAGATTATGAACCCGATGCACTTTAAAGCACCTTTTCCTCGTTGTAAAAAATAATTTTCATTATGTAATAATCTTTATTTTTTGAACCCTCAATTTTAACACATAAAGCCCTTTCCCTGTGGAAGAAGAGGCATCAGAGTTCACAGTATATCCACAGACTGGATGAAGTTGCTTTGTTTTAATGCATCTGCTGTTACCGAGGAAGAGCTGGCAAGGTAGCTCTCAACTGAATACTGTAGATTTTAATACAGGTTACATTCTGAATTTTAAACAAGGTTGTGCATGCTATGAAAATGTAATTCATCAAGCTACTTAATTAATGCTTAGAGATAGCTGAAAAATAAATGCTCACTTATTTCCTACAGTAATTTGACATTCAGAAGTATTTTCTTTAGTGGGCTTTTTAGTGCAAAGGTATAATATGAAAGGATGCTAAAAATATTTTAGGAAAACTTCAGAAAGATCTTAATGAGAAATTTTGAATTACCTCATTGCAACATTTAGTTTCTGTATTTTCATCAGAAATATAACTGACTTTTTCTTATGGAAAACTTTCTTTTCCTTTTTTTTTTTTTCTGCTGTAAAATCTGCCTAAAATATTTTGAACTGTGATACTTCTGATTATTTAAAGTTTCCATGTGCTACAGATGCTGTCAAATATCATATATGGAGCAGATAAAAATGTATAATCCAAATTATATCGCTTTAAGGCCTTTTCTCCGTGTACTGCTAAAGCTGTTAAAAGCTGCTTTACTTCACTGGAAGTGTAGCCTCTGCGATGGCACAGTATTCTGTGCCTAAGTGGCCCAGAGGGAATTGTCACTAGGATTTCAGATGGAGTTAAGATAGCTTAAGGCCATTACAGGTCACTTTCCTAGATAGGCCAGGATGCTTTGAGTGTCTCGGGCATCATGTGGTACCAGGTACTGCACCAGCCGTTCCCTTGGCTCCTTTGGCCAGACGGCTGGAGGAGGGACGAGAGGGCGAAATGAGGTGCTGCACTGGCTCTCTCCTTTACCTCTTTGTAGCTGGGGAGGAGATACTAGCTGGAATGTCAGCTTTTTTTCCTAAGGACAGCTTGCAAAGAGCGGGGTAAATGAAGTGGGAAGTACCCACAAGACGGCCAGATACTCAGCTGCAGGACATCAGAGTGCTCCTACTGAACTCTGAATTGCTCTGAGGATGCCAGCTGAGCACCTACGTTCCTTTGGTCTGGGAGCTTTAGGAAGGTAGATTGATGGATCTAAAGGACATGATCAGAGTAAGAGGAGAAGACAGTAGTAGTGATTAAAAGCACAATGACCCACGTTGTGCCTTTTATATTTAAACAGAGCTAGGTCATAAAGTTTAACAGTTTAGTCTACAAAACAGAAAAAAGTTTTAACGCAACACTATAGAATTCCACAGGAGAGACCCTCTCAGGAGAAATGCAAGTAAGCTAATACGCACTGGCCATGATTATATACATTACTGCAATTGAGTCTTTGGGCTCCCTGCTAGGAATGCTTAAAGAGCGGCAGTGATGGTCAGTTACTGATTTATGTACCAGAAACATTTATATACCAGAAACAGGGATTAAAAAAAAGGTATATTCTGCCCATTGTATGAGGTCTCAGAATTACATAGAAGTATTTTTAATATAAATATGCTGACAGAATTGCAGAAGAGGTTAATATCAATAGTTCTTCTAATGGAGGCAAAGTAAATCTGGACATCTGAGCTAGATTATGGCTGACTACTGTGTGTGGATGTGTGAATGTGCATGTGTGTGGCTAAAATGACCAGTTTCCCCTGCAGAATGCACCACTGAGGAGAGAATGATACAGGGAATGGCTTATGGTCTGTGTGTCTGATGGCAAAAATCAATGACTTGCCTCATTGAAAGGTGCCCTCAGGGGCAAAAAGCAGTGAATAGCTTATTAGTTTGTGTGTGCATGCTGGCAGATGATAAAGCAGCATTGAAATCAGTCATAGACCATAATAAAGTACCCATCCCCATCTTAAAGCCAGGGTGTACTTCTGTCTCAGGGGAGAATGCCTCCATTAACCCAAACTGTGCAGTAACTCATCTTTAACCACAGAACAAATATGCAGTAGAAGAGGAACCAATAAGGATTTCTTATGGTTACTGATGCAAAAAATATAGCAGATAAATTACTGATGTGTAGGGCAAGATTCTTTCTGGTGTAATATTCCATAATTCTATTTTACTGCTCTTTGGAATGGTGTGGATAGAGTTCTGCTGGGGATCTGGCCTGATACCAAAAATATTTTACTCATTTCCAAAATAAAAGAGGAAAACATAGAGTGATGCAACACAGAATAGATGCAAGAGACAGAATGTTCTGACCTTTTTTCCCCTGTCAGTGAACTCTGCTTTGGAGTATATTCAAACCATCCATTCAGATACATAAACTCACATACAACTATGCTGCCGCTGAGGTATTTATTGACCTTAAGATGTTGTCATCCTAGGCATTACATACATTTGTTGGCATACATCTGATTAATGCCAATAATGCCTTCAGCAAACATAATAAAAGCTTTCCCATAAGAACATCAGGGTAGATCTAGCCTAAGAAGTAGAGGTGATGATTTCTTTTGGTTACAAGGTGAAAGCACCAACTTTTGTAACTATTTTCCTACCTTAATTATTTCCTAAGAGATGCTGATGGCATCTGGGCTTGCATCCATAGATATCCAAAACTAGTACAAAGTGTGTCTTTTTTAAAGGACTTGACACTGCAAATGTGCAGTATTTTGCCTTGAAATATGTCATAGTGATGTCCATGTGGGGCAGAATAATTCCCTTAGCTGGACTAACTGATGTGTAGCATTTATTAAATAGGCAGATAGACACGTGTACACACACACACAGATCTGCTAACATTATGATAGTTGTGGCACCCCCTCTGGAAGTGGGATGTGCCTCTGGAAACCACAGGCAGAAATCCTGTCATCATTTTGTTATGTAGAAAGGTGCTAACAGCTTCCATAACAGAGCTTTGGATAAAATGCTGTAGGAAGAGTTAAGCATGTAGTAGAGCAGTTGCATCCAGAAAGTCAGTAGGACTCTCAAACCACTTAAAAACATATTCTTAGACTTTTCTGAACATCTCCCTGCAGCAGCTGCTGAAGGAAGAGTGATCAGCCTATCTTTGCAACCCGGCTTATCCCAAAGGAGCCATGCAGCAGAGAGTTTCTCAGGTGTAGAGTCAAGGGAAGCAAGAGGGAAAGTCTGACTGAACAGCTGGATTCCACTGAGATTTGTACCTTGGAAGGAAGTGGTGGAAGTACTGGTGAATAGGATAGAGATACCCAAGTTGGGAAATCTACACCTAGAAATTGTCCCCTCTTCTTAAGGAAGCAGTCTTTATCAGGTACAAAATGTATTCCTCCTACATGTAGAATAATTCTTCACACTTCATCACAGAGTAAAAGACTATTCCTTTTCTACTGTGGCAGATGTGTAGGGCTTTACTGACTCGACAGGGTAATTCAAAAGAAAAACAAGAAACAGAAACAAAAATCCCCATAAAAATCATCACTGACAAATTAAACTTGTGAAAAATAAATTATGATCCCTCTCTGTTAGCTACTCACAAATTCGAATTTAAGAGAAAGCAACACATCATGCTGTTATCTGAAAAGCTTTTGTAYAATAAAGGAGCAGTTGTGAAAGAAAAGTGATATATCAGATGGAAGAGAGTGGCTGAAAATTTTCCTTCTGTTTCATAGAATAGCAGTTGCACAACCTGATACAAATATTTGTTTGTTTGTTTCACAGGCACACATACCATGCAGCAAAGTACTGCTCAAGAAATAAGAGTACTTGTGCTCTTCTCTTACTTTGTCTTCTTCAAAAAAAGTCATGTGTAATATTAAGCTGTAAATATTTTCAGTTATTCATTTCTTCATTCCACGATATAAAGCACTATTTTGAGGGTGGTCTACATGTGGAAACTTGGACAAGCCAGTCTTGTATGGCATTTTCCCACTAGCTGTGTAGGGTAAAAAGCATTTACAGCAGCAGCATGTTGTGAGAACTGATTGTGAAGAAAGACTGTGAGATGGCAATATCTTTGGTAATATGGAGCACATATGTATCTAAAACAGATTAATATTGGCATGCTTTATGTGATATATTATATAAAATATGTTTGAAATTTGTCAACACTGGACTGCTGCATTCAGGATCAATCTTTTCCTTATCATTGCATTTTGGGCTTTCAACACAATCATGAAAGGATTTCAAATAACACTAAGAGAATATGCAGGTCAACAGAAATGATGGAATGGGAATTGCCCTTGAAAAAGGAAGTGGGTCTTTCTGTAAAGAAGACTGTCTTTTATCTCCTCACAGGCCATATGCCAAGGAGGGCAGACTATTCCCCAGCTAAAAATGCAGCAGGGAGAAACAGAAAGAAAGGCAAAAATTAATCCATTGTTACTACTAATTTTTTAGAGAGGAAACACAGCCCTCCTTGTACAGGGTTCCTCTAGTTCTTCTGAGGATACAGAGTGATTTTGGACTTTCTGCAGCACACAAGGAGAGAGAGGCTCAAAATGATGGGGCTGCCATTATGGACAATTTCCCAGAAGTTTTCTCCCAACCAAGAGTAACTTCCAATCAAGCCCAGTCACTGTACACTTGGTTATTACACTTCCTCCTCAGAAAGTTCACACCAGTAACCACACCGGCTTGATACCTCAATCTCTCCTAACTCAATTCTCTTGAAAACAAAGGGACAACTTCATCTGAGGACTGATCCAAAAACTGCTGAATTTAATGTCTGTATTCATGTTAGCATTGCAGATGAGAGAAGGCTTCCAGTTTTCCCAATTTACTGTGCTTTGTTTTGCTCTTGGAGAGCACGGGATTGTGTTTAAATGAAACTAAATGGGAAATGCACCCCAGGAGCATCCCTATGCATGCCAGCTCATGGTAGGAGGTCAGTCCATGAAACTAGACTAGAACCAAAGTAACCCTTCATTCCCAAATACACACACTGTAGGTACCAGGTCCTTAGCAGCCACTGTTTCAAGCTGCAGATACACTTCTGTTATGCTGCCCTCCTTGTGAGTAAAGATACAGCCAAAGAGATTCCCTTCTGGACAACTGGCCCATGCACAGCCTGACAAAACTGAAGAGAACCCTGCACAAACGAAGGGGAAGATTGGGTAGCATTTTAAGTCATGACATAGATTACCAGCCAAAATGGGAAAGTATGTTTTGTTTCTCTCCAGTTGGATCTTTCCTCAGGAGCTGCAATTTTACACGCAGAAAGGAAAATAAATGCAAAAATTACTGAATTACTGTGGACAGCAACCTCTTTTTTTTTGTTTGTTTTCCTAGGAATCTTATAATAAGACTATCCTGATTCCCCAAGGAGGTAAATTTGATATTTCTCCAGTGAGAATCCAGACCCCTTCTGGATATTAATCCACTTCACAAAGTCATTACGAATAATTTAGCATAAAAGCAGCCTTTTTCCTCACAAGACAAAGCGCTGAGACTGAAGCATTTGTAGAGCAGTGTGAAAAACATACTGTAGCTGCCTTGGCTCCATTTGGACGGAGTATAAAGAAGGAATTTTGGCTGCAAATCCTGTCAGTCTCTTAGTTTTATTTAGGACAAATATTCAGGAAAAACAATGATAATATAATTTGGCTTTCTTTTTTTTCTCATTTTTTTTTTTCATAGTGTTAAGTCAATGCATAATTACTGGAAAGAATTTCTGACTGAATTTTAGATGAGCATTTTGATAAGATATAATATTGGAAACAATCTTTATCAAACATTCATGTGTAGTGTGAGAGATAAAAACAGGAATCCATAATTCATATGKCAGAATGTATTACCAAGTGTGAATAAGAGGCTGAATTTAAATGAGGGGGTCTGAACAATATTTTCTGCGAGGCATCTGCTTTAATCATTTACATTATTCACTAGGTTTTCCAGAACTGTAAATCTTAAATATATATTTGTGTTAGTGAGAATGTGTATGTAAATATACACATACATGCACACATACACAAAGCATTATACACATCCACACATTAGCACATATTCACACAGATACAGAAATGTGTTTGTATACAGAGACACCACAGCTTAGAGCCTGATTACAAATCATTCTACATGAATGAGAAGACTCCTATTGACAATGACGGATTTCGGGATCAAGACCTTAGTGCCTTGTTCTTTCACCTCTTACCTTGAGTTTGCAGTGATATGAATCAGATTAAGGTTAAAGGAAAGATAAGTCTTTATTTACCCTAAAATAATTGAAACATTTACTTATTTGACACACAAAACATTTACTTATTTGACACACATTACAAGAAAGAGAAAAACACACAGTGAATCCCCCTACCCTGAGACTAAATCCTTAAGACCTTTTTGTCAAATGTTATATCTGACTGACATTCTCACCCAAGTTTTCAGGACTGGCTCCCTGTGCTTCATGGTGCAATGACAAGAAAGACCTCGAGTGAGTGTGCAGGGCTTGATTGAAATCTGCATGGGGCCCCATCCAGACCTGAGGCTTCCCTTACCCCACTAACCCACGTTAACTCAGATGGAAGGAATTTTAATCCTCCTCCCCGTGGTTGTCCCTGCCTATTTGGACTCTGGCTATGCACTTAGGTGTTAACTCTTGACAAGGTAGCAAAAGGAGGCACCTAATGATTGCTGGGTGCTTCTCTAAGCCCTAGACAGATTTTTCATTCTTCATGAATAAGCGGGCCCTCTTCTTGTGCTTTCAAATCCCAGAGGATTTTTTTTTCTTTTTTGTTTTTTTTTTTTTATAACAATATAATGCTTAGATTTCGCATAAACTTATCTGCTTGCTAATAATGCTTTCATACAGGTACACTTTATGCATATAGCAGCTGCTGGCTCATTTTTCACTTGTGTGAAGGCAAGTGAGGCTGATAATGATTTTGAGAGCTTGCTGCTCCCCACCCCTGTTTTGGAGGGACACCAAGATAGTCTGTCTTTTCATAGCTGTGGTTACTGTGTACAGTTCAGCCCTCTTACTGAGAATTTCTTTTCAGAGACTTCCTTAGAACAGTGTAGTACCAAAGGAAGATTCATGATGGCAAACAACAAAAGACAAAGGCAAGCAGTAACCAAGGCTCAGAGTCTGATGCTCACATATTCATTCTGACATTATATCCCACATAAGGAGCATCCACTGTGCCAGCTTCTGTGCAATTATGTCATCTGCATAACTAATCCTTTTATTTCCATGTCCCAGTTTAGTGCCTGGTAAAGCAATGTCACAAAGCAGGAGCTGTCACTTTGTTTCAAGAGAAGGGCAGAGGACTAGAAATGGCTGAGTTCTGCAAGGGACAAGACCCACCTCTTCTGACAGGGCACAGGGATTGCCTGTTTAAGGAAATCTGTCTCTGCTCCTTCCATTACTGTTCATTTGTTACAAACAACCCACTTTTTTTTTTTTTTCCCCCCAGGGGAACTTTGGGTGTTGCTTTTTTGTGCCTTCCACTTCTCACTCCTTTCTTTTTCATAATGTGTTTCTTGATTCTAGCAGATCTGTTTGTCAGGTCAGGAACAGCTGGTTTTGCTGCACAGGAGGTTGTCTTACTCTGACATCTATGTGCTATTTCAATAATTTTTACTTTCTTAGAGGGTAACAGTGAACAAATGATAGAAGAAAAATACTCGAACAGTGCAAATCTTTCTTAATACAGCATTCACTGAGTTATATAGGGCATATGAAAAAATCACAGTTTTTAATTATGTACAGCAGACAAGTTGATGAAGAATCATGCATGAAATTCAGGCACTCTGAAGACCAATGAAAAGGAATTTCACCTCTTTTTATGAAGCTGAGACCAAGTGATTAAAATGATTGTGCCCTATCATTTTAATTCTCTTTCCTCTAAGCTTTATTTAATGGTGCCCTCTTCCTCTGCTTAACCTAAATGATGAATTAATCCAGTTTCTCCCCTGTGGGGCAGAAGAAAAGCAATATTCAACACATCCCATTCTGCCTATACTTCATTCACAAGGCACATTACATTTACCCATTTTTTCCCCTCCTTGATTGTTTTATATTGTTATCCTGAGGAATAGACACAGATCATAGAATTTGTGACTGTGAGACATTCTGATAAGACAAGAAATTAGATGCAGTGTAAAACTGTGCAATGTACTTTGGAACAAAGCACGGGTGAGAGGATGGGGAAGAGGGACAGGCACATATTTCTAGATGATAAAAAGGGGCTGGCCTGTCCTGAATGTGTACTCTTGAAGCAGTTATACAGCCCTTACAGCTCCGTGACCTTTAGCTGGTCACTCGGGAGTACTGACACTGCCCTTTAAGTGAGCTGAGAACCCGGGCTCTGGCCATGCCCCAGCTGACCCCTTAGAGCATTTGTGATGGTACCATCGAGGCCAAATGCCCTAACCATGCCTAGTCTGTGGAATGCTCTTCAGGCGTCTTGTGTGCCTCCTGGCTGGAAATCTAGGAAGTATAACTCAGGGCCTTTGAACAATGCCCCAGGGCTTGGATGAACCATATCCCAAAGTGTCTCTGGTGGGGGTTGCCTAAATCTACCAGTTTGTGTCCCACAGGGCATTGTGGCATAACCCTCAACACTAGGCCTCACAAAATGTCCTGCCTCCAAAGCACACCGTGTCTTCTCAATGGCTCTATGGCATGGGCAGTACATGCATCCTTTTCACACACCTGATCCTCACATCAGCATCTAGATCCACTGTCAGCTTCCTCGCCAAGGGACAGGAGACAGTTTTGAGCTGGGAGGTGGTGTAGGTACTACTCTTCAACAACATGCATTACTCCTGACAACATATTTTGAAAAGCTTTTCTGAAACAGCACTTTCATTAACAGACTAACTTGGTTTAGAGTCTGAGACGAAAAGCAGTTTTGTATCAGAGTTATAAACAGAGTAAAATTGAAAATAAGGCTGTGAATAGTCAATCCTACTTAGATTTGGATACATTCCTGCCTCAGGAATGAGCAACCACTGTAGATCCTCATCAGGGAAGTTGCTATAGAGCTTATAGTGATACATGACCCCAGAGGAGGATAGGGATCCTGCATTTTGACCCTAATATTTCCAGGTAAGAGAAACCTGGCTTACAGATGCAGCTGTGGGCCTTCTCCAGCCAAAGAATGGCCACCAGCCCAAAGACAGTTTTTGCTAGCCTGGCCCATGCACAGTTTATGCAGTCTCTGTTGTACACCTGTCATGCTGAGGCTGATCATAGACCTCACTCCAGTAAGAGTTGCTATTTAGCACTATGTATTTGGCCAATGGGCCACTTCGTCAGTCATTCTCTGCTCCATTTAATGACCATGACTCCTGTGGGTGCAAATAGGTCATCTCCTATGGAAGGCATGCCAATGCTTTCTTGTGTCTGAGTGACAGCTGGCTGCTCTAAGCTGGAAGTCTTGATTAAGGCTCTTTTGGTGTATCTTCTCTGAGTAATATTCTCCTAGTGGAAAGCTCCTTCCATCTTCTTGGAAAAATGCTAGTAGCAAAAAAGGAGCAATGCAGGATGCCAGTGAATTTTCTGGGTTATTCTGCTTACAAAAAGGGAAAGATTGGAAATGGGATTTAGCATTGAACCAAATCTTCGTTACAGGAATGCAGGTAGGGTAAGAGACCTCTATGTTTGGGTCCAAACTGCAGGATCATCCATTATCTAGACTCTTGGCACAGGGCAAAATATTTTCACTTGATGAAGCCTTTGTCATGGTAATTGATTACTATATTGTCACATCTTTTCAGTTAATCACACCTTTTCAGAAACTGCCAGGGTCTGGGTTGACTGCAGTGGGGTCATGGAAATTATCATTCAGGGAGAGAATAGATTGTGACAGTAGCACAGGGCACCCATATGTTCCTGAAAAAAATCTGTTTGAGTGCCCTTTTCAGGAGGCTAAAACTGTAGCAAAATGAAGGCTAGAAGTGGGCAGGGACTTTTGGATGGCACAAAGCATGTATTGGGCAGACCAGCGAGGGGAAGGCGAATACCAGAAGGGCCTCGCTCAGGGAGCTTAAAGGACAGCCTCTGAAAGGTTTGAAGGTTTGTCGACCCCTGTGATATGTAGATGTGATTCACTTTGGGTAAGCAGTCCTCCTAAAAGTTTGAAGTGTGAATTTGCCAGGGTGGTGCAGCTCAGGGAATATCACTGGTGGAGAACCCCAGTCAGTGTCAGGAAAACCATTAGGACTAAATGATGACCGACAAACTTGAGATGGTCAGCGGACCTCTTTCACTGACCTGTCACTTTTACCTTGGAGATGAGAGGTTGTTTGAGGGCAGCAAGAAAATCCTCCTTTTATGCTGCAAGACCCAGGTAGGCCACATGAAAACAAATAAAGTGAACAATGCCTCCATATGTTGACCAATAAAATAAAGGAGATGCCCTTAAATATATTTCCCAGCCTTGATGGTAGCACCTTAAAAGGAAGCAATTTTAATGTTTAGAGCAATTGAAAAATGACCCAGAACAACTAAATCCATAACAGCAAAGATTAAAGAAAGTGCGTGCCACTTTCTTTGTATGGCAAATTTCTCCTTAAGGAAGATAATTCAAGCCTATATATACATTCATGAAAGAACAGATTTAGATGAAATATTGTGCTGCAAGTTGAACAAGAACAATGTTAAAAGGTAGTTTTCTAATAAAGATTCCATCCGCATAAATAGTGTCTTACTGCAGCCTAATAAACCTACTCCTCCTACATAATTATGTAGGAAGTGTAATACTGTGTTGCCCTGGTCCAACAGTCTCCTCCCCGTCACACACTCACACACAGATTCCGTTTGTAATTAACAGGAAAATTCTCTGTATTAGTTTTCTTTGCACTTTATAGAATAACAGAGAGATTAATTAAGAGGTCTGTATTTCTATTTCAAGGTTCAAGTACTTTCATTGAGCACATTGTGCTTTCAAAATCTGTAGCGTCAGCAGAATTCCTTACTTCAAAACACAGACATTTCTCTTCCTTAAGTTTTACTTTTATATATGCAATTACTAAATGTGAGTAGTTAGGAGGCCCAGACCACACTGTCACCTGTTATAAATCTAAGCTGTGCTGTAGATGTGTGCAAAGGAGGCTACATAAACACTTTAAGACCATGTGATGCTGACTGAAGAGGCCCTTAGATCTTACCTGTCACCCTCTAAGCTGCCCTGGAAAATCTGAGCTTGGCAAAACTGCTTATATCTCCATTGAAACCAAAGGCACTTCCCCACACCAGCTCACATGTCTGTGCTTGCCATACCCAGTAGAGCCTTTAGGGGTACTACTGCAATTTAGGTGCACTCTAACAGAGACAGAACTCCTTCTGCAGCCCTTGATGTTAATTGTCTTCGTGTCCTGCATAGACGTACACTTGGACAAGGTAATGACACCTCCTGCACTAACCTAAAACCTGCCATCTTTCTGCTTCTCTTTTTAAATTTTAAAATAATTGTTCTAGTTGATATTAAGGCTCATCCAGACATCTAAAATACTAACAGATTTTGCTCTAACGACTCAAATAAATTTTTTAAATTAATTTTATAAACGGCTTAAAAACAGTCATAGACATGCAGTTAAAATTTGCTTGGTGCACACACGCATCACACAAGAAAAAGAGCTTTAAATGATGCTCATGCCTTACTGTTGTCTTTAAATGTCTCCTTTCATTAGCAAACCAGCCAAATGAATAGAAAAACCCTTTTCCCTCTAATTATTGTCTTCGGTGACACCTTTCTTCTACTTTTTTTTTTGCAGTGGGTGAACCATCCCATTTAGAGGACTACTTATGTAGTTCGTAATCCTAAAAAATATTTACTTTTATAACTAATTTCTGTACAGAAGCAGTGTGCCTAGGTGTGAGAGTGAGACATACAAGGGCTGTGATATAAACCACTTAGTTCTGTTCAGCAGCAATCTTTGAGACTTGCTGACTAAGTTTACATCTCTCCTTAAAAATGAACAGAGATTTAAATGACCACCCTGAAGAGGAGCCTTGGTGTCTGCAAATGAATATACAAGAAGCAGGAAACAGCAAAATTATACTCAGTTCCACTGTGCCCAGAAAAATATTTCTCTGCTGTTGTGCTATAACTCTGGCTCTGTGAAATGGGAAGTGATCTCTCTGGAATGAGAGAAATGTTATCTCATGACAGAACTGGACGGAGATCACGGGCCTGACTTCTGCTTGTTTAGTTCCTAAGCAGCTGAGTATTTTCAGTGACTCCCATGGAGATCTGTAGGCATCAGGAACACTCACTCACTAATAAGGCACTGGCAATCAGGCGTTAAGGACCAATGCTTTCTGTGGACTCTCATAACCAAGAATTTAAACTCAAGGTCAGAGTTAAAATGAAGAAAGGAAGGGAACAATTTTCCAGCAAGGCAGGGGCCAAGGAGTTGCACTTTGAAGCTGCAGCAATTCTTTCATGAAGTCTTTAATGTTGACACCATCCACACACAGAGTTCTCACGAGTGAGAAAAACACTATCATTAAAACAAGAGGAGTGCCAGAGGCAACTCAACATTCTGGGATGTGCTTGCAAAGGCACAGTTTTTGTCCATCAGGGTTAGATAAGGCTTACTTTATATGATCTTGCATAATGTTTAATATATAGTTATTGCAAAGAAAAAGACTAAGCAGCAAATAATAATTGACAGACCTAGATTCAACCATTTGCTTTATAATGTGTCACTGGAAAGTTCTTGAGAAATAAGGTATTTTGGTATTTTTAAAATAGATTGTAGTGAAGTATAATACATTCAATATAAACTGTGAAGACAGTTGTAGCTAATATGTAGCATATAAAAACATCTGGGACCAGACTCTGAGATGAGTTCAGTACATACCCACCTCTGCTTCATGACCGTGCATAGAATTGCTTAAAGATTAAGAAAAGGAATGGGGTTGACATGTATTAGCAAATATGTTCTAAAAATGTTTTAAAGGCCTAAGGCAACTGGGTGTATAATAAAATATTCACTGACTGCTCCATATTAGGTCGTGAGAATATATTGGAATACACTGACTAACATATCATAACACCATAGCTTTAGACAAAGCCTGGATGGTAAACCCAACAGCCTAGCTCTCATTCAGAAACCTGCAGTGGATGTTATTTCCCAATAATTTGGAAAGCAGCCAAAAAGTTTAGAGCATTTTTTTAAGTTCTATAGACCAGAAAATTAAAAGACAAGCACTATATCAAAGCAAATCGAAGTAAGAATCACAGAAATGAGGCATTGCAGAAGAAAAGTGTTGCTTCTGTGACAGCAGCAGTCACAATGCTGACAGGTGCCACTCTTGCTCAGGCCCTGTGCTGCATCACCATTGTTGGTCTCAGGACTTCACCATTCACAGGGGATATATTTCAGTCAGAGAATCCAACCCAGAGAGGACAATAGCAAAAGAAGATAACCGAGCTAGAAATATCAAAATTTTTTTGGAAGGATGGATAGATTTTTGTGTGAAATAAGACTATTTTTTTCCCAGAACATTTGCTGAAATATTTTGCAACGCAAAACAATTTTTGAAACAAAAAAATTTAGCATTCTTATCTTATATGCATTGGAAAAGCTTGATTCTTGTATCAAGAAGTATTCTGTTTGAAGCTTACTTGCACCGCCTGAGAAAGATCTCAATAAGATAATGTTCTGCAGGCCTTTTTCCAATTTCCAGTTGTCTTCTCAAAAATCAGAGAGCCACTTGGCAGTGCTTGTCCTCATTATTGAGAGAGGGAGTTGAAAAGCATTGTTATGAAAACATTATTTTTGAAAAATTAGTAATAAATAAATATTCCCATTGTTCATGTCGATTGACTTTAGATAAACATTTATTCAGATAAGAATGTATGTCTACACCAAAGAACTAAAATAACATATATAATTTACAGACAATTATTCATGATAATTTAATTAGCTCTTTGTTTCCCCTTGATTCACCACTGAACTGTGAGACATTTTGTCACAAATCTGCAGAGAATGAAAAAAATCAGATGTAGTGAAGCATGTATTTTGGAAAGTAATGAAAATTTTACACTTTCTAAGTAGTCTTTAACAGCCTGTCATCCAAAGGAAAATCCCCATGGGTCTTCTAATCCCAAACAATATTTTTGGAAAATCCTGTCATCTCTTCCCATTACAGCCTTCTGTAATTGAGACTGAGAACTGGATTCAGTTAATCTTTTGGTCCACCTAAGTATTTATCACCCTTCAAGTCTGCCTTTCAAGGTGCCTATGTAAAGCTCACTGTTTTTTGAAGAGTAGGCTGCTAAATCATGCTGTGCTGAAGATTTCTTTATGCAAACAAGGTCTGTCTTAGAAACTGAAAAAAAACAGAAACCAGAACTATTTATTCCAAGCAAGGGAAACTCCATCTGCCTTTAATCAGTACATGGACAACAAAGAGACAGTGCAGATTTTCAGACATATGCTCTTGCACAGATGTGTAAACTGGAGATTGTGGGTGTGTAAGACACAGGCACACACACAGCCCTGTGCACAAGTTTATCCCATGCACCTCATAAATGACACACACATGTAGAACTCTCCTTCCTCACCAGTTTATGTCCACAGGTTTGCATGGCCATTAGAATTTTATTTTTTTTAAGCCAGAGTTGTTATGGGATATCTCATAAAAAAAAAAATTAAGAAAAATGTTTCAAGTTCTTTTTTAGGATGGCTGAGAGAAAAAATGGTCTTTTAAAAATCCATTGACAGTGACAATAGTCATGAGGTTAACCTATTGCTAACTTGACCTCAAACTGAGAAAGCTTTTCATCACCAGTTCAGATGATAGCAAACAAAAAGCATTATATATCAGCTAGTTGCTCAGAAATCTAAGAAGGCATGAGTGGAGTACCTCAATCCATTTCTTAGTGGTTAAATATGGATTCACAGCATGCAAATGCTTCTCATGCTGTCCAAAGTCACTAAATTAGCTGTGATCAAAGGTTGATTAGGAATCATAAAGGATATTCATATTTCTTCCTCACCTAAAAAACTACTCTCTGCAGAACAGGGCAGAAGTTAAAGGATGATGCTGGCTTTCTTATATGTTCATAGAGTTCAACAAATTCGGGCCTGAACCTAAAACAGTTGTATCTGGCATCTTTCTCACAGTTGCATTTGTACTTCACTAAAACTTTGTAAATTCATGTGTCTTAAACCATATCTGGTTGGAGCTCATGTTTAACCAAACCTTGTTCCTGAATCCCATTTAGTACAGGAGAAGAAAACTCCTTGTGTCCTGAAGTTGTGCCATCAGTCAGACTTGCCAGGCCCATACTATCTGTTCATAATTACCTGGTAGAGTAATGAAACCTGTACCAGTCATGCAACCTCCTGCAGTGATTCCCCCTCTCCTTCTTCCTCTTTCTCTCAGCTCTCAGGAACTCTCAGTTCCTTCAGGAACATGCCTGCTTTGCTTTGTGTCTCTAGAAGCATTTAGTTACAGGACTAACCTATAACAATATGAATCCCACCCTTCCACAGAATTTCCCACATATTGGCACAGGCTTATTTTCAAATCGTGTGTTAGATGTTATATTCAATGCATTTTTTCAGTGAGGAGTGGGGAACAAGAGAGCAGTGGTCTCAAAATGCTTTCCTTTATATTAAACTTTGGTGTTGCAGGAGGTAGGAAAATAGCTTTTTTGTTGGTGAGGCGTTTTTTCATGGGAAGAATGGGAAGGGGAACTGATGACTCCTCAGTTATCTTCTTCTGTATCCTTGGGGACTGTGCCTAGTGTTTCTGCACATAGCTCAATTAATATATTTCATGTTTTAGGAGGTATAAAGTTGTACCTCATGAGATGCATGACCCTAATAAGCCCAGTGAGCTGCGGCCAGACTTGTCACATTAGTGGGCTTTCAGAAAACAGTGCTAAATTCATTGCTTTTTTTTCCAGTAAACCTGATTCAAACTCAGGTCTCAAGCTGAGAGGCTGGTGAATTAACCTAATGTGCCCACTTGACTCTCTCCTAAGTATCATGATAGATTTCTTTTAATCTGCTGCAGAAAATAAATTGCTGGAGAAAAAAAAGTAAAGATTTGTACTCTTTAAAGACTAATCACTTTCAGGCACTGTATGGCAAACAGCAAGATTCAGAATGAATCCTTTTACTGCATTACTCATGACAGCTTACAACCCAGACTATTAAACATTCATCAATAAAAATTTAACATCCCATCTTCCCTTTGATATCCTCAACTGCTCCCTACATAAGACAACAAGAAGGCTTTCCGCAGCTCAGTGTGATGGCAGGACATCAAAGCAGCCTCCACAGCTAGCCTGCTTCGAACAGTGTCTTGTATTTAGAAAGTAGAGCTGTCACATGGGAGGGGAAAAAGAAATGCAGGAGATTCTCTCTGGTTTGAATATATATAATCCCTCCCAAGGGGTGCATTATGGCCATGTTGTGGCTGAGCAGCAAGTTGCAATTCACTTTTCTTCCTATAAGGATATGACAGACCACACAAAAGCAGAAAGAAGAGCTGGATATTTTCCTTTGTTAAGCAATGCGCACTGAATGCCAGACTTTAACTGCTGGGAATAAAAGGACAAGCTTTTGCTTAAAAAATTACCAGGTTTTATTATATCCTGGATTGACAAATTTGTTGTAGCTAATGTTTGTTAGAGAAGTGAAGTTTGTAAACAAATAAATCTATTTGCTTTCCTGCCACCTATAGAAGATTTGTGCTTGACATTGAAAAGCCAAGCAGGGAATTTTCAATGGGCAAATTCAGTTCAGTGGAGCACCTTCCATTTTCAGCTACTTAACAGAAAAGAGCTGCAAAAACAGACCCTGAAATAATCCTCTCCAACAACTGCTGGGCCTCAGTTGTACTTACTGGCCTCAACCTGACTCAAATACCACTGTAATTTGTGAGAGTTCTGTGGTGCAGGTGGATTTTGGATCAGATGCCAAACTGAAAGGGCCTTAGGGTTTACAAGTCTTAGACTTGTTCCATCTGCCTTTCTCCTGCTCCTACACCCTGACGCTGATCATTTTTACTGCCTGCAGGCCACCTGCAATAGCCTGGGGTTTCAGTAATGCTCCTGTCCAAAGTCTGCCTGTTTCAGAAAGAATGAAGGGCCAGAAGCTGGAGGAAAAAATCCCACAGTGTGCATCTTTTCTGTCACTGTGTTCTCAGTCACAGCTTCTCTAGAAGGAGGGAGGTAACAGGGTAAAAAGGCAGAAAGCAAACAAAAGAAAGCAAGGCTGTCATGGTAGAAGTAATTCTCGGTTTTTTTAATCACTTGGTTGGTAACTTCCAGTAGCTGCATCTCAGCATAGATTTTGATAACGTTACAGTATCAGTTGACTAAATAAATTGAATTTATTTTAGCAAAGGACATGGAAAGAAGAGCAAGTATTGCCCACGATTATGTGGTAATTAACCTGGTTTTGCTTAGTCTGTAGTGACCTGTTTAGCAGGTGGAGTGCTGCTAAGGAATCTTAGAAAGGACATGTTCCCTGTTGGCCTCTCTGTCCTCCTGCATTACTATCAGAGAACCAAAGTTGTTCAGATTCCACACGCACTGCAATTATACCTGTTACAAGTGTTTTCTGGGGTCTTTTACTTAGCTTAATTTGTCTCACCCAAAATCCTTTGCACTCTGCTCAATTATAACACTAAAATATTTGCACAAAAAGCTAAGTTTTAAAAAATGCAATAGAGGCAGTAAGTGCATTTTTTTCTGTGCTTAGACTTAAAATCAATTTCCAGTATTTTAAAATTTTCACTAGCAATAGCACCAGCAACCAGTATCTTTTACTGAGATGAAAAAATGTATGTCATAAGGTCACAAGTATGTTATAGAACAGTTCGTCATCTAAAAAATAGTGGAACTTAATACATTTTCCTGTTTTGTTTCCCCCCTTTAAGAAGCAGATTTTGTTGTTGTTTAGTTTGGGTTTTCTTTTCCGTTTGGAAAGAATTCTATATTCAGCAACCCTGGATCCGTCTGTAATCCGCTTAAGGGCTTTCTGCTGACTTTCAAGCTCTAGCAGTGAAATAAAATGGAGTGAGAGAATGAAATTATCTGGGTG
Source organism: Amblyornis subalaris (assembly GCA_018881555.1). NCBI lineage: Eukaryota > Metazoa > Chordata > Aves > Passeriformes > Ptilonorhynchidae > Amblyornis > Amblyornis subalaris. Next base: position 13,406,479 of record JACAXG010000003.1, on the reverse strand, counting down.
GGACAAGAGATTTCATTTGATTTTGAGTCAAATGGGCAGGGCAGGAAAATCACACCTCTTTATGTTACTTCAGAGATGTAAAATCATGTCAATACTACAAGGGCAGGCACACTGCTGAAATCCTACAACTGGTAGTGCAATCAGTAGTGCAACCGCTGGCTATCTGCAAATAGCACACTGCCTTGTGTGTCTCATACCACACTATAATTTTTGTTTCAATGCCAGTTCATCCTCTGCTAGGCTTGCCTTTGCAATGAACAGATGTCATAAAATCAGTCATGGAATCATATAATGGCTTGGGCTGGAAGGGACCTTAAAGACCTTCCAGTTCCAACCTCCCTGCTGTGAGCAGAGAGCCTTCCACCAGATCAGGTTGCCCAGAGCCCTATTCAACCTGGCCTTGAACGTTTCCAAGGTTGGGGCAGCCACAGCTTCTCTGGACAACCTGTTCCAGGGCTTCACCACCCTCACAGGGAAGAATTTCTTCCTGTTATCTAATCTAATCTAGAAGTACTCTGAGTTTAAAACCATTTACCCTTGTCCTGTCACTACATGCTCTTGTAAATAGTCTCTCTCCATCCTTCTTGTAGGCTCCTTTTGGGTACTGGAAGGCCATAATTAGGTCACCTGGAAGCCTTCTCCAGACTGAACAATCCCAATTCTCTCAACCTTTCCTCATAGGAGAGGTGCTTCATCCTTCAAATCATCCTGGGGGCCCTCCTGTGGACTCGCTCCAACAGGTCCATGTCCTTCCTGTGCTGGAGACCCCCAACACTCCAGGCAGGGTCTCACCAGAGTGCAGCAGAGGGGAAGAATCCCTCCCTCCCCTGCTGCCCCACGCTGCTTTGGATGTAGCCCAGGACACGTTTGGCCTTCTGGGCTGCAAGTGCACATTGCTGGGCCATGCCCAGCCTCTCATCCCCCAGCACCTCCACGTCTTCCTTGGCAGGGCTGTTCTCGCTCTGTTCATCCCTAGCCTGGATTAATGCTGGGGGTTGCCCCGACCCTGCACTTGGTCTTGTTAAACCACACGAGATTCCCAAGGGCCCAATTCTCAAGCTTGTCCAGGTCCCTTTGGATGATATCCCATCCTTCAGGTGTGTCGACCACACCACTCAGCTTGGAGTCATCTGCAAATTTGCTGAGGGTTCACTTGATCCATCTATGTCATTAATGAAGGTATTAAATAACACTGGTCCCAATACAGAACCCTGAAGGACATCACTCATATCTCAACAGGCTATTCAGACTGAAAATTACTCATTTTCTGAAAATTTTGGACATTTTCTAGCACCTGTTGTGTTTTCATAAAAGTGAAATCACTAAGCATACATTCCCTTCTGAGACTCATTTCAAGAGACATTTAAACAGGTAGGACACAATTCACCCAACTGCAGTTTTGCCAGGGTAGTAAGAACAGCACCTTTCCTTTCTCAGAAGTTCCATAGGAATTTTAAAGAAAGCATCCTTTGAAGCAGTCTCTTTCTCTTGCTCTTTCACCTAGTTTCCTGAGCAAACACAGTGCAAATATACACCATGATTTTTGGTTCTTCAAATATGCTAATACTTGCTGCTTAAGGGGGTGTGGTATGCAGGTTCAAGTCATGTGGATTTGATTAGTGAAACTTAATCGACTGAAAATTGTATGATAAACATTCCTATTATAATGACTTTTATTCTTTACTACTAAAACTGGTGCAGCAGGCATTTCTAATTTTAAACAGGACATTTCCTAATATAAAAATCACATGATATGCAGAATAAGGCTTCGCTGCAGGGCAGAGCTGCATCTGTTATCTCAAATACATAAGCTGTGACTATCATTTTAAAAGTAAAATTATCTCAACTTACTACCTGTGCATACAATTTTCCTTCTCCTGAAGTAGATTCCAGACAAGCATCTGTCCTAACTACAAAGAAATTTGAACAAATCCTCAGCACTTTGGTCAAAATTCACACCTGTGCAGAGAGACTGCACAGAGCATCTTGTCATTCAAGTCCCACTCACATTCAGTGAATCTTGGCTCTACTCATTTTCTAAGAGATGTTGAAAGTGGAAGGCGCTCAGCATGTCAGAAAAGCAGGCACATTTGTTTTAATAGCGGGCATTCCCTGTTTTCAAGTAGCTGAGGTAGGTGTTTTGCACAGCAATGAAAGAATTCTCTGGTTTAAAACCATGTCTAGTTAGTTATAATTCTATGTTTAAGCAATTTCAGCTCTAAATTTGCAGGATGTTCTTAAATTTACATGATCATTTCAAATTTGTCCCCAGATATAAGTACCAGTGGAAGTATATTTTACCAGTACCATTTGTAATTGTAAGCTTAAGTGGTGTGAGGGTATTATAGAAATATAATAACAACAGTGAAACTGTAAGCTGTAACTGTATTAATGCACAAGTCAGTCAAAACTGACTTTGACATTTATGTAGTAGAAGCAGAATGTAAAAATAACTCATGACAGTAGTATAATAAAAACATCAATGATATTAACACAGGTGGTAGACTTCCCCACACTGAAAGATTTCTATAGGCAACAGGGAGAAAAAAAAGCATGTCAATCCATTAGACCTCATTTACTTGATGGTAAAAGAAATTTAGGGTCATGCAGTCTGTCAAACATCAGCCATCTATCTACGTCTGAACTGAATGTTTTGGTGAAAAACTCCTATGCAGAGAAAAAAATATTCTCGTAAACTTCTGTACTCTTGCATACTGCAAATCTGAACTAAAAAGAAAATGCAGAGTTAAGTATAAAATTTTTCCACTCAACCACTTTATTCCAACAGCTGACAATCAAAAGGACATTAGCTGCTGTCAGTCACCATCACAATTTTATAATGTTGATTTCTGTATAGCAGGAATTTAATCAACATATCAGCTCATTTCACATATGTAAACACACAGAAGCTGATTCAGTCATTCATCCTCAGTCTATAGACAGTGAAGTAAAAAAACAGTCTGTGGGATTAAATAAGTATCACATTGAAAAAACCATTAACATCTAATTGTTAGTGCTTGCCCCAGTGAGAAAGGAGGCGAGAGAGTGCAGGGCTGACACCTAAACCATTGCAGCTTAGAGAAGTCTGGGCAGATCAACAGCACTGATGAAATGCAGTTCCCACAAAGAATGCCTCCCTCAGATAACTCTGAAGTTAAAACTCCTAACACACGCCCCTGCCTAAGATAACAGAGGTTTTGTTTAACCAGCAGTGGTCCCACAAGGCCATGCTTGCAGGAACAGTTGGTTTGAAACTGGTCTGCCCGGGAGTAATCACTGGAGTGGTCCAACAACCTGTAACTTATCCTGAATTACTACTGACCACCAGTGTAACACCAACAGCACTGGTGCAGAGTCCCATGCCAACCCTGCATCCCTTAAAGTTTGACTATTTCTGTGTGTTCATTTCAGTCTGAGACAAACAGGTTGAGATTCAAAAGTCTGTGTTAAGGAGTTGCAGCTGCTTAACCCTGTATCTGAGCTCGACATTCATCCACATTCATCTCCTCCCAGGACGAATTTGGCACACAGTGTGCTGGTCCAGGGATTTCTCACCACTCCCACTGCTCACATACACACGTTTCACGCTGAAGCACTCAGCTGGTGTTGAGCTCTAGACTGCCATGAATGCCACTGCACTCACTGGGCTGCAAACATGCCAATACGGGAGAAATTCTAAAACAAGAAATGAAGAGATAGCAGGCATTTAACACAAAATATCTGACCAGCATATGTTTATATACAATGAGCTGTCAGCAACAAAAGTAAAAGTGGGCAATATGTTGAACCATTCATTTTGGTGCATTTCAGTTGTTTTGAAAGAACTGCTGGTTAACCACTGTTTTGACATTTTACAAATATAACCAAGGCCCTGTAACAAAACCATGAAGCCTCCTGCTGTGAATGTTGTCCATTATTTGTTGAAGCATCATTCCCCATATAGCTGGAAGTGAGGAAGACAGAAAGTACAAAAATAATGACATTTAGGCACAAAATCACAAAGAAAGAGTCACAGCTCTATATCTAGGGTGACATTGGTCTTAAAGACACACTGTCAACATAAAACAGTCCACAGGCCAGAGCTTAAAATCAGAACCTGGAGCACAAGTTGGTCACACATGATGTTAAAAATCCATTTGAAATAGTTTATAAAGAGTTAAAATGTGGTTAATAGATTCTTTAACACATATTGCAAGCTCTTGTAGGTTTTGTGGTGATTATAGATGGTTGCAGATGGTTCCATGTACATCAGTAGGAAGTGATGAAGATGGTTATGAATCACCTTTGACCCTCCTATAAACAACCTATAATTATTTATTAAAACACCCACTAATCTTTTATTAACTTTTCACACACTATATGTGGAACTCTTGGTTCCAGTGCTGACTTGCTGTCATTTCTCAGAACATTTATCTTTCACAATTATAAAACAAATATAACAAAATTTGAAGTTATGGACCTTGTACTACCTAAAGTTAAGGTTCAGTGGCATGAGTTATGCAAGTCAAATTGAGCTACACAGTTCAGTCACTATCCTGACTCCTTCTACCCTTATAACAATTCTACACATTTATTTGTCACAGAAAAGTTCCACAATAATTCGTTTTTGTGAAATAAATTCGCAATCCTGGTTAAAGGTTCACTGTCATATTTGGCATAAAGTCAGTACCAGTCCAGAACTATAAAAAATTGTATCTCCTTTATGTATATGGAACTGAGAGATGCAAAGATAAAGGACCTCATTTTCCTGAGAGATCACAGCCTTCACTTGCAGAGCATACTGTCAATACACTGTGGAAAATGGCTGGGTTGATTCTTAGGATAATGAAAGCAGAATAAAATCCAGTGCTCCAGTTTCCCAGTGCTATGGGATATAGTTGTGCTTTTACAACAGGATCATGCTGTCGTTACTTGTGAATATCAGACATATATTTAGATAAAGTCATCAACCATTCAGAGCTGAGGACACCTGGGACATATGTAATCTCATCCTCTTTGTACTGCATCTTTGTAGTTGTGCCAATCCCAGCCCATAATAAAATAATAAAAATGTGAGCCAGGCCTCAAAAGGTGGGTTTTTTACTTCAGTTGTTCTTTTTGAATTACCTTAAAAATCCATTAGTTTTTATCAATGAGTAATCTCATTTTCCAAGCTTTTCAATCATATCTTCCAAGTATAGGAGCTAGAACCTTGCTTGGCAAGTTTTTAAATGAAAGCTAAATTACTTCTGAAGAAAACAGCAGCTGCCTCAAGACTTGCTAGAAAATCAAAGGAGGTGAAAATACTGTATTTTTTACCGTTTCTGAACATATAATTTTCCTCCCAATTAAACCAGACATACTATCCAGCAGGTAAATTTGAGTTATACCCAACTCCAAGGAAATTCAGGGACCACACATTTCAGACTTTCTTGAGTCAAAGAAAGTTAATGTAATTTCTACAGATTCCTGTATGCCATCAAGATCCATCCTAGCATTTTCATCAGTCTTATTTTTAGTTCTAAGAAGGACCAAGAAGAATACAAAAAAGGAAGAGAAAAGAAAATAAGCTGAACTATTTTTAATGCAAATTAACTGAATTTGATTGAAAGACTGGGCAAAATTCCAGTGATGAAGTGTGTGTTTTATACTATCCAGACTGCTTTGCCCTTTCCTTCACATAATGCTAATGAGTAACAGAGCAACTTGAAAATCTGAGCAGTGAGGTGTGCTAGTGCTTGGGTTAGTCTATTCCAGTCTTAAGAAGGATTATGGATGGGGAACTACAGCTCTACTGAGGTGTGGAGCTGCATTAATGGTTTTATATGTAATACTAAATCACTAGACCTGTTCCTGGGATTCTTAAGTATCAGACTACATTTCATTCCCCTCTCAAACAATTGGACCAAACATCTACAATTCAGCAGAATAGAAAAGAGCAAAGGGAAGTCATCAGGTGTTAAGCAAGAAAATGCCTGTATACTTTGCCCACACCATGTAAACAGCCTGATTTTTGCACACTGTCCAAGAAGGAAATCAACGCTGAGTACGTTCTTAACACTCCTTATGAGCCAAACAATATTTTTATCTCTTGTCTTCTGAGGAAAGTAGTTAACACAATTGTTTTGGAATAATTTTCCATGGAGATGCTATATTAAAAATTTATGATATTCTGGAGTAACTCTTCAAAGATTACAGTGATTTTGACTTTGGAACAGGAAGGCTGCATAGTTAACTCTTCCAGAACAGCTACTCTGCAGTAGCAAAACTGATATGTTTCCTCATGTAAACATGGACACTAATGGATTCTCTTCAGATGATTAATCCTATTTATGCTTCTTGTATCCAAGGGAATGGTTTCATTCTCAGCTAAAACTGATTCAAGTCCATGCTTTGTCAAAAGGGACAGTCCCTTCTTGTCCTTCAGTTGCATATGCCTACTACTTTTGTCTTGTAAACACTTGTGTTTTCATGATTGCCCAGGGATCCAAAAGAAAGAAGAAAATTAACCCAAGACTGAAAAAGGATAGTTTTTATCAGGATCAATACCTGATCTTCCTGCCCACAAAGATTTCTAAGATGTGTGCTGGCAGAATAAAAGATACTGCAAGTGCAATAAAAGTGGGGATATCCCATTTGGTATCTGTGTGAATTTATATTAGTTGAAAGTAGAATGAATGTGCACCCTGGCATAATTTCCCTTTCCTTCTTTCCTTGAGATATGTCTTTCTTTTAAAATTATAACATAAAAACTGGAGCACTCATGACTATAAAACCAACAAGTTACTTAGGAAAATAGAATTCAGGTAAGTTTTCTTTTTTCTTTCCCCCATAGGTAGAAATGTTTTGCTATCAAGATGAAATTTTATCAAAGTTTGATTTATGCATTCATTCCAAAATAGAGTCTATTCAATGTTGTTGTCAAGACGAATGATGGCAGCTGGGTTACATAATGCCAATACTTTCATTTACCAGTGGACACCTACTGAGTGACTGGCTGCTGGCAGGGCTTCTTAGTCTGTTAGCTAAATACAACTTGAGGTGCCATGCCTGTAAAATTGTGTCAGACAGGGAACATTCACAGCACTTTACTTTAGGSTCCTAACTCAGGTGATGAAGTAAGAAATTACTTTCCAGATCTTATACATGCACTAGAGGGACAGTAGCTTCTCTGGAGTTCAAGTCAAAGCAGGTGCTTAACAAGGATACTGTAAATGACCAAAGCAATCTCTCATTTTTATTTGTGACTCTACAGAGAAAGACTTGACTTAAAGGAAAAAAAAAATAAAGCTTGACTTTATCATGTTAATAAAAAGAATGAATGATGTATCTTAGACCTTATTGGAATGAGTTGTACAGTCCCAGGTTTCACACTTGGTTTGTTTGAAGAGACTGGGAGGAAATGCAATAAGACAGGGAGAGTGAAACTCGTAAATCATAGGAATTAAGCATAAGGAGGAGAAGCTTTGCTTTTCAATTCCACAAGCTCTATAAAGGAAAATGGAATTCCTAGAAATCCAAGACCAAATCACCTTTGAACAAAGTAATCATTTTATTGAGGAAGATTCTTCCCTAGTCTTTGAACCATGTCTCTCTACAAGACCTCTAAGGGCACTGTACCAGCAGTTTCTGGCTTCTTGATATTGTTCTAGATCATCAGAAATCTTGAGGTTACAATCTTTAAAGTTATCCAATATTAGCTTATGCTTCTCATCTTTCTTCTTTTTACTTTTTTTTTTGTCTTGTGCTTTTTATCAGCTGAAAGATGGACAAGGCTTTTATCCTTTGATTACAGTGTGAAAGTGTGTTGTATGTACACAAGTCTCTATGATCCTATAACACCTATACAAGGAAGACATCAGACAAAGGTTTAAGTATTCTTGAAACAATCTTATAAATATACTCCAATATTGAATTCTAAGCTAATATTAAGACCAGCTCATTGATTTCCTCACAGTCTGATTTGCACTGTTTTAGAAAATGTTAATTTTGCTGTAATGAACAATAGCCTAGCACCTGCATCAGCATTTTCTAAGTGTTAATTTTTAAAATACATTTAGTATAATGCATAAAAGGAAGTTTGTGTTTCTTTCCATCAGCAATGTGTTTCAGGGATCTTTCAGACTCCAGCTAGATATAAACAGGTTGACCCGAAAGCCATGAGCAAGCATGGACTCTCACACAGAATTCACATCCATTCCCAGGTGCTGACTACACCTTCACAATAGTCCTTGCAGTTGATGCTTAAGTATGGTAAACAGAAATTCAAATTCAGACTTATTTTCCTGCTCTGCAGAAAATGCACTTTCTTTTCTCTTGCATTACACTGGCCCCAAACCAAGTACTATGAGAAATGCATCAGATATAAATATATATTTAACCCATGAGTAGTTAAAAAAGGAGTCATGGGTGCTAGCAGCATTTGTGTTTTGCATACAACCAGTTGCCTCAGGCCACTAGAGGCTACTGTAGGCTAGTAGTAATACTCATTTTCCAGACTATTCTGCCATTTATTGTTTAAAAAGAGAGGACATGGAAACAGGAGTTAACACATTTGCTATAATGAAGTAACTTGGAAAAAAAAAAAAAATAAGGACATCTAGGAAAAGCATCTTTGCCCGCTCCAAAAGATCAAAAGATTTCTGCCAAGAGTCTGAACAGTGGCATTAATTAAAAACATAAATTGTTTTTTACTAAATAGATTGATCGGACTTTGAATCACCTTACACTCAAGGTCTTAGAGCAAAATTTAGAATTTCTCTTTCCTAACCCTCAAAACCTCACAAAGTGTCCTGATTTGTTCTCAAAAAAGTTTCTAAGTAGAAACAACTCACTGTTGCCACAGGCTTTGATGAATTCTTTAAACCAAGGTAAATGATACTAGACTTGGATTAGAACCCCTTGCATTAGAACCCCTCTACTTTATATTCTCTTTCATTTTCATAAAGGTCATAGAGACTCAGGCCTATATATGCTCTATAAGCTTTATAATTTTTTTACTTTGTTTTCCCTCAGATGTCTCTGCAATAGCATACCTTTCTATTCACAAAGTCCATCTACATGAAGAAAATGTATCTGGACCCAGGGAAGTTATGTGCATTTCTAATACACAATGGCATCAACACTCATTTCTGAGAACTGAACATTTGTTTATAGCAAAAAAGAAGTGAGAAAATACATCCAACACTTTGCACAGTTGATATTCTTATCCAGGTTAAGATTTCAGGCGTTTGACAAGTGAATAAAAAGCATGATATAAAAGTAATCATTAACAGCATTATGTAGAATTTTTTATGAACATATTTAACATTAGCTCCTAAGGCAGAATTTTAAAATGGGAGATGAGCTGCTGCAAAAGGAATTTAAAGGGCACACAGCAAAAAAGGGGATTAGGAACTCTAAAGTTAAAGAATTAACATCAAATTATTGCTGCAAATTTACTAGTCACTCAATGCTTAAAGAATTTGCAGAGATTCACTTACTAAAATACTGCTAGAATGTTAACCATGTTAAAATATGGTTAACCATATTTAAAATGCTGATGTTAGTGTTCACTCCAAACCCCTATTTTCTCCCTACATGGTGTTTGTATGGTAGCCAGCACAAGAGAGACATACTCATTTGGCTGGGCTTTTGAACACTATCATCGTGCAAGTGAATAATTCAGGAAAGAGGATAGTGGAAGTGCACAGGGAAAATTGAGTCAGGTTTTGCAAACTCTTAGGTCATTGGTCCAACCGACAGCAATTGCCAGATTTTATTTACAATATTTTTTAAAACTACCCGCTCTCAGTCAGCTCCTATTTCAGAGGTTTCCAATTACACTCTCAGAAGCAAGTGTTTTCCCTCCAAGATGGTTTTATCTTATCTTGTTTTAACCCGTTTTTCAAACAGGCTCTGTAGATACCACTGCCAAAATAATCATGATACTGTACTTTAATGTATAGAGGTTATCAGCATCATAAGACGGATCTAAAGAGAAACTGGACTGCAACTTGTGCAGGGATTTATCACCAGCTGGGTCTGTTAGCAATGATGACTTCGGAGTAGCCACACCTCCCTCCCGGCTAATTCCTGCTAGTGCAGGGCAGCGCAAACCTTAGCCTGGCCTGGGGCCCATGCCCTGCTCTGCTCCAGCAGGCACTGCCTTGGAGCTCTTCCCACTTTGGGCTGCAGCAGGGGACAGGTGCAGAGAGGTGGACACTGTGCTGCTGGCAGCCTTATTCTGGAGAAGGTCCAGAGACAGCTGATGGCTGAGCTGTTCAGAATCCAAATGGAAAATCACAGCAGATGTCAGTGGTGTGGGAGCTTCTGAACAAAGGCTATCTCTGAATCTAAGTCAAATTTTGAGTTACACATGCTCTGATTAGGACAATAATGAGTTCTCAGTCTCCAAAGCAGAAAAGTAATCMTGGATTTTTGGATCCAGAAATTGTTTTTGAGTTATTAATGAACTGTCATTTTAGCATTCTTCAAGAACATCGTGGGCCATAATGTGTGCTCCTATGAATAAAAAACCACCAAAGGAAAAGGAGCTGCCTGACATTTTACAAGTAATAAGTTTGGCTTTAAAACATCATTAATAAATTACTGATACAAGTATCATAAGGGCTTTCTAAGCCTTGACACTACCTCAGAGCAAAGAAATGAACATAATGTTAAAATATCTCATTCTCAGAGTATAATACTAGTAGTTTGCAACTCTTTTGGGCTCCCACTCCTGAATTTTTTGTGAGCTATGCTGGGCTGGGCTGGCCAGGCAATGTCTTACCACCAGTGCAATGTACTTCTAGAACTGTATTAAAAAGTAGACAGTCAATATATTACACTAGTGTCTTCTGGAGTAGGTAGAATTAGTAGCTTGTTTTCTTCTAAACCACGTTAATGAAAAAAAATACACTGGAACAATGGGACAGAATGCTATGGACACCAGGACTGTAAGAAGAGCCAGGGACAGAACTTGAACTACTGAAATGTCTGTCCTGTGCCCAAAACAAGGCACGCTGATGGAAGAAGCATTTTGAAAATTCCATTTTCCTTGTCCTGAATTAGTAAAACTATCCATGAAAGTTACTGTTATGCAGTAACATTCAATCACAGACTAGAGAAGAATGAATTTTTCTGTCTCCATTTGTGACGAAGTTTTAAGTTTGCTTTTGTTTTCATTTCAAGTTGTGCAAAATTCTGTTCTGCTCTGTGAAGAGTTTAGTAGGTCACTCTAACAATTAACCTATGAAAAAGGGCATATACAATAGTCTGAACTTTCTTGTGTATTTCAGATACAAAATTTGTCAGCAAAAGTTGTATTTTTAATGCAAACATATTCTTGTACAACTCCATTGCAAGAGAGATAAGACATTCCTCCACAAGAAATAGAGGAGCTTGCCTAGTGGGTAAAATGAAAAAGACATTATCTTAAAACAATAAAAATAAGTAAAGTATCTGGAAGAATTAAACCATTCAGAGAAACTCTCCAGTTAAAAAAAAAAAAATTGTCCTTTTGGAAGTTATTCTTCTTTGGAAGTTAAATTAAAAAACTGAGCTTATGTTGTCTCAATTATTCTTGTTGCTATTGTTTTAAATACCAACTTAAAAGAGTATCAAATATAAGGTGGGTCTTTTGATTTCACTTACTGGACACAAACTGTACATAGAAATTAGAAAGAAGATTGGGCTGAAGCAAAATGTAATTTATAGATATAGTGTAGTCCAGCATGAAACTAGAGGGCTTTACAGAGAAAAGGATTCTATTCTGTGGCTTCCTTTTCCTCTACGAAAACTTACACAATGTTCAACCCAAGAGAAGGACAGAAGCATTTCATTCTACTCATTCACTTCAGAGCACCTCTGGCAAGGTACTCCAGCACACACATCGCTTTCAAGTGTAGCTGATAGCACACAGCTAATGTCTCACTGTCCTCACTGAGCCCTTTCAGCATGTGCTGGAACACTTTGATGAAGATGGACAAACTTAAGTATGTGCCTAACCAATTATTTTTGTCTGGATAGATTCAAATGTAATCTGCTATAGCTCCCTCAAGGCTAATTTGTAGTAAATTTGAGAGACAACATTCATATCATAAATAGAAAACAGATCTAACTTTAAAATTCAGTGACAGTTTAACCTTTGGGTTCAATGAAACTAATTTTTATTTCTTGTTGAACTTCAGTCTCAAAATATGATGCCCTAGTTCTTGTTAGAATATATGCCTCTGGTAAGAAAGTTATCAGTGTTGGCACTATAGTTTTTAATTGAACATCACATAAAGGATAGTAGCAATAACTCTGATTTCAAGCATCTTAATAACCAAATCTCACAGACTGTTAGAATGATTCATTCTAGGGTATCAATAAGGAGGAAAAAAATCGAAATAAAACACCTTAATCATAAGTCATTCAAATGACAAATGTGAAACTGATTCAAAACTTCATATCCATTTCTTTTAGGTGTTATGTGAACAATCTTCTAATCTGGAGAGGTTCCTGATACAGCATCTATAATTGTGTAAGTCATGGACATATTAATAACTGGAACTGCATAGTCAGCCATTAAGAGCAGCTCATATTTTAAGAGGTGTCAAATGGGTTTGAGTGTCTTAGTACTCACAAAGAGGATGTTTCTCAAAACCGCCAATAAGTTTTTTAAATGCAGATGGATTATAATGCATTTATAGTCAGTCATACTACATAGTTAAAATTTATGCTATATTTATGCACACAAGATTATCAAAAAAGGTGTATGAACTGATTTTTAGTGAGAGATAAGAGCTAGATATTTACATTTTGAAATTATTTCATTTTCACCTATATGTGTGTAACTTTAAGCAGCTATTTCAAGAAATCTTATCATTTACAAAGCCCACCACATTCTTTGATGACTCTTTAATCCCTGAGAAGGGGAAGGAGTAAAGCTTTTAACTACATAATACGACAAAAGGAAAATAAAGAATTTGTAAAAATCTTCTACATTCTAAAGACATGGGAGAAACCTTCCTGCTGAGATGGTGGCTGCCAATTCACTCTGGTTTTTCAATGTCATTCCCCTCTACCCTCTTGCAACTGCTTTTCAGACTTCACTGCTGCTAGCATTGGTATTACTGCTATCAGTTAGTGATTTTTACCTTGCCACTACATTGGTGATTAAAACAACGGCAAAATCCAACTTTAAGGAAGATCTTCACTTGGAATTAATGTCTATCACCTTTATAAGTCAGTACTTCTCCCCACACAAATGCTAACTCTGTATATCCCCGGAGTGAATATTTAGGATCTGAAAGGATAAAAGAAAACAGCGCTAAGAATCAACCTGTTAAAACTTTCACTGACCAAATCCCATGGTTTTATTAATTCTAAAGAAAAAATATGAATAAAATGCAATGTGCCAGAATGGCATTAGAGAGAAGTGCAGTGGCATTAGTCCTTTTGGTTTTCATTAAAATCAGAGGAATGAGGAAACTGAAACTGCTTCTTCAATATAATCCCCTAGTTAAGTCAAAACTCACTGAGAGGCAAAGAATTTAAAATAATGTACTGCTGTAGCAGAAAAAACACATATTAATGAATTAAACCAATTTCTTAACAGTGATACTTATTTACATATTTGAATCAACATAAAAGCATTATTAATACTTTGCATGAACATGTTAATCCATATCATTAGGTTTCAGAGCCCGTTTTCAACCTAACAGAAAGAGTAAAGCTTTAATCACAGTCAGCTGAGTTCAGCCCAATGCAGGAGGAATATTTCACAATTAATTCTGTTGGCCCAGACACAGGTGCCTGGGAAATAGCTTAAATAGGTCCACTAACACATTATTTGCCCTTGTTAGTGCTGAAGTCCCATACTGCATATTCTCTAATCACCAATATTTTCCACAGATTTTTAGATGATTAAAGTCCTTATATACCTTTAGAAATCTCATCTTCTTAGTTCTTTATCCTACTTTTTCCTTCCTCAGACCAAACCTTTCCCTCTCATTGCTGCAAAATACACCATTTTTTTCCAATCAATTTGTACTGTCTCATTTTCCATCACTTGTCCCCAGTAACCACATTGCTCAGCACTGATTCACTTGATTCACAGCTTTTAACATATTTTAATTGTTTATTATTGATTTTCATATCTTATTTATCATGAAAGTTATCTCCTATATATTGATCTCAAACCTCTGTTCACTAGTTTTCTGCCTTAGTTCAAGGGTTTGAGTGCTTTACAAAAGGTCTTTTCTGGAACTGATGGCCTTGTTACTTCAAAATGCTTTAGCTCTTTTTTTTCTTTTTTTTTTCCCCTTTGGAATGCAAATTCCTTGATCATTTTCAGGTTGCTTAGTGTTTTGTTGATGGGTGGATTTGGTCTTCGGGAGAGTCTTCCAGAATGTGGAAAGCCTATGGTTTGCATAGATGGCTTGGAAAAAGTAGTGTGTCAGAAAAGTTACAAAGACCCCTGGGGGCTGAAACGAAGTCTAATGGCAAGACATGAGCTGGAGCAGTTCTGATGCTCATTTAAAGTACTTTGGGGTGCAAAGTTGCCCTGGAACAGCTTGGATATCAGAAATTACATGTATGATTGACAGATATATTTTCTACCATCCCCCCAGCTGTGCCAAGTGCAGCCTATGCTCTTTTCCAAGGAATCTGAAGAAGAGATTTCTCTGAATTGAAGATGATATATCTGTTTCTATCTATTGTCTCTGGGTAAAGCATAATTTTCAGGTATTATTATTTAGGATCATTCAGTAAATACTTAATCTAAACAATGTTTTCAAAATCTTCATAGATTTTGTATGAGATTCAGAAGTGGGACATAGTCTCTGTTCCTTAACTGAAAGGCTCCCACTTTCTGCTTTCACTCAAAACTTGTTCTATTTGTCACAAATAGAATTTRTCACAAATAGAATTTGTCACAAATTTGTCACAAAATTTATTGTTTTACTAAAGGTGATTTTGGATGCTGGTGTGATACAGCTGTTTATGAAATCTATCTTTTAGAAAGTCCATGGATGGCACAGGCTCAAAGGATTCCACAGCGGTATTCATGAGGAAAAATACACAAATCTTTTCCCTCTCTATTTCTCTACCACTTTCTAATAAGGCCTCTTCCTGAATAATCACATTGAGAAGTTAACATAGAACACCTTTTTCCCTCTAACTAGCCCACTCTAATGCCTCTTAATCTAGGATTTCTTTTTCAAAGCTTTTATTAAAAAGGAAATATGTGTCAAGTAGTATTTTCAAGAAGGAATAGTTGTTGCATACCCAAAGCAGTTGCAGGCAGCAACATTCAAACACACTGTGGCTTTAATGTCCACTTGATTTCTACACCTTTCCTCAAGGACTCTCCGTCCGCACAGCAAATAAGCAAGATTTCTAGTGTTATCATTTCAMTCGTAACAATAATCAAGTGGCAAAGGGCAAACACTAACCAATCACAAGCAATATAATATAATTACTAAGTTTCTGATAAATAGACTTCAGATTTGCTTTCTTGAAATAAAATAGCATGATTTAAATAAACAAACACAACTAAATGTCAGTAACTGCTATAAAAGAAACATATTCTCTCACTCACACTAGACTGATGCATTCCACAGTGAAATCAACATAACAAGTCTTGTCTTCTTTTTGTCTGTCATTTTAGAGTTTTGACAAGTAAACATTGTTTTAGGTAAGAAATGCAAATATTAAGGGGTCTGCTTTAGCTATCGAGGCTAGAAAACCAGATTGACTAAACCAAGATACAATCACATACACTACCTTGCATGTTGTCTGCACTCTAGGCCTTGGAAATGGCAACGGCTGTTATGATTAAATGTGTCACTTGTTCACCGAGAAAAATCATGCCTGCGAACACAAGGGCTACCCAGAGAGAGGCACAAGAATGTGCCAGTGCAGCAGAGACAGTTAACTGACAGCCAGCAGGGCCCACACAAAGCAGGATTTTACAAGTGGGAGAATAAGGGAGGGAGCAGTTACACAACCTGGATTTGCATACTGGCCCCAAAGGAAGAGGAAGTGAGAGCGAGTGGAAAATGGCTCACAAACACAGGAGCAAACCCAGTGTAGCCAGAAGCTAAAAGAAAGATTTTATTGCACAGTATTGGAATGGGACAACCATTGTTGTGCAGGGACAACCTTATGGAGATTTAATAGTCCTAAAGAGAAAAAGGAGGGGGTAGCAATGCAGTAGGATAGCCCAGTGGCAACCATGTGGGCTCCAGTAAAACACCTCCTGGGCTACTCAAACAGCATGTCTAGCAGCAGCTCTCTCCAGCCCTGGGGAATACACTCGTAATGTGTCACTGTTTGACACTACAGCCTGTCAGATACAAGGACACGGTGTGCCTCCCTCTCTCCAGGCTTTTCTGGGACTCTGACATGGCTGTTCTCTCTGGCCTGGATCTGGGCAGTTAATATTCATTGGGATATTAACTGTGACTGGTGCATGCCTACAAGGAGAGTTCAGGTCTGTGCCTCACTATACTCCTTGGACATACATATGTGGAAGCAGGTACAGTTGTGCTTATGGCAGGCTGAAGTGGATGAAAAAAATACTTTCTCATATATATATATAAGATATATTATACACATATATATAATTATATATAAATTTTATATATATATATATTAAAAAATCTTTTTAAAAGCAATACCACAAAGATTTTTTATTTTGTGTGGAAAAGCTATGCTCTTTGTTAAGTAAATAGTTTGAACCAAAATGCCCCCTTGCCCAATCACAAGCTGGTCAGATGTACCAACACCAAAGAGACACTGGGGAGACACCAACATATAAAGCGGCCTCATCAGCACTATACCCAAATGTCTACCATCAACCATTCTCAGCTGCTCCTCACTGCACCACTAAGAATTTTTTTGAACCCTACTTTCATAAAAATGAGATTATGTTCATTTTTAATTCCTGTGGACAAAGCATAATAGGTCACGCATTTTTATCTTCTGTATAGTTGTTATTATTTTTATGTCATTTCACCATGTAGTAATGTCACAAAATGCTTTATTGCTGCTTCTATAATGAAGGAGGATTCAAAAAATTGGTATTTCATACTGAGTGAAACAGATTTTTTCCAGGCTCAACGGGTTTGTTGTTTTATTAGTTTGGCATTTCTTTAATAATCAGTTTAACTTGTACTATAAAGTAAAAATTAATATTAAAATATTAAATGCCAAATTATATTTTTCAGAAAATTTATATTTTCCTGAAAAGTTGTATTCCTTTATCCAAACTGAAACTTTAGAATGGTGATATTTCTTATAGAATTAAACCTGAATGTTTTGGTTAGCTTTACACTTCCATTTATTGAGGAATGGCACAGTACCTGGGTGGGACAGTCACTGACTCTCCACACAAATGTAAGTTTTATGTAACTCCCTGCAAAGTGTGCTGGCTGTTTCAGCTCAGATTATGTATATGTTCATAATTTTAACTTTGCAGGTCCCTGTTTTGAATTCACATCAAATGCCAGAGGTTAGATCTGGGCTTGTAGCAAGGGAGGAGGAAAGCAAYACCTGGTTCATACATCTAACTTGGATTTCGGAATGAGAATGAACAGCTGGTAAACCTGCTAGCTTTTCTTAATATGGCATCATCAAGGCTTTCTAAAAATGTGGTATGATGTGTGGGTCAGGCTTTTCTCTTTACTATTTCTCTCACTGAATTGCTTTTGTACAGATTTCCATATTCTAGACTATGTTAATTATTCACTACATAGTTTCTGTGAACAATTCCTGGTATCTCAGTCACTGTTCATTTTGACTTGACATATGGGTCACAAGCATTCTTGATTAAATAACCATGTCACTTAGCATCAGCTACTTGGAATAAATATGATTCTGAATTAGGAATTCACCCTCTATCTTCTGTGAGGCTTCTTTCAAAACTGTAGGAACAATAAAGGCGCTTGTTCCAGAAAGTGAATACCAGGGAATCCTTAAAAGCTGACATTTCTAATAGTCAAAAAACACAAGCAGCCAAAAAAAGGAATAAAGTATTCCTACATCACTGTGTTCATACCACTCCAGTGCTTATAAGTATTTGTCTAGAGTTCAGAATTCTAACCATTAACTTTTGTTGCATACAAATAATATCAGATTCTGAGTGGATTTTCCTACACAAAGTAAGATTTAGGAAAAAATTGTTGGACTAACAAAAATATCTGATGTGACAAATACTAAATAGTGTGTCACAAACTTTTATATAACATGCTGAATTTTGAAAAATTTCGTGTGATTACTGAGAGGTAGTTTTTAAGATTTTTGACATGTATTTTTCTTTTGTTGTAAAGAGTTTCTAATGGCTCATTCACTTTGGATATCTTATCACAGCCTTTATTTGATTTGTACTACAAATAATGAGGTCACAGAGCTACATGATGAAAGAATGATATTAAATAAATATGTATGTCATGCAAGACAAAAAGATATTACAGAGCAGTGTTCAAGAAGAGAATGACGGCACTGTGTACATGAATGATATTAGGCTTGGTGATGCACAAAGGTAACAACAACACTACTCTTGCTGCATGGAACGATGACTGGAGTTGACCCTGATCCAAGATTAGCAGTCAGGCGTGTCATCGGAAACTTTTACATAACCATATGACAGATGTCACAGAGCATACATGGGATGAATGCATCCTAAGAGTCAGGATAAGCTGCAGTTAAAACTGATGTGCAGTCCTTATGCTTCCTAGGATTAAATGAGATGAGTTGCAGGGTGTGCTCAGTCGTTGCAGCACACATTTGAACAGATCCTCCGATCTTAATTCTCCTTTCAAGCAATTTAGCACTGGTTCAGTGCTATTACTGTGTGTACTTTCAACTGGGGGAAAACTGTTCTTCATTCCAGATTTTAAGATCTTTATTTTGATTGATTCTCTTCAATTGTTTTTACCACAGAACACCAATGTATCAGGGAATCAGTCACCTGCAATAAAATATTGCCATCTCCAGGAAGCAGTTATTCTGCACCTGCAAGGCTTCCTATCAGCATTCTAAAAAAACCCTCAAAAACCTAATGAATTTGGGACCATAAAAAAGTAATTGTATAGATAAGATCCCAGGAATTATGTTCTATATTATGAGAAATGCTTTAAAGTTTCTTACAAATTAGGATTGTTTTATAACTTATGCTAAATTACAGTATTTTCTAAACCCACCCCAAATACAAGATTTGTGGATGAGATTAAAATAAATATTGACTCTATTTCAAGATAGAATTTGAAGCTCTCTCTTGCTTTTACCCCTGTAAATATCAAACTGATGAAGAACTTCAAAATGAAACAGCCAGTCTCTTGCATTGGCGAGTGATTTAACCTGCATTACCACCCAGATTTCTTTGTGGAACAAACTTTTGTCATTCACAATAGGAACAAATAAGAAGAGACAGTGACAATACAGCAGCAGAGAACTGGCTGCTTGTAAGAGTGCTTAAAAAAACACAGAAGGTGTGAATATGAAGTTTAAGACTTGGCTTGGTCTAATACTTTTACTATTTCCTGTCATGTCAGTCAGACTGTCTTTTTTAATTTCACGTTGCATTTCACAAAGGAATTGTGGACTTTTTAGCTTTTCAAGGAAAGTTAGACTTGATTTACTTACGCCATTTAAACAGCTCACAATACAGAGCGTTAACTAAAATTTCCATATCAGTATTCCTTGTAGATGCTTTCCCACATCTAGTAACAGATATACAATAGTAAGAACAAAAGGAGAACTATAAGAAGCCCAATCCTAGTACAAAGCAGGAATCCACTATTTTAAATACATGGATTTATGCCAGTGCAAAACTGATTTCTCAAGGACTGCATCAATCCAACCACCTACCTGACAAATGAAATCATAATCATATAAGTCCATAAATAAAGTTCTGTGATATACCATCAGCATAAAAACTATAATTTCTTCTCTGGAAACAAAATATTTGAATTGCTTCTGCTATTTTCTTTGGTAAAGGAGATGTGATATGGAATACTCAATACATGAAACAGCTATGCTTCCTCCAGCACAGTGCCAGTTGAATCAGTCCTGCTGACCAAATCAGGGCACAGAAAACTTGGAGCGCTGATAACAACTGCAACTTTGATGGCCTAGATAAGGAAGGAGAGGGAATTCCTTATGAAGTCTCTCAAAAAAGGTTTGTGTGAATGAAAAAATAACACTTTAGAAGCAGCATCTACCTTTCCATCCACACACCTCATCACAAGTCAGGAAGCAGATGTCTCTGCAGGAGGCTCCACTGAATGAACAAGTCAACAGCCATAGTCTGTAGCACATTTCTCAATCACTTGTTTGTTTGACAGCACTCATTGAACCCTTAGACTAATTTAAAGTCCTTGGATGAGAACTTCAATTACAAGGAGAACAAAATTTAAACATAACTTGAGGTACCTACTTAAACTATTTGAGTATAATGTAACATTACAGAGCACAAAAGCATCAAATATCTTTTATGGACAAATCAATTTTCAACTATGAAAAAAAATTGCTTTAAAGCTGTCAACAATGTCTTTCATTTGAGACGATAGAAAACCGCAGTATTTCTAAGTCTTAGACACTGGACCTGGACACTTGGAGTAAGTCCTGGAAGCTGTCCCACTGACAATTGGTTTTTAAGACTCCCAAAGATTCAGACACATGCAAACCCTTGGAAAACAATTAGAAAAATGTCTGAAACCTTCATACAAGGGGCAGATGGATTTCACTGTGTGGAAATCTAAATCTTATGGAAAGAGAGATACAGAGTTAGGCTAAGTAAATGCTGCCATTCATGCTATATTACACTGAGATCTCAATAGTTAAAATAAAAGCCATACAACACACAGACAGGTAGGATTATAGGAAACAAACGTGTTTCTGAGGCTAAAAGTTACAGGTTTAACAGTAATAATGAACTGAAATACCAGAGATTTTCAAATTCTGGCCAAGCCTCCTGCTCACAGTTCTCTGGGTTATTGCAGCCAGAACGTGTTTCTCCACTCACACTGCTGTTACAGTTAGTGGTCATGGTTCATAATCAAGCAATGCCTACTGCAGGTAACAGATCTAAACTAATCAGCAAGAACATCTGAATTTTCGTCACCCTTCCATCAACTATAACAAACTCAGCTGGTCCTAAGTTTGTTCAGAGCTGAAACTAAGCTTATATTGTTTGCACTCTTTTCCTCCCCACGTGCTACATCAGGACGCCTCAAATTAGCCTTTTAGCCCTCCCATCCCATTCATACATATGCAGAGCAGCCTGTAGCTCTCTCCTTACCACTACCCCATGCTTACATACTCTCTGTCACACAGCGGGAAACAGACTGCATTGTTGCATAGGTCCCTGACAGCATTCTTATTTCAGTCAATCCTTTATATGGCAAATGGTGTTTATTAGGCTTGTGGGCTGTAACAATATCTAAAGCCTTAAATGCCCTTGAGAAACATGGGAGAGAGAGTATCTTCTTGTGAAACTGATATTACATGAAAATAAGCATGAGTAGCCAATTTGAAATCCGAAGGAGTTCTCATATCTGCTCCAGTGGAGCTGGAATTTCAACCATGGCCTATGAATGTAAATCTCATAAACTGTTATATTCCCAGGCCACATGCTCTCCCTCTGTGCAGACTCTCATGGTGGAGATGAAACAACACTGAATCACTTAGAGCTCTTCCTTCTTTACCAAACATGTCCACACCCCTCCCTGTGAGCCTTCCCCAACAAAGCAGGAAAAAAATCAGTGTTGTGAATGTGGCCTTATACGTATAATTCCTCAGTGCTTCTGTGATCAAAGGTACATCAAGGTCTCGTCTTCCTGGCCCATCATACTCCCCTTGACTGGATGTCGTTATTGTTACAGTAGTTGCATAACATCCTTTGTGCCTTCATAGACATTTGTCTTGTACCACATGGAACCCTGCAAGGCTACATAAACAGCTGAAAGGAGCTTCGTTTGGACTTGGCCTTAGGAAGCCCTGTTATTCAGAGAGAATGGGAGGCTATCAAGGCTCCTCATTTCACTATAACTTTGCCTCCCAAAGGAGACAAGTGCCTTTCAAGAAAGGTGTCTATGGTCTTGAGGGAGAAAGAAGGATTGTACTGTACTAATTTGAATGCCAAAAACCAGAGGGGTAGATTTGCTACCTTATCTATGAAGATAATGATTAGATAAGATGAACTTGCCTTTGCATCTTTTATGTATTTTAAAGCACTTACCCCTCGGCCTTCAACTGGATTACTATTCCCAATAGAGTGTTGTGAAACTATTTAGACAAAATATTTAAAATTGTAGAATTGGCAATTTTATATTGTCCGTTATGAAACTTTTATTTAGGTTCTACCTTTTATTAACCTCTAGGGTTCTCCTATTGTCCCTAATGACATTATATTGCATCAAAATAAAGCCAAAGCTTTTTACTGGGAGCCGTGCTATTTCTCATGACTTGGTAGTGCTAACGTTTAAATTCTGAGTCCTCTTACTGCTGATTAAACCTCCAAAGACTACAGGAGAATTTCTGCTTCACTGCTAGAAAAGAAGAAAACCAGCACAGTTTGTACCAAAGAGATCACTTGAAGAATGTACGTAAGGTTACTGCATTAATGAATAAAGCAAAGCATTATCATTTTTAATAGGAATTAAACAGCTAGAGGGAGAAGTAGGGCAATGCTGTGATCAGTGCAAAGAAAAACAATCTAACCATTTTAATTAACTGTATTTTAATAGCTTTAGTTATAATTGAATAATTTAAATACCAAGGGAAATAGTTAAATCTCCTAAAAGCCTTCTTTTTATTTACATTTTAAATACAGTTCATGGAGAAGGGATGGCACTGTGAAGGCTTAAAATAAATGGGTGGGGAAAACCTTACTAATTTCTGCAGCTGCTGGACCAACAGGAAATATTTATGCGATCTTAGTCATTGCTCTCTGCAGGAGCTCCAGTCCAAACCTAATACATTTTCTGCTTTTCTCTCCACTTCCTCAAAATATTACACAGTCCCTGGTGCTTCTGTCCTTGACTGTTACAACCATAAAATGCACAGAAAGATAAATGTGAAGCAAGGATCATCTAATCCAATTTTTTTTAAGTAGGCATCAGTGAAGAGGATCACTGCAGAAAATAAAACTAGTGGTCAATGAGGAGTTTCACTTAGATTTAGACAGAATAAAGATATTTAGACAGAATAAACTGACACACACATTTGTCTTATATATAAAAGCCAGTACCAGTCATAAGCAGAGCCCTTCCCTACTATACTTTTCATAAAGTAACAATGCCTGTAACAATGATCATTGACTTCCATGATGGTTTTCAGAGTTACTCTGTTATGAGGTTCATGCTTCCTCTCACGCAGACTTTACCTCTCTATGGTTTCACTTACTCAGGTCCTTTACAGCAGTTCGAGCGAGAGGGCAGGATTCCAGCCCTGTCAATCACTCCATCAGTCTCTGAGCCATAGCCTGCCATCCACTGAGCCCACTTCCCYGCCTGCCACAGCACCCAAAACGCCCAACGTGCTTTTGCAGGGTAAACACACGATGATCTAGCTCTGTGATACAATCTTTTGGCACTCAGCAATTTTTGCCGTTTAGAGACTTTCTCAGCTAGAGGAAATATTTCTGTGTTTGAATAACACAAAACAGTGTTTCCTCCCAGCAATATGTCTACAAGACTTTTGAAAATGATGTAAACTTTTCACGTCAAAAGTATCCTATGGTGAAGCCTCTCTGCCATGCATCTCCTTTTGCTCTTTTGACCCTGTCATTACTTAAGGCCAATTAGTTCTTCTTTTAGAAATAAGTTAAGGATAATTTTCCGGTCACTTCTGCATGCTGGTTGGGATTTAATAGACCTCTGTCATATTCCCCCTCACAGGTTTATTTTCCAAACTGAAGAATCCTAATCTATTTAATAATTTCTTTCTGAAAGTTCTTCCAAACCTTTGATGTGTCCTTTTGCACACTTCCACATCTCTAAATTGCCTAAAACCTTTTCAAAAACAGAGAAACTGTAAAAGCAGACAGTATTCTGTTCACAGATTTTTACCTTCAGCAAAAGAATATTTCTGGTTTTCTTCCTCTGTTTCTCTAAGATTGCATGTAAAATGCRGTATGTATTATGG
This sequence comes from Amblyornis subalaris, assembly GCA_018881555.1. Taxonomy (NCBI): domain Eukaryota; kingdom Metazoa; phylum Chordata; class Aves; order Passeriformes; family Ptilonorhynchidae; genus Amblyornis; species Amblyornis subalaris. Next base: position 13,382,383 of record JACAXG010000003.1, on the reverse strand, counting down.
GTATACAGCATTTCACAAAGGACAGTGGCAAAAGGTGTCAGTAACTCTAATACCCGGAAATAATTCAAATATATGCATAAATTAAAATATCTCCATAGTCTTCATGAAAATACATAAACCCAAACACAACTGTCAGATCTTACTACTCTTTTTACCAGGTGTTAATAATGACAAAATTAACTAAATGAAATTTCAGTCATATAAAAAGTGAAGTGTTTTTTAATGGAATTATTTGTAAAGTGTTCATAAATCTTTATTCAACAGCCAGCCTATACATTTTTTATAGGCTCAGATTTCTAATTCTGGCTCAACTGTTTCTAGAAATATAAGGAGAATGCTATTGAATCTCATTGTTATTGTTTTTTCTTGAGGTCTGAAGTGCATTAGGTGCCTCACAGGCAAGTAAAGAGATCGGAGTCAGTCTCAAAATGGTTCCAATCTAAACACACAAATTTGATTAAGAGGTTGGAGTGGGGACCCAATGTAAAAACAAGATGATCAGTCTGGTGTGGCTGACATTTTTCATTAGAGGATATTTGGCAATACTGTAATTCCTAAAATTCAGTTCTGGACATTCTCACATCTTTGACTCCTAAAGACATTAATCCCTCATAATCAAGGTTAACATTTTCCTCAGTTTTAGTTTTTGTTTTCTCGTTGTTGGAAAAGTCACAACACAGCACCTTGCAGTAGACTGCCTCAGTGTACAGAAGGATGTGAACACCTATSTAATTTGAATCTTAAGCTTTTCTATTACTGAAATACAAAACAAGAAAAACTGCAACATKCTTCCAAATTTTCAGTCCTGGCTTGGATTTATCACTGATTTCACTGGAAACTTTATTGATTTTTATGAAATATGTGAAAGTTTAAAAATGTAACTGAGCTTTTGGACAACCAGTTGCAACACTGTCTATTGCCTCGAACTCATGCAGAGTTAGAGTTTGTRTATTATTCAACGTGGGATATAATGAAAATTCTGAGCTTGTTATCACTGTTTTCCTGAAATCCACAATTCACAGTAAAACACAGAATAATGAAAAAAAACTAAAACAAACTTTTATTAAGCCATAAAGAATTGTCATGTCCACATTTTATTATGGTCTAAGAGAAGTTCTATTGCTATTTCTGTTTCATGTTTAATGAGAAATATTTTATGTGATGATTCTGGATTCCACTTGTTAACAATGCACTCACACTATTTATTTTTGTTCATTCAGAATATATTTTTCTTGGTATTTCAATTCCAAGTCAGGCTTTGTTTCTGAAAGTTAGAAAGAGAAGGCTAAAAGCAGAGAATTATGAAAAGACCATATATGACAGAAAAAAAACCATCTAAAATGAAGCCCTTTCCAAAACTGGAAAGCACTAGGAAGAAAACAGTATTCAACTGGTCTCTGGATGGGAAATTCTCACACTTATAAAAGACGATGGCATTATTGCAGTGAAAAGAAGAGAACATAAAAAATGGCAGCAGGAAGAAATTCCATGTTCTGGAACTGAGAAAGCAGAGAGGAGGAAGTCTTGAATTCCTAAAAAGTGCCTAACATTTGTAAAAATAATAGTATTAAAAGCCAATGAGTAAGTTGGCAAGAAAGGGGTAAGGCAAGAAAAAGGGTACCACTGTATTTTTTAGTGTCTGCCTATATATATTTAAATAATTTTGATAGAAAACCTGTGCAAATCTCAGACATACATATGGACTGAAGACAAAGCTGTCCCCACATTTGGAGCTTTAGCAAAATACATGTTTATGCTGCTGAGGAATATGGAAATGAGAAGTCAGCAGGAATCCTGGGGGCCAAGGTTTTCAAAAGATATGACGACACATAGCCCGTATCTCTCAATCAGACCATGACATTCTACCAGTTACAGTCTGCATATAAAGACACAGTTGGAAAGCAAAGGGGAGGATGCAGTCCAGCCAAATAGCTACTGTTGTGTTATATAACTCAGGGCACAAAATAAGTCTGAGGTTTTAATATGGATACCACTGACCCACTATCTTCTACATTAAAATTGTTCAATCTCCTTCCTTCCTTCCTCCCTTCCTTCAAGTTTCTTTGGATATCAACCAACACACTTATTAGGGATCTGACCTAATCCCCAATGACACATCTGGTAAGTGTGGGTGGCACTCATTAGAATATGCTCTCCAATAAATGATCTGCTGAGGTTCTGACAAAATAAATGCTTATTTTCATTATCAGTCACTTACTCCCTGCCACTTCAAATACACATTCTTCCAGGTATGGCTTCAATCCAAACTGACATCTGAATTACAGTCAAGCGTGATGCCAGATTTTAGTTGATAACGTGAAAGTGCACACGTTAAAGTGGAAGACAGAATCAGCTATTTACAATATAGGAACAGCCTCAGACGCGAGGGCAACCAAAAGAGGATAGTGCAATTAATTACTTAACTAGAGATTTTGCAAGAAAAAGACCAGGAAAGCAAAAGGAGTAAGAATAAACAACAGCAGTTTGAAGAGCCTAGCTAGGAACATTTTAAGAGAGCGTCATCTATCAGTGGAAACAAAGAATAGAAATAGAGGGGCAAGAGGTAACTGGCTTCATTATCGGATTGTCCAGCAATCTGTTAGCAATATGTACAGCTGATTTCATGCAAAGCCTACATCTGTCTTTCTGAAGCTTGTCAGTAACCAGGAAAGTGATGCAAAGGAAGGATTATCAGAGTGTGTGTTTGTAGATCTGTGGTTACCAATAGTAGGGAAAGCTGGACATGCTGAAAATAGCTATATGATTCTTTTTGACATGAAACTAAAAGTAATGAAAGAATGTTTACAGTATGACTCCTTCTCATAAGGGAGAAAAAGATACATATGATCTAAGCTGTATGACACATGTCAAGAAGACTGATGTGTGGTTTAGGAAGATGCTTTTAATGACATGCTTGCAGCAGTTGGAAACAAACTGTCAGATTAATGGCAACTCTTACTGCAGACCAGCCTGAGGAAATGGAAGTTCCGCCTTGGAAAATACAGAGGGGAGAAAGATTTGCCTTTCCACAAGCAAACAAATAACTTTCCTAACATCAGAGCAAAATATTCAGAGTTAAAATTTTCATTTTTATCATCTTCAGTGTTCAGGGTGCGGTGGTACATGTTAAACTGTATCAGTCAAATTTGGTATTTTACTCTGCAGTGATAGCCACGCGCTGCCACTATGCTTCAAATTCCTCAGTGAGTGGACAGGTAATACTGGATCCTACAGTTTAGAAACCAAGGCATAGACAGACTAAAGGACTTGCCAAGGTCATACACCAATTTAGCCCAGTCTCCTGAGTCTCATTCAATGCCCTAATTACAAGATCTCTGCTTCCCTTTGTAGTGAAACATGAGATTGACCTGGTGTGCTGTTATGTTTGAGGTAAGAAGCCACACAGGGTTGCTTACAATGTAGGCTGAAAATGTGGCAGGGAAGAAAGCAGAGGAGGAGGGGGTTTGTACGCTGTTCCTTCATGATCCAGATGCCATGCTAAGAGGAACTACTAAGGCACTTAAAGGAGTAAAATTAAGTAGGACTATAGGAATCTCTAGAKAATATTCACAACAGGGCAGTAGTTGGACCATATGACCTTCAGATAGAGCATGAGAGTTGAGATCTTTCTTCAGATTGTAACTGCTCTATTTTTAATAAGTTAAACTATATCCCATGCTAAATAGACTAGAATTCCCGGTCCTTAGTTAATTCTGCTTACTTATATTTTTTCCCCGTTGCAGCTGCAGTGGCTGTTTTACTTGGTTTCCTTTCCTACTTGATCGTTTAATGTTACAACACAATCTTAAACAGATGGCTGCACTTCAGAGACAGGTGACTTCCCCAGAAATGTCGGCAGTAACACACAATCCTTGGAGATGGAAACAATTATTTAAATGTATTGTTGTCTTTAAAAGAAAACAAATGCATGATTTCTGTAGACCCTTTTGCACCAGTTTTATTCTCAAGTCTCTTCTCACCTAATATTTCAGGATCTTTGCTTTCCTTCAGAAGGCAAAATTTTCCTTCCCTTCTCACGACATATTTGTTATTTCTTAGCAGATGCTGGACCATTCAGTACAGATCAACATCCTCTTATGATGATCTCTGCACAGGCTCTGCTATAAAGACAAGTAATTGGTAAACAGATCTTGAGAGTTAAAGGACTTGTTCAAGGCAAACAACCAATGGAAATCAGCAGTGCARGAAGTAGGACACGAAATATCTCAATTTAGGCAAGAAGTTATGAATACAGATCTTAGAAATATGTAGTCAGTAGATCTGTATTGTAGACCTGAGATCGAGTCTGGAATGCAGTTTTCTCCTTATATCCTCATTTTTTCCCTTTTTTTTTTTTTTAAAAAGAGGACACATAATAGTGATGCATCTTTTACAACGAATATCTTCTTTATTGCAGTCCTTTTTCTTTTTTTTTTTTTTTAAAGAAAAGGACTACTTTAGCTTGGAGAAAGTAAATAAAAGCTCTATGCTTAAATCTGCATCTAATGGCAGTCTCTGTGCCACAAATGAGTCTCTGATCACAGCTATGATCTATTATTATGTACTACTGAAAGTTCATTACTTTAATGTGTAAAACATGGATTAAAATGTGACAGGAAGAAACTACAAAGTAACAAATCAAGTCAAACTGGACTAAATGCTAGTGTAAACAACATAAAAATAAATCTTCTGAAAATTAAAATCTACTTTCTTACTTAGCTTTGGGGTTTATTTTAGTTCATTGTAATTTCTGTGCAGTAAACATTTCTTTGGGGGCAAAATCCATCTCCTAATAAGTTTACATAATGTATGTTTGCAATCAGAAAATGATAATACAGAATGACTTTTACTATTTAAGAAATGGAGCACTTCTAGCTGGCTATATTTCAGACGTAAAATTTTCTTGACCTCAGGCAAAATATCTAATTTATAGATTGCAGTAAGTGGAGGATGAGTCCTGTGGTCATAGTACAAGATGCAAGTTATAAAGTTCAAGGTCTTATTCCAAGCTATGCCATACCATTCACAGGTGAAAATAAACAAGTCACAAACTCACACGTTTAAGGACTAATATTAATTACTATTGTAAGCTGAAATTTTCTGGACTGGAACATGAAAAGTACATATTTCATATTTTGAATAGGTCTCACAGTACCTCGGAATTCCTTAAAGCTACATTTTTATGAAAAAGGTAAATATGTTTGGGATGTGTTAGTGTTTGCAGAAGAAGGGGGGAAATTGCATTGTGAAAAGTATAAAGATAGAAATTACTCTGCTTTGCTGCATCATCCATGTTCAAGAAAGATTAATTCAGATGCAAAAAGTATGCAAAAAGGTTTTAGCGTGACTAGGAGATGACATGGAAGATAGCTTTCCCAGGAAGTTGAAGAGAGTTGAGATTGTTTCCTTATTTGAAAACAGCCCTATGATTATGGTCCATCAAAGAAGTCAACTTGATCAACAGCAAAGCTGCTATAAGAACAAGCAACAGTAAACTGGACAGAAAAGTTCTGACAGAAAGTTAGGTGTTTCAGTCACTGCAGAAATGAAGATTTCTAATGCAGCAGAGAGCCAGGATAAAGATGGAGTTTGATGGGGTTTTGTGCTGCTGCTCCTGTTATAGCAGCAGATTGGATTTGATGACTCAGAAGTTCTGTTCCAGCCAATGGTGTAATTTCTCCACAAATCACCTCAAGTTCTGAAATCAGGCTAATGTTCTGCTGTTTCCTCTTTGAGTAAAACAGTCACCAATATTTGAGAAGTTCAGATCCTTCAGTGTGACTACTATACTAAAGGTTACATATAATTGTATCCTGCCTTTTTAAATCATAAAACAGATTTGCAGCAACTCAGCAATGCACAAACTGGCTGGACTATTTATTAGGCACTTTATTTAATTCAGACAGATTTCTAATTTCTATTCATCTATCAATACACAGATATTCACTAAGCTCATTGTGGCAGTAGAAGYATTTTCCTAAATTGCTATTTAATAGGGTTAAGGAAAATTTGTGATGTAATATGGAGTTTGCTTTGTCAGTACTTCATCACCTTGGACAACTTCTAGGACACTCATTATTCCACAAAAGTCTCAACTTCACTACTAATAGTTGAAATTTTACTCTCAAATAGGTTTGAAAAGATTTTGTCTAATATAAGAATGGCTGAAGTCAATAGGAAGACTCCAAAACTTCATAAGATTGAGAATAATACAAGGAGGAACTTTTATTAATGTTATTTTTCCTTTTTTTTTTTTAACCGCAAGTAGAGAGCTATTAACATAAGCTCCTTTATGCTAGCTGATATACTGAGGCAAGAAACAGTGATACGCAGTTTTGAGTGTGATTATTATTGCATGGAATTGTTCTACATTGTTTATGTTAAGCTTTCAGTTGAAGCTTGCAGATTTAAATTATGGAAAATGCCTAGAGTGTTTGACAGATGCTATAAAATCAAAATGAAATAATTGACTTGTAATGAGAATAATAGGTCTAAGGACAAAGACATGAAAAGAACAACAAAGTGATTCAAGGTGGGGGAGCAGGGAAAGCAGTGGGCTTCCCATCTAATTAGAGTTTTCAAAAGATTACTGAAGAGTGGACTCATTGCAAACGCTTTCTAAAGGTAAAGAAAAGGCTTTACAGAGAGGGGTAGAATATGGAGATTCAAATATTTAGTTGGGTAAACGTCAAAAAACTTGACCACGTGTGAASATCTGCCACTGGAACAAACTATCATAGCCAAAAGAGTCTCACTTGATATGTTCAAATGAAGACAGGAAGCCTTTCTTGAACAGACATACTGCTCAAGTGCAAGTTAAAGTAAACAAATTACTCAGCTGACTACACTGAACCATGTAAAGCACAATGGTCTGTGAAATACAAAGGGGGAGATTATAAAGTAATACTAGAAGGGAGCACTGTAATCACTTCCTGTGTATAACAGATATTGTGGGACTCGGACTACCGACAGCCCTTCAGATTAAGGCGCTAATGAATTAGTCTACGACCTGCTCAATTCATGCGCCTCTTGAAATGTAGGACTGCCCTTCTAACAGGATCTGGGTGTTAAATTGCACAACTTTGTAACGTTTCTCCCCCACCCCACCACAGACAACAAACCCATGCTAGTCTGACAGCAGCAGTAAACTCAAATAGGAAGTGAACTGCTGATGCAGTCAGCATGGCAGATATTTTAGTTTCTTCACAATAACCGCAAGGCAGAGCTGGAAGACAATGTAGTGGAATTTGTTAAATAATATAAAATGACAGGGAGGCTACCATCACACAGCCATTGTACCCTACGGTTCTTAAGAGGCACGAGGCAGAACCAAATGCCTCCCTGACCCCTGCGGGCACGATTATTTTATAATAACCATGCCCACACCCTGCAGCTGCTGTTTGCCGTATAAAATATATTTCATTCTCCTGTGGTGAAGAAAGAAATTGTTGTTCTTTACTAATTAAAGACACAAAAGGTGGCAGTTTAAGCTGGTAATTAACTGCTCTAGTAGACCTAACATTTAAAAAGACTAGTCCAGTAAAGCCTGCTTGCCCTTCTACTGCATATGGTTCTGAGACATCAGTGCCAGTTATGTCCTAATAACACAGGAGATTAATCTTAGTCTGGCCTTGTAAAGCTAGGCCCTGTGGCTTTTTGGGGTGCTCTATGGTTCTTTTCAGTAAAAGGCCTCTTTATGTCTTAAAAGGAAACTTAAAAAAAAAAATAAAGACCTGTTTTATTGTAACCTTAAATCATGGAAGGATAAATCTCTATAGCGCAAGAATGAAAAATAGAGTCATCGTGAGCAAGAGAGACAAAATGCTGTCAAGTGCTTCCTGGCTTCCATAAGTAGATTCTGTCCTCTGGAAATATTACCATTCCCTTACTGTTTTACAAAGTTCAGTAAGAAGACATTGATATGAACAAGGACCAGCCAGCAATTTGCAGCCAATTGTRAGGGTTCCTGGTCAATCAGTAGCTTGCACGTGGGCTATGCAAGAAGGAGCCACTTCCTGTACATCAGTGGTTTAATAACTTCTGTGGTTTGCATGGCTCCCCTTGACCCTTTTTTCTGCTTATTGAATTTGTTTGTAAAACCTGTTCTGTTAGATGCTGTTTTTCTCCTGAGCCTGCTGTACAGTCAAAGTGGGCTTCTGCCATCAAACATTTACCCAGCAAAAGGAAGTGAGGCGATAGCTCCAGGATTATGATGTTGTACTGGATAAAGTAGAAAACAGACTGAATCCAAGAAAAACTTTCCTTAATCATCTAGAAACACATAATAGCAATGTGAMTATAGACATCAAGCAGTAAGAAGAAGGGGAGGAGAGACAATCTTTTTTGCCACAATGTAGAAATCTTGTCTCAAAACGAGCACATGAAATGCAATTCTCACTGTGACGAAAAAAAAGCCTGACAGAACAGACTTGTGTAAACAGAGTTGCTTGAGGGTATCCTTACTACTGCTAGCATATGGTGGCCCCCCATTTCTTATAAAATAATTAAGCTAACAGAGTTGATACAAATCTGCTGCCCTCAATAAATTCTTACTTTCATAACTACTGAGTTATGCAGTTGCTTCTTTGGGAAGATCCAGACTAAGCACAGCTGAAGCTCTTTGTTCAGGTAACATGTACAAACACCACAGCCAAATAACGCCAGAGCACAAGAGCTAACAGGACGACTTTCTAATGCTGTTTTTCAAAATATCCTTGATCAAATAATGATAAAGCTTCTCTACTACTACAGTTTGTTACAGACCATACAACCCCTCTTTGTAGTCCGAGACCTGCTTTTAATTCATCAGATTTAATCTTTCAAATGACTACCAAGTTTTCCCCCTCCTCAGCCGTTCTTGTAGTTTCTCAGATAATTTACAACCTCTAATGGAATATTGCATAATAGAGTAGCTTTCAGGTTTTTGAAAATTACACCTGACACCTTTTAGACCTAAAGAAGGACAGTAACTTTACTTGATTGAAAGGGCTCTCAATTTTATAACACCCCAGCTCAACATTTCATAACAAGTCATGGTCACCAAAGGGAAACTTGTGACTAACTTCCCCAGCTTTTAAGAGGACAATTGCCTGGGAACCCTTTACTCCCTAATAGAAGACCTGAGAAAAAAGCTCTTTCCTTAATGCTGCTAACAGGCTAACTCAAACACACACCCTATCTGCCCATGTATAGCAGCTTAAAAGSAAAATATGAAAGAACTTTGTGCAAAGTTTGAAGCTAATAAAGGGAGAAAAAAGCAAGAAAAGGAATGTATTTTTCTTTTTAACTCTTGTTTTCCCCTGCTGTCCCTCACAAAGCATCTAACCCCTAATAGGTGCTAAACTGACCCCTCCGAGCACCTCCCTTTTACAGAGTGCTGAGGAACTACTTAATTCTTGACAGCTGGGTCAGCCCAGAGACTGGAAATCCCTGTGCTTAGGGAATGCAGCTGTGCACTTCCCCCCAGTCAGGGGAACGTTAACTCTTTCCAGGACCAGCTCCAGCCAAAATCGATGTACAGTATCTGCTTGTAAGACTGTGCTGGGCACATGATGAAAAGCTGGGGTTCTCTGTAAATACTCTGATAGGCAAGCATTTCTTCAATCTTTGTCACTGGAAGTCTTCCTCAAAGAAAATATCTCGCATTTTTTCTCCTGCAAAGTAAACATTTTCTGAGAGATTGCTTTATGCTATTTTGCACTCAGATGATATTTAGCTGAAATCCAGCCATGCTGATTAATAAATTAGTCAAATATGTAATACTAAAGTCTCTGTACTACTCGCATTTGGAGAAGAAACTATTCAAATCCATAAAACTCAGAGGAGTTAATGACAAAGTGATATTGAATCAAATTAGCAACCTAGGGGCTAAATTTGCCTAGATCCATTGCTCCATTAAACTTTCTAACTGTGTGAGGTTACACGTCAATTAAGCAGTCCAGCCTATTTAACATTATGAAAAACAAAATTGGATGGCAAAGCCAGCAGCTGAGATGAGGGGTATGAAGCAGAGCTCTCTCATTACTCATTTGGTCGTGGCACAAGTGCAGCAGGAGGAATGCCTCTCCCTCCTCACATCTTCCTGTGTGCGTAGGCTGGCTCCAACCACCCCAAGAGCATTTTTCCACCCTGCACTGCACACTGAATGTACTTTCCACAGTGCTGGTCGAGGGSAACCTCTGTCTGTGTTCATTATTGTGGGCTCTCCAGACCATTAGGAGGCTGGATAACTAGCCAGAGGTGCACCGATATGGTGGCCATTGCCCATTGTACTCATCATTAGCCATGCTGCAGGAGTTGTACTGGGCCTCTTGGCCCACTCCTCCCACACAGTTACAGAACCTGCTCTCAGTTAGGAGCATGAAGCCGTAGGTGAGATTGCCATTTACTGCATCCAGACAAAGCTCCTGTGCCTGTGTGCAGTGATGTATGAGGCTGGTGCGTAAAGGTGTAGGTATGAGATGGGTATTTTTTAGATATAYGTATTTCATGTATAATTAAAATACAACATATGACAACTCAGCACCTATTAATCAAATTATAGATATTTTGACYGCCTCTCTAGCCAACACTGTTTGGAAGCTACACTGCCTGAGTATCAGTCCAATACCATGTATGCTGGACATGAAATTCAAAAAAATGGCTTAACAGGCCATCAAATCCTGCTTCTCTGGAGTACTAGCACCCATTTCATACGGCCCTTTTCATAAAGGTATCAACTTCTGATAATGTTTATTAGACATTTAATCAGTTTCACTYCATCTACAAGGCTATTCCAAGACCTCTCCCTTAGGCAGTAAAAGGTTCAGCAAATTTCCAACCTATTTTAATTCATGGCAAGCTTAATTTAGTTAGCTCTTTCGTCTCCACGAAGTTTATTCCTGTGAAGTAACTATATCATGTAATCTTACTACCCCCAATGAGAAAGAATGGACTAAACCCAAGGCTTTCTTGTTCAAGTCTATATYTTTTTCATTTTGTTGACTCTTGGCTTTGACTAAAATACACACATACGAAGAGTTCCCACATTTTTTAAGGTTAATACAGCCCAGCCTCATGGGCTACCAACTGCAGCTACTTGTCTGTGTCGAAGTCATGTGAAATTCAAAGTTCCCAAGACACTCTTGGTAAAAATAATGACAGATGTATAGGCCCTTTCTGGAAAACCTGATCTTATATTGGTAAAGGCAAAAGTGAGACACTGTTTGGGAAACGGCCAATTAATGGAAAAAAAGTAAATCAACTCTCAGCCACAATTAAAATCTTTGTTATTTAGAAACAGGCAGGGGTATTTCACTAACAGACAGCAGAAACCCTGCTATGCAATACCTGCTTTACAACTAGGGAATATGCCACTAGTCCATTAGTGTCTTTTTCTTTTGATTAATACTGGTAAACTGGTTCAGAACAAATCAGAACAGTCAAACTGTCTTTTACTGTTCTAAAAAATATCAGAGGTTAGCCTTTCCTAAAGGCCCTCCAGTTAAGTTGATGTGTAAGCTCATGAAAAGACATGCTCTTATGATTGCCATACTCACCATAAGAAAGCAGAAGTATGAAGCTTTTATTCAGATATGTATTACCCAATAGTCATCCATTTGCATGTTGATGGAGAAAATTAGAGATCTGTGGAAAGCAATTCAACAGCTTACACTGGAAAATTGTTGTCTGATATTGTGCATCTAACCTTAAGTTGCAGATTTATGTCTCAGGTGGATTGTGTTTTATTTCTGAATCTTCTTCTCTTGGAAGGGGGTAAAAATGGAATTGGATTTATATCCCTGTGTTTTCTGAACCAGACACGGCCTAATAATATAGGAGTCTAGGTACAGAATGACATTAAAGGCTGTGAGTATTTGATGTTAATCAATGGATGGCTGTCTCGGTGGGATTTTGCTCATTTCTGCCTTAAGAGAGCTAAATTGCTACATCTAGCTATGCTGGGCAGTATTGAAACAAGCAGTCAATACTTTTTTTTCCAGAATCAATATATAAAAAAGTAACTCAATGGAAGGGACCTGAGAAATGTTCTGGGAGGAAGAAAGCAAGAAGCAGTCCACCTCCTGCACTATACCTCACTCTGATTAACCAGACAAAAACACGCACACACCTGTGAGAGAATACAGTATTTCAGAGATGTTGCCTGACCCAGAATTGTCTGTATAAACTCCTCAACAGTAAGACTGAAGATTAAAAGCAGAGAAGACAAATATTCCTCCTTTCATTGACACCTGATACAGAAAAGCACTTAATCATTTGCTGAAGTCTACTCGAATTCAGCCAAGCTGTTAAGTACTAGAAAGTCAATAGGATATAAGCACGTGTTGAACTGCATTGCTGAAAGGGGCGCTTTGCAGCTCAGGATGTGGAAGATGTGGCATTAAACACTGTTTTCTGCACTGGCCTTTGCCCAATGCCAATTCCAGCTTTCATGTCCTTTCCGTCCTTAAACTGGATCCCTTTCTGTCCTTAAACTGAGAGAATGTTAAAGATGTTACAACTTGTACCCCTTGAGAACTGCTGAGCACTGGAATCTTCCTGATCTGTCTCCAAAGGACTACAATCTCTCCATAAGAAAGAGAGGGAACAGGTGAAAGTCCCTAAGAAAAGCCAATAGGCACGTTTCTGACCGAAGGTGAAAGAGTGCCTTGCATCTTCTTATTGCTGCTGATCCTCACTATTAATCCAATATTTGGGGAGCACTGGAAGGGACTCAGTGCCATTTTGATGGGAGAATAAATGACAGCCTTCCTAACATACTGTGGTGCATTTCCACAAAGCAGCTGAAGTACAAGTGAATTTGACAGACTGAACACCAAAAGACAGGGATAATGTGCAGTGACATGGTAACACTGAAAGCATGCAGTGAGGGTGTGTGTCTGTGTGCTTGTGCCTGTGTGTTTGTGTCTGGGAGGAGAGCTGCACCTGTGCCTCAGTCCCAACATCTGCTTTATTAGTGGGTAATATGTGCTCTTTACAAAAACACTTTTGTTATGTGATTTGCAAAACATGAGTCCCAGGAGCGTTTTAGTGCAAGAGTAGAGATACACCACTCTGATTTCCCCATCAAAAGTAAACACTAGTGACAAAAAAACCCTAAGTATTATATTTCAAAAGTAATATTTTCTTCTTATACAAGCCTAACAGTAATTCTATTCATTTTTCATGGTCTCAAAAGAGGCAATTAAATTTGCTGTATCATAGGGGCCTACAAATTCAGAGGGAAATGGAGGGTTGTGGTGATGTGCTTTTAAAATCACATCCACTATGTGTTGGTAAAAGCTCTCTTCATATAAACGGAGATGCAAGACCAAAATGTATTGTGAGAGGCAGCATCCTGGAAATGAAGAGCACCTCAGTCCTTCTGTCAGCTTGCATTGTTGTGATATGTGTCAGAGATCTTTACTGACAGCTAGGATTTGGGGTCAGATTTGCACTTAAACTCATTTTGCCTTTTCTTTTCTGTAGTTTTTTTTCTAATATAATAGACAAAATAATAGTTTGCTGGAATTTTTTTTTCCTTAAGCTTATCAATTATAAAAAGCTCGAGTACATGGGACAAATTGCTGTTTCTCTGAAAGTGGTGAATCTCTACTGAACAGTGTATGCAAGCAACTCTTCACCTGAACCAGCAATCCAAAAATAATCTTGAACTCTCAGGAACAGAAATGTGTCTCCTCAAAACCTTCAAGGACTATTTTGGGTGCTAATAGTCTCAGGCAGCATGTCCTAGGAGTAAAGCATTCTCTGAGCATAAACTATTACACTTGTGACAAGAAGCAGCAACAAAAAGAGCCTCAAAAGTTGCCCATGGCAGCTGAAAAGAAGTGAGTATTATTGGATACGACAGAAAGTGAAGGGGAGCAGGTTGCTAACCAGGTGTATATAGGCTTGAAATAGAGGATTAAAAACACTGTGAGCCTTAAGTAGTGGATCAAAGGAATAGCTAGGGGTTTTTTTCAGCATCTTTTTGAATAGAGGGAACACAGTTTTTCCAATGTGACAAAAGTAAATCCAAACTTATTTTTATCTCTGGCTCCAGATCATTAATTGTATAGATAGTCCCAATTTGATGGGACCATTATGAAAAATCTAGCTCAGCATTTGTTCTTTATGCTGCTTCTGTAGAAGCTCCTTGTCAGTCATCTGGGATACAGGTTGAAAGCAACCAGAATAAATCATACTCTGATTGTTGAAAGGAGCAATCTACCAGTTTAGGAGAACTTTTCTTAAAAGATCATTTTTATATGTATTGTTTTCCCTGGTCTTTGTTAGTTGAGTCTTATGCAGCTTTTTCAATTCAGCATCAGTATTTAAAGAATTGGTTTAACTATAGAGTCATACTTAAATATCAAAGTAAGATTTATGGTTGAGAGGTGGTTTTGAACCATCTATTGAATTTTTGGACTACCTAAAAGTATATAATAATAAAGTAATCAATTATCAAAACACCTCTAAGATTTTTGTTAATACTTTAGAAATCATTTAGAAGATTAAATTTAAAATAAAATTAGAGAAATGTGGCATGGTCAACATGGTTACAGTGAACATTTAGCAAAATATGCTCCTTTTTATGCCTTGTATGTCTATACACAAACGAACTCAAATTTAAAATATCTGTGTTTTCTGAAGCAAAGTTAAATCTGTTTCCCAGATATTTATGTTAATTCTGCAGCTGTGTATTCAAACTTCTATGTAATGCATATCATGTTTTGAAGAGGAGAAGCATTTACACTAAAAATATAGCTTGCAAATTGGAAATTTACCCTAAAAAGGTATCTTGACTAACATCGTAACTATTTTCCAGTTCACAGAAATTAATCCCTGTTCTACTTCACAGTAGCTCCTATCTGGCCCTTGCTCTCATAGATGGTGGCAATTTGGACACAGACAGTGTCTACTTTTGGCTACTTAAGTGCTTTTAAGAATCTAAAATTTTGACCATAAGTTACCCATTCAATATATATGCACTTCTAAATGACAATTCAGAGCATCTGAATTATATATTTAAATAGGAAACACTCTGTTGTCCCAGAAGTTTAAAATATAATTATRAAAGTTAAGTGAAATTTTGTCTTTTCATATTCGAGCTTGCATATAACTATTTCATTCAGAGAAAAAGTTTTAATACCTTGCAATGAAAAAAGTTTGGTTTTCTCTACCTTGGGGAGAAACTCTAAGTAATAAATGATACAAAGTCCTGCATAAATAAATCCAGCCATAACTCAAAAGCTGTGGTGACATCGGAGTTATGGTGATTTGTGAAGATTTTGGGGAAAATTATGGAAAATGAGTGTGTAAGGGGACATATAGCCCAGATTTGCACCAATCTGACACACCTCTCTAAACTGAGAGTTACATTGATAAACAAAGCTACCTGGGTTCAGTTTAATTCCCAGAATATGAAAATGAGAACCCAGTATTTGACATAAACTGACATTTCCACTGCTGATCTCTTGTAACATTGATCATTATTCCAGTGTCTAGAAATGTGATCAGTAATACTTCTTTCATACTTCTACAGACCTCTACAAGAATCAATTAAAAAAAATCCACAGCTAACTGAGAAATAAGTCTTTTTCATATGCCTCAGGGCATATAATTGATAATACTTACCCCAAATGGCACTTATTGCAGAAAAATGTAACCAGCTGCACAGCAATGAAAAATCATGATAGGACTTTCTTTTACATACCAGTGCAGCCAGAAACATAACCTGGAAGGTCCCATTGGCCATTAAAAACTGTTCTGACTGTAGTGAGGTCATGTTAGGTCAGCATAGATGCATATATTACTGACATTTGTATTGTAAGTAGACATTAACTTGAAATCAGATGGCTATAACCCACTGGAGATTAAAAAATGTGTCTACGCTTTGTACAGCTGGAAAGGAGAATGCAGGGAACTGGTACACAGAGCTGCCGCTCCCATCCAAGAGGTACCGAGAGCAACTGGCTCAGAAATAAAAAAATACTAAAAGTAACATCAACAGGGAGACACAAAAAGTCTACCATCCTGCTTCTGGAAAGGCAGGGGGACAGAGAAGTAAAAYAACCTGCTAAACTCAATGGCATTTTCCTTCTTTGACTGCACATCTCACAATCAGTCTCAGAAATTCTGATCCAGTAATTTCCCTAATTTCAAAAACATATCTTGGCACCACTGGGAAGGATTCAACTAATTTGAGTGCAAATATACTCAGCTGAGAAAATTTTCATACAAAATGATTWTATAGTCATAATATAATTAAATGAGATTAACTAATGGTTAATAAAGTTAAATTAATCATAGTTAATTGATTAAAGTATATGCAAAAATTTTTGCAGAATGGCACCTTCATTTGAAAAGCAACTTGGTCTAGATATGTGTGAGTGGGGAATGGGGAAATTAAAACAGCAACGTATTGAAGGAAGCTGGTAAAACCTGAGAACTAAATGCAACTAAAATTTGTGGGATTTAATATTTCAAAAGGGGAACAAAGTACCATGTAAGTCCAAGAGGATGTTCCCAGCCTACAGGTGAGAATGATATTATTTTGGGACCAGCTAGTGTAAACACAGGATATTTCTCAAGCTATGTCTCATTTCGGTTACAGTGCACCTGTTATCACACTGAAGGTAGCTACTCCTTCAACATTTAAAAATGGAAACTTTCAAAAAAACCAAAAGCAATATGAGTATAATAATATATGGATTTTAGTGTTTTATAGTGCCCCAATTGGTTTCATTTTCTTGAAAAAGGAAACACAGATTTAATACACTAATTCAGCTAAAAATAAAAGCAACTATCTAATTAATTAAAGTTCATGTCATTCAGTTAAATTATGAGTTTAGAAACCAGCAGACCATTTTTATAGTTTTACGAAGCTATCATAAATACTTGCTGCAGGCTGAAATTTTTGCAATTTTTAGATTTTTTTTTTTTCTAAATAAGAAATCTGTTTTGGTGTTAGGAATAAAAAAGAGTAAAAAAAGTAAAAAAAAAACCCTTTTAAAAGTCAGCTTCTGAAAAGAGAAAGTCGTGAAACTGGCTTAGAAATATTAACAGTACACCAGTGCTGTATAATCCACAGAAGGTTTAATTTATTCATATCTCCAAGAGATAGATCTCATTTTGCACCCAGGCCAGTGACCCTTCCCACATTTCAATTACAGTGTTTATCTATCCCAGTTTCCCCTTTTTGGGTAGAAAATATGTTGTCTATAGAAAACAGTAGTGGAAGGAACCCTGGGAAAAAGAGCTATACTTATGTAGTACCTGACAAATACATCTAAATTCTAAGGCATCAATCTCCTTCATCGATTCAAAGCTTTTAGGACGAGCAAGAAGTTTGTGTTGTGTATACAACATACTCCAAGCTGCTTACATTAGAGGCTTGGCTCAGAGCAGCAGTACAGTGTTCCAGTCAATATCGTGTTATTTCTGTTCTCAGAGTATTTGGGTGTTCATAAGTTAGAATCCATTTGGAGAAAGCTAATCTGAAGGATCTGTCACAGGTGCACCTCAAATGGGCATCAACACCTATGGGGAATATATGGATTTGAACCAATTCCTCCTTCATACAGTTTCAGACTTCATGGATAGCCGTTCACTCTAAGGGACCAGACTAAATTTAGTTTAGAGGAAAACACTACAGTGAGTTAAGGTAGACATAAAGGCTTTAGTACCAACTGTTTAGATCTACTGCCAAACTCCTATTGTGCCTAATTACCTGCTAACGTAGTTACAGCCTAAAACTCTTTTGCTGTAATTTAGGGCCATTACTTCTCATTCTAGACAGTAAAACAAACTGTTCTCTGAGTAACGAATTCCCTTTCTCTTTTAAAATAACATTTACATACCAGAACACTGTCTTCACCCAGTCTTCTACAGACATCACAAGCTAATCCTTCACTCTTTCAAGACTTTTCTCCCGGCTTTCATCTGGAGCTCTCTAAGTACTCCACCCCTTCCCAGAGGTGTGGTGCCAGCCTTTATTGGCACAGTGTGAAATGCAAGGCTTGTTTCATGTGTTTTACAGAAGACGCTTCTCTTACACTTTCCAATACAAAAGCTGCATTTTTCCCAAAAAGGAAATGGACATAATGCTGATTCTTACTCACATAAGCTCTATTAGAAGGCATGGATCCTTTTGTACAAAATTGCCACGCAAGTTGTTCTCTGGTGCGTGTCTGTGAAGCTGATTGTTGCTGTCTGAGCACACAGCCTCACACAGAGTGGCCTACATAATTCACCAGCAGAACTCTGTGAAATCTGGATTTTCTATTTTATGAGAAATTTTGCTTAGAGTTCCTACAATAATTTATTAGTGCTTCATTTCATAGGAAATATTGTCATATATAAACTTTAGAAATAGAAGAAAAATACTTGTGTTGATTAACTCAATAAATTTCATTCTCATTTTCACTTGATAAAATTATGTATCTTAGTCTATACATAAATGATTGAAACACTCATTTAAAAGTGAAATATGCTTTTTAAAAAGTCTAAAGGAAATACTTTTACTAGTGTGTTTACCAGGTTTTAAAGAAATGGCATCAAAATTGATGTGCTTCAACAAAATTTTAACATAAGCTGACATTTTCCTGTATAGAAATGTATTATGTCATAAAATTTTTGACCAGCTACTCTGTGTGATATCATGGATAAGTTTGTTCTGGATATTGATTTGAGAAAATATTATGCATTAAGAAAAACCTCAAAGGTTGGTAACCAAGAGGGACAGGCTCTGTAAAATGTGGAGAATAGTATTTCCAACTGAGATGAGTCTGCATTTCACATAAACGGATTAGAGAGTTTAGAGACAGTGCAGGCTGGTCAGTTGTTAAATAATGTGATAATATGCTACAAATTATCAGTGTATGAAAAATTGAAAAATATCACTGAAACAGTTCTTCACTGCAGACTGTTTTGAATAAAAGTTTTTTTGACAAAGTTAAAAAATATCTCAGAACACACAAACATCTCAAGGTGTTATTAAATAATGTGAATAAAATTATAATAGAAATGCATGGAATTGATGAAAAATTAAACCTTTTTTTCCCCTAGACCCCTTGCTCTGCATTTAATTTTCTTAAAACACATTGAAGATCGATATTTTCGTTCTCATTTCTTATAGTTTAAAAATATCAATAAATGCTGTAAGAGAGCCTGGATGTTACTTCAAGACCTGCAAGTGCTCTCCATACGAAACAGAAAGGTGGTAGCAATCAAATGATCTCTGAATGCTATTCTACTCCAGCAGCATTGAGTTCCAAGGTGAGAATTTCTGAATCTTGGTGTTAAGAAAATTCTGATCTGGGGTTTTAAGATGAACATATCTCTGTTAATCATGCTTTAGGGTTCTATACAGTAATAGAGTATTAAAAAATTGTAAGCAGAATTCATTCATCTCATGTCCTCAAAGCATAGCACAAACATGACTAATTCAAAAACTTTAAACAACAACATAAGCAACCTTCTGCTTCATACACGAATAAAACAGGATGACTTTTTTTTGTGATGGCTACTTTGATAATTTAACCTACCCCTTTTGAAAATAATGACTAAAATGATACATGTTAATTAATTTGTATGTACAATTGGCATACTGTTGGTTAGTATCATCCATAGTTGCTGGGCATTGCACTTGAGCAGATGGAGAGTGTTCACACACTCTGTTCTGAAGCTGAAGCAGGAACTCAGAACACACAGCACAGAGTGAAACAGAACTCAATTACTTTCCATGCATTTCTCTTTCCACTCCCAGTCATACACAATGAAGGAAAACCTAGAATGACCTTCTCCCCTTTTAAACTCTCTATCCACTTTCCTTTCCATTTTGTCTTACTCTTTCTCAAAAACCAAACTGAGCCGTAGACCACGGATTTCACCTGGGTTTGCTTACCCTAATATGTGCACTGCTTGCTGGCTATGTATCTTCTTCTGTATATTTTTATCTATTTATTTTACAAGTGAGAGCTGTGTGTCTGCTTCTCTCGATGCAGTGCCTAGCACCATCAGGTCCCGTGCTCTATCAGCAATTGTGAAAATCTTTTAATCAAGCTGTAGCTCCAGTACAATTTTTGGAAGGCCAAGCTGCTGCTGTGAGTTAAGAGATGAAATAGAGCAAAGTGCTACCAGCTTGGTGGTCACTTTTTTCTATTCTTTAGCTAGCTTACTATGCAAGCACTATGGATCTGCTTCTCAGTTATGATAATATTGCTTTGACAGAATGAATGCTCTAAAAGTAGATGTAGAACATTCCCTCAAAATCCACCTTCTATGGTGAGCCCTTATCCTGCAGCCTCTGCATAGCATCAAAAAGGCTAAGGGGTTTAACAGAAGCACTGCTTCCAGAGCCCAAATATGGGCAAAACTGGGAACTCAAGCAGTTTCAGCCTGTGGTCTATACATTAATTCAGGGAATCTGATGAAGGCATTTAAACAAAATATGCATTTTGTCAAGCTTCAATCCTCAGCACACAGGTCCATTGGGAAACTCCTGCAAACTGGAAGTTAGGAGAAAACTTTGCAATATTAGTGCTTGCTTCCATATTTGGTCAGGGACAACAGAAAATAAATCCACAGACAGAAATCACAAGACTCAACCTATGCCAGGATATAGATGTTTTAAAGTCCTGTCTATTCTCCTCCCACTCTGTTAGCGGTATTGAGATTCAGGTAACAGGGTATGAATAAAAAATCTGGATTGTGCTAGTGTGTTCTAGTGAATGAAAAAAGCCATGTGCAAAAATAGGTGATTAAAAATACCTGCTCAGAAATAACAATTTGAAATGTGATTACATATTTGTATTTTTTTGCTGACAGTTGAATGTGGCAGTTTACGGAATAAACATGATTTTCCTCTTCTGGATTCCTCCCAGTAAGTAAAGGAGGTCATCCACCTTTATTGGTAGCATTTGATCTACAGCAATTCACTGTCCTTCAGCAGTATGAAAAGCCTCTAATCAACTGTAGCATGGACCCCAGCTGGAGAATGCTGTATACAGTAGTGAACATGGTACCCGTGTACCCATTCAGAATGAAAATGTACTGCTGTATTTGCTTAAAGCTGCAGACAGCAAAGCACCACTCCTTGCATGTTAGTCAATTTGGATTTGATATTTAGAAAACTGGGATTCTGAGAATTTGTAGTTCTTGGAAGGTGGCAGTGTTTGCAAGAAGACGACTAAAATGACCAAAGATTTGCATGCAATAGTCTTTTACCCCACCACAGTATTCTTTTGAATAATTCGTGAAAAGAATATACACCTCTGTATAGCACCCTGTTTATCTGACAAAGAAATGAGCAGAAGATGTAAAGTATGCAAACTTTTTTTGTGTATAATTTTAGCACAATAGTTGTTGGCAGTCTCCCACAAACATCTCTTCTCAGGCAGAAATTAGTCACCAGGAAATACACAGACATGATTGTTTACCAATAAGGACAGGGCCCAAGACATACGCTCCATAAATGTAGTGTATGACAATACTGTTGCCTGAAGATGTCTTCATAAATGCATTTAACAGATCTATCAGATGTGATACTTGCCACACTAATTCCTCAAGGCATTTTACATAAGAATTAATCAACTGTATKCAGAAAAAAAGGTGCAGACAGTAACTATAAAAAGAAGGCACACACATGCAATTTTTAGATTTTATGGCTTTTAGCAACTCCAATGAATGCAGCCAGACAACAAAAGTTTCCTGAATAAACGCATGCAGGAAACCAGTGAAGGTAAGTGAAGCTGTGCAGGAGACACTATAGCAGCCAGCAGAGAACAGCCTGCAGTCAGAAATGAGGATTTGCACTAATAAGGCTGATAAAGTGAAAAAAAGCTAAAACTGAAAACAGACCCAAACCTGTCAGCTGTGATTAGATCACAGCCATGCAGGTGAGAAAGCAAGGAAGAAAGGGCACAAAGACTCAGCCAATGACTTTCATTCAGACGTGAGATAGTGCTATGGGGAACAGGGGGCAGGCCGTCAGGACCTTCCGGCCCCAGCCGTGTGGAAGTTGGTGAGGAACAGCTGAAACACACAGGAGAAAGCCAGCTGTCCATAACATGTACTAGGCCTACTCCACATAAATTCTGAAACTTGCCTGTGAAAGTAGAGTGCAAATTCTGCTAAGTTCTACTAAGACATCTTGGCCAAGAAGAAACCAGAGTAATTTTCCACGTGGAGACCAAATAACTATACAAAATATTTTCTTTTCTGCAAAGAAGGAGAGAAAGAAAAAGATGTGACAGGGCAACATGTGCTTTCAACACCTTCCTTATCCGTGTTAGCTGTACCCTGACCCTTCTCCTGAATGGTATTCCCTTGACCAGTCACTCTCAGAACAGATCTTTGGGCTGCATCTCTGGCTCACAAGCTCATCTGTGTTCCTACTGTAAAGCTTTTTTCCTCCGGGAAATTGTCAATACATTAGTAATTTTTTTTTTAAAAAAGCTGCCTTCTAAACAAAGCATTATTTATTCACTCATTCAAAGTATGTACAGCAAAAGAATAAAACAACCTGTGGGACTATAAATTTTTTTTTCCTTTGCCAAATGCTTGATCTTTCAAGCATTATTACCCTCTTTTCATTACAGCTACTCCCATCTTTGGCTAGGAGAAACATATATATATTGTGTGAGACCATGAAGCCCTGTTAGCATTCACAGATATTTTCAGTGCAGTACTGGGAAACTACTCAGCCCCCTTTCTCCCTTTTCATCACCAGGGCAGGGCTGGGAACTCTCAAATTTTTCTAGAATTTTGGAACCAGGCTAGCAGTACTCCACCCCATTAATAACTTTCCCATCATTTCCCTCAGAATATCAGGTATTTTCTAGATTATCCTTGCTATTACTGTATGTGAGGGAGATTTTCCCAACAGTCTATTGCTTTTAACTCTTTACAGGGAGGAAAATCTTAGAAAGGTAAATTGAGGTGCACATGAGAGAAAGAGAATAATTTTTTGTTCTTTAGTCTTTTCATGCTCACATTTTCCATAACTTCCATGAATCAGTCAGAGGAACCTGTCATGCAGTGTACAAGTAGGGACGTTAGTTAAAATTTCTTTGACTTAAAAGCAACATAGACAAATGCCTAGCAGGGAAGTTCTTATTCTCTTTTTATTTTCTTTTTTCTTCTTTTTTAATAATCCATAAATTTATGTTTGTCTTTAGAATACAGCTAAACCCTAAGAAAGAATGACATACCACATATTTAAAATAACTACTATAATAATCAATTTCATGGGTTCTCCAAGGTTGAGAGCAAATTAACCAATCAACCTCCACTTTAATCAACTCTTAGGTGATTAGGGCAAGTGATTTGCAAGGCAGCATGAACAACACATATCAGCTTGCTGAGTTTCTGCTGACTCAAGAAGCCTTCTGTGTTTGCATAATAGATCTAATAAAGATTGAGAACTACAGCTGTGGAAGGCTGCCTGATATGAAATATTCTGTGAAGGATGTTATGATGATAATCTTTCTACTGCTGCCATACAAATAAGTCAAGTTGTATATATGTTTTGTTTGCACATATGCCCAATTACTGGCTAGTACCTCACAATACAGCTTTTCAAATCAGTAAGAAAAACCATAGGCTGCCTCTCTTTAAATACCTAATATGACTAATCAAGCAATTCTGTTCAATATTATCGTGCTTCTTCCTCGGATAAAGCTCTCCTGACCATCTTAAATGTTCTCCTGAGAAAAAGACCCCACTCCTGAATGTGAAGAGTTCCTCAGGATCTCGTCCTTACCTGGTGATCTAGAAAGATGAAAGAGACCTAGTGATTCTGTAACCAGTAAGTGGTTTAAATACGTGCAGCATATTTTCCTGGGAACTTAAGTGCCAGTATATCCCATGTTCCCTTAAATGCAAGATGGGATGTGGGGGAGAACTATGTCTTTCAGTCCTGATAACATAAAAGCATTAAGTCTAGGATGCAGTTTCAGTTATCCAGAAGCCTACTATGCTGAACACCTGCAGACTCAGGTGTTTCCCCAGGATAGATGTAGTTGTTCAGGGTTGCTGATGATTTATCCAAATAATATTAATATTACTGGTAACAACAAATTTTTGGGCACTTTCTCTGGTGAGAATATGTGCAGATAAATCAAATAATTACACAACTGAATCCAGGTATTTAAAATAACTGAAACTACTTGTATCAATGCAGTATGTCAGGTACACATACTCAGATCCTTGTGACTGCAGGGACAGCTACGTGCTGCAGTGTAAGAAACACAACTGGCCCTTTTACTAAAGCCAGCTTTTCTCTCTTGCCTTATTACATCTCCTGCTCCACTGAATCTTAGCAGGATTTTCTGGTCTCTTCCTGCCTCAGATATGTTCTCACAGTCATAATCTTGTATAAATGAACAACTAAGTGCTGGACAGTCAGATCTCTGGTCCATTTGAGGATACAGGAATCTCAGCTACTTTCACAGGCACCTGTCAATCCGGGACTCAGTGAGAACAGCCTGACAATGTGAGATCATCACAAGGCAGTTTGTCTGAATTTTCACACAGTCTCAGCAGAGGCAATCGCTGTGCCTTCTGAAGCTAGAGAAGAAACTTTCAGGCACCAAAGCTGACTAAATCCTTAAGAAGAAGAATGCATTGGGCATTCCGAGGTGGATTTAACAGACACTCCTTCTCACAGCTGACACAGGAGACCTTCTGGAAATTACTACTGCTTAATGTCCAGCCAAACTTTGCATGTGTTGTGACACTTAACATTTTTTGACAAAACTGACTTTAGTATCTTGTCAGTACCTTGCAGCTTCTAGGGCAGATATAATACACAGCCCAGTACAGCACCCACAGAAATCAATGAAGGCTCCAAATGTTAGAAAATTAATGAAGGGCTGATATACAATTTTTCAGCCAAGAAATGGTTTTTACTCTATATCCAAGTACCCAAAACATGCTTTTAAAAGTAAACTAAAGTTCAGAAAGGTATAATGTCGGAACCCTAAATTTCAGTCTTTCATTGTTGTAATTAAAAAGCAATTTGTTATGTCACTGGGTGAAATATGTAGAAATGTAGAAGATTCAGTTTATGAGTTATTAGTAATGTATTGGTGGCAAGATGGAGGATTTTGGGTGTAGATTTATACTTCTTCTTTCTTCCTTCTTCTTCACAAACCTAGGTAGTTTAACCATTGGTGCAAAAAAGCCTGCATTGCAGATGCTAAATGGACAGTGACTGGATTATAAGTAAAAACATRTTAGTTGGCAGTCTATAATTGGGTAAATTCAGCTTTAAATAACCTTGGAACTCACAGTTCGAAGCCATTTTCCACCTTCCTAACTTAGAGAACACTCTGTGCTRCTATGCAATAGATAAGAACTTAATAAACAACCTGATAAGAAGAATATCTCAGCGCCTCCTGCGTTTCATTCCAAACTCTAAGCAAAGAACTCTTGAAATAGTAAAGGTAGAAACAAAAACGAAATTCTAACAGTATAATACTTCAAGAACCAAAACTGCAGATAGACTGTGTGATGTTACAAGGACACTAATGCTTTTTCCTCAGGAACTTAAAGTCTAAAGCTAACTGGCACTGCAAGATCAGACTGCAGAGATACAAAGTGAGTACAACATGCCTTCTCCGATCTGCTGTCCTTGCTTTACTTCTCAACTGTATGTGGTGAAGGAAAGCAGTGGAAAACTCGCAGACTGTGAAGCCTGGGAGAATATAGCTAAGGTGGATTTAAGCTTCAGTGCCACCTTCCSCCATAAAGGCTGCTGTGCCAACAGGGTGGTCCCCAGGTATGATGCCCATGACGCAGCACTGGGCAGAGCCTGGCAGCTCTGACCAGGGCACTCATCCTACTTCCCAGGCATGGATGTTTGGCCCTCTTGTCTGTCTGCTGAGGCTGGAAAAGGAGTGAGAATACCAACCATAAAGTATATGAAATAACTTCAGCTGGTCTTTCTTTTTTTTTGATTGAAACTGTCTAAGCTCTTCAGAAGGATCAAAGGAGGAATCCAGGTTCAGAGACAGGCAGTGAATTGTTTAACAGGATTTTAGAAAGTTAAGCTCTCTGTACAAAAAACCCCACACATATTGCCTTTGCCAGAATAAAGTCTGAAACAGAAACAGAAGGAACATGGGAAAAAGCACAAACTCCAAAGAGAAAAACACTTAAGTGAATTCTGCTCAAGAAAAGGCATTGAAATGGATTGAATAAGTCAAAGTCGAGATTAAAAAAAAAAGGATTAAAGGATATAAAATAATAATTATATTAACAGATATTGTAATTGTTCACTTCATATTGTAATCTTTCACTTCAGGGCTAAATTTTAGTAATTTGAAACTTATGAGGCTGTCACTGTGCAAAACTTATGAGTGCCACAGCATGCAACATATATCAGCACAATATTACTGTGAATATACAATACAATGCTGCTCGTAATCCCAGTTACATGTGCCATGTAAAAATGTACATTCAAAGTTGATGTCTATTGCATTTTTTCTCTTTCAGCTCCCTTATGCAAAAATTAAAAAGTATATGCAATATTTTATTTAAAAAAGAACAAATAATAAAAAGCATATGAAGAACCCAAGTCACATAGTAACATTTTCCCCATATGATTCCATGTATTATTATTCCAGATATCATTAACAGGTCTTCATTTACTATAAACCTCCTAAAACTGTACATCTCCATGAATATAATATGTTTGATTTTACAAAATTTTTCATAACATGCTCAGAATTCTCACATATTCTTTAGTAAGTTCTTTAATTGTACTGTGTTCTTAAAGACAGTATAAAAATCCTGCAAAATAAATCTATCAGAAATATTAAGGATCTACTGCTGAGTGACCTTCAGCTGGCAAGTTAGAAACCCACCACAAGTTTAGAATAACCTTCATTTTGTAAAATAGTATCCATTGTATAAAGAATGCAACTACCTCATTATGGCCTTCCGAGGTGTGTTTATAGGTATGGTATCAGAGTCTGCAGAATGCATTTCAACTGTGCAATCCATGCACAACATGGGAACAACACACACACAGTTAATCTTCAAATCTAGTGATGTGGAATCTCCTAGATTTTTGATCTTCTTGGAGTAGTAAGTAGTAGTTATGAATATTACTTCATAAAAAAATTAAAATGCAAGCAACTCTATAAAACCACCAACTGGAAAACATCTGCCTTTTCACACAAGAAAACAATGAAAGACATTCCTCAAAAAGTCACATCTTTTTTTTTTTAACATGTATTTATTTACAGATTTACAAGTATTTATGTTCAGAAGGACTTGTTCTCAGCCTTAATCAGATCAACATGCTTGTAAATGTGTATATTTTTCATAAACTTGGGTGGGCTACTAATCTCTATAGCCCTAATAAAAAGAACTGTGTGGCAATTAGCTCTAACCCACTCCTATATATAAGCACTATTACGTACTGAGAGCAAATTATCAGGACAAGTCATTAGATTTATAATAACAAGATCTGGAATATATTGAATATCTGGTTACATAAACACGCAATCCAGCATACCCTAGGAAATTAAAGGAAATATTATCCAAACAAAAATAATCACTCTTTATTTCTATTATAATACCTTCATTTTTTCAAATATTTTCTCATTTTGTCATGTAAGACATTTTAAATCAAGCTGTGAACTGAGAAATACTAAGTGGCAAATCTTTCAGTAAACTTTATTTTGATGAACTTGAAAAACAATTCACTTAATAATGTTTCTCTGTTTGAATTTTGTGGACTAGACCTAAATTTAAATTTGTGTTTTGAAAGAGGAAAGAGACAGGTACCAGAGCAAGTCTGAGAGCAGCTGGTGCAATAAAATAGCATCAGTTCATAGAAGTCTTCAGACCAGCAGCACTGCCCATGTGAACAGGCTGTTTTGTTTTCATACTGTCTTCACAGTGGTCTACTGCTTGTCACAAGAACCAAACCAGATCTACTTTCCATCTCTGGTTTAAATCCTTGCACACACAGGTAGGACGGGCCATGGTGGGAGAATCTGTGGCCAGGTCGCTGCTTTGGCTATTGGCAACAGCACCACTGGCTTCCATCACCAACTGCCCTCCCAAGCAGCAAGCCCACAGTCAGCCTGGACCGTGGTGGTCACTTGCAGTGCAAAAGCGAGAGTGGACTGAGACCTCTTTAGGCTGTAGGAAGAACATCAAAGGAATAATGCTCAAGGCACTTGGGAGTGACCCAGACGAAAGGAAGAACCTACGTATCGGCATGAGAAATTACTCATCAGCAGAGTAATCCCCCACAGGGCTCTCAGGGTTAATCAATTTATA
Organism: Amblyornis subalaris; assembly: GCA_018881555.1. Taxonomy (NCBI): domain Eukaryota; kingdom Metazoa; phylum Chordata; class Aves; order Passeriformes; family Ptilonorhynchidae; genus Amblyornis; species Amblyornis subalaris. Next base: position 13,354,105 of record JACAXG010000003.1, on the reverse strand, counting down.
CTTTATGTAAATCACAGATGAACCTGTCGCCTGTTTGCTGACATTGTGGTCTTTAGCAGTCTGTCTGCTACTGGATTATTTTAACATTCTTGTGAGTCTTGTGACCCCRTAAAGTAACTGCAGTGTTGCACAGTTTCAAACCACACCTGAGCTCAGGAGCACTGCAGAATCTAGAATACTTTTCAGCATCCCTGTATCGCTAATCTTCCAGCCCAGAGTTGTCTTGATGTGTATATACAGAACTACTCATTCTTTACAGCTCCACTAACAATGACCTATCTGAAAGCATCAGATTTCAATACAACCAGCCTCTGCAGGTACAGAGAAGCCACTATCTTTTAAAATACATCTCAACCCCCCCAAAATAAACACCATAGTTTTGTTACTTATTTACTGCATATTGAATTAAAGCAATGTATCAACTTGTATCAAGCCACTTAGTTTATACCTACTCATAAGATATATTTCCTAATTATTTGAATCTCTCATTATTTTGAACTATACTGAAAACAGGAAATACTGTTCCTGGTGGAGTCTTGATAGGAGAGCTGAACTCTGTAGCTAGACAGACAGTGCRTGATAATTTGCTCTGCATACAAACCTGCCACTGACTCCCAGTTATCTTTGGAAGCTCCCTTAATAAGGCAAGGCCACAAGCCTTCAATTAGGCTCAACACCTAATTGAAAGTTTGGCCTCTGCTCCCAGAAGAGGAACTTTACTCTTTCATTGAGGATGACCAGGTCTTGGCTTCTGTCCTGAAGACATGTAATTCACCAGAGAAATTTGCTATTTCTGTTTGTTCTTAGTGTCTGCTCACACATGTAAAGGTAAGCATGTTCCTAGTCTCTTCAAGCCTTGAAACCTATTTTATTTGCGACAAGAGAGCAACATTCAGTCCTTATGAAGTAATTATATTTTTTTTAATGTAAAATGCTTTTAATTACTTAAGTCTTTTTTTAACATTACCATACGTAAAGGAAACTAACCAGAAGTCTTTTTCTGGGACTTAAGGAATAAAGGTCAAACATTTCCTTTAATTCTGGCCTTAGACACACAGACTTTAAAACACGGCCAAGAAACTACACATCTGGCAYCTTTGTTCTTACTGTATTAATCTGTTCCCATCCAGTATGAGGCCTGAGTTAATGAATCACTTGTGCTGGATATGATCCTCAGGGAAGTTTTGACTTTACTGTGCTGTGTTTTATATTGATGGCATGGTGCTGCAGAACTAAAACAGACACCTGCCCTGGCTCAAAGGCATGTCTTTCACATGATTCAACTAATAAAGTTATATGAATAGGAATTTATTACTGAATTTTATGAACACTAAAGTCACCATTTATATAGTCCAAGACTGGTCTGATCTTTAAGACACTACAGTATATTATGTTGCAGTGTCCTGCCAAATAAACTGAGCTGGTTGTGAATTAGCCTGGGTACCAGAAAGAATATGATCAAATTAGCATACTGGTCTAGTAATGCACAATACTCTGATCTACCTTTTCCTAAGATAATATATCAGCTAAAATTATTTTAATGGAAAGTTAYTCTGATCAAATTACTACTGTTTTTATTAGCTAAGTCACACTCAGCATTCAGTGATTGGTCTGATCAGGCACCAAGACTAGAGAYACCCTTGAAAAACTCTCTTATTTCTCACCTCACCCAGGCAGTTTTCTCTGAACTACCCAGAACAAGAGATTAAATAGGTTAGTTGATCAGCTTCCTCTCTTGTGAGAAGCCTGGCATAGGCCTGAGGGAGAGGACTGAGCTCAGGAATGCTGATGAAATTCTACATTTAACTTCCTGATGAAGAGGTTGTTTCCCTAGTTTCTTCCTTTCATACTGTTTCTGCATTTTCAGTCCTCTAGTACTACTTGCACTCAGCCAAGGTACTCATAAAGACAGTGATCTCATTTTTGTTCTCCTCCTGAGAGCCGGACTCCAGGGCATTCTGTGCTTCGCCATAAGCAGCTCGGCTGCTCCYGGGCTCTCGCTCTGACCGAACAAGCACGGCTGGCTGCGTGAAGCAAGAGACTGTGCTCTCTTTCCCCCTTCACAGCTGACCTGCTGCTACTGAGTGGACAGAGTGATAACCCTGCTGCCTGGATTCAAACAGCAAGTGAGTCTAAAGAAAACAGTCCATCTGTTACCCTCATAGGGAACAGCAAGGGTTTTAATCCATGGATCTCAGCCTTTACTCCCTRTTCTCATGGACAATCCCTTTTGCGTCCTTTACAACAGAATACAGAGAAGTACTCAATGCAAGCAGCTTTCTGGATAATGATACCAATTCAAATATATTTTATTAGAATTCCCCCACATATTTGATCAATGGCTTTGTGAGGCCAAAGTTGAAAGATGCTAGAATTTTAGGGGGAAAGCAAAAGTGTCAAGAAGACATATAAACTGGCTTAGCATAAGAGCAAACAACATACAAAACTGCTTAAAAACTGCTGCTTTCACAGCTCCAAATCAGTGTCCATTGAAATTTTTGCTTCCTGCACCAGTCCTTCCTTGCTGAAGACTTTCAAGGCACTTACTCATTCTTGCCACTCTTCAAGATCTCCCAAATCATTATTATAGTCACTAAATTAGGAGAGATGATTAGCAACTTTTTGTCACTAATCTATGTTTGTCTTAACAACTCAACACCATTTCCAGTCTTTATTACAGTCTATAAATGGAAAATTAATGAGAAGTGTTCAAATTTCCTCACTGAAATTAACTAAAAAATGAAAATGTCTACAGTGCAAGAACCATAGTCTGGTGCTGTACAAATATAGTTATGAAAAGAGTCAGGCTAGTCAGGCTTACCCAGCCTCCAGTACCAGACAAGACTGAAAGCATCAACATGTCAGCTCCAGAGAACAAGCACCCAGAGAGGATCTGACATGGGCTGGAAGTTGAAGTTTAAGAAATAAATCACTATTTAGAACAAAACAGATACCATTTAAAAATTTTGATTTCTTCTCTACTATATTTATTACAAGAAAACCATTCTCACTTTCTCATATTTACTGAATATTTTCTCTGKTTTTTTTTTTTTTTTTGTTCTGTATACATACATGATGCATGACTGGCATTCTGTCACACAATAACAGCAGCAACAAAAATGCCCCAATAAACAATATAAATTTAGCACACTAATTAAAATATTTATTCTAAATGGCTTTTTCAAAGTCTAACCTTCCTTCCTCTCTCATTCCCCTTCGCTTTTTAATGAATATAACAAGGCATGTAAGACAGAATATTTATTTGAGACCTGCCTTCACTATAGCTGTAAATTATGTTTCTTACTCCCCTTGAACTCAAGTCCCATCTAGTAAAGGAAACTGTAGCTACACAGAAACTCAAAGTTTTGAATTGCTAATGTCTCTGATGACTTCATCAATTAGTCTTTGTCTTAGTAGGATGATGTTACATTACTAAACTTAAACAGGACGGGACTTTTTTCAGAGGAAAGCAATTATAAAGCAATCAAGGCATCCAGTCTCATTTGAAAGCCACCAAAGTTCCCCAACTCCTTTACTATGCTAGGACAACTGCTTCAGAAGAGTCCTTTTAATTTCTAAAACATATGATCCTCAGTTCTATTTGTATCATTATTCTCTCTTACAATGAATAGTCCTTCTTCTTTTCCAGCATTTCCTTCCAGCAGAAGGAACATGATATTAGGCTGAATAAATCAAGATGTTTTTTCCTTCTCTTGTAGAACAGTGTATAAGTTTCCTTGTTCATCCCAGTAAACTTCTTCTGTTACATCTTGGAATCACCTTTCGTGCCTGAGAGACCAATGTACTCATCATTCCAAGAGAAATCTTCAACACTGCCAGTGTTGCCTATATGAATTATTTTACCAGACACATCCTCAGACCACACCTTTTCCACAGCTGTGTTCACTGGTGATTCATAACTCTACCATGATCAACTTAAAGGCCCGGAATTTTGCCTTCCCCATTGTATGGCTTCTAGATTATAGTATGAACTGTCGCTTCACAATTTGAACATTAAATTAAATCCCACTTCTACAGACCAGAATCCAGTTCTCTTGTGACATTCTTAACCTCCTACCTGTAGGCATCCCTTATCCACTTCTCATCAAGTGTCATTAGCTTGTGTCTATTTTCAGTGTCCAGGTCATTAATAAAAATATTAATGTCTCCTAAGAGTGGTCCTTGAGGACTTAACTGACTGCAGCCTTCCTTCCCCTTTCAGCATAATCCTCTGTCAGTTATTTTTAGCCAGTGCCTTGTCCACTTTACAGTCCTTGCTCTAATCCCCATCTCACCTGCCTTCACCAATAATTTCCCATGTGGCACCAAATGCTGTACTGAAGGCCAGAAGGATTAAAACTACCACATTTCCCTTGTCTTCAAACAAGTTATTAGAGACATCTGGGAATCAAGGGTTGAGTTTAGAAAAAAATCTMAGTAAGAAATAGGTGCTGCACCAAAGGGAATAACAGGAAAGGAAACACTCATGTCAGGGAGAAAAAAGGTAGGCATCAGGATGCTTTGGGTCTTTGAACTAAATAGGCGACATTTAGAGTTTCTAGGAATGAATTTGAAAAGGAAGGTGCAGTAAGAATTCCAGCTCCTAAATGAATTTTTTTTTCAGGATAATATGAGTGAAGAGGATTTTGAGGTGTACAGAAATAAAATAAAAGAGAACTGCCCCGYGAACAGTCCTGGGCAATTGCACTGCAGAGTCCAATGATAAGTGAGAGTTGACTCACTTGTGTTTCAGGCAGCAGCACCAGCCTTTTTCGGTGAATGGATCACTAATAGTGGTGAAGTAATTATCCATGTGTGTGACATGGTTATACTACTAAATTAAGCTAATTGAGGTGCCTCTTCTCTCCTTTGCTCCTCAGCTCCTGAGTCTTCCAAGTGTATCCAACAATTCTGAGAGAAGTGGATCTTATTTCGCTGCCTCACAGACTGACATGCACACATGCAGTGCCCAGCTACAGTGGAGGGAATGGTTTACATAACAGATAACTCATACATGCAACTTAGCCGCATGGTTTTCCCTGTCACTGATTTATTCTCAAAAGAACTGGAGAAATTACCCTTGGTTTTCAGTGTGAATGTCTTGATCTCTTATGTTTTAAATTTTCAGTGCAAAATAAAACTTAAATTTAAAATCAAAATTCTCTTAGAAAAGTGACCTGTAGTTTTTGAAATGGCCTCAGTCCACTTCAAGTCCAGACAGAAACTGACTTTGCCACATGCTCAAGTTTAAAAAGAAATGTGCACTTGTTTTTAGCTGTTATGAGTGGGATTTTCTTTTCAAACAGCAGGTTCAGAGGGTTAATATGAAAACGAAGCTTTTCTATCAGCTTGTGCAGACAATAAGGCAGCATAGGATATTATGATCTGCAAACAATGTGAACTCATGTTTCTCTCATGCTACAAGTGGGAGCTTCATTTCAGACCTGAGTAAATTGGCACGGCAGGGGCAGCAGGAAGGCAACTTAAGGAAGGAATCCTAGGGACCAGCCCAGTAGCACAGAGTGGCCCCAACCTTTTTTTCTAGCCTCAGAAATGAAAGAGCAGATGTCAAGATCCTTTATTATAGCCCTGTTGTGGCCTGCCTATAGATTGGGATATTTGAATTTCATCTCCCTGCCTCCACTAAGAGTTTCTTTGAAAGCCTGGTGACACTGGCTTTGTGTAGGTGAGGTGGATTTCCTCTATAGTTCGTGTAGGCACAGTAGCACTTGAAATGCAAAACACAAACATTTTCTTAACAGCGTTAAATGTCCTCATTATTCAAAGGCATGGAAACGGGCCAGAAACTGTTCAGATTACCAGTGAACCATTCAAGCTAGCTGTACAAAAGTAGGTATTATAACATGTGAGATGGTACAGAGAAAAGTGACGACTCTGTTGACTGCAGGAACAAAAGCCACAACAGTATAGATAGTTCATAGTGCTTAATCCCTATAATCTGAAAGGTGAGAAAGGATCAAGAGGACTGTATTAACTGAAGTATATCTGATTTTAAGGTTGTGGTTGCTGCTGAGAGATAATCAAGCACACATTTTAGAACAGTGGGTAAAATGGAAAGATATAATTTCATACCTGACATTGAAATTACTTATTCCAGAAAAAATAATGTCTCAGATCCTGCCTAAACAAAAATGGTGCAGAAGCAGGGAATGTAGGGTTCTCTTGCATCCTTCGAATGACAATCACTATCATTTTAAATATAATAACATTAAAAAAAAACGAGCCTCAACAGGCTGAAGAGCCTTTTTTCATTCCAGCATTCCTGATGTTCTTCATAATGTGCCTTTTTTTAAACATTACCTCCTGAATTAACTCATAATTGCTGTCCGTGCCATATGAATTATGCAGCATTTGATGTAAATTCAGATTCCCTGGCACCGAACAAATCTAAGGGCATTTCAGAACTTGGTGTAATTACAAAAGTAATCCCTTTAGACCGAGAAAGAAAATGAATACCATCTTTTTTCATCCTGGTTGGTTTGTATGGTACTCCTGTGCTAAGTTCCCCTTGGGCTGGGATGAAAGTGCATGGATTAGGTCTGGCTAAGATGGAATTCATTTTCCCCACTGCAGCCCTCASAGAGCTGTGCTGCATTGGTAGCTAGAAAGGTGTTTCTAACACAGTGTTTTGGCTCCTGCTGAGCAGTGCTGGCACAGCATCAAGGCTGTCTCTCCAACATTTACCCCTTACCAACAGGCTGGGGATGGGCAGGATCTGGGGAGGAGACAAAGCCAGGAGAGCCAACCTAAAAYGACAAAAGGGATATTCCATACCATATGAAGTTTGCTCAGCAATAAAAGCTAAGGGAAAGAAGGAGGTGAGGGGCATTTGTTTTTACATTTGTCTTCCAAAGCAACCACTATGCATACTGAAGCTCTGCTTCCTGGACAGAGGCTGTACATYGTCTGCTGATGGGAAGTAGAGAATAAATCTTTTGTTTTCCTTTGCTTCTGCTGAGGAGCAGAGTGATAGAGAAGCTTGGTATACACTTGGCATCTAGCCAAGGTCAGCCCACCACAGTGCAATAGCCATGAAGATCCTAAACTTGTGTAAATGAGAACAGTTCAGGAGAAATTGAGGGATCTAGCCCAGTTTACATCAGTGATACCTGTGGCTCCAATTTCTCCTAAAATTTTATCCTAGGTGAGTTCTTTACAGAAACTCTAACTGAACTAGAATCTGAGTGGAAAATATTMATGAAAAAAAAAAGGAAAACAAGTATTGCAATATACTTTGCTCTGAACTATTCAACTGTTGAAAGATTCAACATTTATCCAAAATAAGAGGAACAGGGGCAGTAAATTAGTGCATTGAAATATATGGCAACTTGTAGAACAGTGAACGAAGGAGTAAGACAAGAGGCGATGGGCAGAAACTGATGCACAGCAAGTTCTAGCTGAATATGAGAAATAGCCTCTTTACTGTGCAGGTGACTGCACTGGAAAAGATCGCCCAGTGAGGGTCTGGAGTCAAACTCCAGTCTGGATGCAATCCTGTGCAATGTTCTCTAGAATGACCCTACTTGAGCAGGAAGGTTGGGCCAAATGACCCATGGTAGTCCCGACCTTCTCCTTCMTTCTGTGTGATTCTGTGAATATTTCCTTAACTCGTTATGTCTGTGTTTCTTTCTAGAATCAGGCTTATAAGAGAATAAATAGAATATGCTAGGAGGGAGTCTAGGTTCTAAAGGATTTCTAATGCTCTTAGAAACTAACAGTGTCTCAACAAATATAAAAAATATAGTTATCTAATAAGATTTACGTGCATCAAAATTTTTCAGTCTACCTAGCACAGAAGAATTTATTTCTGAAACTGGTCTTAGGCTGGGAACATATTTGATCAGCAAAAATCCAGACATTTACTGTATCGTCCACATTTTAAAAAACTCAGCATACAGATAGCCTTGATATCAAGGTGATTGGTGGGAATTTTCACTAAATACAAGATGAGAGAAAGCAAACTAAGCATGACAAGGTGCTCAAGGTTGACTTCCCTATGCATTTCTTAGCTAAGGTACTATTTTCTGTTTAGAGACAAGCAAATCTGACTCTCCAAATCTGCAGACAGGGGTGGGGTGTGTTGCCAGGGTTGAGGAGATCCTAGTGAGGCAGTGAGAAGAAATGCTTAAAGGAGCTGCAAAAGCAGGAATAGAGAGAGAAGACAAAAAGCAAGAGGGGAGACAAGACACCAAGAAGATACTATGGCCAGTAGCACAGGTGGCTGGAACACCAAATCAACAGTTCTTAAAGCCTACAGCCTTTTAGTCTGAATTTGCTCCAGTTCAAGGGAATTTGGGCTAATTCAAAGCTTTGCATTTAAACAAATTTGACACTGAGCTTGACTAAATTCAGCCTTGAGCTTTTATGATTTATTTTTCTACAGTACAAGGAGACAAAATTGCAAGACAACACTGAACAGAGTTTTGGCCAGAAAGCCTCAAATCCCACACTAGCAGTTGGCATATAGAGATTCCCTAAAGAATCAGATGAATGAAAGTCTGGTAAGAGTCTCTCCAAACATGTTTTTCTCCTAGTGTAATTAAATAACACTACCATCAATATATAAAAATACAGTTCCTTTTTTAACTACTCCAGTCTGACTGTAGTTGAATCAGATTCAGTGATACAATGACATTTTATCTTCTTAATCTATTTAACAARGATAGCTGTGACGAGTACAATTACAAGAAGGAATTTCTGAAATACATCAAGCACACCAATATAACTAATAAGACTCTGATTTTCAGGATTTTGTCATTGTGTTTGCTGCCTCCAACCACTCTAAGAAACTTCTGAAGCTGCACAAGTAGGAGGGAAGATGGGCTATAAGCCACCAAGTGCCTGTGTTTAACATCCTGCTATTGACCCTGCTGTCAGGAATGTTTATGCAGCCCTTCTGATGGATTACCTGAGTATATGATGATCTTTATTACAAGGAATGTATGAAATACAAAAGTGTGACTATTCCTCCTTTACAGAAGAAAGGTGAGAGTCAAGAAAGATGTGATTTTCCTGACACAACTAAAAAAAAAAAAAAATTATTTTAAAAAATTAAGAAAAGAAGTCTGCGAAATCAAGGATACTTAATTCATCATGGGTAAACTTAGGCTTTCTCCTCTACAAAAGGAGTTAAGTAAAATTCTGCCTCTAGTTTTAACCTGGCAATCACATTCATTTATCTTAGTGTGTGGGGGGGAAAAGAATCCAGCTCCTTTCTTAATATACTGTAAACACAGAACTTTTTGCTGAAATAAAGAGCTGAAGAATCAAACTGAATAGATAGAAAGTTTCATACAATTTCAAAAAAAATTGCTACCAATATTCCTCATCTTTATTATTTCTGGCTTCTGGTGGTATTTACTGACTGTCTATTAAGGGAATCATTAATATTATTCCTGCTTTGCTGCCTCTTTGTCTCCCCCTCCCCCTCCTTTTATCTCTTCATATGGAGACAAGTGCTGTAGTCTCTACTGAAAACTGAAGTATAACCATCTAATTGTTAATCAGCCAGCAGAGAGTGGCTGATAAAGCAAAATGCCAGGATGACTTCCAGTTGAGAGTGTAAAAAATTAGACAAAATTGATCTTTGGTGTACTCTTACCATAACTTTTCTTTCTGGGTACTTATAGCCCTAAACCCATATTCTTGAAATCAAATGTTCTTCATTTTCAACAAGGATTATTACCAATTTGAAGTCGATTGATGGTTTGCATTGACTTGAACAGGACAACAGTTAAATGATGTGCCCAAGGTCATACAGAAAGTCTGTATGAGGATGAGGAAGATTTTATTATCTTTGTACATTAACATTTTTTCTCTCTGGCTATGACAGCTCTAAGACTTATTGTCATTTCCCTAGGTAATGCTCTGTATTTCTAGCCTGAAATCATCTTAAGTAAAATTATTTGCTTTCAGAGTTTTCTTTAAGTATCTTGAAAAGATTAGGGAGTCTGACTTTATTTTCTACACTTAGCAATAAAGTTGCATTGCTACTGAAACAAAATTCAAGAGTAATTATGTTTCTGTCTAAATATTTGTCAGTAAAGCTTTTTATTCCGCCTCCCCTTCAAAGTCTGCTACATTCAAAATAGTTAGTCACACCACAGAGCACAGAGATTCCTTTCTGAACATTAGCCATCCAATCCAGCTTTTTTTAGAAGCCACCAAGAAAACGGTGACCCCTTCCACACACATATAATACAGTCACTCATGCATTAACAGCCATAAACCCCCAAAGGTCGTTTCCATGACAACCCCAGGGTCCTTAATGACCCTGACAGTTCAATGATTTTGTTTTGTTTGAGAGTGAAGGAATAATAAGTCTTCTCCCATCACCCCCTACCCCCTYCGCTGCACTGATATGCTGTTCATTATCTGATCCCAGGCTCAGCCCTGGAGACAGAGCGGCAGCCAGCTCTGAAAGACAAGAGCCTCGCTGCAGACAAAGAGCATCGAAGGAGCTGAGCGTGCTCAGCATACTGCAGCAGCACCAGCCTCATTAATTCCATCACTAGCCCAATGAGTTTAAGCAAGTGCCAGGGGTATTACAATAGTTTGTAGCAATATGTTGCATAAGTGAGCCSCAAATCACTGTACAGTTATTTAGAAAGTACATTTTGCATACCACTAGCAGAAGTGCTTTTATTAATGATGTGTACCAGAAACACAATAAGACATTGCAGCTAGTCTGCAGCAAGACCTATAATTTTAATGACATGATGAATAAGGCAATTAATGTACTTCAATCTATTTCCCATATGTATCATATTTAACTTCAGAAAACTAAAGAGATATCCAAGAGAAAGAAGTGTAATAATGCATCACTAAATGGGTAGGCTATTCCTAATGCTTGGAATGCAYGTTTCTTAGTACTGCTCTTCAGCTGAACCTTCCATTCTTTAATTAGAAATCAGCTACAGGCATATGCAGACTTCCATTCCCAATATTAGAGTCTTCATTAAATGCTATAGAAACTGGCTCGTTGATCCAATGTCATTCTTTATGAAATTCCACTAAAAGCCACTTTCATTGTTTACATGAAACTATATACATTCATTTGATCCCAGTCCAGCATTATCTCTTCATAACTATGCTCTTACTAGTGCCATATTAAACCAGCTCTTTGGTGACCTATTTTATGGACGGATGAATCTAAATTGCCTTCGTTTTCCTTCACTTCATAGATTAACTGTGCATTGAACATAAATGGTATAAATTACAGCTTCCAAAAGATTTCTCTAAGTAGTATCAATGGCCATTGGCCTTACAGCTTTCAGAGTGGCTCCAAGGTGCAACTGTGTGGGGAGAACACAGTTGTGTCTTCCTCTTCCTACTTGTACAGAGACTTTGAGGCAAAATCCTGRGACTAAAATGCTCAGTACACCTGAAATGTCCCTGTTTTTTCTTTGTAGGTAGATATGCTACTGTTAGGACAGCTTTGTATCTGTAACATAAGAGGTGGCCCAACCTTTCTAACGAGAGAGAGAGAAGTCTTCATTGTGCTTTAGATCAAGTTATATTAATTTCTCTGTATTCAACATTATTGTATAACATTCAATCCTTTGATCTGGAGAAGTGCTTAGCTTCAGATGGCTTTAGGAGAAACATGGTATGGCACAATACCCTCAGGGTACCCTCATCCTCAGAACACACGACCCCTACTGCAGCCATCCAGAAGAACTGTCCCTAACTCTTTAGTTCAATGCCCTGGCGTTTATCCAGAAAAATATTTTAGACAAATGAATATTCCCAAAGAAATCACCTCCTTCAGTACCTGAAGTCAATGAGTTTCTTGAACTTTTGCTGCTATTTTTATTCTTACATTCAATCCTTATCTGGGGAAAGTTACTCAGTATTTTCTGCAACAGAAAAAAAAAAACAAAAAGAAAAATATAAAATTTTTCTTTATTCTGAAGAGCAGAATCTAATGTGAATCAAACTACTTACAGAGGAAGTCAGAGATAGGACTGGAGCACAGGCACTAGACCCTTCTGCTCTTTCCTAGCACTCAATTTCCACTCCCTCAAATATAATGATACGCCTTTTAATCTTGCCTACACTCAGTTTATTCCTCTTCACTGCAACCTAAAGCAAGGTCACCGGAAAGTCAGAGGCAACACAGCAACCTCCAAGTCTCATGCAGGAAAGAAAAGAGATTGAAAGAAAAAAGTTAGCATCTTGCTCCTACAGTTAATCATTCTCAGCAGCATATCTTGATTGTATACTACAAAGGTAATCCAAACTATCAGTTACAGACACACTACAGCCTACGTGCTGCCCAAATATGACATTTCCTCCTGCATGCCATCTATGTTTCTCTCCATATTGGTAGAATTTTCCAAGTTCTGCAGAGCTTCCCCACAGAGCAGTATATACGCCTTCCTGAGCAAGTCCTTTGCCTCTCAGTTTCATTACCATGTTCTATGCATACCCCATATTATGCAGAAGTAGTCTTGGTCTGATAGCAATTAAATATGCCCAGAGGCCTGGATTCTCTCTTCGAGTGCACATGCAGTTCTCATTAATGTTAATGTTGGCTATGCACCTTATCACAAGGGGAAGCAGGGAGATTGCTAAAAGTACCTAACCTGGGGAAAATCTGGCTGGGAAGCAAAATGATGTGTGCATGCACACAGGATGCAGTTCTGCCTTTCAATCTAGTTCTCATAAACAATGGAAAATCTTCAATCCCACAATGGAAAGAAATTAAGCACCTTATGTGTCAGGATTCTTACAGAGCTTTCAAATGTAACTACACTCTATTGCTGCCCTTGTAAGAGTGTAACACAGTCAGCTATGAAACACGTGTTGTTCTGTAGAAATCTGGAAATTTTTTATTTTTTTTGCCAAAAACCAGAGACACTCAGAGAGCCTGAATGAGATTAGGATCCTGCTGAAGTCTCTCCTCAGAAAATGTATTACATGTTTCTTGTCTAGTAAGTTTAGACACAAAACAGGCAAGACAGACAAAAGAAGTGGTTATCTACATTTCACACTCTAGCAGCAGAGTCATATACTGATGAAGTTACTTTCCCAAGTTTACAGTAACAGGAAGCAGGAACAGACGGCAAATTTCCTGAAATTGATCCCAACTCTTTCACTATATGAATGTTTTTCACTAAACCTGAAAGCTTCACCTCCCATCTGATTCGCTTCAGCAGTTCATGAAACAAAAATTCATCCAAAAGTATTTTTTGTGGGATTCCCTCTTTCTTACATTTCATCTTGTTAAAGGCATATAGCACATAATGAAAAACAACACTTCAAATTCCTTTTCCAGCAGGGAACAAAAGACTCCCACAGGATCAGGTTCTGCTGCCTTTAGGAGAGATGCTCCACCTAGAAAGTGAAAGATTGACTCAATATACAGGACATGTCCCTGTAGATTTTACTTCTGTTTATAACCCCAATTTGCCAGGGACAATTATGTACAAAACAAGCATGGTGCAGAAAGAAGAGAAGAAAAATGTGGTTTAAATTGAATGACTGTATGGGATTCGGAAGCAGATCATCCTGATTCCCATCACACGGCACATACACCACAATCAGCGGATCAGGCTCAGCCACTGTGAGTTCATGAAAAATAGGTCCCGCTTGACCGACCTGATCTTCTTCCATGACAAAACAACCCATTTTGTGGATGAGGGAAAAGCTGTCTACCTGAATCTTAGTAAGGCTTTTGATACCGTCTCCCAAAGCATCCTCCCAGAGAAACTATGCTAACTCATGGCTTGGACAGGTGCACTGTTCCCTGGATAAAAACTGCTGGTGTGGCTGGGCCTAGAGCGTGGTGGGGAACGGAGTTACATCCAGCTGGTGGCTGGTCATCAGTGGTGTTCCCCATGGCTCAGTATCCTGTTTAATATCTATATCTACCATCTGGATGAGTGGACTGAATTTGCAGATGACAGTGAGTTGGGAGGGAATGTTGACCTGACTCTTTACAAGTACCTGAAAGGAGAGTGGACTGAAGTGGGTATTGGTCTCTTCTTCCACATAACAGTGATAGGAGAAGAGAAAACAGCCTCACATGGTGCTGGGGAGGCTTCGATTGGATACTCTGAAAGGGTTGTCAAGAATTGGAACAGGCTGCCCAGGGAAGTGGTGGAGTCACCATCCCTGGAGGTATTTAAAAGAGGTGTAGATGTAGCACTTAGAGACCTGGTTTAGTGGTGGACTTGGAAGTGTTAGGATTATGGTTGAACTTAAGGATCTGAAAGGTATTTCGCAACTTAAACGAATCTATGTTTCTGTGAGGCACATCTGAATATTCATGAGGCAAGCCTTTCCCATAAGAATATTAATAATGAGGGGAAAAACCTCAACAATTCAGTGTCTGCAAACCATGATTCATCCCTTCTAACATCACAGCTATTAAGTACAATTTTATTAATTTATTTGGAAAACGTAGAATTTCAAGTTTTCACATATAGACTGACTTGTGAAATAAAATTGCCATGAAGTAAAGATTTTAACAGCTGGAGCAAGTCACTTCAACTTAGCTTCTATAAAGTGTGTCCTAAATGTCTGAGGTGATATGAAATGTACTTAGGATTACAAAACATTTTAAGACAGCCATATGATTCAATGTAAGGATAATTGTAAGGGAGTTTTAGCTATGCATAGTTAATTATATACATTAATGTAGTATCTCTCTTTGCATATATAAAATAAATGTGTGTTGAACCAAAAAGAGAAATTTCTTCAAGTAGTATAATTTAAGAGTCATTTGAAACTCAGAAATATGCATTACCTTTTTTTTCCCCCCAATGGTACTCCTCATAGCTATAATTTCCATGGCAATGAAAAGAAAGGCATCTGAAATGAAAGTGTTAGAATAACAAGCTTTTCCCATTTCACTGTTAAGAGCAGGACAATAACTGCTGAAGTTCAGAAACAGCAGACCTGAAAAAACAGTATTTTTATCACCTGGATTGCTAAAATGTAATCTGTGGCAATTTGCCCAGGCTTCCTGAGGTTGAATCAGAAGACACTGCTGTTATTCCTCCCAGTACTTGTTGTTTGTGCTAGTCTGGGCACAGTTTGATGTCAAGAAACAGGCTTCTACTGCCAAGAGGACAGGTATTTAACATGGGAATAAAATACACTGAACCACAGCAACCTCAAGCTTTGATGCTCTACTTTTTTATATTGGAATTATTATGAAACATGGACATATATTGTACTTCTTTTACCAACTAAAGTAGTTCTACATTATTTGCGGAATAATTATTAAGTTATAGATGATTTCTTCAGGTTCTGTAACTAATGACAAGCAAATATTCTTTTCCCCATAAAACAAAAGTATTCATAATTAAATCCCAGTGCTCATGCACAGTACAAAAAAAAAAAAAGTACCAAAGGAGGAATAATGTGCTTACCAAAAGTAAAGCAGAAGGTGTTATGTGCTGTAACTTACAGGGATTAGATTTACTTATTTGACCAGAAACAGGAATCCTCTTTACCAAAGCCATCTTGGCATATTGGAGGACAGGTTTTTAGAGGTTCTAGGCGTGGTTTTCAAAGGATGTAAGCACATACATGCCTGCTTTCTATAAAAATCAATAGTTGAATTRCATAAAAACCTTACTTAAGGGTCAGTTAGCAATTGCTTCTGTTGGATATATATATATATAAAAAAAAAATTCCCTCTCAATCTAACCCTAGTAACAAATGTTTTTCAAACCATGAAAGTGTCCTTTAAACCCTGGATAAGCAGAGAAATGCTTAGTTTTTGACAGCACTGTTAAAATTCCTAGTGACTGTCAGGTAAACTACCTCATCTCCTACTTAAATCCCAGGAAAAATAACACAAAGTAGGTGTTT
This sequence comes from Amblyornis subalaris, assembly GCA_018881555.1. Taxonomy (NCBI): domain Eukaryota; kingdom Metazoa; phylum Chordata; class Aves; order Passeriformes; family Ptilonorhynchidae; genus Amblyornis; species Amblyornis subalaris. The sequence continues at coordinate 13,338,259 of JACAXG010000003.1, read as the reverse complement.
TTCCTCAACCTCTTTCACCTTACCTACTCAGAAAATGGACRACCCCCACAGAACTCAGACGTACACCAATTCTTCACACATTTTACCCAGTAGTTTTTACCCACTCTTTTAGCACTATATAAAAGGGTACAGACATCAGCTCTTCCTTTCAGTTTGTTTCTGGGTGAAAGGGAACRTTACTCCCCTCTTTCACCCGGAATTCATTGCTAACAGTGCATGTTTGTTTTGTTCAGTGCTTTGAACAAGCAAACCTGTTGGGCACGTAGGAGAAAAGCATGATTCGAGGATCTTGAATGGGTTAACAATAAGGTAGGCACTTGATAGTCCCATTTTCAAAAAGATGGAGGAAGTTCTAGGTATAAGAAGAAGCAGCACGTTCATCACACACATTCAGGAAGAACAATACATCTGAGCTGTGGTGGAGAAGGGATTGTGCCCTTGGGTTGAATAGTGTGAGTTCTGTCAAAGGTCAGTATTCAAGTAGCTGAAGCCCCTTGAGGCTCTGGGTCTAAGCTTTTGACTTTGCATCAGCCATTTGCAAGTTAGTCTGTGGAGTGCTAAATCCAATTCCCTCCTGAAAATCCTGCCTTTGAAAATGCCGTACCTTTAAAAATCTGGTTTTCAGATGCTTTATTTTTTTTTCCTGCATATAATAGTCCATGCCCTAGGTCGTATTAGCAGGACTATTTCACCTGTTAAAAATCCTGACCAAGCAGTGAAACCTTCTGTACTTCCTAACACCTCCAGCCTTGTGCTTCAGCTCAGTTGAACTCCAACCTGGCCCTAACAGGAAGATGGCTTAAAAGGAACTAGTGTTTGAGAGCATGATCTTTCAAATCAGCTGAGCTCCCAGTAATTTCAAAATTTCTGAATATCTTTTCATTAGCACACAATTGTTTGAAATTACGTACTTTATCTGAAACATCAGGATGCACCTGAAGGCAAAGCATTCCCAAGATGACACAAGTAAGTCAACAATGTGTTAGAATTTCTGATTCTCATCTGTATAAAACAAATTGTTTTAGGAGACCTTTGCTTTCTTCTGATCCCAATACACTAAGTTGTTGACCTGGTCTCTTAAACCAATTTATGAAAAGCATGAGACCTTACATAAAAAACATGGAAGTTTCCCAGATATAAGGGATCGTGCTTGGTACAGACATCCTGCCTTAACCAACTCTTCCTAAGCATCACTACCCTTGACTGTACACTTCACCAGCTACAAGGAATGACAAGTTACAGACACAGCTTCATTGCCACCCACTGACTAACCAGAACAGAGTGATCCAGCTCTGGGTCTACTTTGTCAAACCAGAGCCAGAAACCCTAATAAACATTTTGCAATTGTTTTCAGCAAGAATAGTTTCTCACTGCAAGAACACTCATAAGCTTTTCTGATCAAACTGTCTATGGCTACCTTATTGATTCATCCCCAGAGAAGTCATCTAGATTTTCATCTTTCCACATCTATATTAGGCAAGGAAAAGTGCACACTTTCTGCATTTATTTTCTTTCCATTTTATATCTAATAACTTGTTTGCTCTGCTTCTTCTGAGAGCAATAACTGCAACCCTACGTGTCAATAAATATTAGTTAAGACAAAATACCAAGAGATGAGTTCTAAAAAGCAAGAGTTTTAAAAAGTAATTGCTTTCAATTTTGGAGCTTTGTGTGACAGAAAATTTTGAGAACTTGCCATACAGAAGTAGTTTGAGCACAACAAAYATTTTCTTCATTTTGCAAGTAGTTTTAAGGCAGCACTCATGGCAGCATAACAATGGAAATTAAGAGGCAGCTAGCAAGCCAAAGGAGCACTAACAAATCTGATTTAGAGGCAGAATCTTCTCTATTGATATTTTTTTTCTTACTTCCTTCTCGCTCTGGTGGTCCACAGCACAGCTGAACCTTTTTGTCTCTTATTGTGTCTCCCGAACACGTATGCTAAAATGTCTCATATTTGAACACAGGGTATTCAGTGTTTCAATTAATATGATCAACCTTTTTTTATAAATTTATAAAATGCATGAAAAATTACCTTCTAGTGCAGAAGAGTCTGTGTCTGCACTTTTATCCATATCTAGTCATTCACGTGTTCCCATAGGAACATATATTTCAGTAGAAAGAATTTTGGTTAAGAGTCTCAGATTAATCACCTATTCTGCCATACCCAGGACTAAATTTACTGTTTCCATTAGCCCATGAACAGTGCAGTGTCCTGCTACCCATTGCCATCCTGAGCGTGTTTTGCAAGCAAGGCCACGCTACACTTGTGGACCAAATGGTGTATGCCAAATGCTTATGCAGGCCTTGAGGCACTTTGAGTGTATAAACATTTACAGYACAACAGATCTTTGGCCAAGTAATTGATTACAGGGCTATGAATGTCACTAGATCTTATTTATAAAAATCCCACGAAATTGGCTCTACTTCATGCAGAACTAGCACTGGCAGTTTTAAAAGTAGGATGCTCTTAGGTGAATTCAGAAGCAAGCAATCCTTGCAGAAAATTGTGTGGAACAAATAGGAGCAGGTCTCACCCTGGCTACCATTTTTCCTGGATTCAGAATATCTGACAATTCGGGAAATGCATTATGAAGGTTCCCTGTCTTGCTGTAGCGTAAGTGAATATGAGGAGAACTTTTCTATAGGGAATATTATATAAAACCCACAAAAACATTGAGCTGTGTTAAAAAAACAAGAAAAAAATTAAAATGCATCAGAAATATTTTAAAATAAAAACAACTGAATGYTGACTTTAAATACAGACATTGAATAGGAAATGTCAAATGCTGCACAAGAAACGAGTTATTACAGGAAGTATTTTTTTCACTTATATTTTCTTTACCCATCAAAACTTTATTAAGTGTTTTGAAAGGTAAGGAAAAATTCAGTGGAAAAGCAGGAAGAGATATAGGGATAGTCAGCTTTATAACTCACATTAAAAGTCAGAAGTGCCATTTTAATCTTTGGCAGGGGGAACTCTTAGACACACACATGACAATAAAGAGCCATGCAGAAGCATATTGGCCTTTAGTTTTACATCTGCAAAACACAAAATCTCCACCCCTAAAGTCATATGGACAGTTAACTTTGCACACCATGTTAAGCCTCTTGACATAGCACCTCRTTCAAAAATGCACATAAAGGCACATTCAAGTGTCCTCTGGAGCTGAATTTGCTGTCCTGATTACTTCTCAGTTTGAATATTTTTTGCCCTTTCCCTTGCTGCGTAACTGGAAGAAAAGAATGTGTGAGTGCACCCTAATGCATCAGACACAAAGGATAAACTCACGTTAAGTGACTGATAGACAAAAGCAAGCTGTAGGTTAGAAACAATGATTTTAACCATTCCCCTTCTTTGTAAAACGACTATCTGTCTAAGAGCTATGCCTTTGCAGAGCTGATGGAGAATGTGCTACACGCACAGCATTTGTCACAAATCTGCTCAGTGTACTGGTCTCAGAAGTACCAACTCATGCAATACTGCTCCCCACATGCTATATGATTTCAGTTGCTCCTCCTTCCAATTTACTCAAATCTCTGCATTACTGGTGTAGTTTCCTTTCAAGCATCATCTGTGGCAGAGATAAACATTTCTGTGAGCAAGCGTAAGGAACTGTGAGCTTCGCCATGTCCACAACGACAGCAGTGGGTCAGGAAGCTCATTCCAGAGTTCCAAGTTCACCATGTGACACCACGGCACTGGCTGTCTCCCAACCCAGATACAGTCATATTAAAATATAACATATTGTTCAGAGTAAGTAAACAGTATACAAACCTGGATTTGTACAGCCCTTGCTGCATTTGTAAATGGATACAGTGAAAAACTGAACAGCTAACAATTCTGTCTCTCATTTGTGACTGCTCTGTGTTAAACTTCTGCGCAAAACTATCCAAGAAGGATGGTGTTCTGGCTCTATGATGCAAAAACTGTTTTCTAGAACACCAGTACTAAATGTGGTACTGATACTAAAAGTAGCAATCCAAAATGCAACACAAGAATAGAATTTATCTGTGATTTAATTAGAAAATAATTTAGAAAGGTCTGTGGTATGTGATATTTACAGTAGAATAGGACCCAGAATTACAGTAAACACTGTTCAAGTACTCTGTGGTGGTTGGGAGCAATGCCAAGCTGCTTCCTGGCAAGTCAAAAGACCTGAAGAATACAAAGATGTTTTGGGGTTTGCTTTGCTTCCTTTGAGGTCCTGCCCTGCACAAAGGTTAGTCAGACTACATTGAAGGTCTCAGAACAGCTAATATGTTTTTCTTTGTGCAGGATCTGTAATTGGAAAGCTTTTTGAGCAGCAGGAGGCCAACCATGCAGTTCTGAGAGACTGGGTAGTGCATTTCCTCTGTCACACAAACAAGAAACAAATCACTTCCAGTGGTAAAAAGCCAACAGCAGCACCTCTGGAATACATGTAGAACAGAACTGCTGCTGTTAGAAATGAAAAAGACCTATTGATCTGCTAGCCCAGCTACCTGCAAGTTTAAGACTGTACTCTACGGGATGTCTGCTATTGTTTATTTTCTAGACTGGTTTCAGAAGACTACATATTGATGATCCCACCACTTTTCCCTTAAGATTTTGTTCCAATTTTCACCTATCTCCCTGTCAAGAGGAGGGGAAGAGGGTGAGATTGTTTGTTATCCAGACTAGTTCCTTAGACTGTATAATTTCTTGATGGTCACCTGCCTAGAAAAGGCTTCCTTTTCATATTTATTTACCCAGCTTTGATATTACATCAGAAATCAGCACTCCTCTGAATGCTCATTCTGGTCAAATGACCAGCACTGGTCATTTTCTGGTTGCCCTTTCCAGCTTGTTAGATTCTTTCCTTCCAAGCTCTGTGGGCAGCATAATTTTAACAATGAGCTGTCCAGGATGACAGGCACAGAGAATAAGAGTAATACAAGAATGTAAGGACCTAATTAATAGAAAACTAGGAGAAGCATGTAAATGCAGGGTGTCAGAGCTTAAAATGAAAACRGGGACAAACATGTTGGTTTCTTGGAACCTTTGTAATTGTTTCATGWCAAAAGTGCCCAGGGCTAACCAGCCTTTAGTGGATTGATAAAGGACCAATGTGTCGGGTCTTATTTAGTGGAAGAACCCAATTAATTATTATACAGAATTAGATGCCATTTAGCATTGCTTATATTACTGATGACTCGCTAATTTGGCTGGCTCTGATGTAATTACAATTAATTTACGTCCTTAATCCTAATGCTCTAACCTGGCTTTGATTTAATCAGGCGATGTGGAGGTATCACAATCAAAGCAGCATTGAGGAGCTCACTGCTAAAAGAGATAATTACACCTTACAAAACATATCCGTCCTACCACTCATGTGTCTTGAAATACTGAATTAGAACAGTGAAAATTCTCAGTCGGAAAATCTCCAAGAGCAAAGCCTGGTTTAAGTTTAGAAAAAAACTGAGGACACTGCCCGAAATTCTTCTTTCCCTTCTCTCAGAATATGCAAGAACAGTTCTAGTTATTCAGCTGCAATCTACAGATCTTCGGATAAGCCCAAAGAAAAGTAAATCTTCATGCCATGCCATCAAGACATGAGAGGTGACAAACAGTAAAGCTGAACTGCCTGTAACATCTGGAAGAACATTGCAGTGCAAGTGAAAATAATAGCAACAGAGAGCTCAGTTCAGGTTTGCTTTGATGAAAAGACAAAGCAAAATCAAGTAACAATCCCTTTCTTCTGGGGATGCTGGTCTTTTCCACCCCTTATGCACCCCTAAGTGTCAGATCCCCTTGACCCTTTAACACTGTCATAGCTTAGAGACAGCTGTGCCCTCTGTCTTATCCCAGAAAGCCCATGGAATTTCTTTATAAGGAATCCTGAAGGCGGGAAGAGACAAACAAGTCTCTCTGAGCCATTCCTACAGCTGTTAGAGAGGGCCCTTGCTGTTGGTTTGTTCTCTGGTGCAAAGGAGAAGAGCAGTTTTGAGGAATCAGTCTTCAGATGCTTTATAAGAATCTAGATATAAGGCAAGCCCAGACCCATAGAATTTTGTTGTGGATTTTCTTACCTTACTTCCTGATTTCCTATGGGGTTGTAGACCTGCCCCCAGACTCTAACAGCATAATGTGGTTTCTGCCTTATTTTCTCTTTTTAGACTCCTGTTTTGCATGGGTCTGAGAAATTTCATGGTTGTTATATGTCTAAAATGCTAAACTATTAATCCATAGGTCATTAAGTTAATTTTATTAATTCTTGAGGAATTATTTTAGCTACTCATTCTTTAGCATATAACTTAAATGTGCTCCACTATGAAAAGCTGCTTTGCTGCTGCTGAATTGAAAGGCACAAAAAGTCTCTCCCTGTTCCCCGTCTTGGAGGCCAGCCTGACAAAAAAGCAAGTGAGTTCAGCTGAAAAAAGACTGCCAGAGCAGAATGCACATGGGGGCAATGCAAATCTGCTTATTCTTTTGCAAACAGCACATCTTCCTTCAACCCAGAATAGCACATGTTGGTGAGGTTATCATAACACTGGAAGTTAAGACAGTTCATAGGCTGGAATGCAAGAAAGTGTTCRGTGTAGGGAATTTAATTTCAGTTACCCTGGTTATGTTGCTTTCCAGCTATCAAACTGCTCTTATTTCTCATAACCTTGCTGCTGTGAGCCATAGTATAGTTCCAAAACACTGAGCTTACTGTTACTGATGGCAACCAAAGGAACTGCCATAACTTACTGTCTTGTGTTTTGTTCACTAAAAGCAGGACATTTTTACGAGAAACATTAGATTCCACTTTTGCTTGCCTGCTATGATACCTTCTAACTACATGTAGGGCAAAAGATCCTCTTTACAGGACCCGCATCTTCCCATCTCTCCTTTTGTCAGTTCATAGCATACCACCTTTGCCCAGATGTAATGGAAAGAGCAGGACTTGTCCCTCATTTCCTCTCCCCTTGTCTCGTACACAGCATTGTATTCAGGCACCTGCATGTTCAAGTCATCCCAGCTCAGTATAGCACTTAATCTTATCAAATATATGCTTAAAGTCCCTCTAAAGTCTCTGGGAGTTAAGCATACGTTTGTATACCTTGTTGAAAAGAGACAGTGTACTAAAGCATACTGTCAGAGACCAGCCTGTGTGCTCTGTGGGCCCAAATTGTTGCAAACACTTTGTATTAGTCACTCTCTAAGACAAGCCTGCCTTTATCAAGTTGTCAGATTTTGCACAGAGGAGAAGGAAAAGAAGGTAGTTTTGAGRGGGAAGGAGAGCTGTCCCTTCCCTGTGTATGCAAACATCTCCCCAACAGCTGACAGAACTGCAGATGTRTTGTTTTGAGATGCCTTCTCTCTCTACAGCAGGCATGCTCCAGAGGAGATAATGGCTGCCATCCCACCGAGAGCRCTGTTATATGATCCTCTTTCAGTTATTTGAAATATGGACTTCACTCAGAGGATTCTAGGAATAGCTGCTCCAGCTGTTCTGGAGAGATAGAAAGCTGTCACAGGAGACATTGTYAGACTCTGGTAAAATCAGCGGCTGCACTAAAGATCTCACATAAACTCCTTAATGGTTTGTACCGTTCAGTCAGGAGTCAAGGAGAAGTGAAATGTGGTCTGTGACTATAAGGCAGTTTGTATTCCAKGCATCAAGGCTATGCTTGGATTTGGCAGACAGAATAGGAAAGATGCTAAACGGATCCTTTTATCAAGTGTCTGAGCAGTTACTTGATCTAAGAGGTTTGTATACCTGCAACCAGCAATGTAAATGTCTGAGACAAATTACAAGGCAGCAGTAGTGTTACAGTGAAGGATGAAAGTGCACACAGAAAGGCAAACAAGCAAAGCATTACAACAGCCACTTAATGGCAAACACATTTATTAACATCAAGTGCGATGTTTGTAGGTTTTCCCTGCCACAACCAGCTGCAGATGCCAGCTACTTAAAAAGATGAAACAGTGCAGTGAATAAAATAGAGGGATTTTTTTTTTTTTTCTCAGTGTAGCCTGCCTGCATTCTTGGCAGAGGAAGCAGGCTCCTAGCTCTGCCTTCGAAGGAACAAAAGCCATGCTGGCACACAGCGAGCAACTTGATTTCACAAGGCCTCCTGGGAAGGCTGTACGGGAGCATGGCTCTGTGTCTGGCAGCTGCATCCTTGAATAAAAAGAGGAGGAGGAAAAGGGCAGGAAGGAAAGAGCACACAAGGTCTCCATACCACACATGAGAAGCTTTTACACACAATCAGACATCCTTGCCCCAAAGTATTCAATAAAAGAAGTGTTCAAGGTGAACCACTATACTTACTGCACACCATAGCAGCACATTTCACAGGCTACAGTTCTTTTATTAGAAACGTTTCTCAAAGGTTTTATTGCTACCCACGGATTGTAAGGGTTCAGGTTTTTTTAAGCATAGGAAATAGAGTGAAGTAGAAGAACTAAATAAAAATTTGAAAATTCAAGATACTTTATAAAGCAAAATTAGCATTCTTTCCTTTTACTTTTTGCTTTTACTCAGGAGAAATATGTAGTCAAAATGCCAGTGGGAAACTGTCCTATTGCAGTGGAGTACATCAGTTTATTTCAGTTTAAGGGATTGACTCAAAATAGGTATTTTATCATGCCAGTGGTATGACATGGACAGAAAACCGCTACAAAAATTAATGCTTGGCTCAATGGATAGAGATACTCATATTAGTACTGGATTAGGTCTGAGATGTAAGAGTGTGAGGTAAACCCTCCATATCTATCATACTGATTTGCATAAAGACCTAAATCTGGATAAGCAAGGTACAAGTAAGAGATTGCTCACTTCAGAACCTTAAAAATATTATGAAGTTCAACGAAGTTAGGACACTTTTCTCAAAAGGTAAATAGAGCCAAGGTTCTTCTGTGTTTCAAAGTCCACGAAAACTTCTAGAYAAACTAGAAAAATAAGTTAATTAAATTAGTATTATCACAAAAATATTGGCGTCTTAGCACATTTCCAGGACTGGTCTTTTCATTTAACTCCAGTGTATTTAGACTCATGCAGAGAATTAAATTAATCATTATGCAGTGGAAATGAGGACAAATTTCCTTAAGGGCATATTGACATTTTATCTCTCTTGTTCATTGGCATAGATGTAAACAGGAGCTGCAAAAGAGTGAGAATCTCTTCTCTTGCCTATTTCACATTCATAAATCACAGTAGGGCTTAATCTGATACTCCCATTCTTTCAGCAGGAAAGAATTAGGGAGGGCATGCACTCCCTGAAAGTAAACTTGTGGCAGTGAGGCCAAAGAAAAAGAAGCGTTCAGTTCTTTAAGCAAGATGGTGATTCAAATAAAAATAAAYATCTGGTTATCTGAAACCACTGTCAGAGAGTTTATTTTAACTATTAGTGTACCTGGTGGATCAGATTAATTCTTCTTCCTACTCTGAATATTTTTTTTTTAATCATAAATACTTTTGCTGACTTCAGAAGGATTCCTGGCATAAGAAAGATTGTCATGGGTGTAAATTTTAGAGAATACAGGCTTTAAAGCAAAAAAATCCCAATCAAACAAACAAACAACCAACCCCACAACCCAACCCAAACCTCATCATGACCTCTTACTTGTATGACAAATTCTTGCTAATGAGGAAGTGTTTTCTGTGTCAAGCAGAAGTCGCTGCTATTGAAGTTCAATATCGCAAATGTTGCTGGGAGCTTCAGATTATTTACCTCAAACAAAACCAAGTGTGTTGGACTGCCTACCATGGTCACCTCATTTCTTTGTTGGCTGATCACCTTGGCTTAGTAGTTTAAGTATCTTAATCTCAGCAGAATCAAATAATCCTGTCTGGTCATCCACTTTACATCTTGGTGGTGTTTCCTTATTCATCTTTAGCCCAGTTGTTCTGAATAGGGGGGAACTTGGTTCCCCTAAACTCTTTTAATGTTGTTTCTCTGAGTTTGCATGCAGTATCTTATTGCAGCATCTTATTCCAGCTTCTGTGTCACTAGTGGTGCACTCTTTTGTCCCTCTTGGCAAGCTGTGCACAACATACTCCACAGCTCTGAAGACAGCCTCATTTTCACAGACCTCATTCTCACAAGAATAACCACCTTTGATGTCAGACATAGGATCCATAGCAATTGGCATATTTATTTCTAATCAGCTTTTTAAATGGTATCATGCAGATGCGCTTAACCACATTACTTAATTTTCAGTCTGTTTTGCTATGGATTTCTAATATCCTCTACAGATATAGGACATCACTCAATACAGCATTTTCTTTACCTAATACATTTATCTGCCAACCAAAAAGCTGGGATGTTTTAGTAAATATGTTTGTAAATTTAGGATTACAACTCTCTTATAAATTAGTTCATAAGGTTGTTTACTGACAAGATGCAGAATTATACACATGGTATTGTTAAAAATATYTCTGAAATAAAACTGAACATAAGGTACTAGAAAATTTAACTCAGGGTTAAAAAAAAGAAAAAGCAAAAACCAACTAACATCTTTTTCTTTAAAGCACACACTAGCTCTATGTCCAAGTTCCTCTTATTTTCTATTCAGACCAGAGGCTTTCTAGGGTTCATTGTTTTGTGTGAAGAATGTTAATTCTTGATTACTTGCAAAGAGAAATAAAGGAAGATACATCTGGAAAAATGAGGAAATGGGAAATATTATATTTCCATTTAATTATTATTTGTGGTACAGAAAGAACTGTGGATTTCTCCAGTGTTGAAAGAAGAAACTGGAAAGAACACAAATGCTTTTAGATGTTTATCAGTTGAAACTCTAATAAAAAGCATGAAAAGAGGTTGCTGTGAAAAGTTTTCTATAGAAAGTTTTGAGCCTACTCTTTCCAAGATATGTTTGAAGTGGACCTCACAAGTGGTACACAGGGGTTTCAGCTCCATCAATTCCCAACATCTGATATTAAGCAGTTACATGGGAACTTCATTTTACACTGAAATATGAGCACATTTTTATCTCTCTTTGCAAGGAGAGACTGTGGATTGACTATTCAAACTTGAGAGCTCAAATAGCAAAATCAAAAAGAAAACCCACTTAATGGGAAGAGTTTTATAAAGATATTCAAAAAAATTTGCACAAATTTTGTTACACAGGATTCTTCATATTTGAAAGCCTGGTTTGCTCAAAATTGAACTGTTTGAAGTAAACTCTAGAAGAATAATTTGCTTACTTATATTGCAACAGTAATCAGTGCTACTTGCTTTTAAATAAAATTATTTTCCAAAAAGCAGCTTAGTTCAAAGAATTTAAACTGTTTGTGAACTCATTACCAACAAGTCATTGAGAACTCAAGGACTGGTAAAAAATACCCCTATAAATTTGGTAGAAAATATGTACATTCATACAGTAAACATTTAAATAGACATTTAGCATGTGCATTTGACCCATTCTGACTGTAGTGTTCAGTGCATGATTTCCATATTCCTGCTTTAGACAGGTAGAAAGTCTTATTCTGAGCAAAAATAGAGATTCCAAATCAGAACAGTCAATTATCAAACTCTACATTTCATCAAAAGTGATATAAACACCCTTTGGTTAAGAAAAATGTGATACGACATATTAACCTCTTCAAAGAAAGACACAACACAAATTTCATAGGAACTGCTTGTTCACATAACTGAAGAGCTGAGCAAACAAAACCCTTGCCTACAGGGATTAAGCTGTAGTTAAATATGTTTGGTTTAGAATTCACTTCTGTGCAAACTTCAGCCAAGATTCTTCAGTTTAAAGAGAATGATGACTGAGAATGAAGTTAACAATATTTTCACAAAAAAGATGAAATTTGAAAGAGCCAATGTGGAAACCTGCTCTTAGGAGCAAATATATTCAATCAGGGGATTGTGTGTGCAGTCAATACAATTCAAATTGCAAATATAAACAATGAATAGCAAGTACTCAAAGGACCACTGACAGAAAACACTTTGTCAGCAATTCACTGCCTGAAATATCTTAACAACAAACATTTGCTGAGTAATTGCAATCAACAAATTTGTTGAAACGCATCCAGTTGACAGACAATTTATCAACAGGGAAAAAAAATATAAACATGTGGAAACTACCRACCAGCCAGTCTCCCCTCAGTGCCTGGAAAAATCATAGTGCATATCATAGTTTCCACCTTGAAACTATGTTATGGCACATGTTAAGTAAAGAGGTCATTGATGAAAGTCAGTATGGCTTCACTAATAGCAAACTGTGCCTGACAAATTTTGTGGCTTTTTATGGTTGGGCTACAGTCGTGGTGGATGATAGAACAGTGACTGATATCATGTACCCTGACTTGTGCAAAGTATTTGACAGTACATTACATGACTTCCTTGTCTCTACTTTGGAGAGACATGGATTTGACGGATGGACTACTTGGTAGATAAGGAATTGGCTGGATGGCCACACTCAGAGTGAGGGAGCTTGACCACACCACCGGGCTGAGTGGTGCAGTTGGCACACCTGAGGGATGGGATATCCTCCAGAGGGACCCTGGCTGAAGAAATGGGCCTGTGCAAACCTCGTGAAGTTCAACGAGTCCAAGTGCAATGTCCTGCACCTGGGTTGGAGCAATCCCATGCACAGGCTGGGCAGTGAGAGAAGCCCTTCTGAGAAAGACTTGGGGTACTGGTGGATGAGAGGCTGGAGATGACCTGGCAGTTTTCACTTGAAGCCCAGAAAGCCAATCATATCCTGGGCTGCATCCAAAGCAGTGTGGCCAGCAGGGTAAGGGAGGAGATTCTGCCCCTCTACTCCACTCTCATGAGACCCCACCTGGAGCACTGCATCAGCTCTGGGGTCTGATCATGGACCATCAGCACATGGACCTGTTGGAGCAAGTCCAGAGGAGGTCACAAAGAGAATCAGAGGGTGGCAGCATCTCTCCTACGGAAACAGAGAGAGTTTAAGCTAATCAGATCTGGAAAGAGAAGGCTCCAGAAAGACCTTATAGCAGCTTTCTAGTACTAAAGGGGGTCTACAGGAAGGCTGAAAAGGAACTTTTGACAAGGGCATGTAGTGACAGGACAAGGTGGGATACCCCTTTAAACTGCCAGAGAGCAGGTTGAGATTAGATATTGGGAAAAAAATCTTCACCATAAGGGTGGTGAGGCACTGCAACAAGTTGCCCAGAAAAGTTGCAGATGGCCCATTCCTGGAAGTGTTCAAGCTCAGACTGGACAGGACTTCGAGCAAACTTGTCTAGTTGGAAGATGTCCCTGCCCATGGCAGGAAGATTGGAACTAGAYGATTTTGAAGGTCCCTTCTGACCCAAACCATTCTATAACAATTGCTATTTGTCAAGCCAAACTTAGTGGTTGTGCTTGCACCTATCTATTTGCAGATGTAGTCCTGGTCATATGCGTACACCAGTAGGTGACAAGCAGGCTTATTTGGTCCATCATTTCTAACGTATTCCCAGTATTTCAGCCATTCAGAGTAATCCGTGTGCCGTACAGAAATAATAAAAAGGGATTAAAATCTTTCTTACATACTAAAGTATAAATTAAATTCCTGTAGACTTAATTCATTGCTGTACCCAGAAGTGGTATTTTTTTTACTTCTGAAATGGAGAATATTTATGTGGAGGAGAATAGGTATGCTTGGGAACAAGAAAAGATTATAAATAAAACTAAAGAAATCAGAGAAGACTTGGCATAAATAAGCCAATTACATAGGCTCTTGAACAGAAATCTTTAATAATGCATAAAGTAAAACACAGACATGCAGCAGAGCTAATGCTTGCAAATGAGCAGGTCTGCGATGCGGAAACATTTTCCCAAAGCGAGGCTAACGTAAAGAATACAGTATCTAAAAAAGATCTCTCCAAAACCCACCCCAAACCAAACAAACTGGAAAAAAAATTTAATAAAATAAAAAGAKATTAAGAAAATAGTCTATTCAAATTGCATTTAGAAAAATTTCAACAGAAAAGAAGTTGAAACCTGGTGAAGACCAATATATCATAATAAACCTTCTGTAAATAAATTATCATGTTTCTTCACAGACCCCGCTGTCAGCTCAAGCTCTTTGCAACCCATCCTCTCTATTGTAATCCAGCTAATTTCATTCAGTCCTTAGGTATGCACATGCTTAGTTCCACTCACAAGGGTTCCTGGGGACAGCGCTACTGTTTCCCATTTCCTGCTAAATCTGAATTGCTGTAAGATGTTGGAACTAAAGCCCTGAGCACTAAAAATCACTCTACAATTGCAGAAAAGCTGAAATGGKGTAGATTCCTTCACACTAATACAGAAATATATTTGAGTAGAAGACTGCAATTAGACAGCAAAGGGCAGCTGGAACTCTCTCAATTCTACCCCAGTGCTCCTCCTAAGGCTACAAAGAGGGACAGAGATTCCATGTGGGTTGCATGCGGATARGCATGGAGATGCTGCAAAGACATCATCAATTCTTAGTAACTGCTTTGCACAGCAGAGTGCAAGAAGGCTTCCTCACACACCAATAACCTCCTAAATTCACCAAGGTGCCACATGGTTGCAGAGAACTGTGATTCATAGAATAAAATATAAGAACTTAATTATGTCACAGTTTCTGGGGATTCCATAAATATATTTTCCTCTTGTTTTATATAGTGCTTGGCCCTTACAGCAATGTGAACACTGGAACCAAGATGAGGGAGAAAGCTGATACCCTTCGCATAGTGACAGTTCTGTGACMGTCTTCCCTGGCCATTAGCAAATGGCTTAACTTATTGGTGATATTTACGATTCATTACATAGAATTTCTTGCCTCCTGAAATGTTTTAAAACTGAATTTATATTTATAACATATACTGTAAAAGAATGTTTTCAAGATACTACTTAGCATGTTYGGGCATAAAATTAAGTTCCATCAAACCCCAAATCCCATCCAAATACTTCAATTTTTTCTCCACACAATGATCCACATTTGATAAAAGTTAAGTCTGGATCTGCTGAAATGCTTATTTGATTAATTTCAAGATATTTAACCATGGTTTCAAGTATTCCAAAGTTTTGAAACACTTTAGAAAATTGTTCAACATCTTAGAAAGAAAATTTGATCTCAACTCACATTTTCTCATTATTTTCCATATAAAATCACACTTGGTTAGAAAATGTGCCAAGCTCTAAGCAGAACATTATATATTCTATTACATCAAGGGGTAATTATTTTGTGACTAGTTTCATATCTCACATCAGGTCACACATGCAAAAGCTGTCCTCATTTTACACATTTTACCTTGTGCTTTATTCATGAATACGGAATTGGGATATTATAGGACCTGACCTGTTGGTCAAACTTCCAATAGCAATTGCAAGCAATTATGGCAAGGTGAAATGTCGCTGTGCACTGAAAAAAAACCCCCTGTTACTCCATCTACAGATTGGGCAGAAATAATGTATCTGTTTTCTAATGTAGTCTGAAAGAATTCCCACTTTAATGAAGCAAAAAAAAAGTTGAAAAAATGAAATGCTTCTTTCTACACTAGATTTTCACTGTTTGGTGAATATTCAAAAAATTATTTTATGCTTCCTAGGAGTATTTTTATTCCATAATTTTTGTCATTTTAACCTGATGCTTGTATGCCGAAAATACAGGAGAGATTATTGTTTTAAAATGTGCACCATACTACTTATTTAGTGACACGAACTCTAGTAAAGTTTTGGCTCATGTGAAAAAAACCCTTAATGTTGCCTGACACAACACCAATTTCAATCTGCAAGTTTTACAAAAATTCAGCCAAAAACTGAGCTGCAAAGGTAATTACATAGTACCAGCCATGAAGACATGCACAGTTTTTTCAATTTTATTTTAATCTTTACACTACAAACCCACAGGAATGTAAACATTATTAACTATCTTTAATAATTGATTATTAATATTATCTAATTAATTATCAATTATTTGTTTATATTTGTAATAGAATCAGTTTACTGATTTCCTTTCAAATATAAATAACAAGCAATATAAAATAATCTATTGTGATATAAAATAATAAATGTCTCTTCAGGGATCCACTAATCCCACCAGCAAAATTAATTACCCAATAACTGCAATTAAATCAAATACCAGCACCATAAAACTAATCAGCCCACAGAAAATAACTCAAACATCCTGTAAGGTCCATCACTTAGGACGCATCCTGCAGGCTTTTTCCACAGACTGATGCATGGCCAGACAGAAAATTCAGCTCATTTGGTACAAGTGGGGCAGTCAGGTACAAGGCGTCAGATCCCTTCGCAAAAAAATGTTGTTACAACTACCTCTTCTAGCACTTCCTCATAGCAAAGATGATCCAACTTGGACATCCGTGGGGATTGAAGTTATGCCTGCAAGGCACTGGAAGAGCAAAAATTCCTTTAAAATAGGAATCTCAGTGTCTTAGGGCTTTTACTATCACAACCGAACCTTCAGTTACATGTTTTATAATCATCAGTTTCAAAATGACCTTCATCAGGACCTTGATACCTATTAGTACCTGAAGCAGATCCAAGATCATGAAGTTCAATATGCCATAATGTCTTCTGCTGGAGTTACTGTCTGGCCAAAAGAAGCACCACGAAAGTCTTGAGATGAGTGGCAGGAACCAAAGTGATGGCAAGACCAAAAGCTGAGGTAGTACCCCCCAAACCAAACTCACTGTCTTAAGTCCTTGATCTTCTGTGAGTCTTAACTAACAAACTGATCTGCTCCTTAAAGATATCAAACAAATAAAATATGTACTCGGTCACACTGAAGCCCCTTCTTCAAGCCTCACCTCATTTCCTCAGCCTTCCCCAGTTAGTTCCATCAGCTGCATCCTGACTGCCTGAACATACGCTTCTCCCTGACACTGTGTAGCCTTTGCCTCTTGTTTAGGGCCCCAAAATCAAGATGTGTCTGCAAATTTTAAAGAACCTTCTTTGAAAAATGTGGTCTAGCTGTAGTTATCACCATTATAAATCCCAATGATTTTTATTTGTCAAAGTGATTTCTTCTATTTTCCTGGGAGGGACTGACAGCATGCTTCCTTAAGATATTTAGATTGGCAAGCTCCAGACTTTACCATTAGTCTGCTGAGCAGCTTTGAAAAACCTTATCTTACTGTACCTCAGTTTACCCATTTGTTAAGTGCTGGAACTGAAAATGTCATTTAAATAATAGTCCAAGATCTTAGATTGAGAGTGCTACATAACATTGTCTTCTTGCTAAATTTATTTCCTGTAAATAGATATTTCTTATTCTTAAACAAATTTTTAATTTTGTTAAAAAAAATCTGACATTGAGATGTCCAAAAAGTACCCAGGCTAGTTACAATATGTCCTACGTCAATAAGCATACAAAAAAAGGAATTAACATTTTCCTGGCCCATGATAAGTGTCTCCACATGTTCATATCAGGATTCTTCCATGGTGATTTTTTTGGGTTTTTTTGTTTGGGTTTTTTTGTTTGTTTGTTTGGGAGGGGATTGTGTTGTCTTGTTTGGGGGGGTTGTGTTGCTTGGTTTGGGGGTTTTTCTGAGGGGTGGTGGYGTAGGGCTGAGATTTTTGTCACCATCTCTCATTATAATCTGGTAGATGAACACCTTAAAATATGGGACAAGAATTAGAAAAGCCAGTGCAGAAAGAATGCATCAGGACAACAATTAATTCTAAACTATAAAATATATAAAAGAGACATTTAGAAACAATGGAGATTTTGAGGGGTAGAGTAAGGAGAATAAAAAGATGTCGCAGGAAGAGAGAGAATATAAGAGAGGAGAGTAAGTGAACTGACACAGAGAATTTAAGAATTGTGCAGGGTATGAAAAACCAGAAGAAAAAAATCCACTGTCAAGCCAAGACACATAGCAGAGATGTAACTGTTCTTATCTGCACTTGAGGGCATGAAATAATTCCGTTTTTAATTTTGCCTTTTTAATCCTGTCAATTGGAGCTGTCACTATGGATGTAATAGCAAGTATCCCAATCACAATATCAAAGACTCTTCACTGACACTCCTTGAAATAGCATTAATATCTGCTCACTAAGGGTAGCACATTTAAATGTTCACGTGCAGTGTTGTAGCTCCCCCTTAGTCAGGTATCAAGCTGCTATTTCACGCTCTGCTTGTAAAATTATTAACAGCTGGCCTAACGTTAGATCAACTGCAGTGTGGTTTGCTAGAACAAGACACTGCTCAATAAGACTATTTCCTACTCTATCAAGTTCTTACTGCCTCTGTATTTCCAAATATCAGAATCAGCCTTTAAGCCCAAAGCAGGATCTAACTTTCCAAGAGTGACGGGCCAGAACCGAGATGTCAGGCTTAAATTTTGAGGAAAGATGAATTTAAAATCCAAGTTCATGGATGTCACAAATGCTCTTAGCAAAAACCACGCTCAGTAAAATACAGGTAGAAATATCTGGTAAAAATAGAAAYGTAGAAATCCAGGTAAATATACAGAGTGTGAAATTGTGATGATCCCCATAAGAGACCCAATATCTTATCATCTTGGTTAATGCTGTTACATTACCACCCTCATACCTTTGCTCTCACTCCCACCTAGGCATACAAAAGGGGCAGGGGACAGGAAAATTTAAACACTACAGAATCTCATAAAGCAATACAATAACTAGTAAGTTCATAGACAGCTACATAAGAGAAAATGAAATCACATGGTATGCTGAGGTCAAGCAGGTATATAGAAAAGAGTAATTTTATACCTTAAAGCAGTAGGCTGCTTTAAAATGTTACAAGTTCCCTTTAAAATGCAGATGATTGATACTGAATGACCTATGGAACTCATATCTGCTTAAAGGATGTAATATCTAATTGGTTCACTGGATAGCAGGCAACTCAGAGTGGATTTCAGTTCCATTATATTTTCAGTATATATCAGAAATATGATAAAATAGATAAAAAATTTACTGCTTGCATGAAATATTTGTCTAGTTAAATGATAAAGGGAAAAATAAAACATGTCACTCAGAAGTACATTAAAGAAGTATATAGGAAGAGACAAAACAATACATACTAAATTTACTTGGAAACTGGTATTATACAGTCATGTCATTATTATTTTTGTCATTGTGATATCAGTAAGAATTTCATAAAACTTCATTAAAATCTGGTGTGTGCTGAAAGTTTTCTGTAGAAGCCTAAGTGGATGAAATACTTGTGACCTTCAGTCTGGATAAGTACTTTGTCCTTGGGAAGAATAAAGCTGAGTGTATGCTTACACGTCCAGCGGGATTGGAGCGATCTTTTTTGTGGTCAAGTACTGTTCTAAAACAAGTAGAAGTCAGTTCAGGGCTTAAACCATTAATTTCTTGAAAATACATTGAATTAAAATTTCCTTCATTACTTACCAAGGAACAGGGCTTGGATATCAGGGGACTGATATCTTACATGTTACAGAACCATACGAAGCACTAATAACAAACTAGAGAAATAAAGCATAAGAGGTGCAACTATCACTAATCACTGCAATTGGGGAGACGCACAAGTTAATCTGACAAGAAACATCATCTGACAGTGAATGAATTTGCATTCATTTACTAATTTGTAATGCACATTTCAAGTTGATTGACATAACTGCTGGCCAGGAAACTCAGTCAATTGCTGAATTTAGTAGTGTGGTAGCATTCAGAAAGAAACTGGGTTAACACCTTAGGAAAGCATAGGTGAATCCAGACTTCCCTTGAAAGTAAACGAAACCTCAAGAGAGATGTAAACAAGTATTAAAAACAAATATAAAATTAAAAATCTAGAGATTCCGCTATATAGACGATTAAAAACTTTCAGACTTTGAGAGCTGCTCTGGAGAAAAAAAGAAAGCCTCTAGATACTGTGAATTATACCATCTTAATTCTGAGAGATAATAAAAGTTGATATTTACACAAACTATGAAACAGTCATGCTGAATGCAGGATAGCTGTTTTCCTTATAATATATTTTTGTTTCATTCATATTTAGTAAAGCTTTTCCACTTGTGCTAGCATTCTTAATTTTGCAAAATCTACTCTGGAAACACACGGGGTCAGGATCTCTATTTCAGCTCTTCTCTAACATGCTCATTAATACTAAAATGCTGCACAACAAATTCAGAACTGACTGAGAAAGACACTAGTGATCTGCTTTATTTCAAAAATTATTTCTGTTTTTCATACACATCTACCACGCACTTTCACCTATTCCTAACAAGGCAGAGCGTCAAGAAGGAAACCTGAGATTTTCGTGCTGGCTCAGTTCAGGGGGAGCTCAGGAGCTGCACTGAAACCTTACACGTCTCTGTCCCCTGCCTCCCCCCCCACTGCCTCATGTTCTGCACTCCTCTCCATTCCCAGACTTTGGCAACTCACCCTTAGCTCACTTCTTGCTCTACTATGGAGGACAGAAATCATTATTACATCAACATTTAAATTGCCTTAGTAGTGCTAATTGCAGGTGGGTATGATGCTGGAAGCTGCTAAGTGGGTTCAGCTGCTTTTTATTTTCACCCAGCCCAGGAATGACTTAGCCAACCAGATAAGTTACCTGTTCCCCCACATTTACCACGGTTTTCTTAAATTTTCACTAAAAAAGATAATCGGTGAGGCACTTACTAACTGACTGAGTGCAACTTCCTAAGTTATGAATTTACATCCAGTGCAGGCTTTTGCACTGTTCAGCCAATTGCAAAACATGTAAAAAATGCACATAAAAGGGAAATTAGTATTTTAAAGGAGCCAACGCAGCATT
This sequence comes from Amblyornis subalaris, assembly GCA_018881555.1. Classification (NCBI taxonomy): domain Eukaryota; kingdom Metazoa; phylum Chordata; class Aves; order Passeriformes; family Ptilonorhynchidae; genus Amblyornis; species Amblyornis subalaris. The sequence goes on along the minus strand of JACAXG010000003.1, from coordinate 13,317,597 downwards.
GCGGAGGACACTTGATCATTCTCTGGACGTGAGAACACAACCTGCAGATTTGTGATTTGGTGATATGTTACACTGCAATTACTGCACTGCCAGCAGGTAGTCAGTGCAACTACAAGGACAGCTGAATACCACAAACTTTTGGCAGGAGATCTCCACAAACACCATCCTGCTATTGTCGCCGCTGTTTTCTGTGGAACAAAATTACATTATTTTTTTAAATTTCTGTTTAGAGATACTGAAAATCAGTCCTGTGTTGTCTTCAGCTTTTGCTCTTCTACAAGTTAAAGCATTCACTCTGCTAAGGATGTTTGGATCCATACGAAGGTAATTTTGTTGTATTATTGAATAAGGAGGCAGTGTTAACTGTCTGTGTAGTGTCTACATGACAGTGTTCGAAAGGCACGAGTTACCACCTGGGCCCAGATCCAAGACACAGGCTGAAGCAAAGGGACTCCAGAAATTATGATTATGCCACCAAACATATTTATACAATATACTTTTGATATTTTTTATTTCAATGCTTTGGATGAGATGTCAAAATAAGGTTCTTCAAGATGACAAATTGGAAGACATTTCTCCTGCCAAAGGAGTTAACCTGGCTGTACATGTGAGGAAAGGTTTTGCAGCCCATAAATCTAGGTGCACAAAATAGATTGAGAATACTAACGTCAGCATAGATTCAAACATTAATAAAGGTAATTGACTCAAAGGGACTTGCTTGATGTTTAACTTTGTAGTTTATCGTGAAACTATTGTGAAACAAAATAATTTAATGTGTGTTTATGACCTATAGGAACAATTTAATTTGATTATACAGTTCAATATTGTCATTGTTCTCATCTCTCTTTGACAGGCAAATATAAATTAATTTACACAAAAATCTGAAATTATAAAATCTCTCTTAGAGGGAGTAGGCATAATTCTGTGTGAGGCAACACATTTAACAAAATCTGAATAGAGTAAGCACATAAAACCAATATATCATTTGTTGGTTTTAAATGCTACTTATCCTTCCCATAGCCCTGCCACACGAAGTCCTTACTGAATATGATAATCAATGTATTCTCTGTAGAAAACCATACCTCTCCATTCAAAATCATGGATCAAGGTTGGATACCAACATTTGGCTCTTAAGGGGCATTTGTTTGTAGAAGGCCACATTTCAGTGTAAAACCAGCTTTAACAAAGTATTTTCAGCTGCTCACATTAATTTTTTTTTTTTAAGAGATCCTGAATGCTTTCTATATATGCATGAAAACAAGGGGCCACATTAGCAGCACTTCTGATTTTTCAATCTTGGCCAAAAATTTAAAACAAAATTTATTATCTTCTTAAATATTTTAAACTAGGGTTTTTTGGTGGTTGTATTTCTTTGCCATTCTCCCTAGCAGCTAACAGCAATATAGTACTTCCTGTTAGAGCAAACAGGGTTCACACTGATTACAAAGATGTTTCATGACATGGTGGAAATATTTTCATACATGTTCATCTCTATCAACTTCAGACACTATTAGCATACCAAAGATGACAGGATAAGAAGTATTCATACAGCACAACCTAGACTATTCAAAGACAGAAAGAGTGATTTAAAAATTAGGATATTCAAAAAAAGAACACATTTAAACTTTCCCAGTGTTTTCTCTGGTATCTTTTCAATGTCCTAGAATAAAGGACAAGATCCAAAATTTCCCTGTATAAAGTTAATCTTTTGGAAGTCCATTGCCTAGTTTCCCATGAAGTCAATGAAATGTACCCAATTTACTGACTTCTTTTTTTGAGACACAGATTTTTTCAAATAGAATTTTCTTCACTTTCAGCTTGCAGGTCATGTCATACTAAGGTGGCTTATTTTGGTTTTCCTGTTATGTTTTAGTTATAAGTACCACAGATCCAAAAAGATAAGCTACTAGGCAATCTCTATCAACACTTCTCTCCCAGTTTAATTTTTTTCATTACTGTAAAGATTTTCTCCCTGAACACAACACTACAAGGCTCAGAATCCCTTTATTCTTTAGAACTAAATTAATAAGACTGAAATTCAGCAATATTTCTTCTCCTTACATTGACTGCATCTATAGAATGTGGTTTCTACATATTTCCAAAAAGATCCCCAGAGGACTGGCACTTGAAGCTTACAGCTAAAGACTGAACAATGAAACAGGTCAGCTTGTCCTAAGAAATCAGGTCATTCAGCTGCATTTCATGTTATCATTTTGACAACAGGGGATGGGGGAACAGATGCAGTTGTAAGCCAGCTCTTTGGGAGAGCCACTTACAGAACACAGGGAAACAGCAACACTTCTATTGTAAAACCAAATTTAATATTTAATACACGGCCCAGTTATTATGGGTGCTGGTATCCCCATTTTTTTCTCTTTTTATAAGAAAAGCAACACTTAAAAGTAATTTCAGATTGATGATTCTACATCTTGTTGCTTTGGTTTGGGTTTTTTTGTGGGTTTTTTGTTTGTTTTTCTGGGGGCAATGCACCACTATTAAAATACTCACTATTGAGGACATTTTATTGTGGTTGTTTGCAAGAACAAATTGAAATCACAAATTAAACAATCACACATTTCTTCAGAGAATTTCAGCTTATGGTAAGATGCTCAAAGCTTGACATGGAAATTTGTTCAGTATCTATATACAAAAAAAAAAAAATCCCTATGGTTACAGAATTTCCTTTGCTTAATTATAAACTACAGAGGACTTGTAAGATTTTCTCTGTGTACACCCACAAATAATTCTGACTTTTTCCATAAAGTCGCTGAAGCCCTCCTGAGACGGCATAGTTCTGATCTATTTTGTGGATAAGGAATCAGGAGGATACCAAAGAGAATTACAGTGATGCCTGGTTGCTGCAGTGTCCTCTGTGAATGCCAAGAGAGCAGGCAGCTTGGAAATGAACTTCTGATCTCCTGATAAGCAGCAATAGATAGAAAACTGGAGAGCTTTTCAAAACTTCTAAGAGTTTAATTTGGCTATACCTGGGTGGTCTACCAACAGAGCTTTTTCAGTACCTTTGTAAGAATTGTTAACTGTGTCAAGGCCTTATGTCTCTAAAGGTGTGGCAAACAGATGAAAAATTCACTGAACTAAGAAAATAAGAACCTTTGCTATGTATGGGGTTTTAGCACAATATACATTGTTACTGAATCCTAGAGCTGACCAGCCAGAAGGCATCATCAAAAGTCAAATACAGCTAATAAACCTTGAAAAAAATATTTTCAAATGAAATATCATTACCTGTTGGAACCTCTAATTTAACTTCTGCTGACAAGGAGCTTATGCACATATGCATAAATGTATACATACACACACATTAATTTTCCAATGCTTTCTAGTATCTTCCCTTTCTCTCGAAATAGTTGTTTAAGCTCATTTTATACTCAAAAAATGGGAAGAGTAACAGTTCATGTAACTGCAAATAGGAGCGAACGTAGTTCTGCTTGACATGCTCTTCACTGAAATGCAATCAATATCTGAAAGCGTTTCCAAATCCCTAAATTAACCAATAGAACAGAACATAATCATATGATACATCCAACACACCAATGGATTCTGATTCTTGGCTTACACCTACTTGACTGTAAACAAGTCTGAGTGAGAACTGTGAAGTTACGAAAATGCCGTCAGGATCTTGTATTGGTCTAGAAATTGCAGATTTTCCCAGGGGAATGAAAACAAGAAATGCAAGAGAGCAGGACCAAGCATAGCTTGAAGATCACCACTTACCTGGTACCCAGCTCAAAGCCAGAAAATTCCAGGCAGGACAAGAGCAAAACACATGTGCTGTGAATACCAAGGACTGTACATTTGGAGGTAGGTAGATGAACTGGGTAGGCGGCCAAGTAGCTAAACACAACCGTGGAGTGTTGGGCTGTGCATGGTATGTTGAGAGAGGAGCAGCTAAGGCTGTTTGCTTTCTATTCTCTGGGCAGCCAGGCTGCACTGTATTGCTCTGTGACTGGCAGTGTACGGTACTTCACTGCCACTCTACTCACAAAGCTTCCTGAATAAGTAAAACCAAACTAATGATTGGTGCATTAAGTCAGGTGTCTCCTTGAACAGTCACATAGTTTTGGCCATGACGTCTTGGAAGGAAAAGCCAYGATTTTATTTGTAGTTTTTGTTTAGTTGGTTTCTTGTTTKKTTTTTTTTTTTTAAGAATGGCCACATCTATCAAAAAGAAGTGTTTCACTGCAGTTTAAATACGTAAATTAATATTAATATGAAAGAACCTGCAGAATTTTCCACTGASATACTGACTTAAATCTTTCACGAGAACAATATACATGCTTATCAGAAAACCTACCTTGCTTTTTCTCTCTTTTAATTCTACCAACCAACATTTCATGCTGGAGCTTCAATAATAGGCCACACTTTAGGAAAAAAAAAAAAAGTGCTTCTTGTCTGTTCCCAGATGAACTAGAAATTGGAATAAACATGCCAAATTCCAATTTGGAAAGAATCTGAAATAAGTCCACTTTAATAGTTAGCCTTTGACTAGAGGGCCAGACTCTAAGATATCTGTGATCTTTAAGCTGCCACCTAAAAATCTATGGAATTATGCTGAGCTACACCTCCAGAACATATTTTTTGAAAATACACATTTCATCTACTTCTGCAGCACTTTAATGGTAACTTGTTCTATATTGCATCGACCATCAGGCRTTCAACACCCATGTTGTTCATGAGACACCATATTGAAGAGAATAAGAACCATTATAACTCAGCTGGCATTCAGCAGTAACCACTGCATTCATTGCAACAAGCTTGGCTTGTAAAAGTCTATTCTCCTCCCATTACCCTGGGGAATCCAATATAACTATAGCTAGGTGCATGCAGAATACAAAATACTCTTCAATTTAACTGTGAAATTCTAACCCCAACTCATAATAAAAAAGGTGCAGAAAAAACATCTGGGGAGCTGCATGAAAAAGTCTTCTTAATATCACAAACACTCTGATCAGAACATTTGGAAGATGCATTATCTAGATAAGCATTAACAGAAAAGCCTATCAGGGAAATTTCACCCAAACTACCACATTTTATTAAACCCAGGGGAAATTTTAAAATCACCCCATTATTCTGATGGCTTTAGCGAGCCTGCTTTCTCTGGCTAAAACATGCTCAAATGTAACATGAAAGAGATCTGGCTTAACCCTAGCACTAAATAATGTGGAGAATTGCCTTAATGTCAGAGCCAGATTGAAAGAAATATTTTCATTTTGGCAGACTTGACAGAACCAGGAGTTGTGTCTTTTGATCAATGTCAGCCTAAATGCCAGCTGGTTGGCTAGCATTTGAGGACTGAGCTCGACATTAGACATACTTTAACCTCACCCACACTGGCACTTATTTAAAAGCCAGGGCTCCCTCGTGGAATTTTGGAATTCTGAAGTCTGTRACATCTGGACTCTGCAATGTTAAAAAAGATTGTCCTAGGCATGCAAAATAGTTTGCAAGTGGAGAGAAAGAATATAAAACTGTCCAGAAAAATATGTTTCCTCAGTATCTGAGATAATGATCACTGTTGCAGTGCAAAACAATAATGTGAAATATATAAACAATAAAAGAATTTGAGATGGCACAGATCTTTTTTAAACTGAGGAAAATGTGATGTTTACAACCATAGTTAGAACTTATTCCACCCTAATTTTAAAACATCGTTTCTATTGAAATCTAAATGGGCACAAAAAGACCAGCACACACTTGGCACATAGAGATTGCTCTAACTGACAAACAGAATAAAACCACCTTCATTAACACTTTATACTCTCCTCCTTTTCACTTTGCAGCAGAAAGATCCATGCTTGTTCTTGATAGACTAGGAAAACTGCAAGACATCTTTTCACGTGTCAAGCTAATTTCTTTACTAAATTGGTTATGAGCCAAGCTACACCTATCCAAAAGATACTGTCCAGTCTTCTTCTGCATCTCTGTTGTAAGTATTTCCTGTTTCTACCTTTTTGTTCATCTCCCTTCCTAACTCATTGCTCTTTCTTTGGAAATAGCGGTTGCTTACTTTAGGACAGCATTTAAAATGTATCAGCAAAATGGTTCCAATTGCTCTTATGCTTGTTCAGCCATCAACGCCAGGAACTATTGAGAGTATTTTGGATGGTCCATACAAAATACAAGCCTATTGCTATGGACTTGTTTTTCGCAGTTCTTCCTTTTTGTGGATCACAGACACCTCATGTCTTAAGAAGGCTTAGTTTTCAGAAAAATCTCTATAAATTGCAAAAGACAGCACACAACTGTATGGATTAATTAGTTTTGGATCTTATTTGTAATTTTCAGAACATTCATACATCATTAATAGCCATCTATGTTTTCAGTGACTATTAGAATGTACTTCAAGGAAATTCATATTACGGAGCTGGAAATTTGCTTCTGTCAGCAAGAGCTTTTCTGCGTTGTTTCCTGTTTATTGTTCATAAAGAATTTAAGAAAATGAAAACCAGGTTTTTGTGTGCTGTTTCAATGAATTATAACTCAACATTACTGTTTCATTCTCTCTCTGCCATTAAATCTCCCAGAAAACTTGAGCAGTCTCTGTTGTCGAACCCAAGTAATGGTTACAAGGCAAATAACACTAACTGTAGTAGTAGTAGTAGTAGTACAGATACCTATTTCTGAGCATCTTGGTCCTCTGGTATTTGATTTTAACTTCGAGAGGATGCATAGCTTCGTTCCTACTTCATAATTATGCCAGGAATCCGGATAGGATATTACACAATTTGTTTTGAAGGAAAGAAATTTTAATTAGCCATAAAATCTACGAACGACTAGACTAATAGCAGAAGAATGCATGATCTTATCACAGAGTCTAAATTTTGGACTTATCAAAAATATCTCTTCTAAGTCATCCTAAATTCTTTGGAATGACCCCTCATTAAGCCTCCTGGTCAAAACTAATTAGATACACTAGACAGGACTCAAACTGTAATAAAGAGAAATAAATTTGAAATAATGTTACATGTGGTAAAAAAGTGTTAACACACTGATGGGTTAAAGTTTCCCTATTGTCCACATTGCCCTAACAAAAACCCATGTGTGAAGGCTGACAGCCAGGTCTCTCTCTACTTAGTTAATTTTGCCCACTGAATTGAGAGCAATGATCAAAGATATGAAAATATCAAGAACTTCATGGGTCATACAGTTGCAAAGAGGAATTCAGTACCAAGGAGGAATCATCCCTCAGCTGTCTAGAGACCTACCATTTCCAACARTGCTCTCCCTGAAGGCAAGACCAGGATATGCTCTGGAAAGGCTCTGGAAGGGTATTCTATACTTTGGCAACATCTATCCTAAATATCCTTCTCAAGGGAGACATTGATATGTTTTACTACAAAATGGGCCTGGGATTCATCTATCCACAGTGAAAAATAGAGAGGCAGGACCAAAATTTATAGTGTACCACCTATGCAGACACACGCAATCCACCCTGAAAAAACACTTCAGAAACAGAAAAGAATCCAAGCCTCTTTGTATTTTCACGAAGGTACTGTGGTAAGAGGTTGAAGGTGGAAGAGAAAAATGGCTTTTTATGGTACGGGTGGGCAACGTCGGTGCCTGTCTAAGGCACTAAGGGCAGGTGTACTTAACAGTCCATTCACAATGCGTAAAATATGTCATGTCAACTACAACAATATTTGGGTAAATTGTTCTCAGTGAACCCCCCTAGAGCTCTCCAACCTTAGCTCATTACTGTGAGCATAAAATAAAAGTAGATTACTTTTCAAGTGAAACAGATTTAGCATCACATTAAAATTGAGTCCGTGTACTAAATCAGTTTGAGACATAAATGCATTTTTCCCTTAACATCATGGGTATATTGCAATCTCAAACAGAAGAAAAAAAGTTTTGAAAAGGTGAAACACATTAATAACCCATCCTTTATTTTACTGATGAACACCATCTGGTCCAGACCACAATGGTTATTATCAGAAATTTGAAATGCATCTTTGCCTAATATCATATAAATTCCCTTTGAATGTGAAGTTACTTTAATCAGAAGAAAGTCAGTTTAGCATAGAATGATTTYGTGATAGTGGACTTAGTAGCTGAGTATTTATTTATTCCTCCTTCTTCACTATTTGCTGAAGAAAGAGGAAAAACTAATACCTAGTCAAGCATAATATTGCATGTAAGCTTTAGTTTTTTTCCCTCAAAATTCCATCAAGCATGCGTTAGGTTAGTTGCAGGACTGTGCCAGAGAGAGAGGAGTACCATTCTCCCCAGCCCTGTTTCTTCTCCTCATCTGCTTAGATCTTGGACTTGCAGGCCCAGTTGTTAGGGGCAAGTCTACTCTGTTTCCTTCTCCTTCAGAAGTGCTAAGAGTGCTGAAGGGTGGAAAGTTGCTTGCAATGAGAACACACTTGCTCTAATTACATTTTTATAGAAATGAGAAACTAGTTGTGCTGAAATTGTAGAAATTATAAACATTGTGTTCTATATTGTGGCATCAGATTTTAAGCAGATGGCTCAGTTTATTCAGCAGATGTCTGGGTAGCATGATCTATTCCAGTGTTTGGCTACAAATAAACTGACTAGGTTGACCAACCCTAAAGGAATTCATGAAAACTTCTCATGTTCAGAATAGTTCTCAACAGGAATATTTATATATAACTAGTTTTCCCATGTAAATATATATATTACTGCCTCCCTTCATGATCTCATAGCCTTTTAGACATATATTAGCTTTCCTCTTCCAGAACAAAGTGCTATCATCTCCGAAAGTCTCGGCTGTAAAATGTAGGAGTGAAAATTATGCTATGAATTTTTTATGATCATATCCTATTTGGTGTAAAGTTCAAAGGTCTATAAATATTCAAAGATATGTAGGATTCAGTGGAATGTATTTCTTGGATATATTCAGATCCGATAAAAAAACATTTGTGACATGAGCTAGAAACAACTTTAGAAATGTGTTGTATGAATTCCCTGCTCATAAGGGTAGATAAGAACCCAGGACAAGAACTTTTCAAGTCTGTATACTTATGACTTTCACGCCTGCATTAAACAAAGTTCTCTGTAGGATTGCTAGCAGATGAATATTTTCTTTCTATGACTGAGCTAAGAGCTAGAAAAAAATAGACACTGCCAGTAACCAGGAGCTATGTGTACAAACAGAAGGTAAACAGAACTTCAGAACAAAGTCAGTGGAGCTCTACCGACAGCAAATTTTCTACTTAATAAAGATCTGGCCGGTCATCTAAAAATTTCTTCCAGGGGCAGAAGTAGCATCTCAAGAAGGAGCTCTTTATTTCAATGAGGTTAGGATAAATGATGTTTACATTTTTATCATAACAATAAAAACAGTAATTAAAAAATCTTTCTTACATGTTTTAGAATTTCTTTTATTTCAAAAATTTAAAGTTTAGGAATGTATTGTTACTTGACTTTTTGCGCACACATTTGATTTTGCCAACTTCCTTTCATTGTTGTATTTAGAGTTTGATATAAACACAAAAATTTCAGTTCAGCCTCTGATGTAACAAGTAAAGTTTGCAAATGACTTAGTTTTAGAGCATTTATAATTCATGGCATTGGATGCAGTTAGAAAATAAATGCAGTTATTTTAGTGAATCTGTATTTTTAAATGTTTAAAATTAAGCATAGTCTTAAGTTCACCAATGAACTGATACTTATACCTGTCAAATATTTCACTTGCAGAGGAATCAGAGCTTGGGGAATAGAAAATGGGAATCCCTACAATATAAAAAACATTACTTGCAATACAACATTATATGTTTTTACATTTGTGGATCACTCATCCCCAGAGAAACTTAGAAACAGAGCTGAGCTAATAGCTATAATGGCCACACCTACAGATGTGGCACAGGTTTACAAGCATCCCATACAAAACCTATAAATTTCCCTCCTGAAAATTAATACCAGCTATAATACAGCACATGTGCAAAACTCTCCGCAGGCTGAATAGCACCCAAAATTCCAGATATTTTACTTCAATGAAACATTACAAACTCCTATTTCAGGACCATGCTAATGCAGGCAGATTGCTTCTGGGCTCATACCTGTGTATCTGCAAGATTTGTGCTGTGATTTCATACAGACCTGGGGTTCTGCACAGCATTGCATTGCACCATGAACACACACTAAAGCAATTTTAGAGGCAAGACAAGTAGGTACCTATGGATTAACAGGCACTTAAGCAACAAGGAACAGATTATATGCAAATTGKTTTTGGTCTGAGACTCTTAAACTGCAGCTCAGGTGAAACTGAAGTATGTGAATCCCTTTTTGAATCCAGACCTCTGTGTCTTATGCTTTTCAGATTTACCTGCAGTGCACAGCAAAGCCACAAATTAGTGTCATAAAAAGCACAAGAGAAAACTATTTTGCCGTAAAGAAATACTACAACAGTGAACTTGAAAGTGAATCAATGCCAAAAAAAACAAAAGAGAAGAAAAAACAAGTGAGAAGCATAAGTCTGGGGTCTGGGAAAGGAATAACTTGCTGTATGAAGCTGCTGCAAAGCAAAACAACATGAGCGAACTGCAGTTTGCCAAAGTAGCTTAAAGGAGCCTTAAAGAAGCAAAAGTGTGTCAGTGAGAGAGCATTTCCATACAGCTCTGATCCTAAAGTTTAGAGCTCTAGGGCTGTCACCAAAAGGAACAGAAGTTGGTACAACATAAACAGAGACATTTTTAACTCAAGCTGCATAACAGCCTTGCTTTTCAGTTACAAGGTGTTTCATTCCSTTGCACAAGAGAGTCACTTTTAACTACCAGAGAAGTACTTTTRTAGAGCTTGCTAGTTAAAATTGTGATCAGCCTTTTAGCCATGAGCTATCGTCCCAGCTCTCCATCTTTGCCTCCTTGGTTTAAATTAACTCCTTAATTGCCACTGTACTCAAGTCAAAGCATCTTGAAGTGTACAAATGCTCTGTTTGAAAATGCCTCAATTTATCGTTACAAAATGAGAAAGATCTCAAGTATGCCATAAGTAACATTCCTATGCAGCATTTAAGTTTCAGGGCAGAATGCTGTGAGTCTTCCTGCCTGTCATGGCACAGACTGTATCAGAACACAGCCATTCTAGTGATTTCTTGAGAAGAACTCAGAGGATGTCACTATTATTAAGGCCTAAACCTGAACTGCGGTAGACCCAGTAGGAAAATAAAGTAAAATAAAATAAAAAATAAACATAGCTAATGATCTTCACATCCACATTTTGAAGACTTGCTATTTGAAAACTTTTCTGTTGCACCTGATCTCTCAATCAAGCTATGAAGTTCAGCGTTCCAGCCATTCCCACTTCACCAGTATCATACCACAGGCAGGGAGTTCTTTCGCCCTGTGGGAGTTCTCGCTTTCACTGGGATAACACGAGGGCTCTCTGGGTTGTCCTCAAGGTCACTGAGGTTTCTAAAAGGATATACAGGAATCTAAGGGGATTTACTAGCAGCCTGACAGTCAGTGATTTTGGTGCAGGTCAGACTGCTAGATGGTTCTGAAAATCCCAGTTCAAGCCTGTTTCCAGCTGTAGGCACCTAAATCTCTTTAAAATAGGATTGCATAAGAGTGCACAATAAGGTCATTTAAGGAGATCAAAAAAGCTTTAAGTGGCATATGGCTATAAAAACAACAAAAGCAGCTGTGAAATGATAACAGCTTTTGGACATGAACTACAATAGCTAGGATGCTTTTAAACTGCCCTTTTAGATAAGATAGATATGAACAAAACAACAGTAATAAAAACCATCAAAAAGTTCTCTTCTAAGTAGAAATCTGTGACCAGTATTTAAAAAGTCACAACAACGAACTTTTTCTTCAAAAGAAYTAATTGTACATTATTTTGCTTTTAGTTAGATGTTACTAAAGAAATTGTTTGGACTGAACATTAAAGTAAGCATCAAATCATGAATTAAGTTGGACAGAGAAACTCTGAGCTGATGAGGTGGTAACCTATGTCCAGGAAAAACAACTCTGGTTATCCAATAGTTCTCATAGTCAGCGAAATCTTTGGGTCCTAAAAATAATGTACACTGAAATTTGGACAAAACATGGGGTTCTAGAGTACKCCCCACCACCTCCAAGAGCCAGTCGTCAGATTTTCCTCTTTAACTGATGACTCCTACTACTCTTCAAGAATTCCCTTTCCCACCTCAGCAACCCTTTCTCTCCATATGCTCCGGGCTGCTGGGCAAGGAGGGTGAGGGAGTAGCTGCACCAGACCTGGGTCTCATGGAAACAAGGAGAGGGTAGGACAACACTAAAGATGTATGGGAYAAGGAAGGCATGAGTGAGGGCACGGGGATACTCCCCCACACAGTAACAGCTGCTACCATACATATCTTGGCCTTTCAAGGAGGAATGGGAGCAAAGCAGCTGCCTGAGCTGGGTAGTACTTAAACCCTATTTTCGAAACAAAGACAAGATTAACAGTCTGATTTTCTGGGCAAGTGACTACTTTTTCTGTTCTTAAAACTATCACTGAGACAAAGAGGCACTTGAGGAAAGTGGTACAGGCAATAACAAACGAAAGTGAAATACAGCATTTTAACAATTAATTACGGTATGGTCAGCAACAACAAATCACACAACTAAATTATTATAAGAGATAATTCTATGTATGTAATCACATTCTCATCGCCTTCCTATTTACTGAAATTTTTCCATGAGACAGGGAGAATGGCAACTGCTACTGAGACTCAGAGCAGGTAAGTGACTTAGATGAGATGACAAAGGACTGGTGCAGCTAAGCCATGGCATCCCATCCCATCACAACACGAGGTATCTGTTCTGTGCCTCCCATCATATGGCTCTTACATTGGCCTCTGCTGACTTTGTACAGGGGCTTGAGCAAAATATAAGAAGTTACATAAAACTCACCGACAAAAGTGATCTAGTCATTCCTTGCTTTCACAGTTTACAAATAAATATGCTATTTGTTAACCTTCACTGAGTTGAGCTCTGCGTTATACCGAAGACAGAAACTCAGATCCAAGGAGCCCTTTGGTGTCAATTGAATTCATTTTAGTTAGAACTGCAATGAACATGTAATGCAGAGTCATATAAAATGAAGGCACACTCACTTTTAAATACCAGCAATGCTACAACTTCAGATGAGATGAAGGACACTAACAACAAGAACAAATCCTTGCATTTCTGAAGGGTTTATATCTCACCTACTATCACATGACTCTAGATTTGCATGTGATGTAACTATTTTAGAATGCCTTTTTTTTCCCTAACACTATAGTTTTGCAGTTTTAAAAGTCTAGTCCTACCAATTCCACAATTTTAAACTTCTCGGATTTGCCCTAACAAACACTAGAGTTCTGAAGTTTTAAACTTTCAGGTGAATAAAAATCAGTCCCAGTTTGGAAATACAATTTAGAAAAATGTCTTTTAATGCCTGAGAGTTATATAAGCACCCTTTACAAGAGGTTTCACCTAATCCAGGAGTACACAAATTCCATCCATTTCTTTTGTTTATGTACAAGAAGCTGCTTTCAGTTGCTTTCACTGTCCTTACTGCTACATTTATGTACATCTAACTTTTCCTTGTGTCTACACAAAATTCTTAATTATATTGCCATGAAGTTTAAATTCCATTCTTCATCAACATGTAAAGTCTCAGAYTTTGATAATGCAACAAACTTGGAGGAGAAGCCCCCAAAAGTTCTGAAAAATGCCCTTTGTGGTCTTACCAACTGCAGCTAATGAACCRTGCCTGCCTCGCTGATCACTGCTCCTCTGTTCCACCCACACTGCTGTTTGTACAGTTACATTGCAAAATTGAAATGATTTATTTATTTAAGGTCAGATGCTCTTTATTTTTGTAGAGGGTTGAGGTTTTAGCTTAGTTGTTTTTCTAAAACCAGAAACCTTTTAGTTGACTGGTTTGCAGTTTATTCTCAAAAGCTGTTGCAGCAGTGCAATTGAAAAGGCAATGAACTTCTGCACTGAAATGAATGTCTGGGGGCAGASAGAGGTGGGAATGTCTAATCTGGCTTCCTTCCCAGAACTGACATGACACAAATATGTTGTTTTCAGTGACAGAAAATGCTGAGCCTCTAGGTAAATATTCKTATTTATTTTGGGTAAAAGGGTAATTTCTAGTCCAGCTAAGTGTCTMCTGAAGTGTGTAATAATTAAAAGAGGACTTAAAAAGAAAGTGAAACTTTTTTTCCGATAAAATACTGCTCTCACCAGTCATCAGCTTGATTTGAAACAAACTTCAAGGATCTCAGCAAGAACAATGCAAGTTTATCAGAGAGGTTACAAATCCCAGTTCTTCATTGGACTTAGAAAACTGCAGCATTTTTCAGAAATCTAGACCTGCAGCAGCTTTAATTTTCAGATAAATATTTAAGACTGGATTTTTTAATATCCCAACAACAAAAAAATATGGTTTTAGAAGCTGTTCTGAAATAAACCTCAATTTTGTTTTGAGACTTTTTTCAGCTATCCCACATGTATGATATACATAATAGAAAAATACAGCCACAGATGATGATGATGATTATTATTATTATTACTAAAAAGTATACACCGTGTAGCCTCCCGATATGCATCCAGATTTTGATAACCTTACTGAGAGGTTACAATTTACTCTTTCTATTAAAAAACCTGAAAACAAGAAAACAGGCAAACAAACACTCAAAGATGCATTTAGCATATCTCATCAAACAACAGAAAACAGATGCACCTACAACTATAGAAATCTAAATTAAAATGCCATAATTTTGATCAGAATAATTTGTAATTTTGGTTTTATAAACACACACACAATTACATTTTCGCACTAACTACTTCTAGTACAAGTGTAGAACAAAACATTAAATACCACAAAGGCCACAGCTCCAAGTGGAGTTTTTAGTGATTCAGTCACATCTTGACACAACTATCTAAAGTGCAATATTGCCAAAATACATAAATCCAGGGGTTCCCCTGCCTCCTCTATATAGTCTACAGGTATCTCATAATCACTTGATTTGAATGAAGCCTCGATTTGATGACACATCCAGCTCACTGCAGGTAAAGTGCTACAATCCATTAGGCTTGCTCTAAAATGCAAGGCAATTATTAATAATTGTTGTTTTTGTTGCATAAAGATTCCTTTCATTTGGYTGGTATGTAATGACAACGTACTATGCCACTTCCGTTTATATTTCTACTACTTCACTTACTTGAATCTGTCAGGATCCATAGAATTCAAAACAGACTTTGTTTTTAAACAGGCCTGCTTCTCCCTCCCTGCTATCAATTTCTAACAAAAATAATACTTAAATGCAAAATTATGAAATAAAATAATAATTTTAGCTTCCTTTAATGATAGTTTTGTACCTCTTATACCAAAACTATTGAAATGTTTAAACACCAGTTGCTTTTGCCAAAAAACTCTTCATGAAGTTCATATAAAACCCAGCTCCATTGAAACAAATGATAACAGGGCACAATTTACCTCTAAGGACCATTTTTCACACAATCTCACTCACTTATTTTTAGTTCAGTCCACTTGCTTCTGTGCTCAAGTATTTAGATTTCATACATAAAACGCAGTAGTTACAAAATATTAATCTTCAAAAAGATGATTTATTTAATTTTACCTTTAGGGACATTTTCTTTTTCGCTATCTGGCTGGTAACAATTCCAACACTAGATTGGAAATTTCTTCCCTTGAAGAAGGGAACTTGACAGCATCATGTTTGCTCTACATTTCTTGATTGTAATGGCAATCAGATCAGCAGTGTTGCCTCATCAGTAATTATACAATCAAATATATTATCCAGAAATATGTCCCTTCAGCCAACATCATATCAAACATTAAAATTATAGCTTAAATTCCAGAAATTCACAACATTTCCCCAGAGTGAATGAACTCTGCTGCTCATATTTTCAAACCAATTTTKATGAGTCCTTCAATGGCAGATGCACACAGAAAAACAGTATCTTAGAAAGCTGACGCAAAGATCCCCTCTGAGCAGCAATTTCCAAACCCTGCTCATGGAACCACATCAATCATGAAATCATTAAAGTTGGCAAAGACCTCCAAGACCATTGAGTCCAGCCTTTCTGAAAATTTATTTTAGTTGCCAGAGGAATGGCTGGTTGAGCATCTAAGCTCACGAAACGTTGCAGTGCACACAGCCATGTGCTGGTGGACGTTCATGCTTGCAGGGGTAAGAGCTGCAGCGGTCCCATCTACTCCTGAGGCATTTTCTGGGATCATCTGCCTCTCTAAGTTTCCTGAGCCCACCCAGCAGCCTTTCCTTTATTTGGAGCACGCTAAGTGTCTCTGCTTTCTTTGGCTCCCAAATTACAGGACTTGTAGCAAAGTATTTATCTTAGAGATACTTACTCATCTTTCAGATTAAGTTTGGAAGCAGACAAGGCGGTTAAAAGTTAACAGTGGGTCATTGGCAGTCAGACACAGGCAGTACGGATACATAAAGCTTCCCATAGAAAACAAAACTAAAATCTATATAATGCTGTTTATTGATGGTTTCAGTCAGGATCTCTTATTATACGTCTATCTGTGCATCTGATATTTCTCGTGAAAATTTGGCATCAGTTTCATGCTGGTCTAACTTCACTACCTTCACTGGAAATGCCCGTGGACTATGCCGAGAGAAAAAGGTCTTACTGTATCAAAGAGAATTTGTCTGGATCAGAAAAAGCAAAGGTCTTGTATTCTAATCTGGGCTCATTTTAATATACATCTAAACAACCAATTCTCTTCAAATGGATTTCTTTCATTATCTATTTCCAGCAAAATCGTAAAAGAGAAATAAAAAGGTGGAGGTGCCATGACCAAGAGTGCTCAGGCTCAGCCCTGAGTGAGAAAATACAGAAATCCTGAAAGCCAGATAAAGGGAGCCAAGCCAACATGTTCATATGTCTGTCAGCCAAGTATTTACACATTTTCCACCTAAGGTGATGAATCTATAACCTCGAAGTGTAGCGCAGTGTAGCCATATTGTATTTCCACACAACAAAATCTTTGAACTTAGTCTGAACTCTCTTCAGGAGTTTTCTACTGAGAAAAGAAACTACATTTGCATCGATTCTCCTAGCAGCTATTCTCTTCAGAGCAATGGGTTGTGCATTCTTGACAGTAGGCCCAGAGAGAGACGACTCTTTTTCCTACATGGTATTTACGTAAACAGAATGAGCTGTAAATTTCCAAGACCACAGATGATTTCCTAATGAACTTGCCTTCAAAACACAGTTTTTACAGGTAGCAATAATTCCAATAATTCCATAGCAGCTCTTTATCAGACTATTTTACATTGAAATATGACAAGTTTAAGTGATTTCCCCTACATATTTACTCTAATATCAGACACAAAATGCTGAAATTTTTCTTATGTGAAACCAAACCAGCTCCTGACTTACATCTACAGCAGTGACTGAAATTGAAGCAACAAAAATCACTGGTTTTAGCTGTAAYTACATTAATAACAAACCCTTTGATCTCCGTAAGTTATTTTAATTTGATTTTCATTTGTACATTTTAATAACTTCTCCAAAAGAAAAGTTGACTCTCTTGGGGTATAATTTGAGATATTTTCTTCTGCTGCATTGGATGTATACACGTGTATTTAGCTCAGTGGTTATATATGATGACTTTCCTTACTTTATTTCTAATGTTTTAACTATATTATCTTAGAAAATACATAAGACAATAACTTTTCAAGTTTTGATAAGGTTTTTTTAAAGTTTATATGTATCAATAATATTAGAGTAGAAATTGGAATCTGCTTAAGATAAACAAAACAAGCAATTTGAAATTTTATTTGTTACACAAAGTCTAGTTTTAAATTTGTCTGGTTCCCTAGAAACCTGAAGTATTAATAAACTAATTTTCAGTGTAAATACAATTGTAAATGCAATCTAAACAAAGTGAGTAATTTTCTGCACTCAGTGATTTAAACACATTACTTCCATTCTCCCAGGACTTTAGGACACAGATTGGAAGAGGCAGGGGAATAGTTGTTGCTTTTTCTATTCTCCCAAATTTTTCAATGAATTAATTATAAACTACTTGAAAAAAAACCTAGAACACTAAAATATTCACACACATGGGGAAGGCAGTGTCTCTATCAACAGCTGGCTTAATATTTCAACAAACAAATTCCAGAAAAAACCTTTGGCAGAATATCTAGGCTACTTTTACTACTGTTTTCAAAGGCAAATTGTTTTAATAGTTTATAGCAAATATAATCATTATATAGATTATGACAACTTCAAATTCTGTGTATATATCACACTTTTTTTTTAACTGCTAAATCTATATTTAGAAAGTCAATGAAGATGAAAACAGGTGTCTTTTTTATCTACCCACAAAAAGAAAACTATAACTTCTGACTGCTGTTCTCTTAAATCTTGAAGGGAAATCCAGAAGTGGTTGCATAATGAACTGTGACAAACCCATTCGTCAAAAATTAAATGCATGAAGTGCAGTAATTAATATCTCGTATTTACATAGGTAGTCTTTCATCTCAACGAATCCTGAAGCACATACATATGAAATATATCTTCACAAAACTTGAGCTTCATGCAGCAGCTTAAAGAAATCCTCTAAAAATTAGCCATTTATACAGCATCTTTTTCACCATATAACTATCAGCTACTTCTTCAACAATTCTGAAAAGCAATATTCAAAAGCTCTCTTCTACTAGCAGCACAGGAAATTGAAAGCATCTCACGAATTACTCCAGTCCCCACTATAACTTATAAGTCTCTCTGGGGCCACCTGACATACCCTTCTTTGATCTCCCCTTGTCCTTATAAACCACATAGCCCTTAGTCCCCAAATTAGAAACACAGTTTGTCATCTCTAGTCTCCGCAATGGTAGTTTATGCATTGATTCCATGCCTTATGGCATTGTCAGCTTTATATTGCTCCTATTACACAATAATTTGACAAAATTGTTCAATGGAAAGACACTGCTCTATCTTTATTTGTATGTGGTGACTCCGTTGAACTTGTAGATTGAAAAGTTCTGGCTGATTGGTGGAGATCCTTATCACTCATCTACTTACCCTGTATCTGATTCTTTAAGAATGTAATGCAAGTCAGAGATTCATGGAGTTTATAATCTATCAGTGAACAAACGGATTATACTATTTAGAGTTCTTGTACAGGACTCTATTACGCAGTACACATACAGCAGTTGTCACTGTCCTTTCCTTTGCCCATCGAGTCCAGGAGTTCATCTCCTGCAGTGACCAAACACCTCATCATACATTAAGATAATTAACATAGTAAGCAACATTTTTTTCAGACCTCTGAGGCAGCTGAAATCTGCTTACAGTTGTCTCACTAATTCTAATGATAGTGTGGATTTTGGTCAGGATGGTTTTCAACTTATTACCATCTAAATACAAAACTTAGGACTGTCGTGGTTTCACGCCAGTCAGCAACCAAGCCCCTCACAGCCACTCGATCACTCCCTCACCAGCAGGACTGGGGAGAGAATCACAATGGTAAAAGCTGGAAAACTTGTGGGTTGAGATAAAGATAGTTTAATAGGGAAAGCAAAAGCTGCACCTGCAAACAAAGCACAACAAGGAATTCATTCACTGCTTCCCATGGGCAGGCCAGTGTTCAGCCATCTCCAAGGGAGCAGGGCCCCATCATGTGTAGCAGTTACTTGGGAAGACAAACACCATCACTCCAAGCGTCCCCCCCTTCCTACTTCTTCCATTCACGTTATAYAGAGAGCATGTTGCCACATGGTCTAGAATATCCCTTTGGTCAATTGGGGTCACCTGTCCAAGTGGTGTCTCCTCCCAACCTCCTGTGAACCCCCAGCCTCCTCACCAGTGTGTCAGTACAAAAAGCAGAAAAGGCCTTGGCTCTGTGCGAGCCCTGCTCAGCAATAACAAAAACATCTCTGCATTAGCAACTCTGTGTTCAGCCCAAATCCAAAACACAGTCCCATGCCAGCCACTGTGAAGAAAATTAACTCTACTCCAGCCAAACCCAGCACAAGGCTCCACAGTGTCTTGCTCCTCCATTGTAAAGGAATGGGGGAACAGCAGTAAGACACTTCTCTTGTATCACACCCGTTAAGCAACAAGCACATTTGCAGTTCCCGTGCACTTCTTGGTACATGTGATGCCTTAGTTAGTCAGGTATTTCTTTTTCCCTACAGTCTGCAAAAAATATGCCTTTGGGAGAAAAAAAAAAACCCAGAAGAGTTAAGATGTCTTTTATTTCTTTCTTAAATTCCACTAAGATACTTAATGGCATTAGGCCCTTACAAAGTAAAGATTCAAGTTTTTGAAAGAATTTTGGCAGAGCTGTGACAAAATTGACCAAACACAACAACTACTTGTTAAGCTTTCTGTAGTTCTGCCTAATATTTGTCATGATCCCACATCTCCCCAGAACCCTCTGGGCTCAGGACTAATGGAACAGTTGTAAATATCTTTTCTGAGTCTCACTGTGATGAACCAAATGTTATTTTGCTTTTTAGTATTTGACTTCCCATCTCAGGTCAGTGCTCTAACATCAGTCAGACTCGAGAGAGTAACTGGAAGTGACATAATTTGCAAAATATACCCTGCAGCACAATGAAAATGATGTCGTTAAATAAAAACAAACAGTCTGCTGGGTAATTGGGAGCTGAACTTATTTATTACAAATTGAATGACTCCACAGATCTACTTAAATGCAGCTTCTGAATATAACTACCAAATAGAAGGACATCATTGCTATGTGCAGTGTGCTATGTACTAATTTCCCTACTTAGGGTAATCTGGGATCATCAAAAAACTAGGAAAGGAGCTCCAAGCACTGTTTCCCACCTTGACCTACCCAGTTGCTGAGAAGTCCCCATCAAAAGGGCAGCAGTATCAGGGCTAGCTTTTTCCTGGCCTTAGAGGGCTGTTCCAGCAGCTGAAGCTTGCTCAACTATCAGGAAAAATCTGGTCTGCTTTGTGCATGACAGAGTAGAGAAGTGGTGCTGGGAGGGACTGTTCTGACATTTAGTAACTGGAATATGCTCTTATGCTCAGGACATCCTTCACTGGTCTGTTAAACTGACCACAAGGAAATCATTCCACATGTAGAGTTCTAAAAACCAGTTGCATATTCCAACTTCATTATAACTCAGTTTTTATAATAACAAAATATTGCCATTGCTATTTCTTTATTTTMTTAGACTAACAAAATGGTTTCCATTTATATCTCTGTTTGGGATGAATTTTCACTTTGAAAACTATAATCAGTTTCAAACCAGAACAGGTAATTTACAAACACACACACACACACACAGAGAAAGCTGACAAAGTCTGCTCTGTTTCATAGTGAGACATCAGTAAGTCTTAAAGAAATGAAAAGGTAACAGAAAACAAACCAAAAGAACTCAAAAATTTGGTGACATGCTGTTTAATACCAGGGCAGAAGTTGTACTGCCAAATAGCATTTTGTCAAATGATAATAATGGAATAAAAAAAAAATCTACCAGTCAAACGAAAGTACTGGCAAAATTATGACAGTTCTGTGCCATGGAATATTTTAATATAAAGACTGAGCTACTTTCAGAAAGCTAACAATGAACTAATGATACAATGGAGAGGGAATGTAATGTTGAGATATTAAGTGACCATTCAGGAACAAGCTCCTTTATCATGCTGAAGTTTTCATTTACAAAGATCATTTCTCCTCAGAATTTTTTGACCTGTCTCTCAATAATGTCTCTTTCTTCCCTTGCAATGCTGCTGCTTTCTAATGACTTCTGTTCCAACCATAGTGTGTTTTTGCATACTTCTTGCATATTTTACCAGTAGAGCTGCCATCCTCAGCTTTCCATTCACAAAGACATCCCAAAATATCTTGTGTGGAATCTTTCTAGAAAATATTGTAATAGTTGGCTCTGGATGAGATTTTTCCTGTCCATTAAGAGAAATCAGTGGGTTCTCCATGTAAGGCATTAGCTGTATTTAAATGTAGGTCCTATGTACACCTACTTATTTCAGCCAAGAAAATTTCATACAACTTTATGCAGGTGATCAATATACCCGCTATTTTTCACACAAATGATACAGAAGTAAAAACCTGGGTAGGTAAGCAGAATCCCTAACCAAAACACAGCTTTTACTTTTTCTCAATACCAGTGCACGTGCTAGCTCTGATATTTAAGATCCCCTTTGAAGTTAGTATTCTGATTTAATATGCAAATGACATTGAGATCCAGCCTGAAAACCAGTAGTATTCTAGTCCCACTTAAAGTGTGTATCCAGGAAAGAAAATCTGTCATAATGGAATGAGGAAGAGTTCTAGATTAGAGTACAAAAAGAACACTGTGCTTCAGTTGCTAAATGAATTACAAAAGAAATCTTCTTCAGTAATTTTATTATCACAGTTCAAGGGATTTTCTCTAAATATTTTCTTGCTACTGTAGCTACACCTCTAACTCTGAAGACACTTAAGAGCTGAATCCTAGCTGTGAATAGGCTACAATGCATAGTATTGCATGTTACCATTTTTTTTTAATTTGCTAACCTAAAAAAGGCAAATTAATCCTCCATCCTTTCATGGTTTTTGATCAAATTCAGATATGGTGTATGCAGGTTGAACTGTATCTTTTGAGAAAAAGTTAGCTTCTCTTCCTACTGATACTGGGTTTAGAAAGATATCAGCTTGAAAAAAAGTGAATAGTTACACTCAGAATAAACCTTCGCACAGAGCAGAAGATGAGGGAGAGAAAGCAGAAAAGACACAAGCTGAAATCCAGTGAGAGATATAAACCACAATGACTAAAGCTTTTGATCAGCAGTTTTGTTTGCTGAAATAAAGTAGTGTGAGAATGGCTTAAAATCTTTTCCACTGCTTTCCAGTGTTTCTCAGAGTTATGTGATTAATCTCAGCGCAGGAATACTCTAGAGAATGACAATGTTTACAGATAGATGAAAGGTGGCAAGACCATAGAAGCACAATCATGTGAGTGAGAAAATTATTTTGGATTCACCACAAACTTGCCCTGCATATATTTATCTCTGTATGAACAACATGTGATTTCAATGATGACAAAGGACATGCATTTGAGGCTCACACCAGTATTCACTCCTTGAGGAACTAAACTTGGTGKCAGCAGCTGCCTACCTCAAGAAACTCCTAAAACTTACATAATCCTGTCATATTTCCTCTTTTCAAAGGGAAAAAACACCCAACATRCTCATAAGTTCACCACACTGTGTCAAAAGCACAGTAAATCGATCTTATTCTCCCCCCTCTTTGTTAGCCACACTCAACCAGTCATAGCACAAAAATATTGCCATGGCAACATATAGTGATAGCAAAAACAAATAGCAAAGACATGGAGAGAACATCATTTATGTACAGTCCAGAGGCCTTTACTCACTTGAAACATTGCTGAGAGATTCTGAATAACAAATTAAAATTAGCAAATTTGCATATACCAGAAGAGAGAAAAAGAGCTCAGGGATCTTTTAAAAGAATACTCTTCTCAGACTCTTTCCATCTTTATGCACTTGTAACCCCATTTCTCTCATTCTCCCCTGCTGTGGAGTGCAGAAACTTTCCACATCTGCCACCTGGTATGTAAATCAAGAGTGTTCAGGATGTTGTATACTTTCCAAAAAACTGGAAATGCGTTTAGGTGTGAAACTATAACATCTAGGTGAGAAAATCAGGCCTGCAGAAAACAACATAGTAACTGATATTTTTATGAGGAAAACAGATCTGCCCAAGAGCTGATATGCTAGAGGCCAGGGCAAATTCTAGTGAGATTTAAGCATTTTATAACCCAAATGAAACTCAGACAACCAATTTCTGACAAGCCATGATGGCAGCTTGGAAGATTGCTTTCACTGTTGCTATCCAAGGAGAAAAAAATGGATGTTTGATCTTAATGAAGATCTTCTGAAAACTGACGGGTCTTAATGGATATAAAAATAGCAGCAAAGCAGAAAAAAAAAAGGAGAAAAAAATCAAAGATTGCTTCATAGCTTTATCAGGGACTATCTCCAATCAGGGTGTTGATGTACAAAGGTAACACAGACATTGGTAGCTTCAGGTTAGCATGAGATAACAAACCAGTACATTTGGGTGTCTCAGTACAGACTGCAGGACAGCAAAGCACTGTTTATGTCAGAAATGTAATACTCTTCACACACCTGATATCTCTCAGCACAGATTGCTAAATGACTGCAGGCYCTGCAAGGGTCAATTTGGCACAGAGGCCTTCACAGGGATATTAATTGCAGTGGTGGTTTCTATGTAAGTCAACAATCTCCCTGCTATCACTGAATAAAAATAAAGTCATGCCCAAAGTATTCCAATAACTAACAGACTGAAACCTAGTTCTGTTGCAATTCCCATTATTTTTACAACTCTAACACTTTCAAGATATAAACCACTCTGTTTTCACCAAGGAAGAACACACTAAAATTCTTCCTATTAGTCTTGGATCTTAACATCAATATAGAAGAAATACCTGACACCAAAGCCAAGTGTACTACTTAGGGATATTCAGAAGTCATGCAGTACCCCAAATCAACACATCTTTCTCTCTCTCACTTATTTGCTTGCTCCCTCTCTGGRGAATAGTTATTTCTCAGTGGGTGGAATTATGATGTTTGACTTGGCAATGCAGTGAAAGCATCCTACTGCTTATAATGGAGGCCCAAAGTGCTGTTTCTATTATTGGTAGTTGGTTATGTCACCAGAATGTTCTCACATGTCAAGAGCAGGTGTCTACACTGCTGATTATAAATAAAATGATTTGCAGGCAGAATTTGGATTTAAAATGAAAGAAGCAGCAAGTGAAAGAGGTTATAAAACCAGAACATCCAGCAGTAACCAGAACAATTTGAAAGTAACAGCACATATTAAGGTATGAGCACTTAAAATCATTATTCAGAAATTGGAAGGATCAAAGAAAACAGTCTTTAAAAACCATTTAATTAGGTTAAGCATTTGCATTTCGGGAAACTTAAAACTGACTCACAAACCTTTCCCATATTTTAAACCAAAGCAAATTAACTTTTCYACAGCTTGGGAAAGTTCAGTTAGTATTTCTATACCTCTGGGCTCTTCTTGGTTCAAGCAGATGAAGATTTAATATTGAAAGAGGAACAATTCTTCTAAGTTTTTATTGTGGAATTTTAGTTGTCTATTCATGTTAAACTCAAAGATAACCAATTTGGTCTGGAAATCAAGAGCATCATGTAGTCTCCWGTTCCACATATATACTCCATTAACTTAAGATTCATCATTAGTAATGAGAATTGCTTAGTACTTTTTTCACTCCAAAGACTGATGAGTTGGCTTCTTGGATTCAGGATGAAATGTCTGCACAAGTCAGAGGAGAACGATATCTCAGGGGGGTAGTGGGGCACTCACTACTGATGTGGGAGACAGATTACTTAAGGAAACAAAGGAAAGCAAAGAAATGAACTCAGGTTTCCCAGATCTCATATCTTTAGTAAGAGTGTACTTCTCAGGGCCTTGGAGCTCTTTTTCTSAAGATTTACCCTGAGAAACTTGTAAGGTCTTAATTTCATGTCAGCGGAAAGAGAAAATATTCAAAATCACCGTTATATTTTTCTAGAATTACATAAAAGTTTCTTGCCCAAACACTTAAAACCGTAATTTATTACCCTTCTCTGCTGCTTAATTCCTCAAGCTTCTAGTGAATTCTGTGATACTTCTATACAAAGAAGGATCTAGAACAATAACATTTTATGTCTTTGAAAAATAAAAAATTAGTACATAGATACATAAAGAAATCAACTACATTAGCTTGGAGGTAGTTGACACTTTCATAAACATCCAAATATAATGGAGCAAAAAAGAGCACTATTTGGCATTTTTTGTTGTAGTTTTTCCTTTTTTAGTGTAAGCCAGGATGCGCTCTGCATGCCCATGTGCAGCTTTAGGCAACACAGTGCAAGAGGAACAGTTCTCTCACAAATGCAGGAGAGAACAGGAACATTCACCAACTACCAAGCTACACCGGGAACATTCACCAACTTCTAAGCAAACCAAGCCTCAGAAAGAAGAGCAAGATGGTGCAATGCTCACTGTCCAGTTGCTGCTGAATCCCTAGAGCATGATTCTCCATCATGCTGCAAGCTGTGAGCCTTTTGACACAGTGATTCTATGTGGAGTATCCCTGACTCCCAGCCTTCTATCAGAATTAGAGGGAAGAGCAACCAAACCTGCATACAAAAGAGGTAGCTATGGGAATGAGAAAGAAAGGAAGAAAGGAAGAAAGGAAAGGCAGGAATGAGAAAAYTGAGACGGGACATTGAATGGAGAACAAAGGATTATTTAAATTCCTTCAGTATAAAGTTAAAAGTAATACAGAAACTGACTGAATTCCAGATCCTTGAAAATCAAATTCAGTTTCTAAAATACAAGCCCCTGTGATTGACTGATGTAAATAAATGCAACTTTATTGGCCCAAAGGGAAGAGTATCAGTGTATACCAGCTGAGGTTTTGGCAAATCCACCTTCTGAGGTTCAATCAACACTCACRTGTTCTCAGATCAGGGGACACAGATTTCTAAGATTCATTCCCAACCTACTGTGATGACAAATAGATACAATTACCATTTGTGAGGTAATGAGGAGATCATTGCTCACCACAATAATTTCTCACTTCATTTTTCACACTAGAAAATTCTACACATTAACATCACCAAATCCATATTTTGGCAGACTCYGAGGGTTTCCTCCGAATCTTGCCTGCCAGCTTCTTTCTATGACTTACCAAATAAGTGATGTACATGGTACTGCAGAAGGAATTTCTGATAATTATTGGCATCAAAGGAGTACAGCTGATTTGAATCATTTTAAGAAAGAAAATATGATCTGCATCAACAGGCCTATAATTAGACATCTTCTCCATGCATTAGTACCAGAGATCTGTCTTTTTGTCTTGTCTGTAGGTCTAATGTTGGCTTGGAGTAAAAATTACTAGCAGAAAGGGAGRATTTCAGTCTCACACATTGATTTAGCTCTTGGACTGTGCCCTGAGAATGCAAATTAGGCCACTGTTTGAGTGAATGACATCTGTGCAACTGGTAAAAATGTCCATGTAGCTGAACAAATATCATTGACTTCTGTCRAGTCAGCAACAATTCATTAGGAACAACAAGCAGCAATGATTCCTGAACTAAGACACTGAAAGCATCAAGACCTGTGGCATTGTTATCCAGGCCTCATGTGCTCAGAGAAACCTAAGAACTTGATTGAGGATGTGATAGATGGCAAAGTGCTATCAGGGTCAACTTTCTGTTAGCTCCCACCAGCACATCTGATGCTTCCCCCGAAGGGAAATCACTTTGTGTAGCATATTTCTCTGCAAATCACAGTGTTTATTTCTCTAACTTCAAGTTTGTAGACAAAGTGAACAGAGGGAGTTGAAAACAGGAAAAATAAGAACTGTTATGTTTTGCATAACTGGTGAAGGGAGATGAGAGAGCAGAGGCACTTTTAGGTCCTAAAGGTAGTTTTTGTTTGTTGGGTTTTTTTCACTTTCCTGTCTCCATCATCACCAATAAAAATGTATTTCCTGAAGAGAAATGAGGAACATGTAGGGAACATATCAAACCAGGGCAACCTTTCTCCATGAACTGACAACACTTCTAGGTAAATGAATTATGACACTAATTTTAATTCAAGGCATAAGTCACAAAAACCAGAACACATACCTGACGTCTGAAAAAATTCCAAAGSTGAGCAAAATACTTGCTTTGATATTTATAGTAGGAAGTAGAAWCATTTGGTTAAATAAAAATTTTGCTGGAGACCGGTGCATATGGATTATTCAGGAACCAAATTTTTTTTAAGAAAATATTGCAGCTGTAGTACTTTATCATAAGTATACCATAGTAATTTAAAACATCTAGTACAGATAGCAATGTGAATTGAATACCAGCTGAACAGCTGGTCCCAGAGAGTGGCAATCAGTGGTACAAAAATCTACTTGGAGATATTTTGTTTCCATAATTATTCCTAGTCAGGTTTTTTTAGCAACTTGAGCAGGTGCTAGCCATCCCATTTTAAAACCAATGCCCCCAATATAAGAGGCACAACCTGAGCTTCCACTGGAAAACTAAGTTATGCACAACTATTCTGTGATTTTTCTCCTTGCTCAACCTCTGGAAGCATATTTTGCACCACTAGGTAGTGTTATATTGGGCATATCATTACGTAAGCTTACACGGGTCTTTGCAACCCTATTTTAAAGCATTATCACCACACCGATAAGCTCACAATCTAAATAAATGCATACCTAAATAAACAATCAAAACAACACAGCAATCTTGCTGAGTCCTCTGTTCTGGCTACTTGAGGAACACTTCAAGTCTTTCATGCCAAAAGAATAGTTTTATTTCTCCAAGCTTCAAAGGACACCAGGGGAGGAAGTGAAGTGCTTCTGGAGACTGAGAAGGGGGAATGTTACCAGCCTAAACCTACGAGACTTGAATTACTGAAGGCTTTGGAAGGAAAGGATACAGGGCACCAAGGGAAATACCATCATTAATGAGTCCAGGATTGCTTCATGCACAGTCACGTGGACAGCYGGCAGGGTATGGAACGTGGTGCAGCTTCAGGGTGAGCCCCCAGCTGCCATTTGACTTGGAAGAAAATCCCTTCCCTTTTATTTGGCTGTAGTTAGGTCTTGGGCAGAACTTGCCTGAGAACATCCATGTATCTCAACTGTGCGTAGGGCCCAAATTCTGGTCTGGTCGGCTTCTTTAGTTACAGAATGATGAAAGGAAATAAAGGCTTGTAACAGGTTCCACCCATAACATTGAAGTTGCTTTGGAAGCACATGCTTTAGTAATCTAGCACAAGCATTTCAAGATAAAAAGGCTCACTGATTTTCAGCTATGGTGCTATGATTTTGATAATAAAAAACATATTAAAAGATATTCAAGAATAAGTCAAATGAAATCTCTCTAACTTCCTTAATAAACCTTTCTGATGACTTGCAGGAGAATCTGCAAGAAGACATTTCAGACATATCATCAGTCTCTATGCTTTGCTGCACACTTGGTTTTCTTACTGCTTTAATTGAAACATTGAATCTGAAAGTTGTTGGGGTTTTTATTTTTAAATACATTAAGTATTTTTCTTTACTTTCTCAGGGTCTAAGTACAATCTATGTGGCAAGAAGTAAACAAATTTTTGTTTGCAGGCTGACAAAATTCACATTCTGATTTTCTTTCTGGCAATAACAATTGTTCTATCAAAGCTTCTGAAGCTAACTCTGGGTTTGTTCTTTTATATTATTTTATTCGTGTATGATATGCTACGGCCCATCATTATCAGGCACATTAATAAACACACAAGTGTATAATTTACATGCATATATTTGGTAAAAGACTTCACTTCCTATTCGCCTCAGGGATACTCCTTCTTTTGGACAGACAAGAAAAGGCGCTCATAGAACACTTCTACATTTTATAATGTTTTAAAAATCACTTTAGAGATGCAAAACTACTCTTTCAAAGGCAACAGTACCACTGAATTGCATAAACATGATTTCCAAATGACCCCAAAGCTCTAAGATGACTCACTAACACGAAGTTCAGTTCAGAAAGAAAGACAATCCTAGGGATGGCATAAGAAGAACCAAACGTAGAGCATCCTAAATGCACCCTGGGAGTACTAGAGCTCTGTAGGGTCTCCAGGTTTCCGAAGTTTTGTCCATATACAAACTAATAGATAGATTTTGTAATAAAACTATTTTTAATCTGGTCAACTCTCAGGTCACCTGTTGAATTAATCTGTAGTTCCTGGAGCCCTACCTAGCATMCAAAACAAAACAACTCTTTAGAACTGAGATCACGACCCTCAGAGGTGGCCTCTTTCAGCCAATGAAAACAAAATGCAACTGCAAGTTTAGTTTAGTTCTGGTGACTGGGTTGCAGACCCATTACCCTGAGCTCTTAGGCAGAAAGTGAAATGGGCAGGCTGGCACTTCTCTGTTGCTTCTTACAGCATTCTCTTCCCCATGTTGTACTGCCTACCTACCTTTCAGCAAAAGCAACCATTCATGCCTATCTGCACAAAAGAATGAGTTAAAGGGTATCAGTTGACAGAAATTCCTGAGTTATAGACCAACATGCTTTTCTAAAGAGTATTCCCTTTTCTGCTGCTAATGTTGCAAGTAAAAAAAAAACCTAGTAAAATTACATATGGCAGCTGATACGCAAAAAGTGGCGCACTTCCTATTTCTTCCCTATGGTCCATACCTCTTATCCTAAGGACTTTAGAACTACACAGCAGTATTTCTGACTCAAACTCCTGAGCTCCTGAAAGCAGCCTGCAGCCCAGTGAAGCTGGGATAAATACGTTCTAAAGTAACATCAGCAAACTTTTAAAGTGAGCTCTTTAAACTCAAGAGCCCAGAAGAAAAAAATTACCTTGCCAGATGTCTGATTCCAAGCTTTCAAAGTTTTAGTGCATGACAGTACTTTCTCACTATTTAAAAAATGTTTTATAGTGAAAACAAGGAATCCCACCCACTTTATTGTATTTTCACATGGCATATGCTCATTATTTATGTTAGCAAATGCAAAGGAGAGATATTCCTGCTGCAGAACCAATACTCTCACCAAAACTATGGAAGCAAAAGTTAACCTTTTTGACTGAATCACATTAGCCATCACAAGGAATTCACTTGCTCTCTTCTTGTATTCTCCTCCAGAATAAGCTCCTTGAGTTTGCTATTTCGTACAGAAACATGAAAATACCTTATATAGCCAGGAAAGTATTCCTAACTCATAAATATARCTTTTGGAAAAAGTCAAATTGTTCTCAGAAGCAGATCTCCCAACAGCTGTTTGTTTGTTTTTTCTTTTTAAATTCTTCTCGTTTTTCTCTTTCTTTAATACATCCAAATTAAAGGAACAGATGTTAACATACTTCAGCCAAAATTGAAGTAAGTCCTTATGGTCATGTCTACCAAGCCAGGAAAGATATAACTGCAGTGGACATAATTCCAAAATGCATAGATGAACACAGAACATATAATGCTACACAAAGTCTGCTGGACAAGCCATTTGGTATTGGGCATATCTGACTCTTGTGTAATTTTGTAAAGTACATTAAATTAAGTAATTTTCATTTCCATGTTAAGGATGGACATAGCAACTGCCCTCTCTCCAGGCAGTCTACAGGCCAAGTGCCACCCAGAGTTACACCAATCCAAACCTACAGGATGGCTGGCAATACTGGCATCAAAACTGGCATCAGCATTTGGCATCTCATGGTAAAATAATGGCAGATATATAAAGGCTGAGGTTTGCTCCATGACACCTAATTTTTAACAGTCTTCACAGCCCAATAGATCAATATGCCCAGTGTACAAACTGTTCCATCACCCAGTAACTGCCACCAACATGACGAGAAATTTGCAAGTAAAGCAGGTACTTAATTTCGTATATGTCCTGCTCACATCACTGCTGGCAATAAAAGGTTTTGCAATATCAAAACAGGGCCTCAAAATACAGCTATTTGAGCAGCTGTTCTTTATTACCACCCAGTTTGCTGCTGGCTGATGAGAATGTCAGGAAATTTCTGTCTTACTGTAGACGGAGTAAAGTAATCCTGTGCAACATCTTTAAATAATGCTGTCATATGCATAATGCCCCTCTTTTTGAAAGATAGATCATTCCTAGCAGTTATTAATTGGAATGCAGTTAGATATCAAGTTCTTTGTATATAACAGTAGTATATAGACTGTCATGTCTTAAAACCATAGTTTTGCCACTTAACACAGCAGAACTGAAGAGACTGAATACGTGGAACAGCCTAAATCTAYAGGAAGATACCATCTTTAAAAAAAAAAATATTAGTAAAGGAAAAAACAGCATATTGTGGAACTTCAGGCGAGATTGGAGAAAAGTCACCAATCATGACAGCTCAAAGTATAAGTTAATCTTCCCAAAGGCAAATTTTAGAAATGTTCCGGATACACTTACTGTATCTTTATTGCTATTTTATTAAAGTTAGCAATGGAGGATATTGTCTCAGACAAAAGAAATAAAATAGTGTGGTTTTGCCACCTAAAAGAGATTAGAATACAGTACAGGGTGACAAGTTGTCCCACACATGGAGGTTCTCACAGACATTGTAGCTTAGTTAAAGTTAGAAAAATAACCGGGGGGGGGGGGGGGGAAAGGGCAGTAGAAACACAAACAAAAGTAAACCATTAATACAGTGGGACATCTACTTGTGGAGAGTTTATGGGGTTTGAACTAAATTATACTGGTGCACAGGAAGTTCCACCTGAACATGAGGAAGAACTACATACTGGAACAGGTTGACCAAAGAGTTTGTGGAGTCTCTTCATGGAGATATTCAAGAACCATCTGGACATGGTACTGTGCAATGTGGTCTAGAACGACCCTGCTTGAGCAGGGAGGTGGGACCAGATGACCCACTGTGGTCCCATTTGTGACTCTGTGATTTTCATATTAATAGAAAATGCAGGGAGAAAAGCAGCATCAATACCTAGACTAAAAAGAGGCAAAAGAAAAGCCTTTTGGTTAGCTGGGGTTTTTAGGCTAAATCTGACTGATTTTATGTGAGAAGAATCATTAGATTATTGTCACCTGGTTATTTATGCCATGCTAAATTTCAGCAATATATAACTGAATGTAACTGGGTAGAAAAAGAAGAAAATATTTAAGCAGGAAAGCTCAAAGATTTGTCTAAAAGGAAAAAAAAAGCCTGTCTTTTTTTCTAAATGATAGCATTTAAAGGTCCATAGAATATGAATGATGTCTGGCTGTCTGGTCCAACCTGCTTCTAGGCACTGCAACGTAGGAAATAGCTTTCCCATACTAACCCTACAGTGAAAGGTGGAAAACAACTTTTGTTAGAAGCAGCTCAAGCCTCTAAGTGTTCTTTACGTACAGGATAATCAGAGGTCAGTTAGTTACCGGTGTCTTCCTGCTTTATTTAACCTGCTTTATACAGGAAAAGATCTTAGATCAGCAGTGGTCTAAAGTGTACAAAGATGCACACAATCTGTGCATTTGACCCAGCCCTACCCAGCTGTGCAGGGTGAGTGTCGACGTACTACTATACCGTTTACAAAAAAGAGTTGTAAAGTCAAGAAAAAGACTACTACTATAGGGCATTTTCTCAACCTGAATCAATAAATCAGAAATTATATTAGCAAAGAGATGCACTATCCAGACATAAACCCTTTCATCCTTAAGCCACTATTTCTTTCTTTTGAGCGGTGTAAAAAATTAGTGCTACCCATTTTCCTTTTGGTGGCCCACACAAAGGAAGCCAGGAGAATAATCTCCATGTCAGTAGTCAAAAATCCAACTACTAGATGAAAACATAGACTGAACTCAGACAATCGGTTCAAGAGGATGGCTGTATAAGGATGGAGGAATTAAAATCTGTATTTTGACCTGTAGATTATTAAAATAACCTAATTCTCYAGAATTACCACTCTGTCATCTTTTACCTATATCACAAATATGTACTTCATGTTAACATGCATTAATTAAATAATGCTTTTCAATGGCCACTGACAAATTACTATGAAGAAGAATTACTCAGAAAGTGATGAGACAGTGGCACAGGTCGTCCTGAGAATTTGTGGATGCCCCATCACTGRAAGCGTTCAAGGCCAGGTTAGATGCGGTTTTGAACAACCTGGTCTAGTGGGTGGCATCCCTGTCCATGGCAGGGGGATTGGAACTAGATGATCTTGAAGGTCTCTTGCAACCTAAGCCATTCTATGATCTATTAGCAGATCAAATTATATAGAAACCAAAATGAATGCCCTGGGCAAAAAGAGGCCTTTTTGTGCTGTGTCCATTGCACAACAAATAAAGTAGCACACGGAAAAAAAGCAGCTGCCTGTAATTGCAGAAATATTTATAAAAATGCCATGGATTCTCTTTCCATACTCTCTCACAATGGCTTAAAAAATGGAAGGAGAAAAAAATGAGACCACTGCTGTGTTTTCTTTTTCTTCAAAGATGTTATCAGACAAGGTAGGTATGAGTTGGATATACTACATGGCARAAATCAGAGGCAGAGAAGATTAGAAACTGCTCTTTTCTCCTCCTCTGTTGACATGTTTTTAAAAGAGAGACACCAAAGAAGTCAGGGCAGAAGCTGTAATTCTGGAAATGGCAGCAGGGGCAAGAGCCTCTATTAAAGATTTTAACAACCATTCATAGCTTTATACTGATTTGTACCTTTTATTGGTACCAAGAGATTTACTTTGTATTCACAATGCCTCTGTATTTACTACCTTTCTTTCCTAGTCTGTATTTCAGACTCTCCATTTGCCTATACRTGTTTCCAGATGATATTTTTATTGCAGTGGATGTGGTTTTATCTGTTTGAATGGTCTGGTAAAATTCAAAGAGGCTTATGGCACAAAATGAGTGGAGTTAATTAACTGTTATCTGTAGTATATAACCCTTCTGCATTGAAAGGTCTTACTTTAGCAGTCCATCAGTATGATTGGCTCTATATTTTAGCTTCAGCAAAAAACTCCATAAAGGATTACTAATTAAAGCCAATTCTGTAAAGTGGACTTAAGTGTTGATCTAACACATGAATTAATCACTGGTCTTATACAAACTCGCTCTGCTAGTTTAACATGTTTTCAAAGTTTTGAATCTCTAGGTTGTCAGCTCATTCCTCAAGCTAGACATTGCATTTAGCCAGCATTTTGGTTAATTCAAAAGAAATGCAATCCTTCTGACTTGCCAGGCTGAACTCAAATTTATACCTGTGACTAATTCAGAGGATTGTAGGTCTAGCATCGAAGAACATGGAACTAGAGTCTCAAGCTCCAAATGAAAAGGTAAGGGGCTGGAGACACTTGTAAAATCCTGAGTTGGCTTTCTGTATTAGAGATCCATAAAGGAAAGCCAGAAGTTTCAAGGAAGTTCACCAAGTAAAATGTGTGTCACTACGATACAGGGTCTTGTATGAGACAATTTGCATTATCTTTCAAAAATAGCAATTATATGAAGAAGACTTTACCAGAACTGCCTTTCCTGTGCACATGCACAGTTCTGCTCTACTGACAGTGCAGAAATCGTATTCCATAGTCTGGACTGGCAGATGTGCAGAATGTACTTCAATCTGGCACATGTGCTCAGATTCTAACTTCCGTAACACCCCAGCTCATTTCCCTACATTTTCCAAATTATTAATACATAAAGACTGAAGCATTTTAAAAACAAAAAACAGACGCATCAATAAAATATCTACACACACTGCAAGTATGTAGGCCTTCTTAGAGCCCCTCTTCTAAATCCAGACCTCCCTCCATAGTTCCAGACCTATTTGATTTATCTCCTTCAGCATCCTCTTGCACTGTATGTCGTGTATGTATAAAACACACACATACATAAGAATACATATAAATCTTTTTTATAGAGAGAAATCTCCCCAAAGGCAGCATCCTGTAGACTCTAAATCAATTTATTTAAATCTAATCTTCATCTGTAATGGTTTTCTTGGCTGCAGCCATCAAGGAAACATCTTGGCAGGTGGGAAAGAATGAAAACATATAACATTTGTTTCTAATGGTTCCTATGCACCATGTAGTTTTGACTTTCCAATACAGAAATGCCTACAAAACCCATGAAATATGGCTGGGCTTGGAACTGACCTCTAAGGTAAACTTACGTCTRCACAGCTGAGAACTCCCTAAAATAKGAACATAAAGATGTCAGAAACTCCTTAAAATATCTTTAAAAATCATTGAAGCAAAGTTGAAAAGTGAACTTTTCTACTTAAAAACGAAGCTGAAGCGGAATTTTTCCATATAACCATTTCACCAAATGGAAAGCCTTTTCTATTTCTAAGACTTTTCCTTTCTTCCTCAGTACGCAAGTTTCAAGTCACCCAGATTGGTTTTCTATTAGGAACTACTTAGACCACAAGCCCCGAGGAATCTCCATGTATTGTCAGATTTCCACTCCCTGTTGCCAAACTTAGTGCCTTACTAATTGCCTAGGGCTACAGTGCTTTGCTTATAGAAACAAATTATTTTCTTGATGGAATAGCAGGATTTGCACCTGCAGAGACTCGGCTTAGGAAGCCTGGCAAGCAATCAAGTGGGCAGCTGGAGAGCCTCACTGCCCTGCAGTCTGCAGGACAGGCCTCTGGAAAGCCAGGACGCCTGTCAGGTCGCCCATCAGCTGGTGGGCAGCTAGCTGGCAAGGGGGCTGGCAGAAAACCAAGGCTCCAGGAGAGCTTAGCCTCTGTATCTCCTAACCTGGCTTCTGTCAATAGCCCTGATGAATCAACAYTCTGATGAAAAAAGTTCGGTTCTCTGACATCAGCATTAAATAACAACTGAAGTATATTAGGAAAAAAAAATTAAAAATGCTAGCCACAACTTTCCTAGATCCCTGAACTCTCAGAAAAAAAATCAGCTCGAGGTTAGGACAACATCTCTTGCACACGTTGCACTGTGGAAAATAACTGAAAGCAGAACAAGAAGAAATCCCCTGCAGTACCCTGGTCATGTGTAATACAATGTCTGCACCACATTGGTCAAGATTGCTCTGGGGCTTGTTCTTTGAAAGGCCATGGCTGTAATTCACATTCATTCACACACCTCATAAAATTGCAGAGCTGAGTTACTAACAGTGGTAACCACTTATTCTTTTGACCACTAAAACAATAAAAAGTCAGTTTGATTTTAATTTATTAACTGAAAGGAGGTTGGTGGTCACAGATTAGTCCTCTCTGGGAGTCAGTGCAGAACCCAAACACTTGGTCTGGCACACAAGAGCTGTGCTACCAAACTCTGCTGAGGGACAGAGAAAGTAGAATAGACACCAAAATCTGCYTATTACTCTAAGTCATACTTAGCTTAGGCAGCTTTCTATCAGAGGGTCAGGTCATGCCAAACAGGAATGTGCCTATCATGACATGAGAAAAATATTTCATCCCGCCTATTACTTCAATAGGTTTGCACCTGGCCCAGTTTGCTTTTTTTTGCCAAATTGATCTGACTGCTGTAGCTGGCAGGAGAAGAGAAACTGCTTATGTTTTCACTGAGCTTTCTGGTTGGCTGCTTCTTCCAAACTAGACCAGCATAACATATTCTGACTTGAAGAAGCAGCTATTGAACATGGAATTTTCTTTCACATTTCTTACAGAATCGTTCTTGGGTCAAATCTCTCTTAAAATTAAACATCGACCAACCAAAAGAGTGCATGAAAAAATTCACAAGATTAAATATCTCTATTAGCTTAGTTTTAATTTTTGAAAACACTCTTAATAGAGACAACATCTAAGTAGTGTTTCTTCAAATCACACTCACTCTCTCAAAAAAGCAGTAATCTCACACGGCTCTAAACATTTCATTCAGTCACTGCAAACATATTTTAATTTAACTTGTAAAAACAATGACTGCCAAACCATCAAAACAAAAAACAAATTAAGAAACACATCAGTAGCTAAGATGAAAAATAATTTAACAGAGCAATTTTTCCAGTCTCCTTCCCTGCCCTCCTCTCTGAATTGGGTCAAACAAGGAATACATGCCAAGAGAATGTGTTGCTTTCATATCAAAAAATCAAAGTTATCATCAACGATTTTGATCATAAAGTATTGGTCCAGCTACTCCTCAGCCCTCCAAAACTACCATYTCATGTCTCCTGAAATAAAATGCTTTTCTCCTAGTACATTAAATAAGAAAATAATATTGGAAGAGAACTGACCTCCATAAGAAGAAAAAATTAATTCCAGGACACGTGGATTTTGGTTGCATTGAGGGCTATATTCACTGCAACACAACGCAACATAACCAACTCACAACACAAACTGTTTTCTTCTACATATTGTACTTGAGCAACGGTGTTACAAGAATCCAGAGGCAGAACTACAACGGAAAATAATAATTATTATTCAGCAGCTATTGGTATAAATCAGAGTTCTGAATAAAGAAACGGAAGCGAGGTAACTTTAAGGAGACCATTTTTAAAAGTAAACAAAAATATGTGAGACAAGAATGAAAAGCATCTGGGAGCATTCTAGGATTTATAAGCCTTCCAGAACACTGACATTTTCACCTTTGCCATCCCTGTCAAAGGGATGCTACCATGCTCTACCAGAGCTTCTGGTTAGAAAGCCAGAATGGGAAAATTCAGGATATTTCCACTTGCGAATCCTACCAGTCATAATGACTGTTCAACACAAAATTTTTCTGGTTCACTTGATGTACGATGAAATATAGAAGCTCTTTCAAATAATCACCATAAAAAAGAATAGTAGGAAGATTTACTACTAAGAAATCAATAAAAACTTGAAGATTTGAATGCCAAGATTTCACATCAAAGATCTTTTGAAATCTCTATAAGGTTTTTCCTCCTGAAAGTGTAATCACATATCACAGAAGGCAAGACACCTTTCAGGAGAACCAGTTCCCATTTTTGACACTGTCAGAGCTCTGTCGAGAACGTACAAGCAAGGAATGTTTCCTTTCCATACCTCAATCTACTTTTACTTACAACAGGAAAATTATTGTAACCCACTTTTTTAGTCACACCTTCAACACTAATTAAAAACTCAACCTGCCAAACAATCAGTTCCTCATCCTCCTCAGGACTTTTCTTGCTGCCTCAGGCAATGGACACTATTCAATTTAGTTCTCTGTGTGATTTTTAACTCTCAGAACCTGAAGTTCCACAGTGTTACAGCACAGAAAACTTTATGTCCCTAGCAGGGAAGAAAACTTTCATCCACAACATATGGGTGGTGAGGCACTGGCACCAGTTGCCCAGAGAAGCATCTATATGTGCATATATATATATATATGTGTGTGTGTGTATGTGTATATATATATATATATATATATATAAAAAAAGCCACTCATCTTTAATGGCATAATACTGGGTTTGGATGCCTTAACCTACTCTTTTCTTTCTCTTCCTCCTCCCACAATTATCTGCTTTCTTGAGATTTATAGTAGGCAAACCCATGTACATTTCAATAAAGGAAAAATAATAATCCCAAACTTACTACCACTACCTAACTACTACTTAGTTTTTGAATGTTTCTTAATCTGTCTTGTAACAGCTGAAGAACATATAAAGTATTGAAAAAGCTGTAGTTGTAGATATACTACTAACTTGACCTCAGCAATTTAATTTTAAAGCCATTTCTTTTAGGTTTGTCATGCTTAACTGTGTTMATTCTTAGGCAATATCATTATATATTGAGTAGAGTAAGAGCTAACATAAGTCCATAACAGTAAGAGGTCTTGAAATACTATGAATTTACAACGCACCTTTTTCTTCCCTGCAAGCTGACTATTAGCTCTTAGATAATGCAAAGAAGTTAGAGTCTTCAGGTTCTCCTAACTTCTCACTGTTCCTTAAAACTAAGGAGATTCTAGGAATTATTAAACATTTTAGTCCCCCAATAACCTCCAAATTGCCTGTAGTACACTCATTTCCAACCATAAGCCAGGTGAACAACAAGATCTCTTTTAGTTGCATTTCCAAGTCTTTCACTACAAAGCATCAAATGTAGACTTTGTATAGCAAAGTGCACTCCTGAGTGGCGTAAATATTTGAAAATAGTAGGTACTCAACATTACAGATTCCTTTGAAAGTCTCTACTTACATTTGTCAAGTAACATGAAGTAAAAAATGTCTTTTTTACCTTAAACATTTAGTGTAACTTAACAGGCTGTTTGCACTCTCACTGAAGGCTGGAACAGACTCACTAAGTCTCCCTAGCTATTAAATACAAAGGCTGGATAATTTCAAACATATCCATATTAAACAAGAAGCTCCTAAGYAACCGAATTCTTAGCACTGTGACAATGAGGCAATAAGTAATTTCTATTCTTTTAATTCCTCTAAGCCACTGTCTCTSTTCTAATAAATTTAGAATAGAAATGAGAACAAGTTTTCAGCATTTAAATTTTTCTGGCTGCGTCAGTGTCACGAAGAATATCTCAGAATCAACATGCTTTTTGAGCTGAGCTATCATCCTCAACTAAGAAAAGCAGTAGATGGGGTTAGAGGTAGCCTGTTTATTTTGCTAGCAATTCATTCCATAGTAAACTAGCTCTATTCACTAGCCCATGAACATCACACACATTTACACTCCCATTTCACGCTGCAGTACATCAATCTAACACCATCTCTCAAGGGGAACTGTCTATATGCAGTCCAAATGGCTTTTCAGATGRAAAATAAGGGCAACAGCCTTTTATCTCAGGAGACTTGGGTTCAAACCCTTGACTAGGTCACAAGTTAAAATTAGTTTGGTGCTCTTGTCCTTCCTCACGTTTGTGCTCCTGACACAATCGCTACTCGTTCAGGCACCATCAGRTGTGACTGTAGCAGTCCTGGCTCCTTGGCTACAAAGGAAGAGGACACTGTCAGTGAGGGACACAGGTGTGCTGACGTGGAGGAAAAAAGGGAGCCTAAAAGGGGAGGAGAAAAAAGAGGGAAGTACTCAGAGTTCTATTGGTTTTGGCAATATGAAGAGCCAGTTTCTTTCTATTATCCTGACCCGTTTTTAAAATGGCCAACAAGGATGTTGAGGCAGAGCTGTATTTCTGGCGTTTGACAGTGAAGGGCCTTCTTATGTGCCTTGGTCACCTACAGACAACATACAACACCTGCAGCTTCTAACTGGCTACTCACACAACAAAGTGAATGGGTAACATCATACTTGAAACATTCTTGTGACCATGATTAAAGGACCATCTTTTTTCAGACCCATATACTGAATCCTTGACATTCAGAACTATCTGACTAAGAGCTGCCACCTGTGAGGAGTTGTGCAACAAAAACACGGTCTCAGACTATTTACCTCAGGCTGTTCCTGGTTTCCAGCTTTGAAGATATTCAGTCAGCCAGAAGGAAAGAGTCTAGAATCTTGTTATTCCTGCTCAGAGCTGTCAATCCACACTAACAATGAAAGACTTCCTGTACTTTGTTGAACATAGCAGTAAATCAGTGCCATCTGCATAGAACACAGCAGCACCATCTGCATTATAAATGTCTCACTGATGTACATTATTGCATTATGCCAATTCAATAGCAACAAATTGTCAGAAACTGCATTGTACACCCAAGTGCATGTTAATTTTTAGCTTATCCTACTTTCCACTGTACCAAAACGATTTTCCTGTACATATGGTATATTAAAAAATGACATGCAATTATGAGCAGTGTGTTTTACATTTAAATCCACGGAACAAGCTTATCTTAACAATATCTCCAAAGTGAAGAATTTAACCACAACATAAACCGTAATGTGTTTATTCACAACCGTACTCCYGTGAGACAAAGAAGTCTTATCCCCACTTCCTAGATGAGAAAATCGAAGTGCAAGACAGAATAACTTGCCCAAACCTGCACAATAGCAGTTCTGAGACAAAGCAGAAATTTGAACCAACCAAATTCTAGACTAGCTTCTCTTTCATGTTTCTGAGATAAACTCCTACTAGAAAATACTAAATACCATTTTCTCATATATTAGATGATAAACAAGAAAGATGTGAATGACTGAATTATTTAAAATGGCAATTCAAAAGCATGCAAAATAAAAAAAAAAAGAATCTGRTGCCTACAATGAAGGAAAATAATTTCCAAAGAAATAGTCTTTACAAATATTTATGCTCTTCTTCATGACAGACATGAGTTTTGGGGAGAAAGCTATGACAGAAATATGGCATAGATATGATTTTCCCCCAAAATATACTTCCTGCAAGAACTGGATTTTATTTCACTTATATTCCCACTTGACTTGTACATGTTATATATAATTTCCTGTATAGAACTTAGAAAAATAAAGGATGCTTGCTATTTAAATGACACTCAACTTTGTTAATGCTCCTGTATCTAGCCAGCTGATGACTGAATGCTTAAATATTCACTGCAGGTTTGTGCATACCACTATCGAAAACATCGATATTAATCTGCAATTAATTACATGAACCACTGGATATGCCACTTACACTAATTAAACTTCAATAGGTACTATTTTGCAATACATGGCTAGTTCACATGCAACGCACTTTCTTAAATAAGGCACTCCACTAAAGAATATTGCTGGGACCAGTAAAGTGTTTCATCTTCAGTACTGGATGCAACTTATAGCAAAAAGAATATCACATGCTAATGGTTGAACATCTGGGATTGTACTCAGATTGCACTTGGTCGAGTACTATCTTATCTTGGCCTGGCCTGTTAGGCATAATCAAACAAATACGAAATTCATTTGGGGCATCTGAACCAAGGCGGCAGAGTTATTTTGGGTACTGTGGCTCACAAAAGTTTAGGAATCCACAGTCATCTGTCATGAGCTCTTGTAAGACCAACTTAGACTTCCCTGAAACATTGTTCTGATCCTACTTTGAGACTAAACTTTCACATTTTGATGTGTCATTTTTCTTTATTAAGAACATTCAGGGACAAATTTTCCAAAAGTGTTTAGGCACCTAGTGATGCAAATAGGCAGCTTGTGTTATTTTTCAAAATCACTTAGGCAGGTTAGACAGCTAAATCCCTCTGAAATTAGCAAGAGTTAGGCATCTGACTTAGGCACTTAGAAAAATTTAGCCAATCCTTATTTGCATTTTCAGGCTTCTAATCATTTCTGAACATCTGTGTGATAAGTTTTGATTCATTTAGGCTAGCTCCCAGTACATTACTTCCTCTCACCTGACTGAAAGAGCATACCTCATTAAGCAAGTTGCAGATTTTTCTTGCAGACCATGTTAAGAAGACATACGGGTGAAACATGACAAGTTTTTCTTCTATAATTTGGGGTTTTTTTTTACTTTAAATAGGTAAAGAGACATTGTGAAATAGGGGATAATGCAAAAGGACTGGTTTATTCTAAAATCTACTCATTGACTCAATGAGCTTTTTAATAACATTTAGTTTTGTTTAGCACAAAATAGAGTGAGTGTTTAAAAGCTGGCAAAATGTAAAGCACTCAGTGTATAACTTGATCAGATTACTTTGCTCATCTTAAAACAAAATCAGCGCCAAAATGATTTCTCCACAGCTAAATGAAGAAATAGTCAAATTTTAATTAAATTTGAGAAGCACATAACAAAAGACCTCATTTTATTGCAAATTATGTGTCTCCCCAGATCTTTGGTTTATAGTTTTTCATTGAATGAGGAGCTTTGGGTTATGAAGTATTTCACCACGAAAATTCTGCGAGATTGAAATGTTTTAATTACAAAATTATACTCATATTTTTTTAAACTAGAAAATAACAAAATATTTTGGCTTGCTTAGTTTTAAGATGATGTCCTATGGAAAAGGGATTATTCAGAGTATGTCACACTACAACAGGTCCTTTACCCCAGCTTAATAGCTTTTGAATCCACTAGCAAATTTCTACAATACTTGATTCAAAACAGGTGATATGTCAAAGACAAGAAATTCTTATAAGTGCCATGAAAATTGACAGCTGAAACACAGGAGAGACAGACTAATAATTGTTGTCACTAATGGAAATACTACAGGTGAGTTCTACAACTCTCTGCATTCTCTTTGATCTGCGGACACAGGTTTCTGATGTCCAGCCAATGGAGGACTGGGAAGGCTTGAAGGCATCCATGAAGGTGGCTCTCTGGAAACACGATGGGGGACAGACAGAGGTACTGTTAGGCAGCCAAGGTGGGAAAATCGTAAAAAAGCAAATACGTTGGAAACCAGCCTTCAACAGTGTGATCAAGCACCACCAG
The DNA here is from genome assembly GCA_018881555.1 of Amblyornis subalaris. NCBI lineage: Eukaryota > Metazoa > Chordata > Aves > Passeriformes > Ptilonorhynchidae > Amblyornis > Amblyornis subalaris. Next base: position 13,273,889 of record JACAXG010000003.1, on the reverse strand, counting down.
AACACAATTTTCATCTGATTTTCTTGAGAGACTATTTTTGGTTACAGGTATATGTTTTTAGTCTGTGGCAATTCTGATTTTTTAAATTTCAATCAAAAATACCTGCAAGCATCTTTAAAATACCCTAGGGAATATCTGGGATTTTTTTTTCCAAACTGTTATTTTGCCTTTTTTACAAAAACATCTTTTCCAGTATACAGTTCTATTCATTAGAGAAAAGGAAATGAAAGAATTGGCTGCCTCTGATGATTCATAATTGTACATTTTGTGGCTTCAATGACAGGATTTCTTTTCTTTTTAACAGGCATTAATTTATCAAAGGAACACAAGTCTAAAGCTGTCTTTCTATATATATATATGGTGCAGTTTATCTCAAGGTACAAATTTAATCATTTCCCATCTTTTGTTTACATAAAGAGAACAGTGAGGTCCAAATGTAAGACGTTATATATCATAAAATAATAATCACTCTAATGGGCGGGTACTGAAGTTGATTACTGACTTAAAGCTTGTAGAATAAATGTATTAGGAAAGGAGAAGCAGCAAGGAAAGATATATAGAATACATCAAATTTAATCAGGCAAATGTATCCCTCCAGGCTACTTAGCCTGACCTAAGCTTTCCATTGGGAAACCAGAGTTCAGGATAGTATTTCCGCACTGTAATTTCAGGTGCAACAAAGCCACATTATAAAAAAAGCTTAGAAGATATTTCTCATGCTGTGATTTGCATGGCCAAAGAAGCAAAAGGCTGGCAATGCTGTCCACCCCAAATCTATAGTAAAATAACTTATTTCACTCTGCTCAAAAGTCTCTAATTCCATTTGCCCACAGCCGTACACTGTGGTCTCAAGATCCATCTTTAATTGAGCCATGTCTTTGACAGGGACAGGAAAAACTGTCTGAAAAATTATGTTTTCTAGGTTTCCACTGAAAGAGTTTAACTTGCTTGAGCCAAAGAAACTATTTGAGTTGAAGACAAGTTTCTATATGATTTATAAAACGGCTAACAAACAAAAAAATCAGATAATCCTTCTTTCCCCAAAAATTTATTCTACAAGGTGGCTGGCTATAACTGCTGCAAAAAAATTAATGGGCCATTCTTTTGTCCCTTGGAGGGATACTGCAACTGGACACTGGGAGCCTGAAAAGGAGTATTAGAGTGTTTGTGTTTCCAGATAAAGCAAGGTTGCACACCCGCCTACCCAAGTGTTCCAAAAACATGCAACCTTAATTCTGAACTTGTGTTTCTCTAAGCAAAAAAAAGACAATTAATGCAAGAACATTATCTTGTTGAGGTCTTCTTTCCAGTTATGCRTATGTGACTGAGATGGAGGTATTTAAGTGAGTATTTTAGGTACATTACAATAAATACAAGCTTGTCAAAGAAATAGTGACTCAATTCTTTTAGCCACTGACACTGCGGACAGAAGACACAATTCTGCTAGAGGCCTATATTAAGTGCTCTCTTCCTCTCTTTTTTCATGTGAGCTGGGTAGTGTAGAATAAAAAGGAATCATCCTCTGCGCAGGTGCGGCATCAAGCCTTATGCAGCACTGCAAAATATTTCAAACAAAACCAACCAGAGCTGCTATCTTCTGAAATTTCTCTCATTATTGACTACTTTGACAGGAAACACATTAAACAACCTTAGCTCTCAATTGACAATATATTTGATGTGGGGCTTGTATTAGTTTTTTAGTAAATTTTGTTTAAGGATAGTTCTCTAAATATTGCATTAAAGAAGGGGATGACATAGTAAATACACAGACCACTCAGTAAAAAGTAAAAACATCCTCCAATACCTGCTGTGTTTTTTTTAAGTATCTTGAAAAGAGTAATAATGCCTCACTTCATCTATAAATACCAATATCTTTAAGAACTTCTTTAAATTCCTTCAATGTGGATAATGTAATCATATCAGTCAGTGACACATCATCTTCCCAGCAGCCCTGGGTTTGTCAAACCATATGCAAAACATGCTTTTTAAAATCCTTTCAAACMTGCTTTATTTTTCACTTCCTAACCCCTTTTGCCCCCACTCAGACTCAATTTATAACAGACCACACTCAAAGAAATCCTATTTGACTAGCCAACGTTCTTTCCCAACCTCAAATCTAGGTTTTATTAAGGAGAACACATTCCTCATGCAACCTCACATTCAGCTCTTGGCATAAATAATTTAACCACAAGCTGACTTGGTCGGCTGTGCTTACAGAATTGAAAGCCATCCCACCTAGTTTATCAGGGATGGGAACTCCAGAGAGGGTAAGAACAGAGCAGATTGAGCTTGCACTGAGGCTGCCTAAGGAGCTCCATCCTTATTTTTCTTCACAGAGTCTCTGCATGTCTAATGTACGGGAGTGACAGCACCTCATCAGTACATTTTCCACYGCTTTCTGCTGGCGATCACAGTGCTACTACCTCTCAGTTTCTGCCATGAAAGATCATTTCATTTCCCTGTGGATCTGAGCTCAAGATGTTCCTGAAGACAAGTTTGAACATTCTTTGTTTGGACCTTGTTTATCATTCACAGTARCATTAACTTCTTTCTGCACAGCACCATTTTCAGCGTAATTACTTGTACTGCATCCCACCAACTCACCATGCAACTCACTTTTGTAGCAACTCCAAGTGAGCCAGAATAGTTTATTGGCAGACTATTTGTGTCTATATAGTCAGTGTACTATAGACAACAGGGCTGCATATTTTCCTTTCAGATGCAAGTTTCACACAGAACTGAAAAGGTGTTTTTGCTGTTCGGCATATATAAATGTTCCAGTAATTAGGTGTTCCTTTTTATATTTCTGTATGTATATCCTGAGAAGGTATTTGACTTCCCTTCTTAGAGACTTTTCTCAGGACAAACTCTTTTCACAGGGATCCCACCCCACTAATACAACAGGCAAAGGAACAAACCCTGATCAATGTATCATTCAGCCACCATTAAGCAACATATGCAAGCACTTACACGTGTACATCYATAGATATTTATGTACACACACACAGAGATGTGTACACATGCAAAAAGCTGTTCCAGAACTCTTCAGCATAAAACCCCATACAAACCACTATAAGCGATCGGAAGAACAAATTACAGAAGACATCCAGAATTTACAAATAGGGCTTGGGAAAGGATGTTCAGTGCAACGAAAGGTTGGCTTCGAGTTAAAGTTCATGGGTTCTTCTCTTGAAAAGTTTGGATGCGAAACACCAAGACAAACTGTCTCTCCAGTTCCATATCTGGCAAACACAGATGAGAAACCCTCACCTTTTGACACTGTTGTTGACAGGACCAATTCACCTCAAAGTATGAGGCACCAAGGTATTACAATGAAAGATGTTAAAAAAAACCCATAGTGGCAGGAACTGCAGCTGCCTGATGAGAAGATTCTGACAGTTCTTTTCAGTGATGAAGATTTATTTAGAGATTCAGGAATCCATAAGTTTGGATGCTTGTCTGGACCTCCTCACTTGTAAATAAATATGGGATTTGCATTGTCACATCAAAGATAACACAAAAGCTAGAGGTAAGAGAGCTGTGGTGAAGATGAGAATCTGACAGTATTTTGAKGGTCTGCTATTTATTCAGAGCAAACCCAGAAAACAGAGGCTGACAGCTTGTTAAGGAAACAGAACATAGCAAAGACGAATTGTGTTCCCTGTTGAGATTGATGAGGATTCTAAATTCAATACAAGGTTTTGGTGGAAAAATTAATTTGGCACTTATTTACTACCATCTGTTTCAAATATTCCAAGTGTGTACTAACAACTTATCACTAACATGTGAAAGATTTGATGCTGTAGAAGTAAACAGTATGGAAGATGATTCCTGCCTTCAGGAAAGATCATCCGTCTCAAACATAGCACCTCTAGACCTCAACCATGAATTAAATATAGGATATGCTGGTTAAAAATCATACCAACTAAAACTGTGTAGTTTCCAAGTTCAACTATAATTCTGATACTACCATTTGCATTTGACATAAAATATTTGAAAATAAAGTRATCAGAAGAAGGGGAAACAAGTATAGAGGAAGCATGCTTAGCACACCACAGAAAAAAAAATCCACATTCTGAGCCCGTTTTACCATCACGCTCAAAATTGTTGTTTTCATTGAGGCTAAAAGAAATTCGGTAAATCTAGAATCCATCCCAGTGACAACTTCTTCAAAAGATTAGAGAGCAGCACAACATTCTCCACACTACTCTGGCTTGGTATCACACAAAATGATCTGGCCTGGCCCAGCCCAGCCTTGTGCTGCACACCAGGCACAAGTCTGCACTACAGCAAAGGTCAAGAAGGTGAAAGGGCTGGACACGTTCCTGTCCTCCTGATTGCTGGTGCTCCTCTTTCTCCCCTGGTACTTTACCCACACCCCCTTTCTTCCCTCAAAAAAAAAAAAAAAAAAAAAAAAAAGAAGCCCGTTAATTGTTTTGGATTCATGGGGTGCCCAACTCCCTGGAGCTACAAGGTAGTGAGACAGACCCCAAGAAAGATTTCTCCCAAGGACTTCACTGACCTTCATCTGAAATATTAAATAGTATTACAAGTGGCATGTCTGTATCATGAAAGATTTAACTGGTAAAGCCTTATCATCACACTCATTATCACCAGTTTTCATGTAAGTTAGATATTCAGCCTGATGAAATATATAAAAGCTATYCAATTTAAAAAGGAGCAGTTTTACAATTTCAGAAGACCAATTAGAGATTGCATCTGAGACTACCTGGTGGGAACTGTTTGTTGGAAAGATCTTGATTGGCTAAAGGTTTTGCAGATAACTGAGGTCTTGTGAAGTGGCTTGATTTAGTGCCTAGAAAAAGAAAATGAGCTCTAACAACTACATGTGTAGATAGATTTCCTTCTCATAGCTGGGTCTGCTTCTCAAGAAAATGCTACTTTAACTCTGTCACAAATTTAAGAGCTGGGGTTTTTTTTTAAAGAGCTCTCTGCTCTATGAGAGATAATAGGATCATCCATTTTTCGTGTGTTCACTGTGTTCCAGTGATCAGTACCAAAATGCAGACAGAACTTTGCAAGGAGTTTTAAATAGGCCATAATCCCATGGATTTACAGAGGAATGTAATTAATCTGCCAACAAAYCTGAAATTAACTGCTCGGCACATACTTAACAAGGATCTAAARGTAACCAGATATCCCATAAACCTGACAGCAACAGTCACAAGTGCCACATATTGTAAGGGTGGCTTATAGATCACACAAGAGAATCAAAATTTGACTGTTAAAATTAGGGGGGAAGATTAAAGTGGGAATATTATGATCTTGATGACACAGGCAAGGCAGTTCAAGAAGTTACTTCAGATTGTATGTTACTGCACCCTACTACCTTTCAGGCATCTTCAATTTTATTTATTTTGTTCATCTTTGTTCAGTGCGTCTCACCTATTTCTTTATACAGCACTTCTACAAGGAGAAAGAAAGAATCAAGAAATGTGTCACCACTAYCTGAAGTTTTTTGTAAAAGGCTTCGAAAAGAACATAATCAAAGACAGGAATTTTAGGTCTAATAAAATTTTTCTGCTACATTTAATATAATTTGATTCAAGCCATACACCGCATGCTTGCTGATTGGAATATCCCTTCAATTGAGGGGTGTCCTCTCTGTTACAGAACTACTTTTGTCCTTCAATTTTACAAGAAGTTCCAACTACAGCTTATAGATCACATTCACTAATGCATTCAGCCATTTAGGACTTGGCCAATTTGCAGAGTTTCAATGCAGAGGTTACTTGGCTTAGATATATCTTAGAAGCTAAGGTTCCATTGTCACATTTTTCTTCTTCACTTACAAATAGTTCTGTTTATTCCCAACTCAGCAGCCAAGCTATTGATTATGTTGTCTTAGGTCAGCCCACCCTGCAATTCCAGCCTCAATCCTCACATTGTTTTCCAATAGTTGGCTTTATTGATTTCATGTTCTTGGTTTTGACTTTAGGATCTTGCTTTTAGTTTTAACCCTGTCCTCTATTCTTTGCTCAAGTTTTATTTTACTGTTGCCTCAAACTGTCCAAAGAAATTGCAGTCAAATGTAAAGATGTGTCTGCTAGGCTAAAAGGTAAGAAACCAAATTACGCATCAGTAAGTAGGCATACTGAGCCTGTCACACACTAGTTTCAGAATATATATTTTTCCATCTAAGTGCATATTATGCAACATCAAAAGCAATTTCAAAACAACAACTTGTACCATTTCTTCTGCTCTACTAAAACTCTAGGGAATCACTGATCCTCTCTGCATTGCTCACTTGGTGACCTTTGATATCCAAAATCCTGAAATATTTTCCATTTATATGGGTGAATTAAAGACAGTAGTCCAATTTTTTACCTTCTCACATTTTGCTGAATTACATTTGTGCTGAGCAAACTGTAAAATCTCATTATTCCTATTGGGTAGCATTTTTACTCATTTTGTCCTGTGGGGAATCAGGCATACAAATCAGACTTGGGCTGATTCTGGGAGACCCCTACCTGTGAATCTGAGGGCAGAATGGGACTTTGACAATAGGGATGGTTCCAATATATGAATTTGGATTTTGCAAAAAATCCAGTGGTAGTTGCTTTTGCAGTTCTGTACTACGCTTCCACAGCTGAAATTAGCATTCTGTCAGTGCATTCAGTTTGTTCTATTTATTTTACTGAAAAAGCATGAGAGATTTGTGTGTGAATAGCTCTAAATATATATATTTTCATTGAACTAAAATATTGTTTGGGTTGGTCAGTAAAAGCTTTCAAGAAATGTATGCTTATGGAAGTGTTTATTTCTGTAAAAATAAATATTCTATTATTTGTGTGGCTGACAGTCAGCTTTGTTGTAGTTCCAGATGAAAAAGGGAGTATGTTGATTAGAGAAAATACAGCTATGTTCCATCTTCCTCCCCTGCCTCAGTAAGAGAAGAGCATTTGCATATTAATTCCAGGACTGAACAGCTGCATTCCCTAGAAAGCACCATTCATTGCAGCACTGAGCCCCTGAAACCAGGCAGGAGGAAAAAAAAAAAAAAAAAAAAGGAAAAAGGAAAAAGAAAGAAGCTGGCATAAAGCTTAAGGTAGATAGAGACACAGATTTTGCAATTCTTTATTTCCAAAAGGAGTACTTTTCATTTTAAGGAGTGCACKTAGACATTTCCATACAGGCTACCACAAGAGTATTCCAACTATCTGATGAGCAAAAGGAATACTATTATTTCCGTTTCACAAAAAGGCCAACAGAGGCATAATAGGATTATTTACCAGATTTAGAAAACTATTTACCTATACATTTAAGTCTCTATTCCATGTAAGAGCTAGGTGATTCATCCAGGATTACATGAGAGCCATGGCACAATCAGAAATAATTTCCATCCCTAGTTCCCACTTCCATGTCTTATCCTTCACAATACAGATTCATGTTTTTGTCTTCTCTACTATTTTGTTATACAACATTAAAACACATTGAAAGCAGGGATACAGAGGTTTTTTGACAAGAACTGCAACAAAGGCTTAGATGCGTTTTGCTCATCGGTAAAAATCTGTGAAGATGGAAGGGAAAGCCTTCTGTGAGGCACTGAGCATTAACAGTACCATAACTTGCTAGGTTTGGAGCACAGAATTATATTGAGAGCAAGACACAAAGTTATAAATTCTTGTCTTAGCTGGATGCCATTCATGTTTTCTAAGTCTGTGAACTATCACTGCAGCTGGTGATTACCTCTGTGATCAAGAGATGTGAATGAAAATAGGTAGCCTCCCACCATGCTTCAGTGGGAAAAATTGGTGGGAAGCAGGAAAATCTCTCTTCATTCACAGGACATGTCATACTTAATCTTTCTGGCATAAAAAGTATAAAGTCAAACCAGAAATGTTATATTAGAACAGACCGGTAGAACTTTTCTTGATGAGGGTCTATTAAAATAATAACACTTGACATTAGAAAACACAAAATTACTCAACTGACGGTCCAGTCCCGGAAACATTTTCACTACCAACATCAGTATGCCCGAGCAGATGAGCAGGGACTACTTTTATAAGCAATGAAGTCCCAAAGTTTCGCAGTCTATTTATCTAGTTTAAGAAGCTCTCCTGCTTCCAAGTTACTTTGGTCACTGACTTCTATTCCTACATCTACAAATGCTCTGAGGCCATGTGGCAAATTCAATTAATGCAATTACACAGGCTAAAAATAACCCTCTAAAACACTGTTGTTTTTAAGTCAGCCTGCTTGAATTCAGTCATTGGTGTTCTGCTTAATATTTACTAGTACTGCAAGGAATAACAGCAAAATGCTTCACCACAATGTTTCAAAGGAATGCAATTTATCGAAGGTTTAGGGAGAAAAAGAAGCATTATTGGTCTTATTAAATATCATTAATTGAAGTTAAGGCCCTGGGAGACAGCTCTGGCCCACAAGAAGTAACTAACTGTCTCTAGCACATTGCTCTGCCTCCTCCTCAGCAGGTTCACAGCCGCTAACCRTATTTGCCTGGTCTCCCACCCAGCCATGGAGAACTCTGAGCGCTCCACAGCCTGCAATGCAGGGTAGAATGCCATCTTTTCTACAGCTCACAGAGTCCTATGCACAATATCTGATTATTTGTTTTCTTCAAAAATGTGTGCTATGTGCTAGTCATAAAAATTAGGAGCTTGCTCAGCTGCCTTCTGGAACTTCCAACTGTGTTTTTATACAGACTTTTGCTTATTCCTYCTCCCCCATATGTTTTTCTTCTTCTAAATTAGAACTTAATGGAACTTTTGAAAGATAGAATCCCAAGTTAAAGGCAAAGTAACATTTTTATAGCTTATTCAGCTGCAGCTATGAGATCACACGGTAAACTACCAGGAACCGAAATCATGCAGAGGAGAAATGTCAACTCTTAACAGAAAACATATTTGAAAGAATTGTGTTTAAAAAGAAAAAGAGGGAAAAGTAAATATAAAAAAGAACTCTAGCATTTCCAGAAATGCTACCACCTTTATGTTAGCCTTCTGAAGGACTCAGATGAGGTCCTGTCCCACAAAAGATGACATGATTTTTAAAGAAAACATACTTTGTCTTTGCTTTTTTTCCTTTCCTCCCGTTTTCTAACAAGAGTTCCTGCTCAGTTGGCAATTAGCAACAGCACTAACAGTGTCTCATACTGTGTCCAGGAAAGCAAAACTGGCCATAGAAGAGGAAAATCATACCTTCTGCTGAGTTCTTTCAAGAATGATTTTCATATTTGCTGGTTTTCACAATACAGCATTCCATCACCCGGAGCATTTTATTGTGAGGAAGAAAGGTTGTTGTAGAACTTCTGCCTTGTTAACCAAAGCAACGAGGAGTCAGTGGGCCTAAACTCAATGCACTCAATAGCCATGGTGCCATTTCTACAGTTCTGTTCTTCTTCAGTATTACCCCTGTAGATTTAAAAAGAGGTATAATGATTGTGACTGTCACATTTGAAAATCATACTCTACATTTCTACAAAGCTCTTCCATGAACTTTCTGCACAAAAATCATTTTAACAACTTCAGTGTATGACAAGTGCAGGAACTATCATCAAAATGCCTCAACTCTGTAGTATAAGCCCAGCTTGGAGAACTTCAGCATCAATTACACACTAAATACACAGAATTTTAATGTCTGGAGCAAGCTTGAATTTTCACCAAACATAAAGTTCAARTGATGTCTGACCGAGCAGTTCAAGAGTGCTTCTTTTAACTAGCATACCAAAAACGTGTGTCKCCAGAAATTTGGCCAGAAATAACAATTTACTACTACATTTAAATGATTTTTCTTGTCCAAAGTACCCTTTTCACAGCCACAATACCAGCCTAGGTCTAATTAATAGCATTATTTCACTATTTCTGAATATATTGTGTAGTTCTTAGAAAGGTAAACTAATACTCTCAAAGAAAAACAGACTGATTATTTTAAATCAGTTATAAGGACAAAATAATTTTTATGTATATTCAGGTTTCTATGACTATATTTATAATAGAAAATTTAAAAAACTCTAGTATTTTAAATCTTGAAGTAAATCTTGAAGTATTCTTCATCAGTACTAGTTTCTAAAAGTATTAATTTTACTTAGAAAGTCAAGAGGTCATGGGCAATTTCCCAGATATTTCTTTAGGTTATTTTTGGGATTTGTGGTGTTTGAATTTTGGTGTTTTTCTAGGGGGAGGGGGGTTTGGGGAGGGGGGTTTATTTTTGTTATTGCTCTCAGAAAAAAAGCACGCCAACTGTTTCACGGTTTCACATCTTAGCTTCCTGCCATCTTGCAGGTATATTCTACTCCTAAAAGGCAAGATCAAAATTTTATGCTTTTAAATATTTTATGCTTTTATACCTTTTTTTTTTCTTTTCTGAGTAATTCATGTTTAATATATGTTCCAGGTGGTTGAAAGGGAAGTATATAGTTTAGCACAGACCTAAGACCACATGCTTTTCTCTCACTGAAGACAAGGATATATGTTTCTGTTCTTAGCTTAGCTGGATGGTAGATTTATATTGATGTCAGAGAATGAGCAATTAAAAGAGTGATCCTTATCAGCAACCTTATCTGAAAGATATTAGAGAAGACCAATCGCATAAACCAGGGCTAAATTCCTGCCAGGCTTTTGAATTGAAGCCATTGAGCTAACTGGCTTTATGCAGAGAACTAACTACAAACTAAACACCACTTTGCTTGTAGAAAGCAATATTTTACTGCTTTGCCGTGACTAATCCAGATGTCCTGTATTTACCAGTTTTAGGAGAGAGGGAGGGAACTGCTTGAAGCACTACCTTTCCTCTGCTCTACTGCCCACTTTCATATACAAGACAGTGTCACAAAACAGTCCTCAAGCTAAGGGATGACTTCTGGTCAAACAGTATAATCACACATTCACAGTTTCCACATTAACATAGCTGGCCATAAAACAACCTGGATCTGGAAACAGTAGAACTGCCCGGAGGCAGCCAGCCATAGCTCAATCTCAGTGCTGCTCTGATACAGTTACCTGGCAAACATGTATCTCCCTTTCAAAAAACTGCACACAATACACTCAGGGTTTTTTTTTTTTTTATTTTCCAGGCTTGAATGTCAGAGGTTACATTCCTAAAACTTTAGAAAAAGGGGTTAAAAAAACAAAACAAACTCAAAGAATCAGGAGAGCATCCTATATACACGTACACACATACTAGATGATGTCAAGGTAAGTAGTACCATGGCAAAGTTTTCAATGTCAGAGTAAAGACACTTTAAGTATAAGGAGCTGAAACATCAGGAGAGATACAGAATCTTCAGAATCCCCAGGAAGATGCCTGTTCTGTTCAAAACCATTGGGACAAAAATCTGCATAAGTTCCAAATTTCCAGCATCAGATGCAAAATGATGGACTTCACTATTCTTCAGAGACTCTTTATCCTAATTTTTAAACCAACCAAACAGAAGTTATATTTCTCATCTCTCTTCAAATACATTTTTCTGATTACCAACACAATTACTGATAAACATCCTTTCCAAAATACAACAAAACATGTAGAAGACCACAGAAATATGGAAAGAGAGTACTTCTCTTCAAATCTGTAAATTTTCTTATCACATGGCTGTATAGCAGTAGACAGGAAATGGAGGAAAAACTTAGAGGCATCTGTGTGTGTCTCTGCACACTCACAGATGGTCATCAGCGACATAGATGAACCTATTTTATGTGAAGGCCAGCTGTAAATCTTAGAAAAAAATATTTTCCATTCTGTCTTGGAAGCATATGGTCCCTCTCCTCCCTTTCCCTTGCTTTGAATAAGATTGACTTCCTTTTCATTCCCCCATGCTTTTATCCCATAGTTACCTGACAATGTGTAAGAGATGAGAAAAAAAATTAAAATAATCCATAAAGGTCAGAGRAACTATGGAACCCAGGTGCAAGGGTTTGGTTAGATACAAGAGCAGTTCAGATAGGCTGTGAAAAACTGTTACAAAAACAGTGAATCTTCTGCTAAATTACTACAGTAGATGTAAAATGACATAATTTTCCCTCTACTAAATTATCAAGGATTAAATATGGCCTCATGAAAAGAAAAACATGKAGAAGTTTATCTGTTGAAAATCTCAAGCTACGTTTTCTACCTCTTTAGACAGAACATCTGTGATGGAATGATGGACAGTCAACTCTAGCATATATTCTCATCACACACCTGTCACTTTACTTTCTCTTCACTCAGCCTCCATATATTACTTCTTTTTTTCTCCTCTCTCTCTCATCTTGCTTCCTCACAGTCACACAACATATAATTTTAATTTTCCCCTCTAAGTTCTACTCATGTAATAGTTTTACTGGCTTTCCTCCCTATTCTTCCTGCCATCATGAGATATTGCCCTCTGTAAATTTGAAACAAGTGAGATATTTGAACAAGCTGAGCTGGTTGAATGACTGAAGGTTATTTTCAAAAAGAAACACATCAAATTTTAATGTATTGGTTTTGTTTAAGATTTCAGTGCTATTAAGACTTCACTGAAACCAGAGGTTTCCAAGAAGCTGTTTTTGAAAATTCCATGTATMTGAACATAGAAGCATGAGAAAATGTTTTACATTTAGTTAGTTGGAAGTCTGTTTTTCACAAAACCCCTTAACTGAAAAATTACCTTCAATGCATAAAAGATTTTTTTAATTGTCCTATTTCACAGCAATCTTGCCAAATTCCCTCCCCCCCAGTATAAACTTAATTTAGGGACTTATTCCTATTTCATCTTAGCTGCCCTGCACTTTTTACAGAACCCTAATATTAGACTCATGAGATCAAGGCCTTCCCAGTATGCTTTGGTAGAAAAACCACAACTGCATCAAAGTTCATGGATTTATACTTGTTAGCACCAAAGGAAACATGAGTCTGACCTCCGTCCAGATGGCAAGCTGGCAATCCTGTGTATTTGATCAAAGAATCCTTTCTTTCATCTTGAAGTAGATGCAGGTTACAGGTATTCACCAAGCAGGGTGCATGTATTTGCTTAAACAATTCCTCTGAGCAGTCAGGATTTACAGGGTTAGCTTGTCAGGTGCCTCACTTGTGTGTTTGTTTAGCCAAGCTTCATGGTACCTTATCTGTACTGAGGGGTAAGTGCTGAGAAAATAAGTGCCTGGGTTCAGATGCAGATCAAACATGACCCAGGCTGACTTTATCCACCTCATTTCTGGGCTATTTGGTTCAAGTTAGTGTTCTGCAGGACTCACTTACTTATTATGAAATGAATAGCAAATAATATCATCTTTCTTATCACAGTTTTTGTACCAGACAGAAATAACTGTGGTACACACGTATCAAACAGAAATCATTCTTGTACAGAAGGTTAAGGGAAGATGTGTAAAGCAAAACCTCCAGATAATCGTATGAAGATTATCACCATATTATGCTATATAAATCTTATAAAATCCTGGTACTACTCAATGTATTTGTGCCACTGTCAGCAAGTCAAGGTTATGGTGTCCCATGAGGCCCAAACTCAAGTGAAACATAAAAACAACAAAACTTACAAATATCCTGGAAACTCAGACAGGTCTTGAACTTTGATCCTGGTATGATAAACAGATTTTGAAGTGCCACAGAGATATAAAGGACTTGAGAGTATACCCACATCCAAGTTAAATGCTACTAATGAAAAAAAATCTTTGGAATCCCTAGATTAGAATAATAGTTAGATTTGAATTTATGCAAATAATTATGCTTCCTTAGTGCTTTAGAAATAACCAGCCACAGAAGTAGAATTCTGACTTAGTGAGTTATTTTCTGACTGAGCTGCAGAGTGCAGAAGAGATTATATGCTGGGGCACAGTGGATAGCTATTTCTCAGTGTTCATTCACCTGTACACACTGGATATTTCTGTAAAATTGACATGTTCTGAGCCCTTCCGACTCATTCATTACAGCCTCAGGTCATTCAGGGTTAAGGAAAAAAAAGTCTATAGCATTTACAGCTACCTCCCCCCAGTTTGTTTTACAAGGGCAGGAATATTTAGTTGAAAGCAGAAATTTTCACAGGCTACTCCTATATGCCTATATAAAACTTTAAAATAAATGTGCTTCTTCCCCACAATCACAACCCTCAAAAAATCCCTATGTTCTTATTTTTTACAAATTCATATTTACTGGAAATAAAAAAGTCAAATCAAGCTTGGAATTGAGCACATTACCTAGTTCTGTGTACAAGATGTAACGCTGCAAAAGCACTTCTGCAGGTGAATGAATATTCTCATCTGTTATTCCACGGAGACACGTTTAACTTTATACGGAACTTTACATGTAACTCGGATTTTGTTACTAGCAGTGAATAGTAACCCTACAGACCTTGCCAAAACATGATTAGATTTTCTTACTAGATTACATATGCTTTACATCACTGCAAGTATCACAGAATTCTTCTTAACCATGAGAGAATATTTTCATGCTAAATTACAGTCTCATTTAAAGTGAAAGGATTATAACACAAAATATGGTGCATATGCCATATACATCTTAAGACAAGAATACTTTTTCTCTTTTTTTTTTTTTTTTCTCCTTAAGAAAAGTATGAGAAGTTCTCAACCTGCTTCTTGGGAGCCTGATTCCTCAAGAATACATTATCTATCAGTGCACTTGGGTCCAGCTACTGGGATAAATGAAAGCTGTCTACCACTATGCTCAATCATCCCTGTGCTACTCCTTCTTCTCATTTTTCCATTTCAGACAGAGAAAATCTAAAGGTAATAGTTTCTTTCCAGTGAACTAAGTCCTGATGTTTGTGGAAAAACAAAACAACAAGATAGTCAAACTTTCAGAGCTTAATGAAGCAAGGAGCAATAGAAGTTAGATGTGGGTGATTTCCAGGCATACCATGCTGTTCCTGCCCAGTCGGCTACTCGCCCTTTGCTTCTGCCTCGGGGAGCTGTACACAGCCTGGAGTGCTGGCCTTGGCAATCCACTCAAAGTTTAAATTCAGCAGCTCTTTTTGCAAGAGAGATTTTTCAAATGTAAAATATTTTATGTTTATTATTTTCTTTCAAACAGACAATATGTGAGAAATACTTTTATGATCATTTGATCTGCTCTGACTCAAGATTAGTTGATTTCCAATACAATAAGAGAATAAGGCAACAATATAATAGGGAGCTTAAAAAAGTGAAATATAGAAGACCTCAGCATATCTGAATGTCATTCCAAGTATACATCTGCATTCCTACACTAGGCAAGATTTAATTCTAAAATTCTTTATCAGTCACATAGTGTAGAAAGTTTAGAGATACTAAAGGAAGTCTATTACACCGAAGGGATATTAGTACCTTCTGAGAACTCAAATCCAGCCCGAAAGAAGAGACAGATCTAACTCATTTAATTCTTTCTGCTCTTATAAAGCAAGAAACTCTGATATCAAAAGAGGTAAACAGGACTCCCATCCTCTGAATTAAATCTCAGGAAGCAAACCTGAGGGTATCTTATCACAGTTGTCAGTGACAAGGCGGAGAGAAAGCCTGTAGGCCTGGTTGTACTGCTGCTATCAACTGCAAAATATCAGCAATTTAAAATGTCTGAAGTGCATGGTGTTTCTACTTTAGTACTGCATACACTACTCCCCTATAACCATTTTAAAATAAGTCTTTTATCTTTATTCACCTCATCTGTAATCTGAAACAAACAGTGTTGCTTGCTGTTGCACAAACAAGAAAATGATAAATAAAGAACCGTTTAAAAAAATTCTTCCATTCCTAAACTTTGCTTCATATGAAACTTTGTATTTATGTTCCTTCTGGGTCCACCGACTTAACCTGCACATTAAATGATTGAACAGAGTTCCCTGAAAATAACTATATGGCAAAACAGGTACTTCCATGTACTTTCATGCTTCCCTTCAAGCTCGTGGTCTCGGATCCAGCAGAACTTAGATCTCTGCCACAGTATAATAACACAAATGAAATCTTTTACAGAGCTTCTGAACAGAGTGATCTGTTTCATGGATAAAACTTACACTATTCCTTCTGTTCGAAAATACACTTGATTGCATTCACTCAGGACTCCCTGGGTCCATCCATCTGCAACATCTCTCAATGTATCTAGTCTATATACTACTGGTTTTGCTGTCACTCTGTAAAGCTACTGCAAAGCAAGAAAAAAAAAAGTCCTCTTGTAACCCTACGTATAAGTTAGAAAAGGTGTCAGAGGCATAAGATGAACAATTCCATCACCACACACCAGAACAACAATTCCCGCCAAGCATTTCCCTGCACAGCTGCCCTCAGAGTAACTTCTGGAGGGATACCTTGTTTGTTATTGCCACATGCCAAAAGACAACATGATGGCGGCCSACACAGTGTGGCTCAGGATTTGGATCAAGCTTAAAACACAACTATTTCATGAAAATCTTGGGGAGGTCCCTCTTCACCCTCACAGCCTGTGGCCAGGCCATTGCGCACAGCCTGTGATCAGTACATGGCAGCCGCAGGCCGTCACTCTGGCTCCATCTGCAGCACTGCCAGCGTCTCCTCCTGGAGGCACCTGGGACTTAAGTGACGAGATATTAAATCCAGGATATTCAGAATGCAGTACTGCACATTTCTGCTTTATGCTGTGGCAATTATTTGCAGGCTGCACTATTACTTTTGTGAAGGAACACATTGGCCTAACAGCACTGCAGCATCACTGTCCATTACATTTCAGGAAAACTTCTCCCTCTTATTAATGATTGATGTTCAAACTTCTTACATTCCTTATTATTTTTTGATTCTCCTGTTGAAGAGCACTGAGCTGGCCTTGCCATCATTTCTGAAGTAGCCTTTCACATCTGCAACATGGTCTAAATTACCATGCAGGGGTGTGGGGGTGCTGTGGGTCGGTCTGGCACAGCCTCTGGGCCGGTACAGCTTCAAAGGCTTGGACCAAGTGCTCGCTTTCTCTGCCCCAGGGAGCGGAGAGAAAGACAAAAGTCACAAAACTGGTTAAAGAACCTCTCAAACCACACAGCTACTGGTTATCCCTTTACAAGAATACATAAACACCAAAAGTCTGGAATGACTGAGGATGGAAAAGGCATGTTACTTGTTACCTCTGCCACAAAAGACAGTAACAGGTCTTTGGCAGTGGATTTCAGTGCTTTAGAAACACTAAAACCATGTACGTTAGAAAATACAATGAGTAGAGCATAGCAACAGACTCTYCTTCTGCCTTAAAAGAGCATAAAAGAAAGACAGAGGCCCTTATAGGGCTGTAAAGAGAACATCACTACAAAAAATTTTAGTTAGCACCCAGCACATCCCACACTTACGTGGAAGAAATTCCAACTTGAAAAGCCAATTAACTTCTCTTCCTATTAATGAACTTGATCTGACYCAAACCAGATTAGTTGGTTTGATGCTGAGAATTTTAACATATTGACTTTGAAGTCTGACCTCTAATGAGTTTCTAATATGTCAGCTCATGCTGTCCATCTGGATCTTTTTCTAATGGTTCAAATCAATAGGATATTTTTTGCTTGTTTTAAACTCTATTGCATTTTCACGCTTTAAACTGCCAGATAGCTAGATCAAGTTACAGATGTCACTCAGTGGAAAATCCAYCTCTTACAGATGACAGTCACAATAAAAACACCTCTTGACACATACTGAAGAACAAATACCACAAATAAACCACAGTTTGAGGGAATTTAAATCTTTGAGACCCCTTCTGAAAAGAATCATTTGTGTAACATCAAAGAAATAGTTTTTGTTAGGTCAGTCTTTTGTATCATTCACAGCACACACACGAAAAGAGGTAAACTATCCACCTCTAAGAAGATTTTTTTCTATTTTACAAGTACTCTGGCTTTTCCTGCATACTGCAGCACTCGAGGCAAGCAGTGCTACCAACGGTGCTTCATTAATTTTTATGCTACTCATTATCTCGTCCCATCTACCTGAGACCAGAGTGCTGGGGCTTTATTTCACACACATTTGTAAACAACTCAAAAGAGCAAGTCACCTGCTCCCTGGCTAGTCAACAGTAGTTAACTGCTAATAGTACTAATACAGAAGACACAGAAAAGCTGCACAAGAGAAAAAAGGTACCCATCTCTTCCGTTCTGTTTGGGATAGGCCATGTTTCAGGTCCCTTTTTGTCTTACACTCTTGGAACAGAAAATGTCTCAGCAAGTGGTAAAATCTCACCATGAAGAGCACACAAATACTATGGTTCATTTCCATCATTTCCCCATCTGTCTTAAAATTTATTGCAGGTTCTCCATTTTCAGTGATAAGACCCACACCTCCAATAGTTCACTGCTATAAAGCAAGGCTTCTGTTCAAGCAACTGCTCAGATAATCCATGTTCAGAAATTAGGTGGGACTGAAAACACGATGGCAAGAGGCAGCCTGACATGCAAGATAATGGCCTGATAGCACCTTCCTTCCCCCTTTCCACTACTGCTACCATTTTTCACACTTACTACTCTTTTATACTATCCCTCAAAAACTGGAAGTGAAAAAGGAGGGATTATGYTGCAAAACAGAGACAAGACCTGTGAACAGAAATTAGCAGATGGCAAAAAGAGATGAAAAGGAGAAATGTACAGAGTTCTGTGGAAGGAAACTTGTTTCAAAGTTTCCTTACTGAAATGCTTATGGATCTTGCACCACAAGATAAACTCCCCCTGTCTTACCCACACAAACATACTTGCACTGTAGCTCTGTAACAGCATCTTCAATATAAAAACCAGAAGTTAAAGGAATGAAAGGATATCACATTTTAGTTCTCAATTTAAAAAGTGAACAGAAGCTTTTGCCTCTCCTTTGTCATAAAATAAAAATAAATACCCAAATTCCAGCTTCTGACCACCTTTACTATTCTTTTTCTCATGCTAACTAGAAAGTCAGGAAATCCATAAAAMCCTTTGAAGCTGACCCCCTTCATCACATTAAACTTGAAAGCCAAATGCCATGAAGACATTATAAAAGAAAAATCAGAGATTTGTATTTCCCTATTCAAGTGGATACCAAAAAAACAACATTGCTGATTCTAAACAATAACTAAAGTGAAAATTTAAAAAATACCTGGCAATACTTCTCAGAAATCAAAAACAGCTATAGGATCTCTGTAATGAACAAAGAAAATAATAAAAACAGATGTTACAGCAGACAAAATATCTTGCGTTTAGGAAATGAGACACAGCAGGGATCACAGCATTTTAATCGGTCACTACTTCTTTTCTGATTTTTTCAATTAAATAATGCATTCTGATATTTGAAATCTCCCTCCCTTCATCTTGGTGCACACACAGACATATCATAATTTTGTCCTCTTAATTAGTACCTTTAAATGAATTTACAGAGGGACATTATACCAGCAACAACCCAGCTGCTAACACCAGAGTCCTCAAGAGCATTTAGAAGGAACAGTTTGGATATGCTTATTTATGTATTTTTTCCAAAAGGATTCTAGCAGCAGCAATTCTCCTTAATCAAGTTTTCCTTTTCTCAAGTGAACAAGTGCAAGAAAAGCAAGGAGACTGGAGACAAATGCAGTCTGAGTGGAGCACGTGGAAGAAGTGAGTAGACTAATTAAAYGGTCCAAGTGTACTTTTTCAGTGATTTTCTGCATCCATGTAGAATTAAAGCAGTTTCCYCATATTACTTTCTTCTTTGCACATAGCTAGTACCTCCTGTAACAAGTTTAATAAAATAAGATTTCTGAGTTACTGTACCAAGTAATTTTATTTCTATTAGAGAGGTATCATCTTCCAGTGGTACATACATGCCCACCACAGGAGTACACAGGATATGAAAACGAGCAGTAGACTCTGATGGAATAGGAGGGGGGGGRAAAAAAAAAAAAATCTACAGAAAAACACCCTCAGAAGAAGGATCCAATTAGCAGGTTTCTTCCCTTCTGAATAACCTAAGGAGAGCCAATTAAGCATCAGAAGTAAGAATAATAACTGAACTTACCAAAATACCTATGTACTAAAGAAACATTTACTTCTGTCAGAAGACTACAACCAATTAGATTTCCAAAAATAGGTTTGAATTCCAGGCCTTTCTCCCTTGAATAACAGTACAGTATACTTGTTGGGGCCTATTGAGATATATAGGTACATGGAACAAACTATCTTTCCTGACATGTAATTAAATTAACTGAAATAAATTACAGCTTTAAAATCTTAATAAAACAAAACAAATCCCAAACTAAAGCCATTTTTTTAGGGTTCCATTCTTTCTTTGTATCATCATCTGAGGGGCTTTCTCCTCTGAGCAGCTGGGAGCCATCATGTCAAGCTCCGGATATTAAATGTACATGAAGTTCTCCGCAGGCCTAATGAGTTACAACAGAGGTCACATTCTCCACTGCCCAAATGTAATTTGAACAATTCCTTGCAACAAGAATTGTGACACACCTGTGTATAAACACTTCTGACAGTAACAATGACAGTAAATTTTGCTATTTCTCTTCTTTTCTAYAGCAGAAAGTTCCAGAATAGCAATACAGTTTCCCTTATCACTGCTAGTATCAGYGATGTTTTTGCATTTACTGCTACGGGTAAATTTTTCTGAGAAAGTTTCATATAGTTTCATAGTAAAAACATATGATCCGATATGTGAAATGTATTTTGAGAGCTTGGAAACAATCCAGCTGCTTCCAAGTTGTACTCCTATGACTTGCAATAACAATAGGTTTCTCTAAACTATAAGCAGCATGCTGCTTTTCAAGTAACCTTTCTTTCTCTGCTACAACAGTGAAATTAAGATCATTCCTCCTATTTCAGGGAAAAGAAGAAAACATATTCAAATATTGTTAGATGAAATAAAACATTTCACATATGGATAAATGCTAACTTTCTAGCATGGCAGGAAGACAAGCTGAGCCAGATCATTTCTGCCAAAACCATTAGTAAATTGCCTTACGGTGATTGGCTTGGCTGCAATTCTTAGGTTTTATGGGTTTGGGAATTTTTTTCCTCCTCTACTTTGTTTTGATTTTGAGTTTCTTTGAGGAGAGAGATATTGGGTAGGGGGAGGATCAGGGAGTTACATTAATCCACACATAGCTTGTAAGTTAAGTCATTTCTTCTGGATATTTTGCTACTTCAGTACATCTGGCTTTGTTTAATGTCAGTTTTTTAACTGAACCACATTTTTGTTGCACTAATCTACAGTACTGTAGTGAAAAGCTTGAAGGAACCAGAGGCTAAACACAATTCATCCATTTCTGCCCATTTCATACCGCTGTCACAGTCACAGACTGTGTAAAGGTATTATTGCCTCCTACCACTTTCCTGGAATCTGGCAAGCCAGAAATACATTATACACATGCATGCATGTACGTACACACACATTTTCACAACACCCATCCTTTTCTGGTTTTCAGTAAGTGCCCTATTTTCTTGCTGTTTAAAGAATTTTTCTGCATTCTCCACTACGTGACATCATTTACCATTATGTATATCCCCTGCTGGAAAGCAGCCAGCACAGATTGTTCCAAACCCCCTTTCTCCATCTCACCACAAACTCAGTTTCAAGCCCTTCCTTGAAACACTTAATCCTTCTGCTATTGTGAACTGAACATTAGGGAGGAATCTGAAGCCATGACAACAGCTTGCTTCCTGAAGACTCTGCTCTGGGCCACTCCAGAGGCGTCCTCATTGCCCAGGCCAAACAGTTCAATGCACTCAATAACACAGCTTCTCGTCTCTATGGGGCACTGGATTTAATGCCCTTCATTTAATAAGGGAATCTCCAAGTGGCTGAAATTTGGGTTCAGCTCTGTTAAATGCATGAACATTCAGCAGTTTCCTTGAAGTTTGCCAAAGTTTCGAAAAGATCCATCCATCTTTCCAGCTTAGGTAAGAGAAGATGGTATTTCTGACATTTTAAATTCTGGAATATGAAGACTSTGCAGAATTGTCTATTTGCAGCACTAAAATTCTTGTGTTTTGTCGATTTTCAAACAGTTCAAATTCTAGAAATTTAATCATATTTAAACAGAACAAAAGCCATCTACAAAATTTAGGCAAACAGCAACCTAAAAATAACGATATTAAAAAGAAAAATGGCAAAAATGTAACTAGGAAGCCTGTCACCTCAGGGGCTAATTTCAATTGCAATACTTTCTACTATGACAATAGTCCAGAATACTGCACATTAATAGATGACAGGACATTATTGGATACACAATATGCTATTGAACCTGCAGAATTTACCAACATGTGGTTTCACCCGGGCACTTGCCATTTTAAAGGATCACCTATGTAAAAATCATGAATAGTGACAGAGTAAAAAATTAAGAATATGTCAAAATACACACATCATCATGAATAGAGATCTGATTTTTTGCTAATAAAAGCAGTCTTTGTCTACTCCATTGAATATTTAGGATAATAGATGTTTGACTTCCCCTCTTCCCCCCACTGGCTAGAATAAAGCACTAAGTGGACAAGAGGTGGTTTTTTGTGAGAACTTTCATGGGTTTTGATCAGTTAAACTCAGAACAGAGAATTTCATTTAGAATTGTGAGGTCAACAACTCAACGATTCTGCACATTTATGATAACTGAGGTACTGAACTAACAAGACAACGTACAGAGCCCTATGAGTCAGCACGAACATTCCTTTTAAAAGTCATGAAAAAACAAACTCTCCTTCAGCAGCAAAGACAGGCAGAAAGCTGGGTATCCCAGGACTAATGACTTGGCATTTAAAAACAAACAGAAGTGGAAAGGCAGTTCGCCTTTTCAGAGCCTGACTCCTGGCAGCATGAGAGGGGGGCGTGCACAGGGTGTTCCGCAAACTCCACTGGCTGCCTGGACAGTTTGTTCTCTCTGTGTAAGCAGCGCTGAAACGAACACTCAGGAAACATAAGGTACAGGGAGTTGGTCAGGGAGAGAGCAAAATCAGGATATGTAAACAAACTAATGAGATCAGTGCAAACAGCAATAGCACACTGTGTTTCAAGAAGCTTGTAACCTATTTGAGAAATTCAAGCTGCCCTTATAACATCCCTGGTCTCCTCCTTCTCACTAGGGCTTCTGGCCCCTAAGCAGCACAAGTAGAGGTAACATTTTGGCTACAAAAACCTCYTCCATAAATCCCATAAGTTAGAAAAAATGCCAGCATTAAAGGCTGTTTGGCATGCTCTATGATTGCAAGAGCATCCTACAATTTTTTCAATGCTTAGCAAACAAAAATTATGACATATTTTGTATTTTTGGATGTGAAAAAGTTGTTCCTTGACATTCTATCTCCTTTTCCCCAAACTGGGATGCAGATGACGAGGGGTTTTGTTGATGAAGTTTCATTATATACTCTCTTGTTCCTGCTGACAAAGACTTCACATAATATTTTATGAAGACCAGAAGACTGGAGGAAACTATTAAAATTCAGCCTGACTACAGAAGGAATGGCAGATCACTCCGGAAAAGGTCTTGAAGAAAAAAAAAAGACAAAAAGAAAAAATGAAACCAAACTGACCAAACAAAACCCCACAACCCACCAGACCCCTAACAATGTGTTCTATAGTTTTTCATACAGTCGTGCCATTTCCTGGGGGTGCCCCTCTGAAAGAGGTAAGATCACACTGTAAAACAGTAACTTTTTTGCTGTATATTTTGCCAGTGGGCCATATGACACAATGAAGTAACAAATAGAGCCTGTGGGACCAACAGCAGCCAGAAAAGGGCTTCTGTCATTCTTCCCTGAGTAAGGGACATGACTAAGCCCATTCCACCCTTCGTATCAACTTCTCCGGGGACACAAGGACACAGAAACGAAAGGTGCAACGACATCTACTGTTTCTAGTTAAAAGTGATTTTGTTTTCCAAAGAACAGGCACATCTACAGGCATAGAACAGTAACATTTCAGTTTACTATGGGGAAACTGAGGTTTACCTATATCCATGTACATAATTATTAGAAGAAAAATATTTTCGGGTTTTTTTCATGTGGTATACCATCATGCTACCCACGAAAAACCATTTCCATCTACAATCTTCTGCTAATTTTGAATTTTAGTCTAAATTCTGTCCCACATGGAGATACATTCACTGTCATTCATTCTAAAAAAAMCACAAAATAATAACTAGCTACTCCATCTGAAACACCTACCAGTCAGAAATTCATGTCAAAATAGTAACATCTAAAACCGATCTGATTTTTTAGTCTGTGGACTCAGTTCTGTCTAAAACTAACTTTTTCACAAAAAGAATTCTCCCTGCATTTCTTTTTTTTTATTATTCATAAAAATTGTGTCTAAGTTGTCAATTTAAAGTGACCTGAACTTATTTACATGCACACAGCAGAGAACAGAGTGCTTATAATAGCTCAATACAGGCAGACCCATGAAGCAAGCCAAGCATTCCTGCTGGTCTTACATATAATCAATGAGCCTGCAGTGCATTCACTGATGAATTGGACAATGAGACTGAGGGTCTGAGTCATATTCAATCAACTCCATTTCCAGCAGCCTGTCAGGGATGATGGCAGATCTATTTTGCAATGCTGTACACATCAGCCCATTCGGGAGAATGTGTTTTTATGTGTGTGTGTATAAATGTAAGTGTGTATATATATAAAACAAGTGTGTTGGTGCATATATAAAAATAACTTAATGGATTTGTTCAGGAGTACATTTCAATGCAGTTCCTTGTTTGCCTTTTCTTAGCAACTCCATGTCCACCCAGAAGCATTTTTTTCCAGCAGCAAGAAAATTAAAGTACAGAGAAGCATATTCATAAAGCTGTGGCCATTCAGACTGGAGATAAAAACATTACAAGATGGTAGATGCTCAGCTAAAGAGATGTGTCTCAGGGGCAGACCTCTAAATGGTCTATTAGATAGGATGAGATAGTAAATCTAATTTGCCAAAACGCAGGCATGCTCATCAACGTTTCATGCTGTCAATATTCCATGCTAGCTTGCAGCCTTGATAGAGTTCACACAGTAATGAGCACGAAAGCCTGGGAAGGATTTGGCTATTCTGTAGCCAGTCGCCCTTTGTCTCGCCAGTGAATTAGAACTCCAGAATGTGCTCCACGCACTGGCTGAGCAAACAGCCCTTCAGGTGGCAGAGCTATGGCAACTGACCACTGACAGAAAATGCAGGAACTGTTCCAAGAAAAACACACTTCCTAGATTTTCTGTGCTGGAAGAAAAAAGGATGAAAGTAGTGTTTATTTTTTTTTTTTTTTACGTTTTGAAGTTTCAAATATGGTTTCATTTGGAAAATGGACAGTGCCTTGGAAGCAAGTAGCCTGCATTCTAAGAAACAAGCATCAAGAAAAGCAGTGCTGAGGTTTTCTTTTCTTTAACTTGGGGATTTTTCTCTCTTGCTTAACATTTCTTAAAGTAAAGTTTTCTTTTCTTAAGCTTAAGCCTTCACCAAATCCAGGTCCCTGATCTTTCTGTATGTCTGCTTATCAGACTTCAGGATTCTGATTTCACACTGTTTAAGGCAGCACCTACCACAACTGCATGTTTTGAGAAATATTTAACACAAATGTAAACAAATGCTTCCTAGCAGAACAAAAGTACAAGCAAAACAAAAGAACAAATAAATACAGGGAGTACACAGGGTATGCAGTGAGATGTACTACACCCATCAGCCCTGCCTTTTGTTTCTGAAGGATATTTTTTCAGGTCCTTTTGGGAACCATAAGCATGTGCTTTTTTGGGCCAGATTAACAGCACCAGTGCCAAAGTGGGAGAAAAGCTCTTTCARGAGCACAATCTCATTTCTTCAATTCTACCTGCTCCGATGCACATGAAAATCCCCGGTGAACTTATACAATGCATTAATCCAGCAATTAACTAACCCAAGGCCAAAAAAGTTGGTACTACAGGCAATGGAGGGGCATGGCCAGAGCCGGCCATATGTAGTCATAAACTCTCATAACCAGTCATTCATTTTTTACAGCCTGCTGTCTGTAATCCTGTTTTATCTAATTTCCTAAGGCAAATCTGCAGAAAGAGGGTACCTGGATGATACTGTTCTAGTCTTGTGCTTATCAGAATAGGATTCCTTTTATTACTGTTATTTGACCCAGATGCAAATGATGGGCATGGTCCAAAGTAAGGGATTTTTCTCTATCCCACATGGGAATAAAAGAGYCTTGACAAAAGGCCTTTTGGGAAGAAGAAAGGGTAAAAAAAAGTCCACCTGGACAAATCCAAGGACTGGCCATACTGATGCCAGATATCCAGGAAGTGGGTGCATATTGAATCCCCTGCACTCAGCAAAGAGAAGTTCATGCTGTAGGATATACTTGGCTGACAGCATCTCTAAGTGTTACCATGGGATTTTCCTGCGAGGAACACTACTGATCAAGGTTCAGTATAGGATTGGTTAGAGGTTTTTCTTCAMCTTCTGCATAACATCAGGTGTTAACTTGCAAGCCTATTGCGGAAAAGCAACTTCTAAATTTGTTGCCACTCAACAGAAATCAGGCTTGGAGCAGAGGTGGTTGAATAACTTAYGACAACGAAGGTCCCACCCTTACCAGTAAATAATATTGAAGCAAGGTATGGGGTGTTAAAGCAAAACTGAGGACCATAATACTACAGCATTAGACATTAATCGTCCGAAGTGCTTCCCATAGCTACTGCAAATAGCTGATTTTGGACTACTGTTACAAAGAGCAATAATATCATTAAAAATGCATAGTCCTGGTCAAATCCGTACAGAGCGTCATATTAGCTTTCATAGATGTGTTGAGTACCTGACATTGCTTGACAATTAACTTGAAATTAAAAAAAAAACATTTTGGTGTCAACAAACTCCTTGAAGATTTGTACTTGTTGTATCAAGACATTATTTTTTCCAGTAAAGACAGCAATCAACTTGATATAAAATCTAAAAGAAAGCAGTAGCAATAAACTTATGGTGTGAAACAAAAATCACCTGTGTTTCACACTTACTGAAAGGAATAAAAAACATTTTCCCTCTACCTCTGACACTTCTTCAGGACTGAGTCAGCACAGAGCCTGTACTAAACGCTGTTTTCTTTAAGGAAAAACCTTATATGCTTCACCAGGATACTGTGGTAAAGATCAGAAAGACGGCTATTTCAGCAATGACCCGCTCAGCACACTTGGAACAAGCAGCTCACCTATCTGTATCCTCTAATTACATTTCAACCACACAAAATGCTTTCGCTTTACATTTTTTGAAGTTAGCACAGATTTTTCAGATTCCACTGGAGTAAATCGAGAGCTTATTAATGTACCAGAAAACCCAGATTCTGCATGGTGAAGATTATGCCAGAACAACATAGTACGTTAGGAACAAAACTATTTCTAAATATGAAATGATAAGCTTAAGTAGAAGATGGCTTTTACTCTATCCTGTCTTATACTGAAATCCACAGGAGTTTCAACAATCTTGAATTTTGCTGATATTACCAAAGCCAATAGTATTTTATAAAAATAGTCTGCTTTTTAATGCCTTCTTATATCCAAATAGAGCACAGAATATCTTCTCTCTGAGAAATCTGCAAAGGAGCCCTTGAATACGAAAACACTTCCCGTACTTCTGTTGGGGGCAGCTCAGCAACAAAGTGGATACAGATTTTCCTAGGAGATATCAGAACGGTGGGGAGAGAATGGTTAATGCTTATGATATTTCAAAACAATGAAGCAAGAAGCATGAGCCACGCAAGGACGATTAAAAAAGGAGGTAGCTAACATACATTTCTGGGCAAGCCACAAAGAGAAAAAAGTTAGGTCAGACAAACTGTATAAAGGTGGTAACAAGGAACTGTTTAGAAGCTACCTGAGGCAGTGAATAAGGTATGGATTTCAACTTGAAAGGTTTATCTTCAAATAAAACTTTAGGGTATGTGCAATAAACATGAGGTTCTAATGCTGAAATCCATTTGAAGGGCATTTGAAAACATGTGATGTTCATATTTCAGTTTTCAGCAAGGCTCTGAAGCTTTGATCCTGCACTTTTATCTTTACCTGTTCTTCACTAGGTTTCTAAGAGCACTCATTTTTCCAGTGTGCAGTTCTCTGCCTTCTTTCTTTCACTGGGTAGCTGACACCTGCCCTTGGATTGAACCATTATTATTGGCTGAATAGGTTTTGCGGTTTGTTCTTTTTTGGCACAAAGTGCTGGCTCTTGTGTATGTTCATTGGTATGCAGGCTACCCAAGCCTCATATATCCTCCATCCTGCTTTTTTATCCCTATTTTGGATTGTGTCACAGTTCAGCTAACACAGGTACTGCAAATTTCCTTCCGAATCATTAAAAAATGCATGAAGCCAAATTACCCCCAATATATAACCACTGAAACCAATGTAGAAATAATTGAAATTGTATATAACTAGGCCTGAATTCCCAGTGTTCCTAAATACCTGGGATATTGTTTATTCATTTAGTGATCTACGTGACTGATTAGATTCTCTAGCCCCTGTACACGTGGCTTGTTGGGGAATTGCTGGTTATGTAGACAAAGATAACAATCTGCCATCATTCCCATTGTATCTGGAATATTATATTCCATGATTTACAATGAATGATGCACCAAAACTAAAACCTGCCTTATGAATTTTCATTTCAGGGCATTCCCCTTTTCACTTTCTCCCCTTCCCTAACTACAGGTAAGGAAAGAGATGCATTTGATTTTTTCAACAGAATAATTGTAAAGTTAGTCAACTGAATGCTTCAGATTCTAGGGGTAAAACCTTGTAATTCTTTTGAGTTCTTTGTTCATTTTTTACATGTGGGGTTTTTTTCCTGTTTGCATTTAAGATGGAACACTTTATTGTGAAATCTACCATATTTCTAATATTGCATCACATCAAGATTTTTTTCAGGAACATGTACCAAAGACCAGAGGTTTACGAATAGAAGTTTGTTTCATATTCCAACTATTTTCTAGAAGGCATTTCTTATAATTTTCTCATCCCAATCAGCAAAAGAAATACCACAATATTTTAATACTATAAACCACTAATTCATCGTTTCCAAAGATTAAAATTTCTTCGCTAATTTCTCCAACAGTTTGTTTTCAGAGAATACACCTGGCTTGTTTAAGTCCAGAAACTGCAGCTACCAGCTACCGCCTTTGTAAGAAGACAATCCTGGACTAATTTTAGCAATCTTGCAACAGACCTGATGCTAAAATGTTTGGATTGTTCTGCTACAGGAGGCAAAATGAGGCATTCCGTCCCTGTGAGAAGAACTGTGGACATAGCAACCAATAGCTGTGGCACCATGAACATCAGCTGCAAAATGACAAAACCTGGGTGCTGTAAATGTTACTGCCCCAGAGCTGGCAGCCAGGGAAGTCTAAGATGAAGAAAATGCAATGGATTTCACAGTTGTGTAGTCTCAAACACATTAGTACTTTCAACTTCAGCAAATGCAAGCTTGCTGCCTATATCCTCCAAGGTGTTGTGGTTTGGTTTGATTTTTAAATAACTCCCCTATTTCACATGATACCATGAAGGAACAAAGAGTCAGCATGTGTCTCCTAATGACAGGGCAGAAATGTCCATAAAACCTAAATATTGCTCTCCCTTGATAAATGAGTTCTCTGGATTAGCAATCTACTGTTAGCATTGTCAACAGTCTATTTCTACATTTTTCAAGTATCCTTTTTCATATGACAGGAAGTCACAGGAAAGGAAAGGTCCCAAAAGGAGATGCAGAAGATGTTATTAAAATCTCTGGCAGGCAAGCCTGAATGTCCAATGAAAAAAAAAAAAATTAAAAGAATTTGTTGAAAGATATATAACTAATCATGTTTGTCACTACAGAAAAAGCAGAGAGCCTTCACCAAGAACAGAAATGACTCTGCAATCATCAGAGGAGAAAGCGCACAAGGGTTTCATGGTGCCAGGAAGCTATGGAGCCTGTCACACAAGAAACTGATCCAATAGCACATGATAGACATTTGATTTAACTACTCCATCTACTGGCAAATAATTATGGCTAGTGTGTAGAGATATAGGAGTTGCTTACATAAAGCTTTGTCTACAGAAAAGACTTCTTTGAAAAAGTAGCAAATGCGTTATCATGTGTAATTCCTTTCCATTTTCCATACACTGTGGTTTATATTAACACCATGTCCCAAATGGCACAGTTCCAAGCTGAGTTTTACTTGAAGGGTGTGAAGAATTTTTTTTTCAGTATAGCTCATAAACACATGAGATTTATATGACCTGTATCATGATATACTTAACTTTTATTCGTAGTCCATCCAGTTGATTCTTACTTTGATTGCCTGGGACCACATTAAATCTTATGGCAGATTACACAAAGCTCCACCTAAACACTCTTCTTCACAGCCAGTGTGTTAAGTCACAGTGACTTTGCAAAGTACAGATTTTTTTTTCCTTTCTCTTACAGGCGGTGAGACTAGCAGAGTAGCAGAGGTCTGCAGGAACATGTACCAAAGACCAGAGGTCTACAAGACASAATCTGAACACAGGAACTGGAAACATGACTGCCTGTCTTTCCTACAAATAACAGTCCTCTGATACTTCATCTTCTGCAGGATGTGACCTCATCTCTGAAATCTCATCTTTTTTACCCTGAACATCAGGGCATTCATAATTTTACGTATGTTATGTTTTAACATAATGACTATTATATAATGCCAATAAGTCTACAATGTCACATGCAATTAGTAAAATTACCTGTTTAATCTTTTCTGTCTTTAATTTCTAGGAGTTCTTCATGTTCCTAATTTTTAAATCTTCTAACATGCATTCAACACAACAAAACAAGCAATTTCCTTCACCCTTATGGAGGAATAAGACTCAAAGTGTACTAAGGGCAGGAACTGCAGTCTGATTCCCAAAATCCTTCCAATATAAGTAATCTGATGGCTTTGATGAGCACTGTTGGGAAAAGAATAACTTCTTCAATGATCAACCCATATACTTCAGATAGCTTTGTCAATTATTGTTTCATCACCATTTATAAGTTTGCAGTTTATCACCTTCTGTGTGAGGATTCTGGGGGGTTTGATCTGTGTGTCAAATCTCTAGTTTTACTTTACACCTATCAGGGTCAAAAGAAACTCTGGGATAGGTTTGGTTGCAATAGTAACTACTGGTGTGTTTTGCATAATGAAAGGTTTCACAATATAAATTGGGATTTTTGTCAGGAAAGAGTGTTTTTGAGTTTTTTAAAAAGCAAAAAAGGTTCTTGGAAACTTTGCTGGATGTTGCCATGGGGGAAAAATAAAGTTGTAAAATAAACCAACAAACTTTCCCCTTTCACATAGCTTTGAGATACAGACAGGGAAGGTGGTGAAGCTCTCTCTCTCTTCCCCCCTCACAGTGTGCACAGCAGGGAGCTGCAGGTTTATGTGGAAGCTTCAGCCCTACTCCTGCTCTCTGCTTAGAGCATTACACTCGTGCAAAGCTCCGTGTTCAAACAAAACACTGATTTGTTCCTTTAGCAAAAGCTATTCAACAGGAGAAGAAAAAAGCATGTTGATTTTCAGAGATGATTTAAATAGCAGCATATGTTTTCACTGTTTACTCTTCAGGGGAAAATTTTTACACTGGAATATTGGCAGCTCAGACTCTGACCTCAGGAACATCTCCCATGGTTTCAGATGGGATCTCTGAACTTTTTATGTTTAAAAAACTAAGAAAGAAATCTAGTCCGCATTTCAGGTGTTTCCCACTGCTGTAAGACAACAAGTGAAAGCCTGTTCCACTGCAATCAACAGCAAATATTTTAACATGGATTGGACAGGGGTTTTGGTGAATTTCACTAAACTATTCCTACCATCTGCAGGCTCAATGTTTATAAAAATTAACTGCAAAAATAATACACTCAGATCCTCTAAGTTTGGTACAAATGAGAAAGACACCTAAGTGACTGTGGCATTTCAAAAAATATTACCTGTTCTTCTCATGCAAGTGTACATTATAGACAACTTTTTCTTCTAACTTTTGCAAAAAACTAATCAACGACTCACTTCATCTATCTGGTAATACATCCGATTTTAAGTGAAATTACAAAAATTGCTTGTCCAAAGCATTAGCATTCTTAAATGAATCAGACGAGAGTTCATGGGTCTACATTTTTCCTAAATATGTTCAGACAAAATCTCTAAGCACCCTGAAGCCAGATTCGAACACAGGTTCATTTGAATGGAGAATGCACAGCCTGGACTGGTTTCCCTGTAAGGTGCCAAAGGATGTCCCTGATCTGTGAGTATGAACACAATCGATTCTTTGTGCACTCTCCCTTGGAGGTTTCAGGCTGATTCTTTGTTCAGATTCAACACCTTTTCTGTAGTCTACCCCTCCCGTGGTGGTCTCTGAAAATAATACTATTTAAAATTACATCATTTTACCTCACCAAATGCCTCTAGGCAGTGGAAGTAATTGCCAATGAATATCATTGTTAATTAATCAGTAGAGGTGGAGGAAGAGGAACAAGGATCTTGTTGAGATTTCTATCAGACCCAAGAGTACATCTCCTCTTCAACCTTGATTTGTTTTGTCAATATGTAAGTGTCTAAAATATGCAAGTGTGTAGCCTCCACCTAGGGGAAAAAAAACTGTTATAGTATAATATTTCAACACAGCACCTTTAGGAATTTTTAAAAATTTTATCAGGAAATCCTTACAGATTCCTGACAATCCCATGCACTTGTGCATTGTTTCAAATTAGCCTGTTGAACAGCACACAGAACTTTAGCTCCAAGAAACAGAAGTCAAGAGCAACAGTTAAATACAAACTGTGCCATCCACACCATGCATGATTATGTAATGAATTACTATTAATTGTTAACACCCAATTGTCAACTATCAACCTAACTATACTGCAAGAAAATTATCATACATGGAAGAAATTAATCTTCTTAAATCACTCCACTGAATACTGGAGAGGTTGTACTGTCTCCTAACTCTTTTGGCATAGAACAGTTGGAGCAACACCATATCCTTTGTACTTTTGGCCAGTGTGCCTTTAGGGCAGGCCCGTGTTYCTGTGCCAGTCTAAACCTGGCAAATGCAGGAACAAAGACGCAAGAAATAAGAAGGAAAACACACTGTGTGCACTCATAGACCCCTGACTACAATGACATCATTTGTTATGCATCTTAACAGACAATTTAATTTTGAAAAACATTTTTTAAAAATGTGTTTTCCCCTATTTGATTGCCATACACATGATAAAAGAAATGCAAGAGATATACCTGAATTTGGTACACATTTATCTGGCTACTACTCTCACACTCAGAGGCAGGCAACCCTTTGATGTTCCAATTCCATTGAAAGTTAAGACAAAACAGCAGAATTTTAAAAGAAATAAAATTATTTCGCAATGAAGAAAACAGTCAATATCTCAGATATGTTTGGTGCCTTATTTTTTTTGACCTTGCAAGAACTTTGGCATGCACAGGACACTTCAGTAGGTGCTATGAATTTCAGCTAGTGCAAAACTACTTTTGGAGGCCAGAAAGAACTGTTTCCGTTAGTTATTCTGCTCTCTCACATCACACGAGATGTAGCTTTCAACCGGTAGTTTCTATATCAAGACCAAACTTAAAACTGAACAGCATTTATTTCAGAAATACAGTCAAGCTTTAAAGAATTCAGTAACATGTGGTAAAGGAGAAAAACCTAAACCACAACCAGAGGCACAAAATCAAAGGAGAGCTATTACAGACCTCAGAACATGCAGTTCATTCCAGTACCCCCAAGGCAGCATTTACTTTTACCTGAGCAGCTTGGGGCTTATGCTTATCTAGTTGGTTCTTCAATTCCCTGTGGGATGTTACTTCCACAATCTCCACTCCTTAGTTTAGGAGACACATAGATGGGCTCTGAACAAACAGCTGAACATGACCTATAGCAATGGCATCACACTCATTCCTTTGGTAGGGATATAAAAAGAACATGTCCTTAACTTAAAATGTTAAGGGATTTGGAGCCAAGTCTTTTGGTTTTAATTATTCAGACATCCTTAAAATATTTAATTGACATTTCTTAGGAAAGACTGAAGGTAGACTGGACAGAACAGTACATTTTTTCCCCCTTTGTTTTGTATATATCCCTGGTAAGTTATTTCTTGTTGTAACTTGCAAGTAACTATAATTTTAAAATCATAATGTCTCTGGACAAACAGTTCTGGATTTCTCATAAGGCAGTTCAAAGCCATCAGGATCTGAAATATCATCATTCCACACCAAATTCCTGAAATAATTCTATGATACTGGAAACATACTCTACCACAAAAACCTATTTCCAAACCCAGTTGTCATCTTATATTATGAATTATTCAAATTTGTTTTGATATGGCTCATGCTATTTTGCACATATATTAATCCCAGACAGTAGGCAATACTTGGTGGAGGGAAAGCCAAGGCAGAGTTCAGAAGGCCTTGTGCCATTGCTGGCCCATGGAAGGATCTCAAATATGCATCATTACCATACCTCATTTCCCCACTGGCGATAGTAATGCTTCATAAAGCAGAGAGGAAAAGAAAAGCAGCAGCTGTTTTACCTTAACTATGGAAATTTTTCTTCCTGCCACTCAGGCAGACTCCAAATACACTTCCCCCTTTTCCCAGATAAAGGTTTTATCTATGAATTGCATCACTCAAATACTGAGATTCTTCCCTTTTTTTTGCTTCAGAGCAGCTCCAGACAAGGAGGACCATTACAACTTTCAAAGGGAATGTTTGTATTTTAAGCTCGGCTGTATTCTACAATCTTTTTAGGTCAGGTCACTTCGAACAGGGGGTGCATGTGGAAGGGGGGGAACGACAAACATTTCTTAACTGTCAGCTGGAACTGAAAGAAACAGCATGAAAAGAGGCAGCTTAGCTATTGGTTTTGAAGCGATGGCATTTGTCTGTGAGCACACAGCCTACGAAAGGCGACAGGTTCTAAAATAATGGTACTGTAGCAGGCACTGAAATGTAAAACATATGTCACACTTTTCCCTGCTCACAGTGAGGTTTAAAATATTTATAATGCTGCACCTTTCCCTGAAAGCTTTCTGCAGCATTCCTGAGTTCACGGGTAGGTGAATCATCTCCCCAGCACTGCAAAGCTTATGCAGATGCCTTCCTCTGCATACAAAGAAAGGAGCAAATTTTAGGGTGCAAAGGCATGGCTAAGCAGCAGCCCTCAAAGAGCTATTTGGTCAATATGCATTCATCCTGACACAATGTTTGCTTCCTCAACAGGATTTTTTGTTTTAAACTACTGTTTCATTCACAACACAAGCTGAGGCACTGATATTATTACTCCCTTATGCAAGGACTCCACAAATTTGTCAGGGAAGTGTGATCTAGGGCTTTAAATTAGGTAAAAAGGAACACCAAGCACTTGTGTGTGTCTGTGCACCCATAAGAAAGGACAAAAAGTTGCGTGATATGCTTTGTTTCTTCTTTAACGTTCTGTAGTGTGCATTTGATTAGCATTTGAGAGGAAATTATTTTTTAAGAGTAAAACTAAAAAGGACATAATCTACTTTTTCATCTAAGGAATTAGATGGTCTTAAGAACCATCTGCTAACAAGAGATTGGAACTGTGGACAAACACATCTCTCTAACCCCAAGCTGCAAGAAACTAAAGGATTGGCCTCTATTCACCATGCATGTAGAAAGGTTCATATTTCCAAATGAAAAAGCTTTTTAGCAGCTGATGTAACAATATTTCGGTATCCAGAAAACCCAGAAGTCAGTGAAACAGAGGAAGGTAGGATGCACATGCAGAGTTTCATAGGAATACATGGAAAAAGTTCCTTTTGAATCAAAATGAAGCACACCCAGTCAAACACACGCATCCTGCTAAAGACCTGTCTGAAACCATCGTATTGTACACACATCAAGTCAAACTTTCCGAAAAAAAATTATTGAAGGCATGTTCTGACACCTCTCATTTGCAGCAGTGATTTAGAGGACGCATGGATCTCAACCAACAACAAAGCACAAAACAGTATTTCTGTGATTCCTGTGATTTGCCTTCTCTTAATAGCAGGGGAATTAGCAAAAATTGTACAGGTTGCTTCAGAGTGGCACTAAGCTCCTCTAGATGTTACTGCATTTAGTTAGAACTGCAGTATTAACAGTATAACCAGATTTATGACTGACAGGAAACTCACAATTAATTTAAAAGAAATTGTAGCAGAGTCGATCACATCACATTTTACACAATTTTGCAGCTCTCTAGGTGGCACAGTACTTCCCTGACAGGCCAGAGAATGCAGCTGAAGCAGAGCCTTGTGCTGCCAAAGAGCTCCAGGAGTAGACCTGGATGTCACCCATTCTCACAAACTGAGATGACACCACTTCAATTCCCAGCCAGTCAGCCTCAGTCATGGGCAGTTTTCCCCTCACTCCCTCGCTGCCTGCAATGAGAGGAAGAAATAGTACTTCCATGCTCTGACACAACAAACAAACAGTCAAAATAGGAATAAGAGAATGAAACAAAAATGTGGCATCTGTATTAGCAAATATTTTACTAACAGGAACAGGGGCAAAGTTCTAGGAAGCTCTGGGTGAAGATTGGTTTGGACTATACACAGTAGACTGAGGGATAAATGACCAGTATTAACACAGATATTAAAAATACATTTTTGTTCCTGTCTGAAAGCCACTGGAACAGGGTCCTAAGCAATTCCTCTTTAATTCTGTGTTGCAACAAGTGCCAAAGGGGTTAACTCCTCAGGTTTCATGAACAAAGGTAGAATTTCACATATGTAAGGAAAACTGCATACAAAATGTAATCATTTCCAAAACAAAATGCACAGCAAGGCAGTAAATTATGAACTGAGTGTCTTGGTGTATGCTTCCATGCATGATGAACAAGAAAAAATGAAGTCACTCCCTTGGTAGAGCAAATTATGTGCTACAGGCCATTTATTAGGTACAGTTTTGTCCCTCACACATTTGCAGGTGTTAGCCTGTAAAAAAGGGTAGTGGCTTCCTCTTAAAACTGTTCTTGATTTGAGAAGGGGAAAAGAAGAGTGTTATTGCTGTGCTTCACCACACAAGATGAAGTGGGTGGAGAAGGAAACAAATTTTAAAAACACTTTAAGCTTATTCACTGTATGAGCATAATTCAATAATGTTCTTGTCTGTGAATTTCTAGTGCATACAAATTTGAGGCCATGAACTGAAATTTCAACACTGCATATACTTCTGTGCAAAATTCTGACTGTTGAGACAGGTATGGAAACCTGAGCATCAAGGATATATGAAAAAACCTGGCAGGCATTTAAACATGTAAAAATATGAACTGGATTTTCTTAATCTACTCATATCTCACTTCTGCCTAAATTCTACCAGACTGGAAGTTGGAAAAACGATTTCAATAAAATTCATATATCCTACTGAATCCAATGCTAAGACTCTTCACAATTTCCAGAGGAAAAAATTCCTCGTAATAATTTTGACCTTTTAGTCACAAAACATTTTTATGCACCACTTTTTCTTGGGTTTCAACAGTAGAAAAGTTACTAAAATATCACCAGAAAAGCATATTCAAAGATGAGTTTGGACACTTTCAGTCGAGCATTTATCCCAGTCAAGATTCCAGATGATTTTTAGTCCAGTGTAACTCACTTAAGTTAGTATTAAACTTAGCCAAGCATCTAAAATGTTATGCACCAGAACCAAGCCCACAGAAATCTACTCTTATGTGATGCTAATCATCTTTCGAGAGCAATAGCTACTCCATACTCAGACACAGGCTATTAGCAGCCTCTAGTTTTCTAATTTAAAAACAAAACAAAACAAAACAAAAAGCACTTTTCCCTGTTTCCTCATCCCAATACGTTCCCCACTTTTTTATGTTCTTCACAAGCACTTGAATGAGCACCCACTTCCTTTTTTAAAATTATACTTTGCTTCATCTAAGAATCAAGTACCTGAAGATCTTTATAAGTATCTGGTTCTGTAATAACGTTTACTAAACCATTTCCTTCTCTCCACAGTGAATTACTTCTGGTGCACAGTAGCAATTTGGACAGCAGGCTATGCAGGCGAATTTTTGTAGATAATTAGCTGAGAGGATATTCAGCAGAAGTGGGTCATACTGTACTTGTTCACAGATGGTTCAATAGAATGGATTTCAGCACATCCACTTCTCTAAATGCATAACATTTTCAAAGAGGAAAGCAAGTGGAAGAAAAAATAATTTTAAAGGTTTAGGAACTGTTAAAGAATATATCCTTTTAGAGTAGATAGATAATAGGTAAACAAAGGATTTGACATGTGCAGTGAATACACTGCATTGTGTATCAGTAGACAAAGAAATGCGCTTTCAGAGGGAAGTCACTCGCCAAGAAAGAGACAGAGCAACCACTGCACAGGCAGACTCTGCTGTCTTACAGTTGTCAGTGAAGTATGACCAAAATTGTCATTTACACACACGTACTATAGCTACAAATACTACTTACTCACTTATTTGACAGCATCATGTTTAGGCAGTGCACTCCTGGGGCACAGGCTGGGCCAGGGCTTGAAAGGAAGCTGCTGCTTCCAGTGTCGTTTCCTACTGCAGCAGGACAGATCACCAACCAACTCCCATTTGAAGTCCAATAAAGAGTCACTACAGATTCATTGTAAATTCAAAAGCAGAGCTCTTCATTTTCCTAGGATAGATTCACATGTGGATAAAACATCCTACAGAGCCCAGTGACTAGCAGAAAGATACCAGGAGGTACAAATAACAGAGCTACTAAATCCTTCAAGAGTTACTGCCAGTCCTTAAAACCTCTAGTGGAAATTCAAGGACTTCACAACACTTTGGAGTCCAATCTCATTAGTAACTTACATTTCTCCACAAATGTGATTATATCTGTGGCATTAAAAGATGGGGAAATCTTTCTGTGGCATTTGTTGTAGAAACATAGTAAACCTATTTTCTCCTAGCAACAAGCAGCTGACATAAAATTATCATACACTGAACAAGATTTACTTCCAGATCGTGAGACACCCCACAAAATGCAGCCTAACTGTGCCCTCAGAGTATTACAGTGGTCACCGGTGCTCATTCTGCAGTTTCCCTGTTTCTGAGCGCAGACTCTTTTGAAGACTGCAGAGCAGATGCTGTAGATGGAAATTAATGATATCACCATATTGTCCAAAACATGCAACTGACCATACCATCATAAAGGGAACATGAGAACTAAAATGTTAGTGTAAAAGATACACCTCTAAYAGTAGTTTGTTACACAGAAGGGAAGGGTGGAACAATTTACTTGTTTCATATTTATGTACACAAACACAACAGGATTCTCTTGCTCAGTGGTGGGTCTCAAGATTTTGACATACTTATCAAAAAGTACCCCCCAAAAAAGGGTGTATATATAAAATTATGAATATAATTTGTATTATTACTTACAGAGTATCACACAAGTAGTGAACACATTCACAGACACTAGATTTTGTCCAATATTAATTAAAAAGGTGGTCCAACTCTTCAAGTGAATAATCAACAAATAATTTAGCTATCTGTTTTAATTGCCACAAAGTCCTTGATCATTATGTTATTTTTTCACTATACCTTTCCTGGTTAAAGAGCATTGTTACACGGTAGCTACCTTTACATCCCATATAGAATTTCATCCCAGACAACATCCTGCTAGATGAATTTTCTGTAGTAGGACTTCTTCTCAGGTACATGCAGTGTCAAAAATTAGTGTGTAAGGTGAGACTGAGCACTTTCATGTCTGCTTTAAGAAGTCACAGCTTCACTGTTTGGCATTTCACTGTTTTTACATTAAAACATATAATAATTTACCCTTTCCAACATAACTGTTAAAAGACAAAAGATTGAAACATATGGGGAGTGAGGAGAGAGGAAGTGTGCCTTCCAGATCAGCAATTTCAATTCCAGGAAAATAAGACTGAGCTTTTGAGCTGCACACAGAGTGAAACACTTAAAAATCTATAAACCAGTGATTTAACAAACCACTAACTAAAAGGAGGCATCTGATTATATAAAATTACTAAGCAGATGCCAAGAATGCTATTATGGTTTCCAATCATTTACTGCCTAAACTGCACTCCAAAAACTCTCCTAAGAAGCTCCAAARTCTAGCCAGCATGGATGTTGGGAAAAAATCTGGGGAAGTGGGGGGACATGACACCAAACCAACTCAAAAAAATCACACACCCAACTTATTGTCTCATTCCAGTATTTTCCACTTTTACATTTCAAGAAACAAGATATTTTAGCAACTCAAAGACCAGCACCTAAATCAGAAAGGACTGTTCAAGAAGGTAGGAATTAATTAAACTTAATTTGTGACTTAAGTTTAAAAAGGGAAGGCAGCAAATTAACAAAAAAGTAACAGGCTTACAATCCCTTGAAGAATTTGACTATTAAACTTACTAATAATGCTTCAAATTCACCTGTCACTCATTTATACAAATGTTAGCAAAACATGGATAAGACTCTAAGATTTAAATAAAATCAGCTTTCAGTGAAACATCAATCCATAATCACCTATAATTGTTTCCAATATTACACTCTGAATTGTTTTAGAGATGGCTAAGATGCAATAAGGCTGACAGTTTGCAAAACAAATGATCAGTGTATGCATTAGGCCTGGAAGTTGTGACTTGCAGTATAAAATATACATGAAAGCGTGAAGAATTTAATCATTCACCATTGCATAATTCACAGCGTTTTTCTGCCTTTTGTGTCACGGTGTGTATCCTGTATAATCACATGCATAGTGCAACATGATGAAGTTGCCATTCTGAATTATAGGTTGGTACACTGTGTATACGTACTTGATAAATAGAAACACCCATAGTAAGCCACAATCTGTACAAAGAATATCTGAGGGTGAATACAGTAGGTTACACCTCATGGAAGAGTAACTGTCTGCAGTCACGTTCTCATTCCCTTAGGAAAAATAGGTCCTTCATGGACTGCTCCTTCCCAAGTGGTCATTTGAGCTTAATTTTCAAAAGGCATTAACCAAAACTTTTCTTGAACTGGGCTATTCCACTTGGGYGCACATAAAAAAACATGATAGAATGTTGTGTATTTTCTTCCAGAAAACATCTAGSTGATTTGCTCTAACAACGTCCCTGGACAGTCATTTGGGGTTTAGTGAATTCTCTCTTACATCAAACCATCAGGAATAAAGGCACATCCTATTTGCAGTTTAATTCTGCCTCATCTCACTTCTACCTATTGCAACCCTTCACACTTCATCTTGGCAACTAAATAACAGGAAACATATACAACATGTAAAGTGCCACCTGGTATTTTTTAAACACTGTCCCTCATTGTCACAAAGATAAGGGAAGAGAAGCGTCCTTCTTTCTGTTCTATTCCTTTATGCAGGATGAATGGAACATATAACGTRTAAGTTAAAGAGAATAAACTGAGGATCTCATGATTTGCAGCTTGCATGAGCTACAGAATCAGCTCACCACTGCTTAAAAGTAATTAAGTCAAGTAGTGGGAACAAATTTTCCTCAAAAGCATTTCATGGTCTTACAAGCAGTAACATCTGATAGACAGTGAAGAGATTCAATCCAAGCTGGCCAGGATTATTTAGAGCTCAGAAGCCTCAGCTCCCTCATGGGTCAGAAAGAAAATTCCTCTACATTACGAGATGCTTTMAAGCAGTGGAAGAATTATGCCAAGGGAACGGAAAGGAGGGAGGAAGATTATCTCAGCTTGTGTTCACAGACAAATAGGAAGGGACTGCAGTTATTCCAAAGGGGCTCTGTAAAAGTATGTGGAAGTATTCGGTTTTTTCACAGTCCTCACTCCCCTGTGTCCATTATACATGGAGTGCACAGGTTACAAAAACCAGCAATGCTCAGAGAACACAGACTGCTCACTGCTGCTGCTCCGTGAAGATGCCATTCAGCATGCACAACTGCACACCTGCTTTCTTACTTAATGCTTCCTTCTTTCAGTTCTGCTGCTGAGTGATGTCAACTACCTGGAGTGAATTCCATCACAAATAACCTATTTTCCTGTCGCTTAATGCAAAGCCAACAAAAATGCAAACACTTGATTTCCCACTGTTCTCAGCTGCTGTTCTGAGGAGCAGTACGAGTAAACCGGCTCACTTCCCAAGGGATAAGAACTCCCATTGCCAGATTTTTCTAAGGCTTTAGGGATCGACTGAAATAAATGGAGATGAGGAAGGAGGAGTATGAGAAAAGAAGAATAATAAAATACTTCCTCACAGTTTTATGTTTTTCAAGAACAGTAGAAAGTATCATGTCTTGAACTGACCCACTATATGAAAAGCCATTATATTTCATCCAGTCATCCCCTGCTACTCATTCTTTGTTAGCTTATCTTCCAGTTTTGATACAAGAATCCATCAATTCTCGTGGTATTCTATTCAAAGGGATAATCACATTATCTGAATGATAGATAAGAATGGATCTCTATAGTCAATGTATACAAGCCAGCTCTGACACAGACCTCTCTCTCTATTAGCCACTATTTCTGCAGCGCCTTGAACACATTTCACAACCCACTACAGGGTGCCTCTGCATTCTATTAACTGCCAGTTACAGCACAGATATAGCCAGGCACCTATCCAGAGGCACAGAGGAAAAATCATTAATTGCTGAACTACAGGAAACACCAAAAAATTGATGCCACCTGCCACCCACCATGTCCACTGAAACGCTACGCAGTGATAGCAGCCTACTTCAGGAATTCCTTTTCCTAATTTCTCTCCCTGAGGTTCACATGGTAGCTACTTCAAGAATGGTCTGCTACACTCAGCACAGATTTGCTGGAGAAAGACACTGAATGCAACTTTATTTAAAATTAACTCATTGATACCTGTAATCAAATTTCAAGGTCTCAATTTAAATATATGAAATCACATGCGAAACTGTTATAGGTGGATGGCTTGGAAAACCTCCAACACTTAAAATTAATGAAAATGCCTGCAAAAAGCTTGCCTTCACACATAGGGCTGATTCACACAGAAGACAGGAGTAAATAGATATATACAACATGTACAGTTACAGAACGAGTCAATTCATCTTGTTTCTCTAGGTTTGCAACAAGATGCTTTTTTACCTCAAAGTAGTGGGGTTTCCACAGCATCTACAGGGTACGCTGCTTCCGTCTCCAGCTTCCTCAGTGGAACCACACACTGCTGGGTGCACAGCAGAAACACTACTCAGCATCTTCTGRCAGTGTGAAACCTGCTACTGCTCTTACTCGGCAGTTTCCCCCAGGTTTCTTGGTGCAAGGTGGAAGCATTTAAATGGAAATCAGGACAATAGTAAAAACCAGCAAGTTAAAATTTAGCTCAGTCTTAGCACAGACTTAGGAGTGCTACTGATTTGAGAAGAGCTGTTGACAAAATTATTCTGAAAAATACAAATATCTTCACTACTTAACCCATCATCTGTTTAACTAATAATTACTTTGTTGTTTCATGGTGCAAAATTACAACTGTTTATTTGAGAAAGGTCTTGGAAAGACAAAAGCTGCTGAGGATTGTTTATTGATGGTTAAAATCCCCTGAATCACTGCACATCTACTTCAGTCATACTCAGTCCCCAACTGACTGCTGCACTGAATTTACTGCAATGTAATAGCTGATCTGAAAATTGCTTTGTAGCAATGTAAATGCATTTAGGTTTCAAAAGGAAAACACAGTATTTTATTTTTTTTTGCTGTTAAAAAAATCCAAAGGAAAACAGGAAGTCCAGGAGACAGATTTGATTATAGTCAGGAAGAACAAATACACAATCTTTAATTATCATGAAAACAACTCCACAGGCCTGTGATGATTTAGACTTAAAAGTAACAGTTTAAACCATCAGCAACCAAAAGACACTGGTACATTAAAATGCATTGACAGTAATTTGATTGTAGCTAAGTAAACAGGATAGAAAGGGTTGGGTTTCAGGTTTTTTTTGTTTCAAGAAAATATTTTGTGTGTGCAAAGAATGAATTTAATCTTAATTAATATGTACAAAAATGAATTTGTCATTGCATCTTAAACATTTTATRCCAATAATGAAAAAGGCAAATACACACCTTTTGTAAGCACTGCCCTTATGGAATAGAGTTCAAACAGAAGAGGGAAAGGAATTGGAGGAAAGCAATTTCAATTTCTTTCAAAAGCACAG
Source organism: Amblyornis subalaris (assembly GCA_018881555.1). Taxonomy (NCBI): domain Eukaryota; kingdom Metazoa; phylum Chordata; class Aves; order Passeriformes; family Ptilonorhynchidae; genus Amblyornis; species Amblyornis subalaris. The sequence goes on along the minus strand of JACAXG010000003.1, from coordinate 13,229,876 downwards.
GAAATGAATGAGAAAAACCTGTATGCTCATGTATTCCAGCAATTAAAAGACGTGGTGATTAGGAATTATTTCTCTTACTCATAGCTGTGGAGGAGCTTGGCAGAACTATGCTTAAATAATATAAAATACCTTAGATTATAAAGAAGTCTATGCCCAAGACGGGTTTACAAAAAGGTTGCTAACGTCACTTAGGTTTATTCAAAGTGATTGGTGAGGAGTTTCCCCATCTTTCCCCATTAATCCTTCCATATCCCTAGGATTAAAAACACTCAAGAGAAAAATGCAGCATCACCTAGTAGAAGTACAAGAGGGACTGAACTCAGAGCTGTCTAGATTCACCCATCAAGTAGCAGATATCTAAAAAACCGTGCAAAGTCTCTTTCACTTTCCAAGCAACTTCATGGTCTGAGATTGTTATTGCAACAGTAAGTTTAGTTTCACGGGTCCTGGAATGAAATTGTTGCAACCAGTGTGATATGACAATCTTCAAAGTCATCCCATGTTACTGTGTCTCTTGGCCAGACTTAAAGTCCAGCAAAACTGAGCAGGAGTCTGCTGCTGCCCTCATCCCAAGTATTCTGCCCTTCTAAATGTATGTGGCTCATATTCTGAATTTTGTGTGCCACAACAACAACTGGAAATTTTAAAATTGGTAAGAGGAATTGTAAAGACAAGCTTATAACAATCCAAAGTAGTTTTTGAATTCAAATGGGAAACATCTGATTATTCGTCTCCTCCTTGTGCACACTTTTCCCCACCCCAACCTACAGCACATAGAAAAAATTTGGGAAAATCAGACCCCACTTGAGGTGTTTTTCTTAACACTAATAAAGGTAGCGTTGATGCAACAAGCTCTGAACAAAACCCCACAAATTAATGCAAATATGTTTCAATGTATAAAAACATCATCTGGCTAATTTCTGCAATTTCTCTTCTTTCTTTCATCTCTAGCCTTTTCCGGTTTTTAACATCTCCTGCTTCAATCCATTTATTCCACCAGGAATCACAGTAGAAGCTTGGATAACTAAAGAGCAAAGAACTAGTCTTCACACTCCTCAGGGACAGCATAGGGCAGAAAGTACATGGAAGCCCTGCTGGCGTGTCAGTCAACATGCTAAACTTTCAGCTTTATAAACGAGAAAACAAGCAGCTTTAGAATGATACCTGCATGCACACACACGAAACACTATTCAGAAGTCCAGAGTGGAATTGCAAAGGCAAGAACTTCAGGATCCCACTTCATAATACCAGCTCTGCTTACTTAAGAACAGCTCACAAAAGCTTTACCATCATTTTTCTGAAGAAAAAAAAGTGCTGTTAAATCAAGAGGACAGGAACAGCTGCAGGAAAACAGTGATTTGTTTCAATCACTTATTTTTTCATCCGTGTGTAGAGAGCATAGGTACAATTATCCACAAGACTCAAAAACAATACCAACTGCTACTGAACCCAATCGGCAACTGCTCAAAAGGCAAAGTTACCTTGGGCAAATGCCTCTTGCACCTCCTTGGGCTACAGGTAGAGCCAAGCAAAGCTCAGACAYAGGAATTGGTGAGAGTTACTGTTGGATACAGCCAGATGGCAGAAGATGGAAGGGCAAGATAATTTGGATAGAAATTAAACCTCTAACATTAATTTTGGAAGTATCATTCAGTATTTGCTCTCTCCCTTAAACTGAACGATAACCCTGCAGCAGAGTGTGATGCACCCTGACTGCCACTGGCTTCACAGGGAGCATGGTAGCACACATGCAGATTTAAGGACCTACAATCAAACCATAGACGATAAGAAAAGAAACCATTGCTACTTCAAAGGATCACCACAACAGAGTCAAGACATGAGTAATGGTGCTTCCTACAGGAGATCCAGGGATTTTCTCAGAATCCATGTAATGTGCAGTATGCTGCCAAACTCCAAGCACACAAAGAAAACTCTACATTAAATAACTATACAAATGTTTGGCAACACAGCACACACAGCGAATTGTATGAGCCTGTGTACCAAGAGGTCAGTTTTAAATATATTAAAAGAGTCCAAATGTTACAAAATAAAATCTGTTTCAATCTGTTACATACATGCAGTAAGGCCTCCTTGAAATCTGTTATACAGTGCAATATATATGAAATGTATATTGCATCACCCAAGTTGCTTTTCTCAGATATTTTAAGTTTTGCCTGAACAGTAATATTCCTGATGTGGAAACTAGTGCTAAAAACACCATAGATCCATACATCCACACACACTGTTTTTAGTATTGCCTTAGCACACATTAAGAATTTAGAAAACTCAGGAGAATTGGTCTAATGAGGGATTCGTTCAAACTACACAGTGGCCACAGCCAGTTTTCCATGCACAAAGTGTGAGCCCTGTAAAGCAACAAAAGTAAGTGTCTCGCAATATTGAGCAGAACCTCTCCAGAATTCACCCAGATCTGCACTGGCTAAGTCACAAGCTTTGGCTGTGGACCTCAACGCAGGATGGATCGATATGGGGCTAAGGTATGAGCCTAAGACACAAAGTGGTCTTACTCTCTGTAACTTCGCTACACAGTTGGTCACAAATATCTAATAATATTTACACATAAACCAAAACATACTGTAAATAATTCTTTTCACCAAATACTTTCTTTAAAGGCATAAGGATGGTTATAAATCTCTTCTGCTGATATTACAAATTAAATAGTGTCCATATTACTATGTAGGCTTGGATTTACATTTCTCTGGGTATTCTTTCAAACAGCTTTAAAATTGCATGGTTAGTTATAAACAAGTATCCAAAAGGTAAGTAAAGGCAGGTGATTATGCCAATTCCAATTAATCAATGCTGATGCACACAAGCTAAGACTGACTCTGTATATGTATACATACACATCAAGCACACAATATTTCTTAATCTACAATTTAATTCCTATTTTATTTCTACTTGTTGATGATTCTCTTGTTAAAGTGTAATACCGGCCAACATTTACAATATTAAAGCTACAATGATGAAGGATTTTAGTGTCTGGAATGAAAACTGGCATTACTSTAAATCTATTTTATAATTTAAACTTAACAATAAAAGTTACAAGACCACACACTCCTTTGCTCTGCCTTTTGGGAAATTACTGTTTTATATTACTATACTGGGCACTTACTTCATACGTGTGATCTCAGCTAAACAAGAGGCAGACACCACAAAGTGTTAAATACAATGGCATGCATATTATTTTTTAATTGTCTTCGTTGGGATAATAGTTCAATTTCTCTTGACTGTTATGGTCCCTGCTGAGCCAAGTAGCATTCCTGAGCTTAGAAAGACTTTCCAGATTAAAAAAAAAAAACAAGAATCCCTTGCATGCCTGGGAGAATACATAGTTCAGGGAGAAGAAAGGGAAAGGGAAATCATCTACAATTTAGAACCAATTCATTTACCACATGGAAAAAATAGATAGAAGATGTGAGACTTTCAGTTCTAATCCACTTTGTATATCCAAAATCTATTTGAAACATGACCTGATGTGCGACCAGCAAGTCCATTTTTCCTTCTGCCTTGCTCCTCCCTGCATAAAGCCACCACTTTGTGCTGTGCACTCTGTGGGTCTCCTCAGCCTTCTGGCCCTGCCGGGAAATGCTGCTTCTGCTTAAAAACATTCACAGCCAGCCTTCTGCACCCATTCACTTCTCAGAAGATACACCTCACTACTGAGCTGGGTGGGTAAAACCAAGACACTTTCAGCAGGAACCAGTCCCTTCCTTTATTTGGAGAAAGTAGCATTAAAGAGGCAAACCTTGCAATGACAGCCCTGTTTTGCAAGGAAATAGCAAATTTTGCTGCCAGTTTGGGGTCAGAGGGTAGGAGTCAGGATGCCTGACTGGAAAAGGTGAAAAGAAACAAAACCTATGTAGTTTACAAGTGTGCATACACACACAGAAAAAAAAAAATCCTCCTTTGGATAGTTGCAACAACAGCCCCATGTGACTCAGCCTCATGCTGTTAACACTGAGCCTTGGAGAAGGCTCATGCTGGACTTCATTCCCATCATTTGCTTGCCTTTCTGGAGATCACCAACATCTAAAAGGACTATAATTGTGATGCAAAATATCACGCACTTTACCTAAACACTGTACATATGTAGCTTTATTTATCTTCACCCTCCTGTTATACATGCCCAATTAGTTACAGCAGGCACGCCAGTACAACAGGAATGCTTCCTATGCAGTTTCGTTTGCTAAATAACCTTTGTGACAGTTTCTTGGCAAGAACTGCAGCAGGGAGGTTAACATATGTTAAGAATACAGCAGGCATTCCTAGTTAGAATGCAAGTAAATAGGAAACATCTCAGCAATAGCATTTCCCATGCTCACCATCCAAGCAAGTTTGCTTCAGAAGTTCAAGTCAGATTTCAGCAGCAGTTTGCCACTACAAAAAGAGATCTTAGTCCATAGATTTATATTCAAGAAGTTTGCTCATTAGTGATCCTAATCCATAATCTATTACTGCAGCCTCCTATTTCAGAGACACTGGTCTGAAAATTACACATTGGGAGGGTAAAAATGAACCAAAATAATGACTAAAATAAGAAATGCTTTTTAACATAAGATCTAGAATTGCACAAACCATAAAGGTTTTCAGTTCTTCAAGGTATATAAAAGCACCTGCCATTTGCTTAGAAATTGCTTCTCTGGTAGCACCAGGAAGAGCAACGTTCAAGCTTTTTCCCCTGTTCTTGTCACAACCATGCCCTTTCCACACTGGAAAATGGTGAAGTTGTCCTTCCCCTGTGGCAGGATGGAACACAAGTGTCACTGTGTACTGTCACCACTGTTGGAAAGGGTGAAAGGCTTATGAAAGTAAGTTTCTTAGGGGTTGGAAAAGAAAAGGTCCTCAGTTCCCTGAGAGCTGCCTGGAAGAAAGCTAGATGAAGGGTGTGGGCAAAGGMGTCCTCAGCCTCATAGGCAGAGTTCAGAATCATCTGTTTATTCTTGTCATTATAGACCTGTTGAAACTACTATAACCTTCCCCACAGTCTTATATAAAGAAACCCTGACAGTCTCCTCCTCACCAGCATCATGCAAACTACATTAATTCCTCCAAAATACCCTTTCTCTCGGCTGCTGCAACTACAGACCCTCTCTTTCCAACTCCTTACTTGGATACCAAATACCTATGGACTCATTCCTAATCAGTGACTCCAGTCAATRTTTGCTCTGCCCATCCATTCCACTCATACCACAAATGTGAATTTTGTCATCCTAGGGGCAGTAAGCTTTGAGCTGATTGTTGTCCCAGGTTCAGTCCTTTGAGATGGGACTCCAGAGGTGAGACTCAACACATTTCTCTCATAAAAGGACAGTTGGAAGTGATCTTACTTAAGCCCAAATGAAAATAGAAATTAGAAATCATACATACTTCAATACTGCTACTCTGCATTCCTGGAATACTTACATGTCATAATTTGTCACCCAACTGTGCTACATTCTTAGTCAAAAGAAAAAAAATTAAATTATTACCGCCAGCATAGCAGAGTGAAATTTTCCTAAGCATCACAGAAGTAAAAAAAAAAAGCTAACTTAAGGAAGGATTTGAAAGAGATAAGAAAATACTGGAAGAAAACTAGAAGATGCGTACCAGAAAACAGTACAAGTGGATGATAAAGGAGGCCATAAGAGGCCAGGCTTAAAAATCTCAACAGCATGAGAGAATGGTAGGTAAAGCAGGGATTGAATATGAAGGGACTTTGAAACCAAGAAAAGTGCCCTTTTTTTTGGTACAGACATTTTTCCCATGCTGTCATTCTTGCACGTTTCATAAAACCTGGAATTTTCACTTTAGCAATAAAGTTCACTTGAAAGAAACCTAAGAGTGGTTGCTGGCCCATATACATGGGATAGCACCCAAGATGCAGGGCTTTCCTGGACCAATCCAATACCCCATGCACAAGGCATTCGGCTTTTTCTATGCGGGGCTTTATTTAAGTTGGGGCTTMTATCTAATTAACATGTAATTAATTTGTAATGAAAAATGAGCACAGAGAACTTTTAAGGCTGAAAAGGAGAGAGAGAATCTGAATGTAGCCACGCAAGCATGTTACAGGTTAATATTTGTGAGGACCATGTGTAAAAACACATTCACAGGATGCTTCACCAAAAAAATTCCCAATATTAACTAAAAGATTATATAAAGGGGTGTTCCTTAATCATTATAGACTTGTGATTTATTCTACATTTCATATTGGAAGGGTAGTCTAGACAAATTGATTTCTTGTCATTATTCATGAAAGCGTAGGAAAAAAATGGATCTCTTGAGAAAGTTCTGGGCCAAGTTTGGATTTTCCTGGGCTACTCTGGAAAATCTAGTGTCTTGTGTGAAAACATCAGGAAATGAGCAGAAAATGAATCATGACAGAGATGTGCTCCTAATGTTTTCCAGAGTTTTCAGTTTTACGATGGCATAACACTGGGATTTGGAACGAAAATTGGCTGTTTCCACAGCCTTTCTCCATGATTCAACTTCCAGCTTCCTCAAGAAAAGAACCAAACCCTGACCAGAAAATTCTAAAAACCCCACCAAGACAATCCTTCCTTCTCGATCGCTGTTTGAGGCTACAGACACATGTATGTTTTCTGCTGGCATAAACCAGCACCCCATTATGCATTCCAACCTATACATTGCTGCAAGTGTTTGTGCAGCCAACCCGTGACCTGGATTGGAGCTAAGGCTGCACACATTTTTGGAAATGGGAAGGAGTGGAGATGATTTTTATACTGCTGTCATTGCGTGTATGGCCTCACACTGAAAGCCTGCTCACTCAGCCTGTTTAGACATCGCAGATGGGGGCGGGAATGACAGGAGTCAAGAAGCTTTCTTCTCACAATATATTTCCTCAGATTTTGGGAGCTTTTGGGGATGTGGGTAGTGTAGCAGAAGCTGCGTAAACCTCAACACCACCAAAAATCACCAGGGTAAACACAGATGCAGCTATTTCATAAGAGGTATCTGACCTTGCTACCTAAGAGCTAGTCGAGTTATGACTACAGATAACTTGACTTTTTATGGCCTGGTTGTAAGAGCGGTACACAGCAGGTCACACAATAACAGCCCCCACAGCTCCAGTGAACCTCTCATCCCCCTTGCCCAGTCTCCTTCCTTTATTCTTGTTATTCCTTTTCCATCTTTCTCTCTGCTTCCCTCATACACTTAACAATTTGCTTTTACCCTTTTTCCGGAGGCTAAATTTGTTATTTTTTGTTTGTTCTTTCCCCAGTATCTGTTAGCTTGCTTCATCATCCATGTAAGTTCCTTCTAGTACTTATTTTACCTTTCTTTAAACTCTCAGATGCACTTGTGTTTGTTGCTCCCTATTCCTCTGATCTTCTCCTCCAGCTGTCCTTTACAAACCTGCCCCTTGCTGCCTTTTTCCACTAACTACCACAAAAACAAGTAGTCTGCAAACAGAATGTTCCATGATATTTTCCTGGAAGTATTATATCATCTATTCTCAGTATGGAGGGCTGATGCCAAAAAATGAAATAGTTCTACCAGAATGGACAAAAAACATTTAGCTGATAAATCCAGACACAATAGAAGAGAAGAACTCCCAAGTGACTACATCCTCCTTTCGGGCATTTGTAGGGAGCAATGAGGACTCCCCATCTTCTCCAGACTAAACCACCACAATTCCCTCAGCTACTGCTCATGGAACAWGTTTTCTAAACCCTTCACCAGCTTTGTTGCCCTTATATACCTGATTTGTCTCTTTTTCATTTTAGGAGACAGAGGGAGAACCCTTAATACTGAAGCCAGGCTTTTTAGAGAATACAGRAGGAGGATTCACTACCAGAATATTTGTTGGAGAGAATTCTGAGCTAGTCAGGTAACTTAGTATTTAATTACTACAGCAATCTAATCAAATATAATTACTAAGAATTATAAATTAATAAGAGAAGAAGCAACAGTATTTTATGTGTATTAACATCTCCTGAGTTCACAGAATACATATTTTCATAACAAAATGTTAAGCTATATAATCCCTTTGGGGATACACATAGATGTGCTTTTGGGCTACAAGAACCAGATCCTTTCAATCTACTAATGTAAAATCATTTCAAGTTACACAGGGAACTGTACTAACACACAGTAGGATCTGTGAATTTATCCTAAACTGTGATCCAGATATGAGCCCATTTTCACAAATTTCAGAAAACAAAACTCCTGGGGAGTACCAAAGATTTCCTCTCTCTGGAGCCTAACTGAAGGAAAATAGCTGAACCTGGGTGTTGATTCATTCAGACAGGACAGCTGGCCTCATTACTTTAAACAAACTCAGAAGCAGGAAGGGAGAGAGACAGAATGGCCTCTCTCTCTGGAGCCTCCTACTGTCTACAAGCCAGCACATGGAGCTCTGGGAGGCAACAACTTGTACTGCCCTGGGACTAAGTTTGCTGTGACAACTTTTAATTCTGTTTTCTTTATCTGCAGATATATATGCACTGAGGATCTGGACTCCATTAATTTTTTTTTTTAAATATAGCCTGTAAATACAACTAGAATGCCAGAGGTTCTTTCAGTTGGATTCCTGGTGAATACTTCTCTCAAGCTGCACTGACCTCAAGGTCTCTTGCAGGCCTTTCTTAAAAAGGAAAATAAATTAAATTATTCTCCCAGATGGTGAGCCCAGCAACTCAGACACTAATCCCCCAAGCTCACATCAGCCCATTCACAACACATCAAAGCACAGATCTTTTTTCACTCCCTAGAAAACATTCAAGCAAGTGGAAGAGCTAATACATGCTTTTAAAAATTTTTTTGTCAATCAAAATGTAAAACATTGAAAGAGACATTTGAAGAGTGGCAAAAAACAGCCTATTTCTTACATAGCTAACAACTCAGGAGACAAAAAAACCACCTCAAATTCTGAAGCTACTACAAACTACTACTGTTGTTAAAATACTACTGTAATATGTCGCACAAGTAGTGGGAATCATATGGAATTTCTGTAAACACACTGGTATAAAATCCCACACCACAAATACTTTGTAAGCTTTTTTCCCACTAACTTTCCTGAAGTGTCTGCTGCACAGCAACTAAAGGTTAACCAGGCCTGCAAGGAGGCTCAGGGCAGAAAGTGCATTCTGCAGCTGACACCAGGACTAATAGTGAACCCATCAACAAGATTGTTACAGCTAACTGGTTTTCATTTAGAAGTGTGTTTTTGCTTCCTTTCCTCTCAGTGCCCTTTAGCAAGTCGGAAGTCAGGCTGTTCATTTTATTGCTATGTGCTACAAAGAACACTTCTGGTTAAGGTGAACACATGAAGTGTGGCTCCTTACTGAATATTTATTGTTATTGAGAAGGGAGATTTTGTCACACTACAGATCTTTAAATAGCCTTGCTAGAAAAAGAGCTATGAAGAGTTTTATAGGTAAGCAAACACAGCTCCTCTGAAATTACCTAACTGCAAACAGTAACAGATTGGAGAGACTCCAGTTCTCAGCAGCATCAACTCAATACTTACATTTCACTGGTCTTCTAGTACAGAGCAGTGCTCAAAGACTTAAACACCCGCTTACAAAATATCTTATTTAGCTACAGTAAGCTCTCTTTATTTCCTAAGAAATGTATTAAGCACTAAAATCAGAATCACGAGGGAGGTATGTATCTTGTTTTCTAAATACAACTAAGAAACAATGGCAATGACAGTTAAAACCTCTTTGTTGGGTTCTTTTTTATCTACACAGAAAAATGGCTATCAGACTACTAATGCAGGAACAAAATTTAATTAAAGCAGTTACAATCATCAGGCGTGGTGAGCTTTTTGAACTTAATAAGTTCCATCTTATTAATGGAGATAAGGTCTAACTGGAAAGAAAATTTCTCATTTTGAGCACCAGTTAGAGTGTAGTGGAGGACAGCGAGCAATAGGAACTGTTACCAGTGATGGTGGTTCTTCTACAGACTGTACAATCTGCTATGGACATGTTGATGTGAAGGGAGACAAAAAGTGTTGAGGGGGGAATTTCTTCTCATCTTTTGAAGAGAATTCTTGCTGGGTTCCCCAGCAGGAGGGGTGGGGTTTGCACTGGTAGGAAATTTGGAGGAAGACGAGCACTAGTGAGAGAAGGAAAGCTGTAGGAAAAAGGAACAATGAGATTAAACAGCCTAAAATGACAGGTAAAAGAGCTGAAAGTTTCATCCACACTCAGTGCAAGAGCATTTGCACATGGAATGTTCTATCTGTTCACTAACAAGGCATCACAGTAGTGAGATCATTCTGCAGTTATTTCCCCAGAAGAGAAATATTTTCTCACTGCCCATATTTTTTGAGTCAATATTGATTGTTTTAGTGTTGCCAAAGTCAGAGGTGAAAGTAAAAAGTGCCTCAGAGGCAAAGCTTCTCAAATGGAAAAGCTCAGTTACTTAATAATCTCTTCATTGATCTAGCTCAAATTAGGCTGTGAGTCCAATAGCATAGGGATTTTACCAAGCCAGATTTAGGGACTGGGCACTGTAGGTTGAAGAGAGAAAAATTTCCACTTGCTATTTTGCACATTGGGAGCAAAAAAAAAGAAAAAAAAGATCATCCAGTGTGCCCCAGATATCAAAAGTAAAACACAGAGCCAGGGCTGCTGAGGATTCCAGTTTCATGGGATCATCCAGACAATGAATAAAAAGCACATGAGTTAGAAACAAAAACAAATCCATATGCTGCCTAAGGGAGGAGTGCTAAGCAAACACACAGCAATACATTAACATCTTTTTCTCTCCTCACAGCCCAAGATTCACCCACTGGAAAATGCTACTATGTTAGCCAAGATCTGGAATATTCTTATGATTATTTTAAAAAGCCTCTAAAATTAAATCTTTAAAAATTAAAAGCTATTGCTTCAAAATTATTTTATAAGACTTTTGATGATTTTACTGTTGGCAAAAGAGGATAACATTTTTGCATCTCTGGACTCCTCACTGAGCATACAGTCTCAAGCGTGGCAGGAAGAGAAGCAGCTTTCCTCTCAAATAGTTTCTGGGAGTTGGATTCTCATACAACATCCAATGCCTGTATAAACACTGCTGCCCAAGGAGGGTGCATTCCACCATTTTTTCATAACAAAGCATAGTCCACAGATTCTGTTGACAGACTCTGCCCTTCACCGATAGCAACAGGGAACAGGGACCCTGCCCTCCAGCATTCAGGGAGAACAATTATCTCTGGCTTCCATACTACTTCTCACCTTGAATTCTTTGGGTTGGTACCTCTTGACCCCATTTCACTGCTGAGTCCTCTAACCTGCTTTAAACTTCCACTGATCCTCATCCCAACTCAGTAAAACCACTCCAAAGGAAATCCTTTAAAGGGGTGTCTACCACCAGCACAATATGCCAGTTGTATCACTGGCAAAATGCTTTGTTCCACCACAACTTGATTTATATTGAAATTTGAATTCCTTTGATGTGCAACTGTGAATCCACTACAAGGATCCAGCAAAACGAGTATTCACAGAGATGAGGATTCACAGCCTGTTTTCTTTTCTTTGTTCCATAGGATACCAACGAACAGAAATACATCCCTGATATAACTGAAGAGTAGCCAGTAGCCTACTGTGCAATACTAAAAGAGGTGTTAAATCCAAAGACTATCAACTGTTTGGGCTTTCATTAAGAATAAGCAATTTAAATTCATATAAGACATGCAGTAAAAAGGTATTAAATCTCCTGAGAAAGGCAAGACCACACTACAGCAAGACTAAAGCAACAGAACAAAATCTTTCCACTCAGGCAGCACAGTTCCCTGGGTCTGCATCGATGGAATTACAGCTCCTTTCAAGACTCAACAAACCCTCCTCCAAGGCATTATATTAGATATACATTGAAATTTGATGCTTATTAAAGCATAATTCAAGAAGTTCACTGCTATTACTTGAGGCCCACACCTATCACCCCCAAATCAGTCAGCATGTTAACTACCCTTAGGTGTCATAAGAAATCAAATAAATGGCTTGGTGAGACAATTTCTGTATGTATTCACATTTAATTGATGTTCTCGCTGAGTGCGACTGGAACCTCTTCCACTAGGTCAGGGGCACAGGAGGGGGAGAGAACAGAAATGGAGGTGGAGAGCCACACATCTGAGCATCATTTCCAAGCACCCTTTCCAACAATACAGCATTACCTTGGTACTAACCAAAAACCCTAACAGGCACAAAGGGAATTCCACCTTGAGTGGCAAGTCTACTGTTTTGTCTTTCATTCTTTTCACTGCTGAACAGCTGACTGAAATGCCAGTTTGATGATTTTTTTGGATGGTATTTGAATTTGAAGAAAATCAGCTCTTTTCAGGTTGTGATAACCAGGAAACACACAGCTGAACCTGCAGGCCAGAATTGAACAGTGCAATCAATTTCTATGCTACTCCCCTTTTACAGAGATTCTAATTCCCTCATTTTCTTAGGTTTGTATCCCTCAATGGAATAATTTTGATGTACAAAGGATTATAGTTTCATAATGCAAAAAGGCRGATTAGGAGTCCTGCCATTCTGTAAGCTCCAGTGTCCCAGAAAAAGCAACCACAATATCTTACTTTTACAAAATTTAATTGGGTTTAAGTGACAAGGTTTTGGTCGTGGGGTGGCTAGAAGAGTAGCTACTGTGAAAAGCTGCCAGAAGCTTCCCTCATGTGCTATGGAGCCAATGCCAGCCAGCTCCAAGATGGATCTGCCACTGACCAAGGCCTAGCCCATCAGTGATTAGGGTATCCCAGTGCCTCTGGCACAACTTAAGAAGGGAGAAAAGTCAGTGTTCAACCACAACAAGAGCCAGAGAGAATAGAGAGAATATTTGAGACCCCAGGGTAATTGGAAAAGGTGAGGGAGGAGGTGGTTCCCCTGCAACCTGTGGTGCAGCCCACGGTGAGGCAGCTGTGCCCCTGCAGCCCACGGATGTCCACAGGGAGCAGAGATCCACCTGCAGCCCATGGAGGACCCCACACTGGAGCAAGTGGATGCCTGAAGGAGGCTGTGACCCCACGGAAAGCCCATGCTGGGGCAGGGTCCTGGCAGGACCCGTGGCCCCATGGAGAGAGCCCACACTGGAGCAGGTTTGCTGGCAGGACTTGTTGTCACATGGGGGATCCATGCTGGACCAGTTTATGAAGAACTGCAGCCCATGGGAAGGACCCACACCGGAAAAGTTCATGGAGGACTGTCTCTCATGGGAGGGACACCATGCTGGAGCAGGGGAAGAGTAGGAGTAGTCCTCCACTGGTAGGAGAAAGGAACAGCAGAGACAATGTGTGATACACTGACTACAACCCCATTCCCTGTCCCCCTGCACTGCAGGAGAGGAGCAGGTAGAAGTAATACGGAGGAAAGTTGAGCCCGAGAAGAAGGGATGGGTGGGAGGGAAGGTGCTTTTAAGATTTGGGTTTATTTCTCATTATGCTAGTCTGATTTGACTGGCAATAAATTAAACTAATTTCCCCAAGTAATGTCTGTTTTGCTTGGTAATCAGTGAGCCATCTCTCCCTGTCCTTATATCAACCCACAAGCCTTCCTTTATATTTTCCCTTCCCTGTCCAGCTAAAGAGGAGAGTGATACAGCAGTTTTGGTGGGCACCTGACATCCAGCCAGGGTCAACCCACCACGAAAATGGATTCTGCAACTTCAGTCTCCAAATTTCTCTGAAGAAATGTATAATTTATTACATTTACTATGCTGGTTTCCCACATATATAACAAAATCCTTTAACGTATTTTACTGCATTTTCAGCAATGTTGGAACAAAATTTGCTTTTCCATTTAAAGAACAAGTCTACTCAACAGAGAAATCATATTATAATAGCAGCTTACTATTCAAAAACATCTTCTTCAAGTGTAATTTTAAGTGCAAAAATGCTTACTTAATGGACAACAATAGATTTCCACTGTGCTTTCCTACTTCACGTACTGCAAAATTAACATACCCAGGAACATGAACTGAATTCCCTGAGCAAATCCTTTGTTCCTTAAGTTCCAGCCATTTGCTAATGGCAGAGCCCAGAATGGAAAACTTCCCGTGGATGCTACTGGAATTACAAAGATGATCTATTTCCCTGCTCCCAGATCCTTTACTGGTGGTAACACTGAGGGAAACAAGAAGGATTCAGCTTAATTTTCAGATATACATTAGCATTAGGTGACTGGCAATAAAAAGAAATATCACTGTTTTTCAAAAAGTGTATTTGTTGAGCTATTAGGGTATAGAAGTGGAAAAAAGCTATCATAATGAGCCCCTTCTACCATATTAAGACATGTACTTGGCATAAAGTTAGTATGCTAAATTAACAGCTGGAGAAGGAAACACCCTCCCACAAAAAGAGCCCTACAGTTCCAATCCTTTGAAAGTGTCTTTAAAAGAGGAGGGAGAAAAAAAGAGCTAAGACAGCAGGAAGCGACATGGATCAGTTCATAACCTCTCAAAATTTTGCAAGTCTGGCCTTTATTAAGTATTTTTTATAAATTTTTTTATATTATTCAGCAACTGTTGTCATTTCTCAAGSTGCAAAAAAAACTCTTAGAATGTAAGGCAAATACTCATTCACTTGCCCTGTGACAACACCTTCAAAATTAAAAATAGTAAAAGTGCCCAAAATAGCATAAAAACTGGAACAATACAAGCCAGCTTCAAGTTTCATGGCTTTGTACAAATATGCAGTATCAGATATTTGGACAACAAGGATTTCAGAATAATCACATGCCATGTGTAGGATAAGAGATCTTAATGTGCCCTTACTGCAGAGGAATTACCCTCTGTAAGATTTTCTGTCTGCCTTAGTAGAAGCATCAAATACACCATGCACACAAACAGATATGCACAGGCACTTCCTACAGATGTATGTCACACAAGTGAAGTGGCAGAACCAAGATACTTCATGCTCCTTCAGCATAAAGCAGAGAATTCAGCCCTGCAATAGTATGATTTTGTCCAGGATTTAGGCAAACCAGTCTGGAAATCCTTGACATAAATATTTTTTCCCCCTTCCAAATAAAATTTCCAGTTAATCTGGAAAAGTTAATCTGGAGGTTAAAATAAGACCTATTTTAGAAAACCCTAGATAGCATTTCTGTGCTTGATATGTTACTTATAGCAGTTCTTACCAAGTTGTATATTTATGTCTCTGAAAAATAAGCAAAACCACTAAAGGAGGCAAGGAATTAGAAAGTTTTATATGCTTCTTGACTGCAAGTGAATTGCCCAGCACAAGGTTTCTTATCTGCCTTAACTGAGACACAAAACAATAAATCCTTCACAGTATCACTAGGCAAAGTAACTAAAAAAATACTACTTAACACTGTATAAGATCGTTTTCCTGCAGTGGAAACTAAGTACTTGTTATAGATCAGTGCTACAAAACTGGAAGATACATTTTCAAGACTACAGTTGACAATCATAATAAATATTTCAATATATCTTTTCTGGAAAATAATTTATATTTGTGTATATATATATAATAGAAGAGATAAATATCTGCAGAACAATCTTAAATTTAGTAGAAATAACTGAGCATATGAGGAGTTTAATTAATTTAACAATCACTTTATGATTGATTTGGACTATTTTGGACAGTAAATACTAATCAAGACCATGGCTTAATTCAGGGGATCATGAGAGGTCACAAACATTTTCTTCTACCTTAGAGATTCTCCTCTCCAATTCAGAGCTAAGGCATCTGATTAGCCTTTTAAGACATTTTCACCAGCTAAGTAAGTGTCAATTTAGTGCAAAACACCCCTGCACAGCTCATCAGAATTTCTCTGTCTTCTCCAAGGTACTCTTCATAAGTGAGACCGTTTTAACTATGATCATTTAGCTATCATATTTTCTCAAAGCTGATTTTGACATCTATATAAGGAGAATATAGCAGAAATAGAAAACAATTGTCAATAGCCTGTCAAAAACATACACTTCTAAAAGCCAAAAAAATCACTAGGATTCATTCCCAAACGGAAGAAACAAGAGTCTGGGTGACAGGCAAGTAGGCAGGAGAGCACTAGTTATGAAATGCAATCTCTGAGCTGAATTGATAATGTTTCTTGTGTTCAGTATGTACAATATTAATTGGTAAAAAAAAAAAAAATTACTCAGACTCAGAGCAAGGAAAAAAATTCCCCTGTTCCCTCATAATTTCTGCTAAGTCTTATTTTTTCATTTCCCACAGTTGCTGTTACTCTTTCCTCTTCCTTTACTACTCATCTTGTGATTGACTTACAAGAATACTTCTTTATTGCTCTGATGAAACATTCACTCCCCTCTCTGTATCTATTTACCAGAAATCTTTTCTTTCCTCATTGTGCTTTTTCTTGTTAACTATTTCTTTTTCAGTAGTCCATCTTAATTACAATTGTAGTGAATTCTCCAAAGTGCATTCTCTCAGATCCCAGCAGGAATTTCCACATGAAGAACATGACACAGAAATGTATGTTGTCACTATTTACCTTACAGTCAAACTACCTCATGCTTGTCCACAGTCACCATGCCAGTCATTCTGGCTGATTCAGTTGAGTAACAGCCCTACAGAACCCCAGACAAGGCAGAAGCCTGCATGACTAATACCCCTGATCACTTTAATGTCCTTCTCTTTTTCCTGTTCCATCTTTGTTGCAGCCTGCTGACATAAAAGTTTCTTGACAGAGGAATCTGCTACCAATGTTTCTTCACTGACACTTGTAAGAGAAGAGTAGGCTGAAATATATCTCAACTATACAAGCTTTCTTCCTTAAAGGTTACAGTGCTCCTTTCCACAGGAAATGGCAGCATAAAATCAAGTAATCAAGGCCAATATTTCTTTGAGACTAGATATGTACATATAACCAGCATTGAAGTGAAACAACGTCTTTGTTTAACTATACATTCTTTCTTGTTAGCAAAGATAAAGTAATCATACTATTTACAGGGAATATGGCAGATTCTTCTATCTCACCGTGGCTCAGTTTATAACATTTACTGACTATACGCAAGTTCAATATTTTCCCCTTTTCAATATGCTTCCCTAAGCAGATTTTCCAAATATTTCCTGGAAAGAAAAAAAAAGGGTGGGAGGGAGGGGTGGAATGGGACATGTACCAGGCCAGCAAGCCAAAGCTATTTTCCAGCAGATGGTGAAACAGGGAACTGAAAACACTTGGCAGTAAGAAACAGTTTTCTTAAAGTTTTACCAACTAGTTCAGATACCTTCTTCAGAACCACCCTGGCAGCAGTCTAGGAATTCAGATTTCTTGGTGAAGTCATTTAAGTTATGAAAAAAGGCCTCAGTTACGGGAAGAAGTTGAGGCCATCTGCCTCTCACATGTTTACACATAATCATTCAGGTGCAAACAAGAGCCATTAACACAGGAAGAATTACATCCCTTGCAAACACATTCAAACTGTCAAAGAGTCAAAATAATGCAACAAGAGCTGTAAATGTTAATTTGAAAGGTCAAGGGCAAGAAAGCAATTTCCTTTTTCAGAAGTTTAGGACTTCACTCATACAGTCAAATATCAGCCAAACATCTTGACTGGTTTGTTTTTCCACATGGGATCATTAATCTCTTTTTAAGATCTGAAAGCAGTCAACAGTCAAAGGATCAGCCAACAAATATCTAAGGAATTAACAATATTTTAAAGTAAGTCAAGAGGTTTGATGAACTTAAAGACTGTGACCATTTCTAGCTCAAACAGTTTTACATCAAGAGGTGCAAGGAAACCTTCTGAACAGGCAATAGCTTCACTCTCTTACAGTGTGCACCACTATTAAACAGTATTTTTTCCAAGTGGCTGGCAAATCGTTGTGCAGAGAGCCTGCATCTCACAGAGCAATGATTCCACCTTGTTCTTAGCTGGTTTTGCAGATATCCCAACAAACTAATCTCTTCGTTGAAAAGCAAGGACAATTTCATATTTAGGTGAAGGAGAACCAGTCTCAAAACTGCTAATAGAAGCAGAGCCGTCAATTGCTAACTATTTCACCAGGAAATGGCAGTGACAAAAGCACTGCAGAGGAGAAAGAAGCAGCAATGTGTTTAGGGAACCCACACAGCATGTGAAAGGATAAATGAAAGAGTAGATAGAAGGTGAGAACAAGTCTTTTTGAAACGGTATTTTTCCAATAAATTGTTTGCAAGCTGCAGTGCAACTGTAAGAATGAGAGTCTCTCTCTGTTTCTGCTTTAGCACAATGTCTATTCTCAGGACTGGGAGATTTCTCTCTGCAAAGGACTGTGCCACCATGGATTATTTGAGTCAAATGACTGAGGATATACTCTAACACACACTCAAAACAGCCCTGGTTTGCTGCTTAAGGTTACCTTTTTCCCATTAACTCTGAAGAGTCCAATATGTATGTTTCAGTAAACAAATGAAAACACACTAACTTCATCAAATAAAACATTTGTTTTACCTTTGTATTTCCTACACTTCAGCACCCTAGTGCTCACCTCCTAGAAGTTTAGCAACCCAGCTAGAACAAAATGCTCTAACTTTTCTTCTAAAGCATTCCCTTCTCCTTTGTCACTCTCTTAAGGTAAAACAATTTTAAAGAAAATTACAGACTTATTGATAAATATGTATTCTCCTCCTCTTTCCCAAAACAACTTAATGGTGTTTGATCTATAAGAGATGCTTTTTTTAACATATAAATGCAGATAAAATACTGAGCACTCATTATTAACTATAATAAATGAAACACTATTTATAAATCGTTATATGAACACAAACCTCAAAGATCAGTGAGTTAACACAAGCCAATCTTAATTCTTTTTCCAATAGGCAAAGAGATCTAAAAGATAGGAACAATATCGTGATTACTGCATCCCATTTTTATAACACTTTCAGTGCTGCTTCTTAGAAAAGAAATTATGAAAAGACATGTGCCAAGCTCGCTGGACCTCTGCATCCATTAAGAGCAATTTACACCAAAATTTATCAGTTGGGGTTGTCAATACATCTATCCTGGATTTAGTACTACAATGATTATCACAAGAGATACAAGTGATAGTTAGAGAATATATATGTTCCTTCTTGCCTGTCTGACTGACTGCACAGAAAGGAGAAAGAGCAAAGACAAGCCTCTTTAGCTATCAGTTTGTTGCATGGGAGAGAGTGGAAAATGAGGTGAATCATTTGCTCCAGGCTTTCATCTTCCCACTTCAGGCCACAGAGTTGAAAAGCTTGCCACAAATCGAGCTTCCTTGCAGGAAGGTTTGAGGGCTCTTTTTCCTCCTTCAGCCTTTATGATCATAAAAGTTATAACAAAACTGCAACGTATTAACCTCAGAGACAAACACTTAAGCAGCCCTCTCTAGCTAAAGGACAGATCTATTCTACAATGCTATGTACACTTAAAAGCCTACACTCTTCAGTCATCTTTTATTGTCAGTCTAATATGACTTTTGACCAAATAATACTTTGTTCTCCAAACTCTTACGATACACTGCAAAATCTGTGTCCAGTTTATTAAATAGTAAAATATCTTGACTATTTTGTATATTTCATCTATTATTTTCATAGAGATATTTTCAAACAAAGAGGTCAGGATCACTTCCTATTTCATTCAGTTCRAGGCTCAACAACATTTATCTCTGCCCTACTTAAAATTTTTCATTTGGTGGTGAAATGTCACTTCAAGACCTCTGTCCTGGAAATAATGGCAGTCTATATCCCCTCACAATATTTTATAGTAGTCCCCATTGTACTTCCTCCCACTATAGATTGTAGACACCTCTTTAGAGCTTTCAACTCATTCCATTCAAACACTCATTCCAAAATTTCCAAAATATAAAGGAAAAAGTTAAGCCATAGGTAGACTAAGATAACACCAAATAGGGTAGAAAATACTTTCCGTTGTGCTTTGTTTTCTTTTCATACCCATCTACTGTATCTTGGCCTCAGTTTGGACCATGTGCTCTTTGGATAACAGAGTAAAAGTTTGTTTTAAAATATACATACATGTCTGAGTGTATATAATACGTATATAAATTTTTAAAAATAACTAAAGATTTTTAGATTTTCCATAAATTATGAACTTTGAGCTCTCCTGCAATGTCTACTCCTAGCAGAACTTTTGTTCACACAGTTCTCTCCCTACCAGTTTCTCTGCAGTCCCTTATTGCACTGTGGCAGCCTAGAATAGAAGGACAGGTCACATTAAGCTTCCACCAAAGCTGCTGCAAGTWAGCAAGCTCTTTCCCACTAATACTCTCTCTACAACAAGAAAGTAGTCTCAGTCTTCTTAGTGTTTGCTATGCAGGAATTAAAAGGGAAAGAAGTGGTTTTCAATAGACAAAAAGCATTCAGAATGACCAAGTGTAAACAAAAATACATTATCTAAGGTAGAACCAAAACAATTATGACATTGCACTGACAAATACTACACCACTATCACCTCTTGAAGGAGTTCAGTCATTTACGGTTCAATTTTTTTTGTACGCTCAAAAATCTCAAGTGACAAGAGACTAACAGCAATCTAGGCACACCTACAATTACAAACTAAGAGGACATTTCGTTTAAGTTATCTGAGCTGTATTCTTCATAACCACACCAAAGGTCAAATCCTGCATTGATTTTCAATGTTAGAAGTTTTGTAAGTATAAAAACACAATTCAGAACAGAATTTCAAAGCTATCAGTGCTGCAGAAATAATAAAAATTGATTGTCACAGATCAAGGAATTTTATAGGCATAATATTAATTTAGAATAAGTCTCACTCTTCTCTACAGTAAACCACTACTGTATACAAATTTCTGAACACACTGAGAGAATTGACATCAGCTTGTTTTCCTGACAGCAACATGACATTACATTCCTGGCTCTGCATTATTCTTCACTAGCTGCATCTGAAAAGCAATGACTGATCAGCCAAACATAGGCTGTGCAATACAGAGATAAATAATTATATTTTGTAGTTCTAATATGTTCAGTGTTTTACCTGGGACGTTATCAGCAACAGTCCCTCTGACTTTAACAGGACCTATGTAAGTAAAATTCTGTGGTTGTCACTGTGAAAAATTAAGTTTTCCTAACTATTTTCCAAATACCTGTACAAACAGAGCAGGGCTAGATCCTTGGTCCATGAAAATAGGACCGTCAAGTTATATTTGAATATTTACTTGCATCTTTTAACAGAGGCTTAAATTATTTTTTTTTTTGCACAGCAAGCACAACTTAATATAGTCACTCTTATGAAACACTTAACCTTCAATTCATAGATGCATCAGTCACTTTCCAGTGGTAAGTAAATAATATTCCTGATATCACTATAGGAACAGCTTTCTTAGAGAAGGAATATTTTTCATATAGCTTGCAGAAATAATAAGAAGCAGCAATGTAGAGTAAGAGTCCATAGCAGACCAAGTGACCCAGCTCAAGCCACCAAAGAATCAGAGACCTATTGGTGAGTAGTGGTCACAGATGGACTTATTTCAGTTCTCAAAAATCCCACTGATTATAAAATGAACATTAATATTTGCCTTATATTTCTTTCAAAATATTTGCATTGCAAAGTTTTCAGAGTTTTACATTTGGAATCACACAAATTATGGCACCTGTTTTTTCCCCACAGATGAACAAATGCACAGTAGGGAAATTAAGTGGATCCAAAAGAAAAGAGGGAATTGATCATTTTAAGCATTTAGAACTGCACCAAAACTTTGCTTTGGTGAGATTCAAGACAGGGCACAAAACATTTATTTCATTTTTTCTGTTTGCTTGGACTCTTATTCTCTCTTCTGTCCTTCTCTGACTTCCCTTGAGACAAAGCATGATTATGTGTTAGCACTGYAACAACACTGCTGAACATGAAAAAGATTGTAGGCATGATAACACAGGTGATTGGAGACTATAAATGGAAAGACTTTCTTATATGGTTAGAAAAAAATTATCAAAGAGGTATTTACCCATTAAATTTGTTGCTCCTATGTTCCTTTCTTTCCGTTCAAGCTTGTAGGGTTGCATGGCACAGGGATTCATTACTGCTCCCTTTCTGATAAAAGGCATCATGCTACTTGAAGGCAACATAGTACAGTTGGCTTATACCAGCCATAAAACTGATATTTTAATTTGACATTCGCAGTGCTGTCCTTATTATCATGTGTGAACAATCTAAAGAAATCAAATACACCTTGTGGGTAATTTTGTGCTTTTGCTTGAAACTCTTTAAAAAGCTCATATGGAAACTTAAAGATGGAAATAGATGACAGATCCTACTTTGGAGACAGACTCAATAATTAAAAACAAACATTAACTACAAACTTCACTGTAAAATCATTAAGGGAAAACAATAGTTACATTACTAAGTAACAATAAAATTTGTCTCGAAGATGCAAATATTGTGTTGAATAGACCTCCTTCTGGTATAAATCAAGCAAACTTTTTTGATTGCTATGCACGTAAAATAGGCTACCTGGTTAGGAGGAAAAGCACAATCATACCATAAGCCAAAGATGGCTGAAGTTCACAATTCTGCACTGAATGCCCATGCAGAGTCCCCAAACCACAATCTCTTCTGTCGATCTTGCTGCCTTCCAAAAGGTCAATAACTCAGGGATTTTGTAATCTAGGTAAACCATCCAAATTTTTGTATTTAGCAGCCATGAACCTTTCTGCAGAATTCTTTAGGTGTTGACAGCATCACATGGATTGGGTTACACAACATAACTCTTACACACCACATAGGAAAAAAAAAACCCAAGTCATTTCAGTCATATAATTGTTCTCTAATCACTTCCCCAAGGTTGGACTAAGGTCTCATGCAGTCTCCATTCTGCCATTTCTTTTCGAGCTCAAGGGTCTTAGTCTTGCCTTGGAGAAAAACTGTTTTTCTACCTCACTCTTTTTAGCCCTTCTCTGTGAAATGTACTGCTTCTTTAAATGCTTTCTTCCTTCTTTGTTGGGAAGATTAAAACTGAAAGAAAATTCAGAAAACGCATGCACTTTTTAATGATATAATGTGGCTGTGGGGTTTTTCTGCAGCATTTAACTCAATAAAATTAACATTCTATTAATCATTCTATTGAGCCTTTGACAACTTCAGAGCAATGAGATGATGTTTTCAGAAAACTGTTCATAAGAGGCATGTCTGAGCTGTGAGACCAAAAGAAGGACTTCCTAGCTCCAAGGGGTTGGTGAGAATCCTCACCAGCTATGCACAAAACCAAGATCTAGGTACCCACCCTTGCCTCTCAAAATAAACATGTGCTTAAGCAGGTAAAAGAGAGAAACATGCTCCAGTAAGTCCTTTAGTCTGTACTCCTAAAGAACCAGAGCCTTAGGCACAATATGAAGAGCTATCCCATAATTAATATGGAAACAAATCTCTGCCATCCCTTCCCTCAGTATGAATTGTTTTATATACGTGTATACATACATACAGAGAAGATGATTTTTTTCACCTGAATATGTTTATTTGCTCTCAGCAAAATTAACTTCATCATTCAGTTTTTGACTCAGTCACAGTATTAGGATCTTTCAGATCTGGCCTTATACACATTTCCATCCTAATAAGCAATATTATTTGAGGAGTGAATTCCATAATTTTGAACACAGATTATAATCCTCTCAGAAATGTGGAGGAAACCAAGATAACGATCCAGCAAAGAGATCTGTACAATCAAAGGCAATGCACACTGTATGTACACAAAAATATGCCTTAGATTATCTAATTTCGGGATCTAGTTTTAAAAACTAATGCTTGGACAACACAGTTGTTTAATATTAGATACTGTTCATTTGATACATTTACCTACTTTTGTCCAGATGAAAGAATCAATCTACACTTTCAGATAATGTTACTTGAGAGTATTGACATTMGGTAAAATTAAAATAACTGTCAATTAGGGAAGCTGAAACAATCAGTCAAGGAAATAGGGAATCTTTTCCCAAAAGGCTCATCTCATGGGATGACAGTATACACATGCCACAGTTTCTAATCTAGTCAACTCTGCATCAAGCGTATCTACTGGAAACACATCCAGTGTTGATTGGAAGAATGCAAGAGGCAGACACCCACTACAGCCCTAGGTACACTGTTCTGCTGATTAATTGCTCTCACTTTTAAAAGCTCACATCTATTCTTAAACTTATTTATCTTGCCTCAGCTTCTAGCCTTTTTGTACTGGATTAAATAACAAGTCAGGAGAAGACAATATACAGATAGATTACAAGAGAGCTGACAGGAAAAAGCAAATAACTAGATGAAGAATTACTTCACTTTGCAGCTCTTAGTTCCAGGCTTTCCTCCAAATTATCATCATTGAAAAGAACACTACACACTCAGCTACCTTTACACAGTCCCCAAACCTGCTGACAAAACTTCTACGTTTATTTTCCTGCTGTATTTCTGCTCGTGTTCAATACACTGCTTCCCAGCTCTTAAAAGAAGAATTGCAAGAAAAAGTACCTAAATTATTCTAATGGAGTGACCTAACACAGATCAGTGCCTGGTCCTGTACACTGGCCACTCTGTGCTGCTGTCTCTTGCTCATTTCCCTGGGTAGACTTTCCTTGAGGAATAACAGTGTCTCCCACTCAGACCGAGTACACTTGGGGGCCCAGCTGTGTCTGCAATGCTGTGCTCTGAAAACCTCCCACATCCAACTTGCTGCTCCCAACCCATTGCAACCCAATCAATAATGGCAGAGTTACAGTTCGAGAGAGATCGAAATTCTGAGGAAGAAAACAACCACAAATTCACTAGCTTGTCAAAATAAAGTGCTACAGTGATAGTATAACACAGCCTCTGCCCATCTACAAATATGTCTTTTGCTATCTTTGGTGCTTCAGAGATTCATGAATTACCGGGATCTTGCTTGCTTTACTGAGTTTGATTTGCTTGCTGCCTGGCAGGTTTGGAATGGCAGTTCACTGTTATGAACCGGGCCCTTTAGATCTGCAGGAGGAAGTGAAGTGACAAAGCACTAGCTATAGTCATGCAAGGAGGTGACTGGAGGAGACTACCCCGGTGACAAATCAAAGTAGCAGTCGTGAAAGAAGCATGGGGAGGCTGCAGGAGGGAACAGTTCACTTGTCACTTCTGTACTAAATAACACGACCTTTACAACCCCATGTGTGTTCTCTTCAGAAAACAGAAAAAGGAGAAACAGCTGAGGGACTTTGCCAGCAGATTTCTGCCAGTTTTGGATGCCAGAAGAAATGTGCAACCAGAAGGGATTTGGTAAATGATGCAAAACTTAAATCTATATGATATGGTGCAATATTCCAAGGTGCCAATAAATGAGAGTATTCAAGTGTCAGGATATGTATTTGTGCAGTGCTGTTGCTTAGTCAAATTAACTACACTTAACAGTGACAGAGTACTGCACCAAAAAAAGCCATACTAGTACTCCAGAGCTAATTCATAGACCTTGACACCGCATTATTTTGTAGCATAACAATATAACCACAGAGCTTGTAATTAAAAAAAAAAAAMCACAAAAGAAAGTACAATACTGAAATATTAAGATATAAGAAAATACCTCAGTGTGTTATACCAAGGACCAGAGAAATCATTCTGCATGCACTGAACAGCACTGAACTCAGAGCTTCCGTACATTTTGTGACAAGAATGAATCAAAATACAGCATTCCAGTCTGCAGAAACCAAGTGCACATTGTTTTTAAAATTCATTAAGAAGCATCTGAGGTATCAACAGTCTCCATGGCAGCTTCTGAACAGGCTGCAAATTAACATGCTCTGACAACTGAGCTCCTTACCTATTCAAATTCTTCATTGACTGGTTGAGTTGTTAAGAGCTAGAGTTCTATCCTTTCTTCATTTTCTAATTATTCTAATATCTCTTTCTGATCTTTTACTCCTCTGACACAAATGGATTAGTACTGTTATACCTGTCATTCTCCAGAGAACCAGTGGAACCTATTTAAGTGCACAAATACATGCACTATGTCTCTACGCACACATGCACTTAATAAATACACGTACGTTAGAGTAGCATGTTAACAAGATCTACCAGAAGCAATCAAAAGTCAGGAATTGACTTGGATACTAAGAGATTGCAGATGCTTATAACTGAGCGAAACCTCAGGATGGGGGTAGGGGCTATGAAAAGGACACAGTGCAAAAGGCATATGTTACACTAGGTTTTTGTCCAGAAGGAATATAGAATTCTTAAAAAAACAACCAATGAGCAATTAACCTAGGAAAAAAAAGGCAAACACACACACAATAATTCTCAGAAACAGCTGAACAGCTGAGATATTCCAAAAGGACTCTGCACAAGACAGAAACCCCGAACAGAAAATATGAGTCTAAACAGTTAATATTTGGTAAAGCTCTAAGCAGCAGTAGACAAAAGCATACAATGGGAAGTGTTAGGCATCTTAATAGGCAGCAATATAAGCACCACCTATAATAAATGAAGGAGGGACAGAAAAAAAGTATAAACAAATTAACTATAGCCTAGAAATTTCAAACAAGTGTCTCACTTTGCTGAAAATAAGATTTTTCTTACTAACAAGTACAGGATTTTTATATGACATATTGAGAAGTATATTTCTTTGTGATGCTGGTCTATCTCAGAGGTATCATAAGCATAGAACCATGTAATGTGGCTGTTACTATGGAAACAACTCCTTTTCTAAGGAAAATCAGAAGGTATAAGTCAAGTAAAATCCCAAATAATTTCTTGTGACATTGGTTGGACACGTTGTTAAACTGGACCCTTAACTTATTGCATTACCGTTTCTGTCAATTCTCTCCTATCTCTACGTGTTTCATGTAGAAACAAGCAATACTCATTTTTCCCCACATTAATTGAAGTAATATATCCTGAGTATGCAGCACAAATTTCTTCACCTCAGCAGTAAATGCAGAACAGTCCAAGATGGGCTCTGAGGAAATCTTTGCTAAAAGATGTGCCTTGTTCAGACAAGAATCTGTCTCATCAGGGCATAACTTTCCACCTTCCATTCTAATCAAAGAAAAAAAATGGCCAAAAATAAAACATCATGCCAATTATACAGCAATTTCTTTTTTTGTTTTCCATAAATAAAAATAATTCTATGCAGTTAGACAAGTCACTATAATAAGTGCAACACTCAGGAAAACAGAAAACAAAGATACAGAGAATGAATTGCTGAGGGTTACCATTACAAATTCATCTCTCTCCTAAATGCTTAAGGATGTAACTTGCTAATAATCTCTTGACTCTTAATTGTCCCCTCCAAAAACTAAGTCTCAAATATCCACAAAGTCTCTCCCTGATAATTAACTGTGAATAAAAGCTATAATGTTTAACCTCTGTTTCAGCAATATTATCTGAGTCTGGTCTACACACTACCAAATATTCTTCCCTTATTCAATTCACCAACTGATTTTATCAACCCTCCATTTCCAAAACCAATTTTTCTTCACTAAGGTCAGTGCCAGTGTAGATCTGCTCCTTATTGCCTGTATTCAGTTGAAGAACAAGCTCTGGGGAGCTTCCTGTCACACTTCCTGCAAAAAATTTTGGTCTTCCAAATCCTAATAATCTTTCTCTTTCTCACTATTACCTAAGCACAAGAAGGCTTTGCACCACAAAAGGTGAAGATTCGTGGTGAGATGACATAATGCTTGACACAGAGATGCAAAATAAATTTCAGGGAAATAAACTACACTTTTTATGTGGTTCCAGCACTAAAGATATTAAAATCAGTAGATAGGGCCTGACTGTCCCCTTTCCTAATAGGTCTATAAACACATAGCAATTACTTTGCATGAATGTAACAGGAGAAATTTAAACCTGAACTCTGCCCTCAGCCAGTATATTTTACGTTAGCCTTTTATCTGAATAAATGACACCTCCGCCAATGCCTCTGTGGTCCAGAAAGGGAAAAGATTAAGAACTTACAGGGAATTTCAAACCCATTGCTGTCCCTCTATATGAAAAACAAAGCATAAGCATTGCCTCTTTCCTGAATACTTTTCCTCAGTATAAAGGTTATGCTCAGCCAACTGGGAGACACAGACTTTCCCCACACAGCTTTGGGGACCAGTTGCAGTGTCCAGAGTCTGTTACTGCTCACTACCTGGAAAGCTCCTTGCAGTAAATCAGCATGCTAAAAAAAAAGAAAATGGCTGAGAAAATTTGAATAATACATAAATTGAAAGACATTGTCATCTACTAGAAACTGCGCAAACAGAAAAAGAGGCTTCAGTAATTCATCAAATAAGCTGTTCACCATGAATTATTCACTTAGTTTTACTACTAAGGCTTCCATGTGCTTCAAGTCACACAAGTGTGATAGGGAGATAGCAACCTGGGAATCAGGGTTGTGAAGGTCTTGCCTGCTCTTATATTTTCCAAGAGAGGAAATGAAGTTAGAATAATTATATTTTTCTATTTTTATCTTGGCTATTAATCTCTTGGCTGGATTACTGAGGGATGCAGTATCTCTGCTTTGCCCTTTCAGTGCCCATTTCCTTTATATGTCGCTAAGGGGAATTCTTCCTTTCAGCTGTACTTTCCCCCTTTGTGAATAGTCTCTAATGATCAGAGAAATCTAGAAGTGAGCTAAAGAGCCTTTGGATCAGAAGACTTGTTTTCAGGATGGTACCCATATATATGAAAGCAAGTAATCCAAAGAGAAAAGGCTTCAAGAGAAGTTTGATGATAATATAATACAGAAGAGAGAAAAGAAGTAAGAGAAGAAGCAAGAGCCACCTAAGGAACAGCATGAAATAACCATTAAGATGCAAACAGCTTAAATGTAGAATCCCTTCTCCTTGAGCTCCTTTTTAAAATGGAGCAGAAGTTCCAAAATACATCAAGATCAGAGAGAAAAACTCAATCATGTTATTCTGATGAGACACCATTATGTTTCCCAGATCTGCAGGCAGTAAAAAAAAAAAATCTCAGAAAATAAAGGTCCTTCCTATGTCCCTATAAAGGTCTTCCTGCAGGAGGCTGCAGAAGGCAGCCTGCATTCTTGAGCAGATATGCAGGTAAATATGGTCCCTTTCATGACTGACAACAGCCCAGGGACAAACAGACTTTATTCCATTTAGTGAAGCATTAACTCCATTTGCTGGATCTCTAGAAAACAAGCTCAGTGAAAAAAACTGTGAATGTCAAACCATCCTCATGGCTTGAACACAAACTCACTAATATCCAACTGGATTGTCCCAACTTGTGTCCTATAGTTGTACACTCTCAAGAAGTCTTCAAAGAAGTCCAAAAACTGAATGGAAGTGGATTCTGCCCTAAGCAGTTCACCACAAGTGAAGAATTTTGGTAGAGTACTTCGGAGAAGCTAGTGAAGGTCTGTTTGATGTATTTTTCCAAACAGTATTTTATTTCCCATTTTTCAATACTACATGTTACAGTATAATTCAAAAGTAGCAAATATGTATGCCGGATATTTATTAATTAATAGTTGTAAGGTTAATAGCAATGGGTAATGTATATATTTAATAGGTGAATAAGGCTGTGATATCCAAGTTGAATAGCTTTAATACATATTAGTTCTGTTTGTGAACCTACAAAAACAACTTCAACCAGAAAAATATCCAAACCAAAATCAGTATTGATTCTGGTCCCTGAAAAATGCACGGACTGTGACAATTTAAAAGTATACATGTCTAAAGAATACTTGTCAATACTAACAGAGAGACAAATCTGGAATCATATGATACACCAACTATGATGAACAAATATAATACCGTTGGTGTATATGGCTTAACTTTGATACTCATGCACAAAAGAGCAAGTGTATATACTAATATACCAAGGAACACTGAATTCTGTGTACTATACTTACATATAATACAAGAAGGAGTGCTTGAATTAACTAAGCATGCACCAGCAGCTCAGAATAGCATTCACTTGGGCTCATTTGTTTTGCCATCCGTTCTTTTGACAGTGGTTTTTATATTCATGATTTGTGGTTGATATCACTTTTTTTAGATACACATACCTTCTACTGATACCAAAACCTCAAAGATAATAGTGCAAGTACCACTGTATGATTTTGTCCAGAGGTATATGTGCTTAAACTGAAAGAAGGGAAGTAGCAAGGAGAGAGAAAGTAGCCAAGTCAACCAAGGTGGACTGATTAAATACCATTACAAAACTGGATCACAACTGAAAAGAGTGAATAACATTGAAGGAATGTAAATATCTGACAGCAGATCTTATTTCAATTTATACTCCAGCTATTTTCCTAAAGCCTGTCTCTTGATGAGTAGTCTAACCCCTGAAACATGCTGGTTTGCAATGCCTTTCCACCAGCTGTGCAGTAACTCTCCCGTAACCGGGAGAAGGTCCTGTGTATCTCAGGATTCACATATACACACTCGCACAGATATAATGTGTGTGTGCACATATATATGCCCATGTGCACATAAATCCTGACTAGCAAAAAGTAATACAAATAAATACATTAGCAAATTACACGTGTTAATTTACAATTAATAAGATGTTTATTTATACCACTTTTGGTTTGTTAGAAAATGGTAACCAATGCCTATCATGCTTACTACACAGAACTGCTAGAGAGAAGCTATTAAAATATATAATAACATTTTAAATTATCTTAAGAGCATCAAATAACTTTTAAAGGTTCAAAGTACGTACATATCAGCTAACACACACACATATATACACATATTTAGAAATACTGAGGTAAAAAATGGACTGTTTCAGACTGCAGAAACTGACTTTTAGTAAAATTTTGTGTTCCAAAATGCACACCAGATTCTTAGTGTTGCAGTTTGTTGATAATAATGGCTGTTACATCCTTCCTTGCCTACAAATTTTTTGAAATCTCGCTCATGACCCTGTTCTTTTTCAGTGTACTTCATTCTTTCTCATTCTGTCCTGCTCTTGTATCTCTCAGAAGATTTTGCATTGCCAAAAGAACTGGTCAAAATACCAAAAAATCGTTTCCAGTGTCTGCTAGCCAAATCTGAAATTATAGTGCTTAAAAACTAAACATACTTCTAGAAAGCAGACACCATCGTACTTCCTTTTTATCAGTAAAGCACATTACTGAGGACTGGATTTTTTTTAAATTTTTTTTATCACGCTTAAGAAAGTTTTAGCATCACTTGACTGACAAGAGAAGACTCTGCACAACATTGTCTAAAAGAATGTTTTGACCCAACTCCAGTGGCCTGATGCCATCCAAAATGAAGGTAATGAACAGCTGGTATAATGGATTTTTTATGCCTTGTGGTTCTTTGTGCCAGACCTGGCAGCTAATGACAGAGCCTGGCATGTTTTTGGCACTTGTTTCAACAGGGCTGTCCCAAGTCATAGGAGGCCTGGCTGTTCTTATCATCACTAATGAAAACTTCTATTCCTGGAGAAAGACTCCACATCAAAGTATCCATACTCAGAGCATCTTTTTCCACAACAGTCATTACTTATAAGAGCCAGAGTAAAAACATACCATAGAGAAAAACCTAAAATACTCTTTGCTTGCAGTTACAGGCTCACAGCTACTTGGTCTTGAGGGCAGTGCTGTGTGAAGGAGTTCAGTTTTGCTTTATATGGCAAAAAGACTTGTAATAATGTCCTTTTCACTTCTCCTGACAGCCACTGTAAATATATCTCATTCTCTTTCAAATGCCACAGCCCACCAGTTGAGAAACATTGCTCCTAGAAACACTTGCTGGCCACCAAATGGTAGGACTACCCAGGTTCTCCTGTATCCACCCCTCCACAGCTCAGGTCTGCTGCTCTCTCCTGCCCCAACAGAGGTAGTGCCCATGACAGAGGATGCTGTCACTGCTGTGACAATCAGATTTTGGGCCACAGTTTGCACCATCAATCAATAATATCAGTAAAGTGGCAGGTTATCCATATGGCATAAGTACGAGGTCACTGTTACTATTGGCCTTTTCATAAGGATTATATATGCAAGCTTTTCGTACAGATTATATGCGTTTATTTATACACATATATACAAAAATAAATTTCTACATCCACCTAATTTTAAAAAACAAAGGCTAGGGAGGAGTTAGAAAGCTGCCACTCACTCAAATGTCCTGTCATGCAGCCACGTCTGGTGTGTGGGGTTTAGGGAGGTTTGGCAGTCACTGTGCTTATGGTCCATCTGCTCACAGCAATATCAACAATGTGCCAGGTTTCTAACTGTATTCTTCAGCGATGCTACAGTGTTTATTGTTCAAGTAGATTGCTTTCCTACTACTCAATGCTGATTTGTAAACTCTGCTTCTTTTTAGCATGTTTTTCACGAAAATGAAAGGAATCACAATAAATGAGTAACAGCCTTTCCTTCCCTGTACTGCAGTTTGGGGGAGGGCAGGGGGAGCCCATTATTGTTGGTTACAGCTAATTTACTGAATAAGAGAAGCTTCTCCATCTAAATTTGAATATGTAAATAATCCAGTTAGAAACACATATCTCTCTGCCGTGTATTTAATTTCTACTTGCTATGCTCTTCCCCACACTGCTTTGCATCTCTGTAAGTCTTCAATTATTATCATTGAATCAGTCACACAGCGCACACCCCAACTGCCGCATGGATCTGCCTCAAAGTCACACAAATATCCTCATGCCTATAGTTCAACTTGACTGTTTCTATGGTTATGACAGATATTGCTTTTCCTTAATTATAGACCTTGCTATTGACCACTCTTTGTGATCCAGTCCCCACATTAGACTCTTTGCAACAGGGCCTGCTGACATTAACATGAAGAACTAACATAGCAATCTATTTTTCCCCTGAGCTGAGGAACACTGAAGGCTTAAAGAAACTCTACAATAAATGTCAATGCAGCTGCAGATAGCTACAGACACTGATTTAAAGAACACAATAATATGAGGCCTATACTACTGTGTGCAAGATTTTGAGAGATAAGTGTTTTGATGAGCATGATCCTGTTTTTAAGCCATTTAATCAGCATCTGAAACTGCTACATTTCACATGACAGTGTACCATAATCCTATACTTAGCAGAGCAGTAGCTGTTTTCTCTCAGACACCTTGTATTTAATGCAAACTGTAGTTCTTAAGCAAAAACATGTATCTCTTGGAGGTTTAAAAACAATTTCCTGCTAATGTCCCAGAGGTTTAGGCTGCTTCAAACCTAGCTAGCCTCATTATCTCATTGTTGGCCTAGCATGACTCACAGAGGTTACATCAAGTAATCAGCCCAACTCTTACACAATAGCCAAGCTCTAAAGATTTCTTCCCATGTTCATTGCAGTGCACAACATCAGCATCCAATTCATTCAGCATGTCAATTCAACACAATTATTTTACGCCAGGAGCCATCAGCATCTATTCATTGTGACATGGTGCATTTTAGAAGAAAACCTTTCTTTAAGAAAAAGAATGGAAGCTCAGGGAAAGAGGTATTTCATTTGCCACAGCTCTCACTCGGCAGTGTGGCACAGTCAACTTCCTCTCTGAGAGGCCAATGCACTAACAAAACAGAGGACTCTGTTTCTGATCTTCATCGGTGCACTTCTACCCCCAGCCTCCAAAGCCTTTTGGGAGCAGGTGGTTAGTACCAACTGTTGGGTGTTCCAGCTCATTACAGCATCCGTTCCTGCACCAAGACACGTAATTCATAACAGCATTACAAAGAATGGGACCATAAGTGAAATACTGTCCCCTCCTCTTAATTGTGCAACATGAATGCTATGGAGATTTGAGACATTTCCATCTCTTCATCCCTCAACAGTGATAGCACCTTAGATTACAGAGACAGACCAAAAAACCAGATGGATCTGACTTTATGTCTGCTGAAGTCTGCACAGAGCCCTGAGAGAGCTTGGTTTGCCTGTCAAGGCACAGGCAGTATGGGAGGGTATTATGAACGTAGAATCATGAAGTGAACAGGATGCACATGCACGCCATTTACTTGTGAGCAGGCTGAGTCCAGAACAGAGAACCTCACCAGAAACAGAGTACTTTAAAGCACAAAGACTGGGGATAACACTGGGGGTGGGAGAGAGGAAATCAATATCCATGATGGAAGAAGTGTGAGAAAAGGAGAGAAACATGTTGGACAAAACACCCAAAGTACTGCAGAAGTGCCCTGTAGAACAAATAGTGCATTAAACCTATTGGAATGGCAGAGAGAAGCACTAAATAAGAACAACCTCTAATTCGGTAAAAGTAAAGCACAAAGGAGGGATGGCTTACATGCTAAAATAATGATAAATAGTGTCTTAAACATCCCCTTTGTCCCAAAGGACATCAGACAGGACGATCTAGCAGGGAAGCTGCAGGCTGAAGCACAGGGACTGCTTAGCACAGCACACAATAGCAAAGGGCAGGAACACAGGAACCATCACATTCAATTCAAAACGGTAAGAAGAATTTAGAAAGACAAAAGTAATTACTTTAAGTGGATAAAGTCCTTCTGCTAGAAAGTCCTTCAAGAGGTAGAACATCAGGTACAAAAGAAGACTGGAAAGATTATATACTGAAGTTCTGAGAGCACAAAAAGAAAATGCACCACAGAGGAAGAAAGCAAAGCCACACAAGAGGCTAAGCTAAATAACAAGAAATTTTCAAGTGAATTAAGAACATGAGGTCAGCAAAGGAGACAGCATGACAGTCCTTTAAGAGGTAGGAACTATAATTTATTCACCAGAAGGGGAGAAAGGCAGTAATTCAAAGTGTGCTAGAGCCAAGAATCCAAGTGTGAAGTTCAAAAACTACACATTCTGTCAAAGGAACTTGAAAGAGACATAGCACACCAGGTCAAAACATTAAAATGGGGCAAATTACTTGGAAAAAATCTACTACAACATCACCGGTTTTAACCAAAACCTTAGTTGTAACACAAAGTTGGGAAGGAAGTGATGATGGGGATGAGATTAAAATAAAAGTTGTAAATAAAGTTGTAAGTTCCTAATGGGAAAAAAAGAGAATAATAAAAAACAAACAATTCACAAATTAAGCATTGCAATGGAGGGCACCGGTCAGCAGGAAGCATTTTTCACTATTAAAAGGATTAAGTAAAATAACAACAATAACAACAAAAAAAATCAGCAAAGTGCCAAATCTCTGGTGTAAAGAATATATGGTAAAACTAAAGTTTCCGCCAACTACTGCAGTGTTATATGAACAGTAAAGAGATACATGCAATGGCATAACGTTTAAAATAATAACTACCAGCCAAAGTCAGGAAGGCGAAGTGGCCTGAAAATCCAGGCATGGTACCTCTCTGGTATGCAGAAATTTAACACAGTTGGATCCCTCCTGTAATCCCATATTGACATGACCAGATATTTTGCAGAAAGAAATCTGCAGAGGACAAAAAAATGAAAAGTATGAAATTATGAAATCAGATCCCTGTGGCTTGATTCGCACTTTAATAATGTATTTATTAATGTCCCACCTGCTGAAAGAACCCTTTTTCCAGCTTTCCTCTATTTTTAAGAAATAAAGGATATAAAAACCCCCATCCATTCATACCTATGAATAGGACAAAATTCTGGAAAGGGTTCTTATAGACAAACTAAGTGGCATAATGATTCTATGAGCACTTTCTCACTAAAAAAACCCTTTTGCTTAGCTCCTCAGGAAAACTCAAGTGTCTTTCAAGCAACAGAAACCCAAATAATAAAAATAAATATTTGCCTCACAAAGCTATATATTCACAATTCAAAAAGATACTGTTATGGAAGACCTCACAGTATATATTCACAGAGTCACACCCACAAAGAAACTATCGCCTTCCTGATTTAGAATCCAACTGAGTTCGCGTAAGATAAAATAAATAAGGACTTAGAAATAAAATGGTGAATCATTCAATTAGTTTTAGCTTTGCATTGCAGCAGCTAAGGGAAATTCTGATCAATACAGTGAACATTTAGCTTCCTAAACATAAAGCACATTTCATACAAAGCTGAACATTTTTCTCCTTGTCACACAGAATTATCTTAATTATTGTTTCAAGGAACAGCTTTACATAGAATCATCTAGGAGTCCAAARTGCTGCTCAGAAACTCATCACTGGAATAATTTATGATTTTTTCTTCCTAACATCTTGGGCTTGTTTGATATGCTTGCCATTTCTCTCTGACAGGGAGGTCGATTAAATCACATTTATATTGTAAACGTATGCATTGCTTTTTACCCTAGGCAGTGGATGAAGAGATACAGAGCCCCATGGGAAAAGCAAGCCAATCCACTTTCATATTGCAAATTTCTGCTGTTCGGAAGAAATGAATGGTTGCCAGGGAGAGCTGGGAATTACTCGAGGATGCAAAATGTTATTTTAGAATCCTTTTGAGAGAGGTTTTTCTCTCCCCCACCTCACCATTTTCACATCTTCTGCTAATGCAGCTCACATCAGTTTCTATGAAAACACTGAAGGAATGCACTTCACCAGCATTCTTCAGAGGATCTGTATAAATCAGGCTTTAACTCTGCCTGCATAAAGCAGGCCATTTCTTTACTTTCAAAGGGAGACGGGAGAAAGGATTTGTAACATTTTCGAAAGCATTATGTCTGCCAAAGATCATTTGAGATGAGGAAGGTCACCACATGTTTTTGAACTAAAAGAAAGTGCTAAAAATGGGGAGGGTAAAGGTCATTGCTTAGGGCCATGGAGAAATGAGGCTGCAGTATCATTAACCTAACAGAACTAATTAGGAAACATTCAGCTTTTATAAATTATGCAAAGCACTCAATTTACACTTTTTCAGATTTCTACCATAACAGAGATAATTAGGAAACATTTACAGCAACAGTGTAACCTAATAAAGCAACCCTTTCATATGAGGATACCTTCCCACTAATACTTTCATACCTACAATAGTGAGAAACAGGTATTATTACCTGAAAAAGCTTTATGGAAATCATTTCATCTATGACCAAAGACCAACAAGATCATGTTGGTATTTCCCCTTCACTTGAGGCAAWAGAAAAGAATCAATCAACCAACTAAGTAAATAACTGACTCTTTGTAGTTCTAAGGGCTTCTCCCTAGTTTAATTATAACAGAAAATTAGCTTGTATGATTTAACCTTAAGAATATAAACCTTGCCATTCTGAGATTATGTAAACTCAGGGTCAAATCCTGCAGTGGAGTCCATTCTCACTTAGTATCCCTGAAAAACTGGAGAGATTTGACATTTCAGTGTTAAATTTAACAGCATGAAGTGTTCTGAAATATCAGCTTGGTTCTCTGATTAATTTTTAGAGGAGTTACATTAACAAAGTATTTTTAACAGGACGCTCTAACAAAAAATCCTGAATTTAAGAACACTCAGCAATGAAGAACACCTTTGCAGCATACAAAATATTCAAATTATTTATCTCCACACACCCCGTACTGGGTTTTGAAACATAGTTTGTAAAGCTAACCAGATCATTTTCCTCCTCCCATCAGGGAGAAAGAGACAGAGAACAAAATAAAATCATGGTGAAAAAGAATGGAGGCTGAAATTAAACTGGGGAGGGGTGGGTTGGGGGTGGGAATTGGATAAGAGGAAAGAAGAAGGTAAGGATAAAAGTGTCACGAAAGCCTGAAGGTATAAGAATTCAACTACCTCTAGTATTTCAAGGGGTTAAGGAGATATGCAAATACACTCCTGCCTTACATCTTCTATTTGTAATGCTCTAAAGAGCGACTTACAGTAAGATTCAAAGAAGTCAGTGGAAAGATTCCCTCCACTAATCTTTCAATGTTCAGTAGGAAATACATCCTGATTTGGCTATAAGATTTTGATGACAATGCGAAAGACTTTATATATAATCATGGAGATTCAGCTTTTGAGCTGGGGGAGATAGAGACCAAGAATGAATTCTGGTATACTACAGCTTTCAGAAAAAGTGCAGAACATAATTCAGCAAGTTTTCTTGTATATCATCCATCATTTTTCCTCCCATGAACTKCACAGCCAAAAATATACACCGTATGACTGAGAACATCTATGGAAGATTCTGATGTTTTTCTTCTTCACCAAAAATTAAGTTTTCACAAAAATATTTGCCAAGCTCCTATGTTTCTGCTATTGCCATAACTCCAGTACTTACCCAGCTCTGAAGAAAAATAACTCTTGAAACATTTTCATGATATCTTTTTATAAATCTTCTGCCATGAACCAGAATATAAAATATACATGATTTTTCTCCATCACCCATGTTTATCCACTTATAGCAAAGGCCTCACATTCCACTGTTCCAATCTCTAAGTAGAGGATCTGCCCCTCAACCAGGTACACTGCATTCCCTCATGCATGGGGTAGTTTGCTCAAGTGGTGTGTATAAAAACCAGCTGGCAATTGAATGATATGTAAAGAGTTTTAACCGAAATACTAGCATTTTCCTTACTAGAACTAAGAACTTACTAGTATTTGTTTTGGTTTTTGTTTATTGTCTTACATCTTTTTATACCAAATGTGTGGTATATAGGATGCATGGTGTATCAATCTCTCTCTGTTCATGCATTAGAGTTTAATTCACGATTTTACATGAATTTAGTGCTACTTATACCATAAATTACAAGAAAACAAGAAAATATACTATATCATTAACAATTATTAAAAATAAACCATGAACAAAATCCACTACAGTATAATTCAGTGTAGTCCGATACTTTTAGTGAAAGTTAGCACAAAGCAGAAAACAAGAAAACATGAGATTATATTTTTGGTTCTGCCACTCACCTGCTACATAATCATGGGAAAATAATGATAGCTGCCTAATTCCATTTCTGCTGTTCTTCACTTCTTTTTAGGTGCATTAGGCCATGATTATTAATTTTGCTGGAGAGTAATAGGTACAAACGTAATCCAGATAATACTACTAAAAGATAACACAGGCCTTGAAAGATAAATTAAGTTTCATGGCACTGTATCTATGCTTTTGTTTATCTGACTGGAAGATGAAGGTTTGTCCAGCAGTCATTAYCTGGTAAGTCACGGGAACATTTCACAGATTGATAGATGTACTGGACACCAGGATGTGTAGTAATGGATCTCTGATAGAACTCACCCAAAATAACTGCAACTAGAATTTATAAGACAGCCAGGATATTGAAACCAAGCAGAGAACAGAGACCCAAAGAAGCAGCTGTGAGAAGGGTTTCATTACATCCATTCGCAGCAAAGAAAAGACACCTTCCATGGTTGGTATCAGTGGATGCCAGAAAGAAGTGTTGCTCCATTTCATAAACAGATGGTTCCAGTAGAGCTGCCAGCGTTGCTGAGTGAATTTACAGAGCTTCATTATTTCAGGGCTATCATAAAGGCTGAATGCACAAACTTATTCATACTGTTCCATAAACTGCAAGGAGATGGAAAAACAAAACAATGTTGCAGCTTTGCAGATGGCACACCTTGAAAGCTCAGCTCTAACAGCCATATCCGTGGCTGCAGCCACTCAGCAGAGCCCTACCTACCCTACCTACAGGTTTGTCAGCTGCTCTCAGATCTCAGACCGCCCAAGGGCACTGCTGTGGTTATGGCAGAAATGGTTTGTGTGAATTAATCTGATCTCTCACTACACTCAAACCCCATCAATGTTTTAGTCCTGATATGATGATGACTACGTCTTTTGTTTGTTCTGCTCTAGTCTCCTATTCCTTTAAGAGCAGGTGGTCGAGGAAGTTCTTGAATAGTTACTTTTTTAATTCTAATAACCTACTACTGTCCCAGGCAGAGAGAGGCACATAATCCAACCCTGCCATCCCACAGATACTCAGTAATAGAGAAATTCCCTCAGCAACTGCTTTGTAATATTTAGAACTCTGAAGTTATACAGAAGCTTTTCCCAAATCTTCCAACATCATCAGTGGTCCTGGAATAATCTTCTCTAAATTCTATGTGAGTTCTGTGGCCAGGACCCGAGTCTCATGAACCTAAGCCCATTACCCCAACCACAGACATCTTGAGCAAATGTCTTTTTTTAATAATGCAAATTCACCAATTTTTTTCAACCTCAAAAAGCTGAAGACTCAAAACAGTCTTCAAGTAACTCCCCCGCATTCAGGAGTCTGTCTAGTAATCCTTTTTCTCTTGAATTCCAAATATAAGTACAACTACATGAATGAGAAACATTTGCCCACATAAATAAGGGCTGCCTTGCCTGGTCCCTCATTAGTACGGATTCACCTGTCCTTTGTTTTCAGCTGCTGGGTGAGAGGAACAGATATACACTGTATTCATTAGAGTCCTCATTATGACTCTTGCTACAAGAACAAGATATCCTAATTGTACGACAGATGAGAAAGACAGCGGCATCCTGTAGAACCGTGACCTTTCCAACATTTCGTATTTTGACTTGCTGACCATTCCATCTGCTTGTTGCACACYGCAGGGAAGAACAGGATAGTCATGCATGACGGTAATTGGGAGGAAAGTTAACCCATTACTGCAAAACCATGTAAACACACTAAAAGTTTTAGTTTGGTCCTGTCTCGACTCCTGCCAAGCCGCCAGGGCTTACCCTGCATTTCTGTTAACAGTGGTAATACGCGTTTTTATGAAGATAGTAATATCTCTCAGATCTCATTCATGGATCAAGCTTCTTTTGTGAGAAAGCAATGATGGATTACTATTCTGGGCAACACTCTGCAAAAAGTGACAAATCACTTTTAATTCCTTGGATATTCATTATCATAACACTAATCCATCTGGCATTAAGGAAGGAATAATAATATTCAAGCCTGTATTCTTTCCTTTGCAATTTAGTACAAGTCTTGAATAGCTTCTGAGATCTTATTATCAGAGATCCCTAGGTACTTTCATATCACCTAAAATACTCCAACATTACAGTGTCACTAATGTCTCACCACTTTTATAACTTGACTTGAAGATTACAGCACAAAGTTCTTCAGATAAGACCTGGCCTGACCAAGCTGTGGCACTTGGTAACATCGTTACTTCCCATTGACTCTAGAAACTGTCAACATTTCTTGGTGAGCACAAATGTTCACAAAACGACAGAAAATAAAAGCCCGAACTAACTGACAGCCCATATTAGGGAAAATGTGACAGACTGAATCTGTCCCTCCAAGTAGACCTTAATGGCACCTTTCAGAACTTAAAGGTGGCCAAGAAGAAAGACAGAGAAGGACTTTTGAAAAGTGCACATCAAATAGGATGAAATAAGGGGGAATGGCTTTAACCTGAAAGAGAGCAAGTTTAAATTAAGTATTAGGAAGAAATTCTTCACCATGTGAGTTGTGGGGCACTGAACAGGTTGCCCAGCAAAGTTGTGGATGTCCCATTCCTGAATGTCTTCAAGGCCAGGTTGGATGAACACCTTCCTGGTCTGGTGGAAGGTGTCGCTGCCAATGGCAGGTTGTTGGAACTAGATGATCTTTAAGTTCCCTTCTAATGCAAGCCATTCTATGACTCTCTGTAAGAAGTTGTAATTTTAAGGTACAAGTTATGACAAACACTGCTCCAACAATGACCAGAGATATATATTAAATACGTACATGTCTTTAAATAAAGCTTCAATTTCTTTTAGGAGTGTGAATGAAGAATTATGGCAAAATATTACAGATCCAAGATCTATATCCATGCCCGCTTCCTCTAAAGACTGACCAAGCCATGGAAACAATCTGACAAACGTAAACCTCCCTGACATGGCCAGGGGCCAAGCACAGGAAGGAGGCGGGTTACAGAACTGTAGAAACAGTTTTAAGGGGACAGTCCAGACTAGAACAAGAAAAAAAAAATATAGCAGAGAAGGTAGGAGTCAGATATTTAAGAATCTAAAAAGGAACAAATTAAACTAAATTTTACAGAAAATCAAGCAGGCAGTCAGTGAAGGGCTGAAAGAATGAGCAGGAGTTGGTTACAGCAGCACAGAAGTCACTCTGAGGAACAGAAAGGGAAGCAGAGCTGCAGGAAAGCAATTGAATTTGAGATGCTGAATTTAAGATACTGGTGTTCCAACAGAAAATATTCAATATATAGTCAAAACACAAAACTGCTAAAGTGTTACTGGGAGGTCTAGGGAAATATATAAAGGCAGGGAATACTGAAGTTACAATGATACCTTTCCAAGAATACATCTAAGAGTGCACATATCCACATGAGAAATCTGATGGGAAGCTGATTGTCAAAATAAACAAACAAAAACCCAAAGCAAAATCCAACAATAGCAAAAACACAACCCCAGAAATGGGCAACAGCCTGGTATTTCGGCTTCTTAAAGTTTGAGAAAGCTACACCTTCYTAATTGCTCTTTGCCTAACTACTAGTCAGTATGTAAATAATCCCAGTCATGAGGAATTAATAATTCATAAGTCATGAAGTTAAAATTAATTTTCCCATGTCTGATTTTCTTAAAAAAAATACATAATACACAGTGGAAATGAAAATGGCTCAAGCTGTTTTATACTGGCTAAATATATTCATGTTTTCTATAGAGCACTCTTTCTCTTTGTATGAGAACTGTTAAGTCTTATTAATATTATTATTTAATAAGATTAGTAAAAATTAAACTCCACCATTAAAAAACCAGAAACATGTTTCCTTTTGTTTACAGGTAATTAGGTAATTTTAAACCAGCACACAGAGAAAGAAATTAATTAATGGAGGAGGAGGCGGCATGATGACTAGAGAGAAGCTGATTGGTACTGCACAAGAACTAAGGTACACTTATTTCATATATTCCAGTTACATAGCAGTATATAGACAATTTTAAATGCACAGAATTTTGCAATGCATTAACTACCTTTCTTGTGGAGTAAATCACTTAAATCCCATATTACAAATGAGGAAATGGACAGACTGTAAGATTTTCACAGAGACTTTTCAGGTACATTTATAAAACACAACATTGTGAGTCAGTGATGTATCCCACGCTGGAGTGCAGCAACTCCCAGCACGGAAA
Source organism: Amblyornis subalaris (assembly GCA_018881555.1). Lineage (NCBI taxonomy): Eukaryota > Metazoa > Chordata > Aves > Passeriformes > Ptilonorhynchidae > Amblyornis > Amblyornis subalaris. The sequence continues at coordinate 13,187,114 of JACAXG010000003.1, read as the reverse complement.
CAAGATGCAGTGTAGCATCTGCAATTATCTAAGGAACTAGTTCTCATGTTGCACATTTTGTTTCTCTAAAAAGCCTTTGATACGTGACCAGTTGGAGTAGGTGACTTACTGATGCTTGACATGTAGCAAATTACATGTATATGTAACCGCTGAGGGCCTCATGCTGGTTTCCCCTAAATGACAGAATTCAGATTCAACACAAGACTTCGTGCTTACCCACAGTTTGCAAAAGGAGCCTCCAAATGACATAAATCAGCTACTCTAACCCATGCTAAGAAATGCACATAACTGAAGGCAGCAGGACTTTTCTCAAAGAAATTGAGAGCACCAATCGCAAGCAGAACACACTTCTGTAGAAAGGATTGTGGCAAATACATTAAACACACGGACAAGTTATACTGAGCTCAAAAAACTAAATGTGCAAAGAACACTTTTATTCTGAGATAAAGGACTACAATCAGTTGTAGACCAACCATTTACATACTTATGACTCAGATTACATGAAGACTAGATTCCTTCAACTCCAATTCAGAGAAGCATTTAACCATGTGCTTAACCTTAAGTGCGCACCCATGCCAATTCCTATTCATCAAAAACTCACATGGACACTTAAAGGTGATACGGGTTCGAACACTTTGGAATTTGAACAGAGTGACCAGGCTGGTCCTGCTCTCTCTATTGTAGCTTGTTGCAACTTTCCAGCTGAGAAGGGGCAGGGTCTGCTGTGCACTGGGGGACCGGGCAGTTGAGTCCAGACCCTTCCCATTTCTCACCTTTCTTTAATCTTGCTATACTGTGCCTGAAGAGTACTTCTTTTATGTGCTTTGTGGGTCAAAGCAAAAACAAATATTCTCCAAAAATTGTCTGTCCATCACTTGAGTCCTTAAAGAGAAATCCCTTTCATGCACTGCAAGAGGCTTTGAGGCAGAAGGACACATGCTACATCTGTCAACAATGTAGAGCACATTCCACTTACAGACTGATTAACGGCTTTGACTCTGGTGTGTACTACCAGCAACTCCTGAAGCTTCAGTTATCACACTGGTTTTTGGGTTGTAGGTTTGGGCTTGGGTTTTTTGTTGTTGATTACTTTTGGTTTGTTTTTTATTGGGTTTTGGGGGTGTTTCAGGGTTTTGGTTTGCTTTTGTTTTGGAGCGTTTTTTGTTTGCTTCTTTTTTCAACCTTTTGATTTGAAGTGGGGGTGGTAATCGCAAGACAACAGAAAAATATCCCAAGACTGAAGCCTGGCATTATTCTCTCTTATTATATAAGCACAAGCAGGCATTTATTAAGTTGCTCTTGCAGTTGAACTTCTGCAGTCAACCAACATTAAAATCTATTACCAATATATTTGAACATGACTAGATACCAATATTTCCACTAAAAATTTTATTTCAAAGCACAGTGTGAAAGGGTGATCAGTTATGCAAAAGAATACCCCTACAGAACACCCAGATGTGATCAAATTGAAGACAAAACTAATGACTACAACTCATTAGGTTGTCAGTGAAAGTCTGTGATAGCAATAGATGAGAATACAAAGCCATGTGACCACCCAAATTACATGACAGACAGCAGGGTGCAGAGCATAAGCTGTATAACTTGACAATATTCAAAAATATATCCTTGTTTCAGTCTTTGCTTAGTGAACAACTAAATGAAGCAAAAAAACCTTAAGACATAAAATGGATAGTGCCTCATATCTTGATACTGTGTGTCATACAGTGCCTTTCATGTAATATTTTCCTATTTACCACTATTAACATGCCATTTGTGCTAGATCATCCTCAGCCAAGACAATAAATGCCAGGTTTTGCTTGAAAGACCTTTACATTCTTGCTGTGAAATACCAGTCAATCGGTCATACTGATTTAAGAAATACACGTTATCTTTAAAATTCATTTTGAGTCTTTCTACCTCTATTACCTCATTTCAACGCAATGCATTACAGTGTTTTTCTCAGTAAAAACTTTACTGTTACAAAATTATAAATGTAATTTTCAAGATTAGTCAAATAGTACAAGATTACAAATCCAATTTCAGCTGTGGTAGAAACACAAACACAGCAGGTTTGCAGCATTTTTTTAAACAGGATTTTGCTCTATCAGTACCATAAATGTAACGGTTTCTGTAACAAAAAAAATCAGATCAGAAGCATCTACAACACTGTATATAATTTTTAAGATAGTACTTGGTAGCTCCCTAATCCAGAAGGCATTTTTGAAATTCTGATAAGATATTTTAGCTTAGGCATGACCACCTTTTCTAAGGCAACCAAGAGAGTGCTTTCTCTACTTAACACCTTCAATGCTGATAGACTGCTCACCAATCTCCTGACACTGTAGTTCCCAAGCGGGACTATGTTCAAATGAAGCGGTATCTGAGGATTCTTACCATGGCTATATCTCCTAGGTGTACCTGGTGGAAGTCTATCAGCATTAGAAAAGTTAATTAGTCAACTGAGAGCTGGAATCTCACCAGGCTAATTTTTGCTGTCAGGGATAATGATAGATTTTTCAAGCCTTAAACCAACAACTGGTGCAAAAGATCAACCCACTAATGATTGTCAATTAGTCGTGTGACTGTTGACTTCATTTTTCTGCCTTTGAAAAACATGTCATACTCATTCAACAACAGCCCACGCCACCTGTATTTTGCAGCTGTGAAAATACAGATATTCCAAATGAATCCCCAGAGATACCAGAGCCGAATGTTTTTCAGTAAATAGTAAAAGCCTTATCATTGTCGTGTTATTAACTATGTTAATTTGTCTAGCAAAACACAGTGCAGCATTCATAACTGCAGAAAAATATAAACATTATGACAATAAACTAAGTCATTCACTGTATTTGCTTATAGCTATCTTCACACAAGAACTAAAAACACGATTTCAGTTAGAAAATGAAGGCTCCCTCTCAGAGCAATGTCATCTTCAACAGACATGATTGCATCAAACTAGAGTTTGTATGCTTGGGTACATGATCTATAATTGTTGCAGTAGCAGAAGTGGTGGTGAGGCTCTATAAAGGAGCCTAACACTTTCCAGAAAGCAATTCAGGTAAGAGACACTTACTATCATCCCAATTCAACACAGCCTGTACTTTAGCAAATATTTCCTTTCACATGAAAGAGCACATTTGAGCAGAAGAGTTCAAAGCATCACCTCCCTGGATAATCTCAGCAACCACAACCCAGGAAGTAATGGGAACTTCTTGAAGTCTTCTTAATAAACAAGCATATGCTCATGCAAAGCAAATAGAAGGCTCTACTCCCACAGCAAATTCTCAAATTGGTATGAAGTTCCCCTCACACCAATTTAAAGTGGGCCTCAAACTGAGTTGCTGTATGGAGAGAGTAGCTCTGCCTCCACTCTATCCCGGCCACTCCCACATGACTAGCAGAGGCACCAAGTAGTCCTAATAACAGCAATATTTTTAGCAAAATCTCTGCTACTAGAAAGCCAGTCAGAAAATCAAACAGGATTTTTACCTTTTCTTCACATTTAGTAGTGTAGGTTATTAACAATATAGACATGGAAATAATACTGCAACATATAACTGATAATGCCGAACACCGTAAACTTGTTTTTACATGCATAAACCCACACTACGGATCCAGGTTCATGTAGGGAACTGTACAAAGACTCCTTGATTCCTTAATCCTTTCAGCCCATTTCATCATCCTTCTAGGCACCCAATGAAAAAAATCTCAACTCAGAGTAGCTTAGCACCCTTTAACAAGGTTTTTAGCCTTGCATGGGAAAGTCAGTCATTTAACACAAAAAGGGACATGTTTCTTCCATCTCTCCTCAGCTGTTCCTGATGGATACAGAAGGTCTGGCTGTATCCTAAACACCTTCCACACTGGCTGCCATGGTCACAACCATTCTGCCCCAGCCCTAGTTACTTGGGAAAGTAACAGAAAATAGAAGGATCAGCACCTGAAGACCCAGCAGGAGGCTGACAGATCTATTTCCCAGATCTTACTGATAGGAGTAACAAGTTCACAAGACTGCAGGAGGACCAGTCAGACAAAGCCCTAGTGAACCTGCTCACACACCACACTCTGGGCATGAAGCTCTGAAGATTATTATAATATATTGCAACATGCCTTTTAGAAAATTTAGAAAGACCAAGCCCTACAGAGTTCCTGAAAAGTAAATATCAATATATGTACAGATCCATCATGCCTTCCCAAACTATCCGGAGAAAATTACTTTCCTAGAGAACCTGTTCACTATTTTGGAAAGAAGTTCATTTTAAGCAGTCTGTTAAAATAAGTTCCTTGTGATTTCATTCAGAGAATGAAAATTGATAAAACTTAACACCGTGTTATAGATGGAAAAAAACAGGCCTTGGGAAGCTGAGTAACCACTTAACTTCCCCTCATACATCAGTGGTACTGAAAGGAGCTCAGTTGTAATGCTAATTCATTTATCATTAAAATCCAAGTAATTTATATACATAGAAAAGTGGTTTAGGGCTTAGTTTAATAGTTCAATAAGAAGTTTCACTATCACTCAAGTGTTAGGAATTTGTTGGAAAAAAAATTTAAAAATTATCCCACCCAATAATAACAATAATAAAATCCTACTCGGATCTTAGAAAAAAGTGTACTTTTAGCTAATTTTAAAATTTTAACTATGCCAGGTTTCTCATGAAACTCACTCTAAGTTTTAAGGTCACAACCTAAGCAATATCACACCATAAAAAGCCTTGCTTGTAGGACCCCACCAGTCTCAGTCTGCACTCCTTCTCCTAAAAGGTTTCTCTAATTGCTACTACTTCCCGCTGTCCTTCCTACACCTCATAATTGCTTTTCCTCAAAACTTCTCTCTTCCCCTCTCCTTATACGCTCATCTGTTCTTTCTACCAGCAGTCTTAAACAATTTTTCCCCCGTATTTTAGGCCCCTGCTCCAGAGCAAGCAAGTACTAAAGATTTAGCAAATCAGAACTAAGGAGTGCCTGATACCATTCTGAGTAAAAGCTAAAATTTAGAATTAAGAGGGAAAAAAGGTAATCATCTCAATACGGAAAACCTGGCAAGAGAAAACTCCCTCTGAGAAGCTGTAGACACTATGCAATGCATAACAACATCTAGGAAAAAAAAGAAGTAATTTTAAATAAAAGCATAATGCTGGTAACTACTGATTCATTCAGCATGAAAACCTAGATGGAAGAAATTCATAAGAATTTATTATTTCCAAATTATAAGATTTGGAGCTTGGTATTTGATGAGCAGATTTTGAGCCTCACCAAATTGCAAGTTTCCCATCAGAAAGGGTTAGGGCTATTTACTTATTTAGTAACAGCAGCTGAATAGATGGTGCAATTTCCTGATTCTGACAGCTAGCACATTGAAAAAAACAACAAAACCCATGACAGATCAAATAAAAATCTCAAGAAGTGATACTGCCCCCTCTTACAAAAAGGCTATGAAGGCCAACCCTCCAAAGATGTTGAAAAGACACTGCTCAATCAGAATGGGAGTCGTCAATATTTGGCAATTCCAAAAGAAAAATAACACAAAATACCCAGCTCCCACCACATATCATAGTCTACTAATTAATTTCTATTTCTGTATGAATTGTCACAAGGAAGGCTGATGTTAAAGCAACTTTTTAATTATAATTTTCCCCATTTCCCACATGGAAGAACAATTTTCAGTGATCTTAGAATTAGTATTCGTAATGTACAGGCTGGAGTGTAGCTTTTCCTAATTCAGTTACTGACTTGAGAGCAATGAATGACAGGGAGAATCTTCTACATGATACTTAATTCTGTTCACCAGAATTCCCATGTTGATTTTTTTCACCAATTTTCTTTTTGTTATTTATTTTTCAGAAAGCACACTCCTGGGAGTAGAGACTGCATTCTGATTTATGTCCACATGAAAAAAATGTAATTCCATCCTGGGGATTTCCATCCTGCTTGGGGACCCAAATTAAGTAACCTTATTTGTATTTTTAAAAGCAGACAAACACAGTAAGCTGACCAGTAAATGTAGCAGTACCAGTTCAATTTGTAATTTCCACAAAACCATGTGTATGTTTCAGGAACAGGACATGCTGTAATGAGGCTTTTTTTTTCTTTAAATTCACATTAAACCTGGAGCTAGGCTAGACAGCACATCATATGGGAAGGGGGAAAAGAAAACTTCATGTCACTGGAATTCTGTCTCAGTGGGGGCCGAGAGCTTGAATGTTCTTTGGTTCTTGCTATGCTGAGTGCTAAGATGGCTGTTAAATATTTTATCAGCCTAGACTAAAACCAAGAAATGTGCTGAAAACAAGAGCTGAATGATCTCTGTTTTGAGTCTCACATTGTGTAGATACATAGATTTTCTTCCCTTTTTTTTCCCCCTGCTTTTTCTATTTTTGTTTCTCTCAACTGCCTCCCCCCATAGCAGCTACTCTGAGGGTTTTCTTTTCCACAGCAGCAGCTGTGGTACAGTGCACGTTATAAGGGCTGACAGTTAACTGAAGTAAACATAAGGACACAGCACCATTAGGATTGTCAGTCTGAAAATAGAATTTCGTTGTAATTCTCTGCGTGAGGTCTTGGAACAGCCGATGGCTGAATTAAGACCAGTGCTTTTGCAGATTTTATAGGGCTGATGCATGTGACTATGCTCCCTCCCTCTGTCACACTAGAGGCTTGGATGATGGAAAATCATACAATTATATGTGTGTGTATGTGTGCATACACAGCAAAATATTTCTGTTCTCAGGTTCTTGTTTTTCCTTTCTTCCATCAGCTCTTTTCAGTGACTCCATAAACCAAAACACTCTCATTTACTTGCAGTGGAAAGGCATAACAACTAAGCAATGCTCCTTTACCACCTCGCAGCCCACTTCCCCTTTCCCTCCCCTGCACACACCAGAAAGCCCCTCTTAAAATCCTTCTTCTGCTGTAAACACTAACTTCCAGCTATGAATTTGTCTTTGCTTTCCACTGTGTGGTTTGCGCTGTCATCTGCTAATAACAGAGTTTTTACCACCATCTGCAACATTGAGCTCTTCCTGTGGTTTCTCTCTGCCATTTCTAAGAATTTGACAAATAAATCACATTTCACCGGCGGATCAAATGAGAAAAATACGGGCACCGCATTCCGGCTTAGTCTTTGTTTCAGGGAGTTTAAATGACAGATGTGCGTCTCTTAACACACATCAGCGGCATCAGCGAGAGCCCCGGTTCAGGCTCGAGCACATTACAGAGAGAGGATCCACAGCTGGGATTACCCTGGAACCAGAGGGGTTTGACTCTAACAAAGCCCCGTCTAATACGACAATCCACGCCGAGCCTGGACTGTGCCTGGAAAGGGTCCATCTTTGTTTCATAAGGTGGAGCCATTTCCTTAAAAGTAGATGGGTCTCGATAAGCGACAGAGGAGACGCAGTGAGCGCCGCGCTCGGCTGTGTGGTCTGTGCGTTTATCAGAAGTCCTGGGCTGGGAAAATGTCTGCGGTGGGGCCATGTTACGCTTCCTCGGAAATCAGAAGGTATCGATCTTCTCCAGCGATGCGCTCCCCCCCGATCCCCGCATCCCGCGCGGCGGCGGCGCAGCTGCCGGCGGAGGAGCGGTGGGAACGGCCCTCGCATCTGAGCCCATTAGTCACCAGATGTCACCTTCTGCTGCCAGCGCCTCCAAGAGCCCGGCACACGATGTCCCGAGCGTGCCGAACATGCGAGCGGCGGCCGTGGCAGCGCGGGGACGGCTCCGTGCGCGGCGAGGACAGCCCCGGCGCGCCCCTGAGCCATGTTCACAGTGACACCTACAGCCGGCGGGCACCGCCGCGCCTGCGGGCACCGCGGGGGGCGGCCTAGTTCCCTCTCGCCGCCCGCGTTGGTGGGGGGTTTTATTTATTTTAAAGATACACCTCTTCTGAAGATGTAATTGATTTTATTCACCGGAGGAAATACCAGCTTCTCTATCGATTTCTACATTTGCTGAATTTATTTTGTTTTCTCCTCGGTGTGATACCATAAAATGTTATTAAAAAGGTGGTGTAGATCAAACAGAAAATTATTTGTTTTCCCCTAGAAAGACTAATTTTTAAAAACTACCATATTTTAAATGTGTCCGCTCGATGGCAGGGAAAGAGATTATTTAGCATCCACAGCCATTACTCGGTGCTCGTTAGCAGGTTGTTTATTGGGCTGCAGAGCGCAGGGCAGAGGCTTCTCTGCACCTTCTCTGCATTCACCATTTCTTTTATAGCCTCAGCAGCCTCCCCCAGCATTTCACTGTGAAGGACCAAGAATGTATTAGAATAAGATTTTCAGATGTATTTTAAACTGTAAACAAAATCGCATAGAGAACATCTATGAAAACTAACAGTGCTATAAAAAATAACATTAATAAGGCTCTGCTGCATTAAGTGGGGGAGTGTTTACCTGGGGTTGTGGAAGAGTGTTAGACTCCACAATCAAAAACCTATCGGAAATTTGCTCACAGTACAACAGTGTCACTATACTTAAGTAATTGCTAAAGTATTTCTAAGGTGAATCCAACAACAAAAAAAAACACAAACAAAAAAGATGTCAATTGAAATTTTTAGGTGCTTCTAACTAGACCAAGCAGAAACAAATTGTGTTATCAACTAACATGCATACTGAAGATAAAATTTAGAGGATGCTTAAGGTAAAATTTAGCAGAGAGGTGTGAGACTTACAGAATTTTCAAGCAAACAAAATACGTAAGTTAGGCACATGTTTTAACATTATATAACGTTGCATAAAGCTGAATATTTTTCAAAAAGGTAAGAAAAACATTTACAATTTCATAGAATATATACCTTGACACTGAACCAGCCAGATGTACTTTCTACAGATTTTCTGTAGGGTAATTTCCTCTCCTTTCTTTACACTTTGGGATTGTGTTCATCATGGGTTTTTTTAATATCATAAAAAATTTCACATTTAATTACGATCCCACAGAAAATAAAGGCTATTTGGCCACTATATTGAATGCTCTAATAATCCACTCCTACTTTTTGAACAAAATATAGGGAATTAAGCAAAAATTTACTTTGCACTAAAGTAAAACAGTATTTTGTAACAAACACAAAAATAGGTGTTATAAATACTAACTTGTAGTAATGCCTTTCTTGCAAGATATTAGTTCTTGAAAATGCTTTTCTTATATTTTAACTATATGTATACATTAAAAAATACACTTTATATGTGAGATATTTCACAATGAGGTCTAAATAGTAGGTTTTAGATTTGGACATCCTGTGAGATTCCTGCTGCTTCTGCATGTATTGCTGCAAGTAAGATCAGAGACCTTGTGGCAGTGAGACACAGAACCCTATTCCCATGTTTCACTTTAAAAATTGTGCTTGAGACAGTTTCCCTGTCCAGAAAAATTTCCTTTAATTCTCATACTTCCTAATCTGATCTGCACGTAGCAGGGAGTTTAATTACAGAGCACTTGTTTTGTTTTGGTTTTGGTTTTTTTTTCCCCCCAGGGAGGTTTAGCATCCACATCATCACAGAAATGGACTGCTGAATTTAAATTTGTACATAATATATTCTAACACAGATGCAAGAGTATTCAGTCTATGCAGTTCGGGATGCATAGTTCATCATAGTTAGTCATCAGTTCTGGATGTTTGTTTCCTGTGCATTTTATCCCCTACCAGAGCAATACTGCGGCATCCCCTTTTGCCTGCTTGGTCTGAGGCTATGTATTATAAAATATGGTCTGCAGTGAAACCCCTAGAGTTACTAGAATCTTTCTGAAACATACATTAGTATTTTCAAAATTCCCCAAAGTTCAAGATTTGTTTCTAAAAACAGCCATTATCACAAGTGTTTATGGACACAGATCCTTAACTACCACCTACTGGCGCAAGGCACACACACAACCAACATATTTAATACTATGTTGAACTCCAAAGTTATTAATTCAAACACAGTGTCCAAAGTGTTTAGAAAATACTTTCAAACCATTAAGAGCTGCCATTTGTAAGACTTTGGAATCTGCAAGTGCTTCATGTAAAAAGCTGTTAAGCTTCTATTATCAACACGCCTCAGGACTTAATAAAACAGGCATTTCAAAACACAGCGTGCTGAAATTTGGCATTTTCATTTAGGGCTTACATGTTATTGAACAGAGGGCAATGTAAGGAAGAAAAAGAGAAAAATCTAGCAGGAAGGTCATTTTCAAAATTAAGAATCTGTATTGTTGATGTTGCTGGTCAAAAGGTGCCCCAAACCATGTAAAATTGATTTTGTTTTTTAGCACTAATGATCAAAATCTAGGGCACCGGCTCTGAATTAATGATCAGTTGGGTGGAGCTGATTCCATTAACCTCAGGTGCTCATTAATCCCTACTACTACTTCCATCAAGGTCATTAGTGCTATTAAAAGCTAAATATTTACCATACAGTTGTGGGGGTTTGCCTTACAAAAGGCTTTCAACAGAAATGCTTTGATTTTAGTTGTCTAGGTGCACTTGCTTGGGTCCCTGGGATATGTCTACAACTTGAAAAAACTCACAAAAATTGTTACCACATTTTCTTACCTTGTTGTCATTCAAATTAATTTTAGGGATTGGGTTCTTATGTACCTAAATGTAGACAAAATGTGCACTTATGGTCGCTATTTGTTATTTATACTGACATGCACAGGTAGCAGAGCTACCTCACTCAAAGCCATTCTCAGCTGTGAGGCAGGACTTGAATCCCTTTCCAGCTGAGATGAGCCCAGTGCACAAGTTTTCTTTCTTTGACTTTTATCTGAAGGAGGTGGCAGGCAGTGGTTTCGGCGCGTAATGAGCACCTTTTGCTCCCGCCTCCCAAGAACAGAGGTGAGCACTCGTGCGGTGCCAGCAGCAGTCTCATTTGAAAACCAGTAGCTTGGTGGTGGTCAGAAGGAGTTTTTAGGATTCCTCAGCTGTGCTGCATGACACATTGCCTGTCAAGGCTCTGTGCTAACATGGAAAAGCCTGATGGCAGAGTGTCAAGGCATCTGTAGCCTCACTGGGTCACCCGAGGCCAAAGCTTGAGCTCACAGCAGGCCAAWCTGACAGTGAGGCCTGGAGAACACAGTAAGTGTTCATTACTTTACAAATCCGTCCTTCCCTGAACACTTACGCGCTTATTACTAGGCTGAGTGACATAGTCTTTATATCAGAAAACATAACAGATTCAATATTTAAAGTAAAAATGTGAACTAGTTTTGATGTGTGACAGAACACAAATTCACCGAATGTTTCTTTTTTGCAGCTTTCTTGCTAATTGTCATAAACTGAAATATAACTGAATTATCCATTTGGGATAGCATAGCATCCATTTAGAAGTAAAAGGACACAGGCTGACAATGAGTTAATTAACTATTACTCTCATCCCTAAGACCAGTCTGCTCTCTCTCTGGTGTGTCTCAAACCCATCACAATTTTGCTACATCTTCTACAAAACTAAAATTAGAAAAGGCTGGAGAAAAAAATAATAGCAAGGGAACATGACTACTTTTAATGTATCCCCTAAGATATTAAGTAATGTAAATAATCTTTTTCCCCCACACCATTTGATTCCTACAGTTTGGAGATGCTTACTACAAAATTTTCTCATTTATGTTCTGGACACGTTAAAATATACTGGTTCCAGCTTTACTATTTTCACTGAAAAATCTGTTTAGTCCAAAGCTATTTTCTTGTTCTGTACCCAGTTGTTGTCTATATATTGAATCTAGCATTTATACCACGATGCCAAAAGCTTAATGGTGATATACATGATTGGTTTCCTCAAAATACCTTTTGCAGTTATTGTGTATGAAAGTACTGTGAGATGGCTTTGAGTAATGCCATGCTTTTCACTGCTGTCTTTTGAAAGGGAAACTAGCTTATATTTATCTTCCCAGAAAAGAACACAGAGCATATAGGAAGTGAGCCTGAAATGGACCTCCTTATTATCAATTCCAGTTCCCTATCAGCAGCACCATATCATATAAACTCCTTGGTAATTTCTTGCCCTTGCTACTTTAATTAAAAGGCTACTTCAAAGTCTGACTCCTTCCAAGCCAAGGTTCCTTCTTCCATTTCCAACCTAAAATTTATTCATGACTGACCACTTTATAACCTATTGTTCCTGTTCCTGTCCTTTACATTAAGTAGCTCATCTCTTTCCCTCTCTGTTTAAACTACCTCCACTTTGTTTGAGGTCCAGTCAGCTTCATTGTCCTAAGTTAAATGACCAATTTCTTTTCAGTCCCTTCTCACAAACCAGGCTTTTCATTAAGCTCATAGTAATTCTGTGTACTTGTTACAGTTTGAGTTCGTCTTTCTAGAATATGGATGAACAAACTTGTACCGTGTGAAGTCTGACATTATTTTGCACTACTGAAGTAACACTATTCAGTGTCAAGTGGATATACTTTATTTTCCAAACTCTAGGACTGTGTGCTTACCCTCCCCCACCTGACTCTGTCATGGACTAACATGTAAGTCTTGCTCTTCCCTGCCATTTCCAGCTCGTGGCCTCAGCAATAGAAGATAAAATGTCTGTAAACAGAAAATAAAGACAATAAATTGACTACAAAATCTCTTTGTGATTAGTCCTTCACTGTGTCCTGTTAGAAACCAGCAACAGCCAAAAAACCCCAAAGCCCAATAAAAAACCCCATAGCAAATGTAATGTTAAAGTCACACTCGATGCATTTATTGCCAAAGACACTCTGTTCCACACATACCTAATAGCAAATGAATCCATATATTCATATTTTCAATAACAGAACGCAAAGAGTCTAAGGCTTAGGAGGGTTTCCTTTCCAACCAACTTGTGCTTCAGTGTCTCAGAAAAAAAAAATCACACAAGAACTAAACTAAACAAAAAAACCCTAAACCCACAAACAGCAAAACACCAAACTGATCTCTTGATTCTGTAAGCCACAATATTTTCTTTTGTATTTAACTTCCAACTAAGTAATGAAAAAGACTTGTCCATTTCACTGCATACGATGACATTAAGAGTCCTTAATCAGGAGAACCTAATTTTCTGAGAGTTTGTTATTTAATATTACAGCTCTGAAGGAGAAGTTTTATGTATATCTCTTTGCATCATTTTGGTAAGCCGCTTGCCTAAGTCCAGCTACCAGATTAGCTGCGCTGTCACAGACATTTTAAGCAACAAAATAGCTCACTAGGGTCAGTGCTTCTCCAAAAGTAGGTTTATTTCCAACACACTTTAAGGATACATTTGTCCTTATTCATAGTCTTGAGCTTGACTACATGCCATGCAGTCAATTCAAGTTTGTTTTCTGTACACAAACTACTTGTATCACCAAAACTAACAATGGCAAAAGAAACCACCACTAAATTGTCACACGCCTACCTTTGAAGGCACGTGGGGCATGGGCAGTTTTGCGGGGGAAAGGAAGTTTGTTGGGTTCTTTGCAACCTAAATCAAGCCTCATAAGAGACATGCAGAGAAGCAATTTTATCCTAGCAGAAAAACTGATGCAGGTTGATTTCATCTTAGAGCAATGAATGAGAAAAGCAGCAATTTGTACCCACAACTAGAATCTGTCAGTCACCATTGATTTCCTGTACTCCTCAGGTAGCACCACTGTAGCCAGCATGATGGTAACAACCTGACCCCTTTATGTCAAATACAAAATTTAGCTGGTGGGCTGCTCTGAAGTTTTCAGCCAAATGAAACTTCTCAGTGTCTATTCGCACTCATCCTGTTCACTTCTGGCTAATTCAAACATGATGATATACAGTTGAGATTTTCAAAGCATAAAGTAATTATTTAAAACTATAGTTAAGAATACTAAAGCTGTCTGCATGTACAGGTGTTTCATTAAAAATAAAATCTGAGAAAAAACAACCCAACTTTTCGTTTCTTCAGAAATTCACAAATATCTTGGCAATAAAACCAGCATGCTATTTAGCAGTGATGTAATTGGGAAGTAATTGTTAATATATCACACATGCTGCAGAATATTCAGTCCTTCTTCATAAACAAATTAAAGATAAGCAAAGTGACTAAGAACAGAAAAATACAAACATTCATTCTCATTAGGAACAGTAAACAAGGTCTAAGCATGAATGTGATGTCTGCTATGAGAACTCCTCCTGTCTAGAGACAAGTTTGCAAAAGAATTCCTCTCTGACAACTATTCAAGAATATAATATGCAGAATACTGCCTTGTTAAAAAACCTTCTAATATCAGTTTTATGTTGCTGAAACATCAAAACAATTCTGTCGTTTTTCCACAACTAGACACGTGAAAGTGACGGGAAAATCAAATTGAATAATAAGTATTCTGACCAAACACACTCAGCAACGGACACTTTTATAGCCATCACCCTTCTAACTATAAAAAAGAACATGACTACCTACAAAATGCCAATCAGTGTAAAAACAACTCAGTCTCACTGCCTTTTAATTCCCTGAAAAAGCCTTCCTCCACTCCCAGTACCTTTTTGTCAGACATAGCACAAGCTATTTAGTGTATGAGGTAAGATATAATCCAGGATGAAGCAGCACACACCGATCAGTTTATTGAAGTATAGTTTGACTAACAGAGTAACTGACTGCAACACAGCAGACTGATTTGATCCTCTTCCACAGCATTTCACCCAATCACGTATTATGGAGACATCATAAATTAACAGGTATCATTTAAGTCTTCATGTTATTTCTTTATTCTTAAAACAGCATGTAGAGAACACCACTAGTTTGTAGGAATCCTCGTACACAGAAAAAAACAAGTGCCTTCAATACCTTAGCATTGAACTGAGCTAGACAAGCAGGAGGTCAGAAAGAAATACTCAGCACAATAAGGCTGCAGAGATTTCTTGAATACCAGAACAAGTGAAATAGGAAATAAAACATTTATTTAGACACTGTGAACACAAAACAACATGAGCAGAATGTCTGGCATATAGTACAAGTTATCCCTATGTAATTGAGTCACTCACTACAAAAAAATAAAAGAATGCAGGAATTGGAATCAACCTTCTCTGTCGTGACAGCATCTCTTATCTGTGGACTTTCCACTGCAATTTCAGCAGCTGCCCCCCAAGGATCAACAAAGTCCAGCAGCTTTCAGGAGGAGCTACAACATGTAGGCCAAGCAGGAAACAGATTTTTGCTTTAAATACCCTGCTCCCCGAGGCATTCCTGAAAGGCAACTACTACATTTATGATATTGTAGCACTTCCTGTGTGCACCAGTTACATCCTATTCCCAGTGGAAATTTAATCACTGATTTTATGAAGTACAGGTTAAGCCACACAGCATCTCACATCTATATAATCTAAGAAGCAGCCTCACAAATAGGTTTTCAAACAAAATGCATCTTGTCAGCAAGAGCCTTATCATTCCATAACACCTTACTTCACACATTCTCCTCCAGCACTCTGACTGGAGGTATTGGTGTGGTACAAGCAGTTTCATTCACCATCAGTAAAGGCTCAATATAATCAAATCGCAGAGTGGTTGAGGTTGGAGAGAAACCTTGGAGTGTTGTGTAGTCCAAGCACACCACCACCTTAGTCAAGAGCAGATTCACAGTGACAGCAGCCAGCTTCCTCAGCTATTGGGGCTGCATCCCATCGAGTCCTATGGATTTATGTAAATCCAGTTAATTTAAGAGTTCCATAACATTCTCCTCCTCTATTCTAGGCAAAGTCTGCCTTCCTCCAGACTTTCCCACTGGTTTGGAGGACCTGGGAGTCCTGAACATGAGCCTTACCAGTAAAGACTGAAGCAAAGCAGGCATTGAGTACCTGTTCTTTTGCACCCCCTTTGGTGTAACGGATATGCTCTGATCCAAGCCCTTTCTCTTAAGACATTTGCTGACACAAGGACAGCTCAGTCTAGGAAAAACAGTCAGGCCATTCAGTAAGGCCTGGAGGAATTAGTGTAGGGCAATACAAGCTGTGTCTCTACTTTTAAATGAAACTCGCTGCAGAGCACTTAGCTGCTACATCACTTTCCATTGCAACATCTTTCCACACTCACTGCTCAGGTCCTTTCAGCTGCTTTGTCTTGACTACTCAGTGGAGGATCTGCTGCCCGTATCCTTGACCTGGCCTTCAAGCGATTCCCCAGCCTGCACAATATTGTCAGTGAGTAATGACTATAGCAGTGCAAAAAGAAAACAGTAGGGAGAGTAAACATGCTCAAATCACCAGCCAGTCCTCCATCACACAAAAAAGGCCTACATTTAAAATGTGCAGTTTCTCTGATCCTTCTCCTTACCAAAAAGCTACACCTCTTCAACGTTAGGGGCCCTAAAATTTCCATTGCTCTGAATCTTCCCAGCCACTTTCCCGGCACATTTTGGCTATGTGGATTTTTTCTTTTATGAATCCAATGCTAGTGATCTGTACCTAAGAGACCATAATCCCTTCCGTTTGGGCTCCTGCTTTTTCCATACATATATATATGACAAAAATTTACACATACACATGTATAAACAGACACATACACATTCTAAACATCGGAATCACATTTCCTACATCCCAGTCGATCAGTATGCTCATCAGGAGCACCTAGGACAGCATGAGGGGCCATCTAAGCATAGCAGGTCTGCATAGAATAGTGCATTATGGCAGTTTTTACACTCTCTCCAATCTTACTGCAATCCCTTATCCTTTTCTGTCATAATCTGTGGGCTGAATTTGCTCTACAGGAAAGAAATTTTTTCACAATTTATCTACATAGAAGGTTTAGTAAGTCCATGTTCCTGAAGTTAGGATTCCTTAAAGAACCCTTCCCAGAAATAATGAAATTATATGATTTCACAAAACAGGAAGTCATACAGGAGGAAAAGCAATCAGTCTTTGGTCCCAAAATTTATTTTTTTTTTTTTAATCATGCCAGAATTCCCTACCTTTACTTCATGTGAAGTCTTCTGGCATCCTGACACTTCAGCCTCCAATAAATCTTTCCTCTAGTTGTTTATCTTCCACAAGGTTTTCATGGATAAGATGAGGATATGGAAGACTAGCCATTTAGCCCCTTTTATTACCAGAATTAGGCTTAAAAAGGCCTCCCCATAGTAAATAATTCTCCTTAATTACAGTATCACAAAGAGGGAGATCTGCATATTACATCCGTCATAGAACCAACCAGTACTTTCAAGGGCTCACCTTTGTTTATATATTCATGTTGCTTTATTACAACACAGTTTTAAATCATAGTTTTCAGGCAAAGTCTTTATTTTCACTCCAAGTAATGACCATTAAACCCATGAAGCATTTTACAGAGCACAGTCCCTTTTCCTTAAAATTGTAAACTAATTTCACATTTGAAATTTCAACTGTGAAGAATTTTACTAATTTAAAAAAGGTGTCACACATGAGCTTACTCATTATCTGAGCTCTCACAAGTCAATCTCAATAAATAACATTCCCTTTTAGCTTTGAAATTTGCCTAATTCTAGAAATTTCACAAATCAGACTGTTGCACTGAATTGATCTTTTCACTTCTACTATTTTCCATGTCATCATCCTATACTTTTCTTCTGCCTGTTCCTGTTATCTCATCCTAAATCAAGCTAGAAATATATTTTCCTTACACAAAACAGGTTCTATTCCATCTCTGCATTTAAAATGATTTCTAAGAGAAGGTGAAGCAAATCTTGAATAAAGCACATATTGACACTGCAGTGCAGCTAAGTCATATGTTGCATGCTGCTAGTTTTCTACAAGGCATCAAACATTAAAGCTGAACTTTTGCCTGGATTCTGTCATTTGAGATAATCTATTTCTGCGAGGAAACGCATTGGCGGTGGCAGGTGAGGGTCTTTATGGTCTAACTGAAATAACAATCAAGCAAGGCTTTAGAGAAAAGCCATGTATTGACCACAAGAAAAAGGAGAGAAATAGCAGATTGTAAGAGCTGACAGGAAGCCCAGCTTCCCTTACCACTTAGTTCTGTGTATGAAAAGGTCAGAACTGCACTGCAAAATTCTTCCAAGCCTTTCAGGCAAAAGAAATAAATAAATGAAATAACCTACTCTGGTTTTCCTCCCTTCAAGCGTTTCAGTTCATTGTTGTTGGTAGATGAAAAATTTACTTGCATTTTTACTAGGAGACTCTGTTATACCTAAATGGTCACTGACAGGACCACGCATTATGGGATCGCCTTCTATGGTTGACAACAAAAGGGGACACATATGAAGTAACTGGACCAAATCCTAATGTAACTTCTTTCCAAATAGATTCTTTGTTCTGGCTCATTTAAGCATCACCCAAGACCATAACATGGCATGAGGCCCTTAATTTTCCTCTGTGGTGGGGAGTGCCTTACTTATTTTAAGTGACTCTTAGGCTAGGTCATGTTTGTCTGTGGCTGAGAAACTGCATCTTGTTATTCCCTCATAACTATTATTAAAATCCTGGCTATTAACTGGGGATTGTTCTATGCAGAAAAACAATTTTCTCTTTTCCCTCTAAGTTATGTTATACATTCAGCTCAAGTATAGTCAATTAAAACGAGTCTACTCATATAAATTGGCCAGATATTGCTCAACAGTGTGCAGTCTCTGTAAGCAAGGGAACCATACACTTGTCAGTAAGAGTCATGGAAAAGAGTAAAGAATTAACATGAAACTGTCTTGTAAAACTAAAAAAATTCCTTCATTTCAGGTCTTCCCTCTTTTTGGTTTTGGCTTGTTTGAGGCGAGGGTTGTACTCAAAATGCAGTCCATCTCCCTTCAGATTTTTTCTACATCAAATTGGCTTTTGTTTAAACGTGTAACTGTCAATCT
This sequence comes from Amblyornis subalaris, assembly GCA_018881555.1. Classification (NCBI taxonomy): domain Eukaryota; kingdom Metazoa; phylum Chordata; class Aves; order Passeriformes; family Ptilonorhynchidae; genus Amblyornis; species Amblyornis subalaris. The sequence continues at coordinate 13,168,382 of JACAXG010000003.1, read as the reverse complement.
ACTAAGAAAGAAATTTGGTATGTATATATAAATTAGTTACAGCAGACATGTATTATACATATTTGCCTTTTTGTGTGGCAAAACTGCAGCTGTTCCATTTGATGCATGATTTCTTTGTTTCACAGTCCAGAGGCCCAGATTCAGAACACACATTTCAATTCAAGTCCGTTAGCCATCATTCCCTTACAGGGGGAACGTGTTTACCAGAGTCTTTGTGGTTCTCATAACATTTCTCCAGGCTTGTCATAACCATTATTTAAAAAGATACCTACTAGTAAAGTCAGCCTCTATAGTTCACTGTTCCAGATCTTTCAGAGCTAAACAGTTCTCTGACAGACCTGGTTACTAATTCCACTAGTTACAAATAACTGTGCACAAGAGAGTCTTTCAGAACTGGGCTGCCTGTCTTTGAAGGAACCAACTATCTAATTACACAAGTGTGGAAAGAATCATTATCATCAGGAAGAACCTAAGTTTACTGTAACACAATAGTTTTCTTAGCTGATTTCTTTCTACGACTGTCACAAGTTTTCATATTCTCTGTTTTGGTTTTTTTAAAGGTAAGGTGGCACATAGCAAACTGAGGAAAAAATTGTCCTATATTAGTACCGTTAAGTGGAGGATCTTTTGTGGATAGAAAGGCATTTAACTTAAGGCTGGGCTGCTGTCCCTAGTCATGGACTTTTATGTTGTAAAGAGAGGATGAAATAAAGCCTAATGATATTTACATCTCTCCAAGACCTCTAATTTAAGAAAAAACTCATGCATTTTAGACACAATAAAATCTTCTTTTCTTCGGGTTTTGTTTTCATATTTGAATTAAATTCAAAGCATTTCAAGAAACATGTCCTGAAATTACATTCTACTTAAAAGTACATTTAGATATCTTTATCTATATGAAGATACTATAACCCTTCAGCTACTTTAAATTCATAGAACTTCACTAATTGAATCAAAGTGTTAAAACTGGTGGAGTAAGATCGAAATTTCAAAAACAGTTTCTACTTCTCATCTGTTAAATTTCACACATGAAGCAGGTTTTCCACTTTGGGCATTGGGAATATAATTCAAGTAATTTACATAATTCATATGCAACAAGGGATAGTCTTATAAAAACACATGCACTGCAGGAATGAAGTTTAAGGTCAGAGACATAAGATTTTTACATTTGAATCTTTCAAACAGGTGTGGTTTATATTTTTCCTAGGCACATCTAACCAGAAAGAAATATACACAGTGTAATTACTACCCTGCCCAGAGATTCTCTGCTACTGCTACACAGAACTGCTCGAGGAAGCCAAATGCACAGCACAACAGGCACAACACATACTTAGATCAGTTTTATAAACTTTCTTTCAAAAACTTTCCCTGGAGAATTCCTTATTATGGCAGCCTGTTTGCAGCTAATCAGAGGTGCGGGGGTCAGAATATAAGTGAACACGCAAGCGCACGCTCCAGTACCATCCTCTGCCTGGGAGAGTCAGCCACAGCTGAAGGACGACTCTCCTCCTGTCATGTGGCAAAGGCTTTCAGCATGTAGAGAAGGAAATGCTGTTAAACAGCCATTTTGGATTTTGTCAACCTGTCACAAAAGCAGTTCTCAGTATAAATATTACGCACCTTGCTGGACTAAAGCATTTCGTTCAGAAGTCTTCACCTACCAGCTTGCTTCAAAGCCATCTCTAATCACACTAACCAAATGTTGATACAATTTTTGCTTCATCCAGTACCTTTTTTACCTACTTGGATAAACAAACATAAAATAAACAACTAGAAGTTTCTTTCTTTACTCATTTTGGTTTTTATGCTGTACATTGCCCAAAACTAACTAAGCAAACATTAATTCATCTTTTCCTTGCTGTTTGTAGAGAATGAAAATGACATTAATTTCCACTGGAATCTCTCAATCAGAAGCTACTTGGGAATCCTTCCTCTTTTCACCCAATTTTACAGAAGTGTGTATGCCATTATAAAGTTAGTTAAAAATAAATATTTGACTACTGAAAGTACTGTCCATTTTGCAGGCTTTCTGCATGCACTGCACAGTGTGTTTGAAACTGTATCCCAGGGCTGCATTAATTATGCATTGCAACAGCTGCCATAGATCCAGTAGTGCCAGCTCTTTAGGATAGGCTTTGCTATTTGAGTCATGAATACAGGAGTGACACACTGACAGCACTGTGCCTCCCATCCAAGCTGAGTACAGTCATTAGTTTTGATTCCAGTGCTGCTGCAGAACGCTCTTAAATCTGGATTTAGTCATGTTAGCACTTCCTCGATGTCAAGAGCTTTGCATTATGTTTCATCTTAAATTTTATCAGAAAATTGTAATGTTCCTACTTCTACACCTGGGAATTTTCAGAGATGCTACTCAGAAAAACAATATCAGAGATGACAAAATCCCTGCCCTTGGAGCACCTTGGATACCATGAAATGTAGCAGTCCAATAGCAAAAGTAGTAGCCATACAGAAGAGCTTTGTGATAAAGCTGCTTGTGTATAATGCAAGGATGAAAGAAAGGACAGGAAAAAACCTGGCAGACCAACAGAACTGTAATAAAATGTTATGTAGGTGGAAAACACTCCTGGTTTTAAGCAAAGACACAAAAATATGTTGAATAAGATGAAGGGAACAGGAGATGAATGTTAAATTCATTGTCCTGCAGGCAAAGCAGATACTTTTAATGAATTGAATGCAAAATGCTTGGGGTGAAATACATCTTGGAGACCATCAACTGTATTTATTATATTTGTATTCCTTATGCTTTAATCCTTCTGCAAGGTGCTGTGATCTACAGTGACAACCACCTAGTTAGAGGCCCTTGTACATACCAACTAGAAGACTTTAGAGAGTCTTAGAGAGTAAATTTCCAGAGTTCCAAAGCACTTTCTTTTTGGAATTCACATTAAATTCTTATGTCATATATGTAAAAAAGGAGGGGTTTAGGAGGAGAAAGAGAAAAATATCAAGAATAAGCCTGTAAAAACACAAAAGAAATCTCATTTTTTTGCTGTCTAATCCCCGTAATCCACATAACATTCCATCCACAGCTACTATCCTCTACAGTGCTTTCTTTATTCAGGAACCCCTTTCCAGAGTAGTACACTCATTCCTGCCTGTGATTGCATCATACCCACAGTATTGCTTTCAAGAGAGGAGGGGGGTGTTTAATTTTTTGTTTTTCATTTCCAGGGAATAATTTCTAGAATAGCTATTCATGAGCAAGTTGAAACTGTTTTTCTTCAGGAAATATAAGCATTGAAAAGAAAGACTTGCTGACTCAACTTCAACAAGATGTCAGACAAAAAAGGAAGGTAAATTACAACAGTTACTCTAAAATAACTTGTATTTACCTAAAACTTGTGTTCACACAGTCGATCTGTACTTCTCTTTTTGTAAAGTAATGCTGTTTGTTCTTCCACCAGCACCTGTCTCCTGGAGTCAGCTTCTCCCCAGACTCTCAGCTCTATCATCATGTGTTTATTGACCCAAGACATACATGCTTAGGTAAGTGGAGAGTGGCAAGTCCCAGCTTCACAAATAGCTGGGAGTAGTGACCTCCTCTTTATTATTTACTGATTTAGTTTACAACCTTTATTTTGATGAGCAAGAATATCTAAGATCTAGGAGCTGAGCAGCATTTTCTTTCATAATAAAAAATACGTAGGCCCTAATCCAAAAAAGCACTTAAGGATGGATGTAACTTCAATTACATCGACTTGAATGGAATTACATGTAAATGTTGTGCTGGATTTGAGTATCCACGGACTAAATTTATATATAGCCAGCACTGCTGAATTGATCTAATTACTACGTGTTAACTTCTTCAATAAACATTTCAGCATTTAAATGTTCAGGCTAGGACTTGCCAGGACAATAGTTTTTGCTGAACTGTTTAAGGCAAACAATTTTGGTGAACTGTTTAAGGCAAACAATTAACCCTGCAACAGATTTCCTGATAGCAGATGAGCAGAAATGAGTTGACATACCAAGCATGTGGAGTCTGAAGTACACAGACCTCCTTACACAGATCTTCTCCCAAGATGCTGGGAGACAGAAAGTGAGATTGATTTTGAAAGAAACTGTACTTCCCTGCCTCCCTATACAGAGCATACCCCCCTGCCCAACAGTTTCGTAACAGCCACTTTTGGTAATTTTACATTTTAAAGTTCTCAATGAGCTAACAATTAACATTTCTAGAAAACAGTACAATGAAAAATTTAGAAACCAAAGGATGCACCTAGCAAAAAAAGCATCTTGTAAATATTTATAGTTTTTGCTTTTCAAAAGAAGGCAGGTTAATTAAAACTATGAATCAATTCATACAGACAAAGGAGGGGAAGAGAGAACAAAGAAACCAAACAGCCTCATTCTTTGGATTTATTAAGTGCCTGGATATTTACAGCAGATATGATTTTACACAGGGCCACACAACAAGCAAATTCATCCCTAAAATCTTCAGCTGAACCACTCCAGACCTGGAAACACTGTTCAGTGCTAGTGCAGTGCTGTTACCAGCCTCCTGTTTCACATGACCCAAAAGTACAGCAACTGAAAACCCACAGATTTTTCTCAAAATGCAGTATTATTAATTATTAATGCATACTCTGGGAATTGCTTCCATTCATATTATTTGATTGTTTTTCATGCTTCACTCACTATCCCTCCCAGATTGATGTTCAGAAATAAGCTTATATTCTGCTCATTAATTTAAGGTCTGAATGAAATTTCAGACAAGATAATAGAATACTTTTCTCTTCTCCTTAGAATGAGATAAACTAGTCTAAAAAGTCCCAGAAAAGGTGGGTGTAGAGAAATCTGTTTAAGTAACTACTGTAATTTTTGCAGCAGTATTACACTGTAGTGTTCAGCAGTGACTAGACTGTGTTCTGGTTCAGGTGAGCACAGGATACCAAGCATTTTAAATGTTGAACGAGGTGAAGAGATATTAACTATACCTTTTACATTTGTTACTGATATATTACAACAATTGTGATGACAGAAATCTTAAAATGCTTCCAACCATAAGCATTCTTGGAAATACTGCAGACACTGCTTTGACTGCATGTTAGCACAGATATCCTCATGCTGACTTCATACAAGTTAGTCCAAGGACTAGCTTCACAGTAGTCTCAACATGATGACACTACTGTGGGTATATCAAGTGATTTAAGTTTCCACATCTGCTTTCAGAAAGGACACTTGCACTACAAAGGTGATGTCCTGCAGATACAAACTTTTGAAAGCTGCTCAGGCACTAGAACTACCTTAAAAACCCCTGGGCTTTAGCACCTCATAGAAAATTTCTCAGCATTTTTAAAACAGAAGCTGGTAATAGCAGAGTAAACAATAATTTCATCCCAACCTAAAGCAATGCTTGAGATTTTCAGTTTTAGATATTACTAAAATATATCCCCCAGATCACATTGTATTTGACCTGAAATCTAGCTTTATATATTACAACCTTCACACTAATGGACACTTTTCCTTTCTGAAATGTGCAAACACTGCCATGTCCCTGTTACCACGTTTGGCTCATTTTAACCATGGGGATTTCTTGATGGCACCATGGTAATTCCTTAAAACAATCCTAAAAGCCTCAGGGCCACTCATTTAACTGCAATTATCCAGTTACTGAACTTCCACTTTAGATGTCTCTGTCTTACATAAGCAAAAGGAATAGGGAAGGATATAAGGACAAAACCACACACCCTGCATCCCCTACTGTTACTTGGGGAGAGACCCAGACTGAAACCCTGGATTAGGGATTTTATAACTGCAGTTTTTTATGGATGAGACCATTGGAAAGTTATGCTAACAAAAGGAACATCACATTTGTTGATGCTGCATTGCAAAGAGGGAATATTGAATAGCTTTCCCTTATTTTTCATTATTTTTGGTTTTAATGATGTCACAATGAATGAATACAGCACAAATAGGTACACACTTGTGATGAACAGCACTGCTGAAATCAGATGTTAGCAGGAATGACCCGATAGTGTAATGAGAATTCTCATCTCCTGTACACTTACATTACAGCTCCTTCAGGAAAAATATTTTTGGGGTGTGAACTGTGGCGACCAAAGAAGGGGGCTCAATCCTCTTAGCCAATCAAAGCCTTTAGAATGACTTAAGTCCTTTATGCTACTAGTAAGATTCTCCTTCCTTAGAAACATCATCTACTGGCTACTAGTAATGCAAGGATATTGGAGTGACAACCAGCAGTCTGGTGTAACAGTTGTTATTTAAGTACCACTCAAAGCCATTGCTGATGTAGTAGTAAATTCACAAAGCTACAATTCCTCACGTAGTTGAAAGTAATAAAACAGTGTTCTAGCACCAATATCAGCTCAGCCACTTTGGTTTATACTATATATGTCATGATATAAATTGCTGCACACTAAACCAGATCAAAAAACAAAAATAGAAAATGCTATGAATTTTCTGAAAACATAACCCTGATTTTACTTATGATGAGTTATATGAAGTATTTACTTATAATTTGGTACTAAACAAGGGATTAATTGTTTTCTTACTTGCATTAACTTTCCTCAGATTTTCAGAGACAAAAAGCATGACAGCCCTTGAAAAGAAAAGAACTGCTCCATGACTTTTCCTGACTGGCCTATGGGTTTTATATGAGGACTTCTTTTCCATAGAGCAAATATTCCTCCACTGACTGACGTCACAGCTCCACTCAGTCCTTGATCTCCAGAAGTAAGGCATAGACAATGCAGAAGTGACACCTCAAACCCCAACCCTGAAGAAACATGTAGTTAGTACACCATTAGCATTCTCTGCTGATAACACAGCAGAGGTCATAATATATGCACTCTGACTTTACACTAATAAGGTCGTGTAAGGCCAGCAGCAGTGAAAACAGGGTAAAACTGGGATATGAAAATGGAAGAACAAGTTTGTTTATACTTGGAAGACACAACGATATAAGCCCTTCTGCTAACTGTAAAGCAACACCATTACTAACTCATCTCAATCAATTTCAATAGGAAAGTAGAGGCAAAATATTTAATTTCCAGTTAAGAGCTTTCTAAACCATCCATGACACACACATCTTTCTATAACGTATCTTGTAGAGATAAACCTGAACCATGATCAGAATGGTCTTGATCTCAGTAAATGCATTCTTAAAGTACTTATAATATACTGCTTCACCACTGATATTTTTACAAGGTTGTCAAAGAAAAATAGCATTTTTCATCCTGCTTTATTTCACTTTACTTCAAGATGTAGTAATTAACAAGAGTCTTTAGATGCTGGCAAAACTATCCCTTTTGAAGTTTCTACATAGCTGTCACCCTGGAGATAAAGGCAGATTATTCAATCTTGACATTATAATGGTGAATTCAAGATAAAAGACTGGATTAGCAACTTCATAACTTCATGGCTAGAAAAAAAAATTAGATCACCATGAGGTAATTTTACTTCTAGTTTTGAGGGTTTATGGAATTTCTTAACAACGAAGAGAGAAGGAATATCGTGTCTTGAAAGGGTATGAAATGAGTTATATATCCTTTCAAACATTCCAGTAAAAATATTAAAATTATCTTTTATTTATAAAATCATACAAGAGTACTAGGGTAACCATCTGGCAGACAAATTATTCATGTCTAAATGATGAGTACTTTTATGTGTTGCAACTACACGTCCTTTTATGTAATTTTCTTTTTCCTTCCTCTGTATAGGAATAACAGGAAATGTGGAACTGAGCACATCAGGAGACTGATTGTACCAAACCTTTGCACCTAAGAGACTGCAAACAGAAACAGCCTGAACACCAAAGAAGGCTGCATCCTGTAACTCTTGGGAGATAGGTATAGTGGGGTTCATCTCCAACCAAACACATCACATCTTTCTCATAGAGAGCGCTGTTAATGGGAACTCTGTGGCTGAGAATCTGAGGTCTAAAGTAGGACAGAAAATTAATTGCTGTCTCCTAGATCTCTTACAAGTATATTGGTACATTCTAAAGGAACAGCATAGAATCAAGTTTCTTTGACCTTGGAATACTACTGATCCATTTTGTGGTAAACAGGAAAATACATCAGGAAAATGACCCGTCAGGATAGAATTCAGAGATAAAATTTAAGCCTTATTAAGAAACATTTCATGGGCCTACTAGTTAGAGGTCTCCCCTAAAAAAATAAAAGAGTAGCAAACCTCGTGTTGTAGCAGACTGGCAAGGTTTAGTGCAGATCAAAATCTTACCGGGGACAAGTCTCACTATCAGCAAATCTAAATGGCAGAATGAAACCAGCATGGCTCACTAGAAAGTAAGGAAGCCTCTTTGGAGCAAGGTATCCTTCAGAAAGCTGGGGCTATCATCAATTCATAAAACCTGCACAGGATTAAAAGAAGCAGTTGAACTAAACCCCCCAAGGTATACCAAAAACAAATTCAAAGAAAGATTATCAGGGGGACTCATAACTGCTCATAAATTCTTCAAGTACATAAGGGACATGAATACTATGAGATAAACTGTAGCAACGCAAATAATAACAGATGATGCGAAGGTCAGGTGATGATCAGAATGCAAATGAAGCTTTCAAACATGCAGCAAAAAAATCGAAGTGTCAAAATCATTTGAGTCAGTGCTGATCATGGAAAAGATGACAGAGATTCCCATGCTGTCATCCTTAATTTTGGAGGAATTTTAAGGGGGTCTCTAAAATTAAAACACTTCTAGAAAACATAAGGAAAAACTAGAGAAAGTGTCAGATCCTCAGGACTAGTTTATACTCAGCCAAGAATTCAAAAGGAACTCAGAGTAGACGTTTAATCACTAACAGTAACAATTAACAGTTTTGCTTAAAACTGTTACAATGCTTGAAGACTAGTCAGTAGCAAATGTGACTCCTAGACAAAGAGGAACCCAGGAGATCCAACTCGGGGGAGAACTACACAACTTCAGAGAGAAAGAACAGCAAAGTACAATACAAAATGAACATCCAAACGGTAGCATCTGAACCAGTTGAATGATCATAAAGTACCTGTGAGGTATGACATTCACTTGCCATGTTCTTACTTATCCAGGGCATGCGCCTTTAGCCACTGTCAGAGATGAGACAGACTGGATATGTAAGCATCCCACTAGTCAAAAACAGTACAAGGTTCTAAAGTCATGTTAAAATTAAATGCACCTAATTAAAATTAAATTGTCTTATCTGTGAATTTTACAAAATAGGTCTAACACAGAGACCAAACCCCGCAGACCAACAGCAATCTTGACATGTAAGTGACTGACTGTAGACTGAGTGAACAAAACTCAATAATAAGCTATGTATATGCTTAATAAGCTCCCGAAACCAATGCAATATTTATGCTGAAGGAGAGGGACTGGGAGTAAAAGTGATCATTTCCATCTCTGTTTGTACAAAACACTCACGCAGCTTCAGCATCTGGTCAGAGCAGGTGCTATTTCATTCTTAGCTTACTTCAGTAAATGCCTCAGAAATAAAAACCCAGATAAGCAAACACACAAGCAACTATCTCTTAGGAGTCTTTAACTATTTGGGGCAGAGAAAGCATTATATAGCTCCTCCTCACGCTTGGCACTGCTGCGATACCACAGAGTTTTTTCCAAGGGTGTGAGTGATAATCCCAGCACACTGCTACCACTCAGATTTAAAGAATTTTGACAGGATTAAAGGTAAAGATAGAATGAGCAGGACCTGAGTGGCATCACTTGGTAAGCTGATGTAATAACTCATTACACATCTCTAAAAGATCTTCATTTGTAACCTTAAAAATAATTTAAAAGCCTTCATGAAAAATGAATATTTATTTCTATCACAATTACTTATTTTAAAGTATTTCTTAAATATGACTTTGTTTAGCACAAAAGTAAGCAATTTCCCCTCAAAAAGTCATTTAAGTCTCAGTTAAATACCATGTTCCAGGTTAAGTGCAATCAAAACACTGGACTGAACTCAGAATGATCTCACTGTTTTTTAATGGATAATTAGAATGTGATCACTTGATCACTGTTCAACTAAATCCAGAAGCTTCTTTTTTTTTTTTTTTAAACTAGAACATATACCAGTAATCTTCAAAGATATGGAAACCTGTGGAGCAGTGCAGCACTTAAAGAAAATCCTTTTAGATGAAGTCTTTCAAGAGTAAAGTCAGAAAAATCTGCAGTTCTGCTGGAAAGATCGGTATTTTCTGAGCTATGATTATTAAGAATATTTTTATCACAGTAAAAAGGAATAAACACTTGATAAAATTTGTTTTGAAGACAATCATTTCGCATGAAATTTGACTGCATCTGTGGTTTTTTCTTTTCCTCCACACACAGCTCAACAGTTCATTTACATTTGGTAAATAAGATCTCCTCATACTGCACACTTTAACCTCCGTTTCTTATAAAAAAGTATTTTTAAATTAAGCCTTGGTCCAATTAATTAATAGAACAACTGCACTGCATTAAACCTTGCTTTTTTCTTCCTGGCTTTTCCTACATACTAATTGAAGTGACACATCAATAAGACAGATATACTTTTCCATAGCAGTCACGTTTAGTGCATGTTTAAGGTGACCTTTTTTTTACCTTAAATTGTCAAAGTATTTTGTAACCCTGAAATATAAAGTCTGAGAAAAACAGGTGTAGAACACAAAGTTTTATTTTGCAAGTCTTTACTCAAAGAAATTTGAGTAAATTTAAACTGTTTAACTGATTTCTCAAAGTTCAGTATCACATATATGTTAATTCTTAAGCTTCAATGAACTCATGTCTGTTACTCTACCATTACGTAGCTACAAAGAAATAGCTCTAAGATTTATGACTACTTCAGATTGCATTGAAGACCTCTGGAGGCTGCTGGTGTAGGACTTGGACTGAAGTGAGGACTGAAGTCACACTGCACCATCAAACCTGCTGTGAGAGAACTTCTGTACTTTCAGCTTCAACAAAGAAACAAGAGTCTGAAGCAGGGGGAGGCTCAGCTACACCTTTTCGCCATCAGATCTGATCAAGGCACATTTTCCAGGGCTAAAAGGGAATGCTGTGCTTCTGATGCCTCTGGTTTACCTGTTCCGTCATTCAGTGCGATTGTTTTGTTTACATTTCTGTGAATCTTGCACATTTCATCAGCACTAATTTCCTTTCTAAAGTCCTGAAAAGGAAGTTCATCCACATAGCAGGAAGATTAGCAACACTGTAACTTTCAAATTCCTTTTAGAGCACCCTTAAAAGGGAAAGAAAAAAAGGAATACCAGAAAAAAAAAAGATACTCTTATAAAGTGTGTCCCCTAATATCCTTCAACTTGAAATGTTAGTGAAATTACTGGCAGGCAGAGGTTATCTGTTACTGTCACATGATAGCATCCAGCAGACATGAAAGAGATGGCTTAATACTGATTTTAAATGTTTAAAATAAATTCATAAGAAGCAGGTGTCAAATTATAAAATCAATCAGAAAAATTATGTGTTTTCCCTGAAGATTTATTAATAAAACAGCAAACACTTATGAGAACCTAATACGATTTCTATGGCATCTAAAAAAAATTAAGATATTGTAGAAAATAAAATATAAGTACTTCCAAATATGGAAGTACTTAGCATTTTAAAGTGCTATACAGCGTGTGAAGAACCTCTCGTCTCTAAGTGTATCATTCTTATCTACTAGGTTAACTCGAGCTGCTGCTATATTGTCGGTGAGTCTACAGAGACAAGGGCAAGTACTACTGCTTCAGTTAAGGATTCATGCTTGGGCTGTTTTTGATAGTTCTGATGAAAGGGTTTGGGTTTTTTTCAGGTTTTTTGTTTGTGTTTGTATTTAATATGTGGGAAGTGTACTTTGCAAACTTGCACAATCCTCCGAAGATAACTCTAAGTACCAAACACATTATTTAAGAAGAAATTCTGCCCAAAAAGACAAAGTTTCCAATTATTTCCAGGAGGTCAGGAGTTCATTCTGGCTATTAACTTTAGACTTGAAAGACATTTTAACAAAAAAAAAAAAAGAAGTGATATTCTAGTAAGCACCAATGTTTCTCTGACTTTCCCTCTAAGATGAAAAATGTGAGAGCAAAACAAGAGTCAAAGACACTCAGCAACATAAAATGGCATGGAGAAATATAGTTTCTTTCCATATTCCATTTCTAAAACAAGCTGACAGCCAGGTTTAACAGCCAATGAAACCAAGTCAGTCTTTGCTCATGGGAGTTTAATGCCCAAGGAAAAGGCTCATGTCGAGGCACCCTTATCAAAATGACCAGCATGCAGTTTGTAGCAAATCAAACTCCTGACACAGGAAGGTTCTCTACAAGACATAAGAGGCAATCCATAAGGAGATGCAAGAGAGGATAATTATGGAAGGTAAGTCCACAGGCCCCACTCCCAGCAAAGAAATTACCTGTCACTCCTGTACGTGACCTGAGTGGCAGCTGCATAGCTGGAGACGAGGGGCTGGGGGTTCGTGTGACACTCAAATGTGAGCAAATGAGGACAGACACCTATTTTCTCCTCACCATTGGTAAATCCTATTATCCTTTTGCTCGACTGCCCCAACTTACTTCCCAGAAGAGCCAATTTCAGAAATTTAAGCAGCCGTCTGTGGTTTCCCATAAAAACTGAAATAATTGGCAAAGTCAATTCCCTTTAGCCAGAAGGGGTTTTTTTGGAACACATTGAGGAGAGGGGAGAAGGGGATTTTTCCCATGCTGTCAAAATATTTTGACATCTTCCAGATTAAAATAGGTCAAATTTTTAGTTAGCAGCAACCTTCTATTTTCAGTTGCAAAATTTGCTCTGCAATGCTTCTTTAAACAGAAACGCTCTCTACTGTCCAGCTCTGCCCTCCTGCAGCTTATGGGATGGCACAGAACTCATCTTGCTTGTTGTGACCTCCAGCAGCCCTTATGCGAGCCAAGAAACAGCAGCAAGCTGTCACTTCTCACAACACTCACACATGGCCACACACTGCAGAGACTTACCTGGGAAGAGATTAGTCTGATGGCAAGTTGGGGAGAGAAGAAAAATTTGTAGTCATCTGCTGTTAGTATTAAAGGCACAGTCACAAAAATGTTAATTCCTTTTTTCAATTGCTTCTTTGTTAATGGGTGAGTTCAATCACTAGATCAACCCTGATTATTTTGATTTTTTTTTATTGGTAAAAGTATAACTAGGTAGCTGGATACATGAATACTGCCTCTACCCAGAAAGAATGTCAGTTTTCAGCCAACAGCCGTACCTAACTGCAGTATGCTTTTATTATATGGAGCTGAAATACTTACAAATATAACTGTAGGCAGCTTCTGATGTTACAAAACTGTTCTAAGGAAGAACTCAACCAACTTATTACATGCATACCATCAGCAAAGACATGCAACAGCATACATTAAGAATGTGTTTAAGGTTTAAATCCAATGTAGCAAATAGATCTGCAACTCCATACGCAAAAGTTTGAAGACTGACCCGGTAATGTAATCTAGCACATTAAATGGTGCCATTAGAAAGAGAAACCTCATAAGAGGCTAACATTAATCTTGACATCAGCCCAACAGTGGGCAACTTGTCCTACACAGCTGCTCAAAGGGAAGAAGGAGCAGTAAGGCTTCCTCTTTCATCTCTCCCCAGCAGAGAAACTAATCAAAACTGCTGTCCTCACACTTCACAGGGTAACTTGAATCAGAACTTGTACAGAAAAGCATGACAGCAACATACACAAAAAAAAACTCCTAGCTCCTGGAATTAATACTGGGATTTATTAACATAACAGGCTCTGGAAACAGACACAAAGCATACCACTACCTATGGGAAGCAGATTAAGGTAGGTGAGAAAATGGTTCCGCTTCACATAACAAAAATAATTAATTAGGGAAACCAGCCTACACCTTTCTAATGGAGTACACCATGTGTGCCCAGCCTGCCATGCCCTGAACAACGCATGAAGAGGCAATTCTCTTCCCCCATACTCTTATGAGACATCATGTTGTCCATATATTGAGGCTTAATGAAACTGGTGTTTAAAGACTGCTTGAGGCTAAAACTTGCAGCGGTGCAGCTTCACCAAGCACAAACAGAGCATGCCCCATGACTCTTCCTGCCACAGGCACAGCTACAACCCAAAAGGCTGCTCTGAACCCCTCCTGGAGCACCTACTCAAGTAGTGGGTCTCTCCTGTGCCCCCCCTATTCTGGGGATATTAGTCTACAGCTCTAGTCTACCTCACCATAGATATGCTAATGCTGCTAAAACTGAGTGCTCCCAAATGAAACTTTTCCACTCACAAGCATATTGTGTGCTTAAATGCTGTGAAAAAATATAAATTGTTCTCCTCAAACCCCAGCAGGTTTCTTAATAACTAAGCTCCACTAATTAGTAACAGCTGTTAATGAAGTGAGCAGGTACAAACCTAACCTCTTCAATTAATGCACGAGATTCTTAGACTGAACTAAGATTGAAAGGAAAGCTGTTAAGTTAAAAAGAAAAATAAGAAAAATAACATTCAATGGTTGATATTTTTGTTGCTGAGATCGTATTATTTCTTCCATCCCTACATATATCAATGTCTATCAAATGTAGAACCTATTTGTACTAAAACCTTACAATTTCCATGCAGCTTAGGCAAACTGAAAGCCTGTGATCACTTTTAAAAAACTAATGCATCCTTTCCTAACAAATAAGTCAAGATATGAATATATAAAACAATCCAAACATGGAACAAGAAAATGGTTGGTTAACTGCATAATTATGTCTTAGGAAAAATTACATGTTGTTTGGAAAGCTTAATTTGTCAGAGAAAAAGTTCCATTCACCAGCAGATCTTAGTAAAAATCAGAGCATTGTCACTATTTCCTTTACATTCTACTCAACTCTTTTGCTGCTAAATTTTAGTTTTATAAGTCCACAGGAAAAAAAAAGAAGAAATACAAAATACCTCCTTACAGAACCTGAGAAATTGAAGAGCTCTCCATTTTCGTACCTCTGTTTTCATTTTCTATAGCATTGGTGAAAACCTAAAGGTTCATGATTATTTACAGAGAATCACTGCACAAGGAGATTTATAGCTATCTTGGAAATGGCCTTCTCAAGGCTGAAATGAAATTATTTTTCCTGTTATTCCACTAGTGAGGAACCATTACAAGTCTCCCGGTTATCAAGTTCCCAGTGGTAAGTGAAAATTAAATCAGACACTGCCACTGTCATCCTATGTAGTAGGTTTTCCATCCAAAATGTTAAATTGTCAATTAAAGAAAAATATTCAAATGTATACTCAATACAAACAGTTTGCCTTTAACTATATACTAAACCTGCTCCACAGAAATACTAAGCAAGTTCTTAAATATAAAATGCTGTGGCAATCAAGCTGTTATTAAAGAAGCCATAAAAGAAGCAGGAAAGTAAGTGAGAGAAGGGAAACTCATTCACTAAGTTACTTCCAAAATCTTGGCCTACCATTAATTATCATCCTTTATACTGTAGGTAGAACTGCGCAGATGCCTGGTTAGAGCTCTTTAGAGATCCTTCTGGGACTTCTCTGTGATGAAGTGGCAGGTAGGGAGATATGACTAGGGACTAAGAGTTATGTATTTACATATTGGCCTTAAGGATCCCCATTTTCAAATTCTTTATCCCAAGTAGTATTAGTTTTAAGCTAATAATCACTTATTATCTTAGGTAATTAAAACTATAGAAACATCATGAGTTATTTAGCTGACTGTATTAGAACATAAGCCTAGGATTACCCAGTAGAGGGATTTTTGCTCTTACAGGGTGTGCCCTAGAAATCTTGAAATATAGAAGGAAAACAAACAAAATAAGAGAATCATCTATATGTAATGAGTTACAATGCTGAGGCAGCTATGGGGAAAATGTGCAACTCCAAAGAGCATCAGTCATAAAAAAGAAAACCAATAAAACCCTGAGCAGATGGCTGTCTTCATCTTCCTTTCGAAACATTTGTTTGGTCTTCGCAATTTTTTGTGTGTGTGTTTGTATGCCCAGAGTTTTGCCCAAGTTCCCAAGCCAAAAATCTGTACAAGCCAGTGGAAACCCCCCATACTTGTGGCTGCTTTTAGGTCATTGCATTGAGATCCAAATCCACAACTTGCACGGACCCTGTTACCGTACCAATGTCTCTGAATTATTTCACCTCTTCAGCCATSGTGCCCTGTGTAGCTGCGGTTATGTCAGTGCAATCTTGCTCTATACCAGGATATCTTATTCCCGCTTCCCTTACAGAATACATTCCCATACCCCTGAGTATTCTCTTTATTAAAGGATCTGTAGGCAGAACAGGGATCTCGTACTTTTTCATGTGCAAATAAACTTCAGACCAAGTGCTGAATATTGCAGACACAAGCCCATACAGTCATGTAAGATTAGAAAGAACTCTTGTAACTTCAGAGGACATGTAGAGCATGAGCTGGGTGGTGGCAGAGTAGGGGAATTGCTGAGACATCTGGATGCCAGCTGTGCAATTCAAAAAGTTATCAAGCACATGCTGAATAGAGTATACAGAAAGGGGGCAGAGGCTGGTCTGGAACTGACTGTAAGAGCTGAACAGATAGGTAAAACCAGCCAAGCAGTAGTAGTTACAGAAAGTGGTGGCTTATTTCTATATTGACATGAGTGTAATTGTGAAGTCCACTGTTTGTTTTAAACAAAAGATAGCAACAAGATATTTCTGAAATAAAAGTTTTCATTGTTTTTCCTTTATTTTTAGTCTTTCCCTATGCCATGCAAATTTTCTTCCAGTTGATATCTTCAGAGTTAAAAGACAGTTCTGATGGTGCCTATTCAATATATACATATATAAAAAGATTATTGAAATACACTTAGAAATAGTATTTACAGGAAAAAACAACTTATTTTCCTTCAATATGTTCAGCAAGATCTGACCAGAAAAGGCTTTTTTTTTTTCCAAATCTCTACTTTGTCCTTAAAACAGCAGCAGGGGAAAAAAAAAACAACCCAGCCCACTATGTGCAATTTACCAATAGGTGAGTTTATGTGCAACAGAAGCACTTCTGAATGTTTCATGACATTCTTGGGTTGTAGTAAAGACCTGAAGTCCTATGTTTCTTCTGGCTTTTAAGGTAAGTCACAAAAGTTTGGGGCTCTGGCAGACATCTTCCAGCAAATCTACCTTGAGTGGTTTAACACTATCAGCCTCTACTGTCTTCCCTATCCCTTTGCAGAAGTTACTGATCCTAGAGAGAGATTTCCCATGCAATAAACCCAACCATAAGCCAAGTGGCCACCTTGACTACTTTCAAAGATGGTACAACACGGTTGTCTTTACCGAAAAAAAACAAAGACTATTTTAAGTTAAGGATGGCAAATTTAGTCAAAAGCTAAACATAAGTCAAAGCTTCCACCTAAGTGTTGTTAGGAATGCAAAAATTGACACAGCTTAACTATTTCTAAGTTACTCCACTTGGACAACAGTAAAAACCACAGGCAGTGTCACACATCAGGTAGACTGCCAGGATGAATATCCAGGACTTTGTTTTTCAAACTGTAACATGATGTGTGACTGGCCTGAAGCACTGCTGTTGCTACTTAACACGGTTAGGTGGGTAAGAATACTCAAGAGCTCCTGGTGCCTTTGGAGAAAGCAGGGGAAAGAAAAAAAAACCCCACAGTACATTCACAAGCCATGCCCAAACAAATACCCACATGAGCGGAATTTAGAAATAAAAACCTTTAAGTCCCCAGGAATAACACAAAAATTTCCTGTTTTTTTCCCGGTGTTCCATCAATCCAGCCAAATCTAGATTTCATTAAGTAAAATGTAGACAAGTATACTTTTAACTTGAGGGGAATTTGAGCATAAGGACACAAAGAAGCTCTAGGGACTCATTGTTTAGGCAGGGAACTGATGCTTCTAAATTTGCTCAGCACCTAAACATTAAATCATCCCACACACATTACTGCTTGATGTCAGTGCAAAGTAACATTTGGCAGCAAAACACAGCTAGAAGGGAGCATCTCCAGTGCAAACACCACATTGACAATGTGGGTTTTACTTATTACCTTCAAGTTACAAATATTTAAGAGGGGAAATACAGATTATTATATTGAAAGTTAAAAAAAAAAAATCAACAGAACAAAACAATACCTCTGGAGTGAGCTGATTTTGGCTGGGTTAGAATGAATTGTTTTCACAGCATTTGTATGTGGCTATGTTTTGGATTTGTGCTGAACACAAGGTTGATAATACAGAGATGTTTTTGTTATTTCCGAGCAGGGCTTGCACAGTGCCAAGGCCTTTTCTGCTTTTTGTACTGACACACTGGTGAGGAGGCTGGGGGTGCATGGGAGGGTGGGAGGAGACACAGTCGGGACAGGTGACCCCAACTGACCAGAGGAATATTCCATAATATATGACATCATGCTAAGTATATTAAATGGTGGGAAGGAGGAGGAAGGGGGAACATTTGGAGTGATAGTGTTTGTCTTCCCAAGTCACCATTACATGTGATGAGGCCCTGCCCTCCTGGAGATGGCTGAACACCTGCCTGCCCACGGGAAGTAGAGAATTAGTTCCTTGTTTTACTTCACTTATGTTTTTGCTTTCCCTATTAAACTGTCTTTATCTCAACCCACGAGTTTGCTGGCTGTTACCCTTCTAATTCTCTCCATGATCCCACTGGTGGAGGGAGTGAGAAAGTGGCTGCATGGGGCTTGGCTGCCAGCTTGGGTGAAACCGCAATGTGGAGACATCATTCAAAGGGTCTTTCCAGATATGCACAATCTTGCTTTCCATGTGCATGACTTTTCAGAACGCTGACTACATAAATGACATTACTATCAGAAATGAGGTTGAGGCATAAGAGAGAATAGCAAATTTACATTCCTTTCTGGCATAATTTTTCCGGTATACTACACAGTAGCAAAAGGACATCTACTACATATCTAAGTACTGTGGTGCTCAACTTGACTAAAAATGATACTGCTGATGTTGCAATGAGGCATGCAATACACCTGTCTATGCCATAATTTTTAGGCTGTCTGCTCCCCCCCACCCTTGTTTGGTTTTTTAACCTCTGCATTAATTCTGTTGCCAGGCACCTTGGAGATTACCAACAAATATTGAAATTTGCAAAAGCACTCATTCTCTGCTGGTCTGGATGCAAGCTACACAAGAACAAATCTTAAATAGTTTCCCTAAAATCACTAAAGCACCACAAATACTCATGTCATGAATATTTCTGTTGGATATCAATGGCTTGAGTGACTCAATTTCAAGTGGGTCCAGGTGGTTACACAGTTAATAAAATTTAGCTCCAACGTATATCAACCATACGAATGATTAAGATGGCAAGATTTCTTTAGGTTTCTTTCTGTCAGTCCTTCCAGCACACAAATATAAACACAATCCATTTATATATATGTCTGTGTGTACATATAATCCATAAATCATTGTACATATGCATTTGAAATGAAATATTGACAATTATTTGTTTACTTTTTAAATTTCATCTGTGTGGAGTTTGAAGATATAACAAGACTCAATCACACTGAGAACTTTAGCATAAAAGAACCCCAAAAGAGTAATTGAAGTCTGTCTTGAGTGAGATCATTTAATGAATCTTCTAAACGTTAAGAGGTTTCATACGCTTTAAAAAAAAAAATCATTTCCCAAATGCAATGCCATGATATTGCCTCTGAGAGCAAAGAGATAAAGTGATACACATATGCTCAACACATGGATGTGAACAAAGTGGTTACCTTGGCAACAACAACCTTGTAAAAGCTTCCTTCTACTAAATTAGAATAGTGACTATTGGAGAAAATATGTTTTTTCTCAGTCAGATCTTGAAAATAAGTTGCTATATTTCATTTGTAGATTTTTCAGAGCCTTAGACTTTTTGCATTTAAACTACACCTGCTTTATCCCATGTACCTTCAAGTTATAATATGTAGAACTTTTGTACCATTTGGCTTCTACTGATTTCCAAATTCACTACATTTTTTTCTTATTCAAATAAAGCTACAGATGTATTTGAATAGACCGAGTTTGCCACCATAGTCTGCAGCTGCAGATATTCTACATACTGCAAATGTCTATAAAACAAAGGTATTTTAGCAGGGTTTAACAAATAGCTTTCTAACATTAAACTACATGTAAGAACCTGTTATTGAGAAAAATATATTTCCAACCATTACAAATAGCATTTTTGAAGAGTTCCTAGTGAATCAAGACACACAGCTTCAACTAAAGGATTTCTATGTTCTCAAATTAGTTTTCTGTCTGTGAAAGTCCTGTGTCACATATAGTTAAAGAATGTATACCTAGGAGCATTCCCTCAGGACACTCTTTGCCACAAGCAAACAAGCCCTTTTTTTGCTTACAAGAGTCCAAAGAACATTCTTATTGCATGTGCTACAATGTGATAGACAAAATACTTCCAAAAGGCTCACAAATTTATGATTGGTAGCAAAAGACTAAAAGTCACAGCTCAGTGTGTGAGGAGAGCAAGAAACCTCAAAGAGAAGGTGGATACTTGATCAGTCATCACTGAGGAATACAGCGCTCCCAATTTTTGCACAATGCATACAGGCAAAGCCAATAAATTMCTACTAATAAGTCACATCTTCTGCACAGGTTTCCTAGCGCCTAGAGCAGATTGAGAGTTTAAGATTAATCTTTCAGAAACAAAGTACACCTACCCATTTGTATAATATTCTGTCTTATAATGGTATAAATTACTCATTATGATCTTGCTTTTATTCAGTGTGGCCAGCCACTATGATAATCTCACATTATTTAGTTACCACTTATTCAGAAATACATTAAAACAGTATATTAGTATGTACATTAAGCCCAGCCCAACTACTTCTTGGACAAAAGGATAGGAGGGTTGCCTTTTTTATTATATTATAATTTGTGTTCATAACATTCTAAAGCTTTCCATGTGCCTCAGGAAAGAAATACTTCCTGAATACTAGTCTAATATACTAATTACTACCAACTATTAATCATGTAGGTAAAAATTGTGGTTAATAAGTCATGAACCTGGCAAATCTTGGGTACATGAATTTGCCAATATCCCACCAAAACTAGACAACGAAAAGGCTACCATGTCCAGCACGTCCAGTTACATCTTGACCCCAGTCATATCAAACAAAGTAGTTAGGCTAGTGAAGACAACAGGCAATTAAAATTAAAAATCTCTACCTCTTCCACCGTCAGTTTCATACGTAGCTGCAACCCAGGAGCAGTAGTATACAGAAGTAGAAATCTTTCTTTGGTTTACGGAAGTACATGGCAATTGTTTGGATGGTAAAGTACAGCATCTATGTATACCCATGCAAGAAAAATGTTCCAGTTGTGCTTCATTCCCTCCCATGGGAGAGAATCTCACTGTGAACTGCACCAATGGATAGAAGACACACACACACACACACACATATATATATATATGCATATATATTGCCCTATGATACATATAGGGCCAACACGGTCTATAATAGACCTTATTATACCAATAACAAGAGGCACTAGGGACCTGGATGAGGAATGTACCTGCTGGAAAAAGCCATCGTAGGAACAGTACTAACAGTTTAATGTCAGTCTAATCAGTGCCACCCTTTGTTGCCTGTAACAGGACTAATTTATTTGAAGGACACAGCACACCCAAAAGTCCTCTCCTCGGTATATGCTTTCAACCTACATATTTAGACAAGCCGTTGAATTCAGCTTATGCCTGTTGTGTCCCTTCTCAATAAGCTTGAAACTTGCATCCCTCCTAAATCCAGCCATACCCTTTTCTCACTGATGAGCCCCACTGACAGCACATGAAACAACCTTTTTATCGCTAAGACAATGTACATTTTAGTTTATGACTTGCTTACTTGCATTTCCTGGTCATTTGGAAACTGCTTCTAAGCCTTGTTATGCTGGTACCATTTATTTGAGCAGAAATGCCATTATAGCATCCTTTAGCATTAACACCTCTCCCACAGAGTTAACTATTTGTGACCCCAGCAGTCAATTACTGTAATTCCTTTCCAGCAGCGATCTGCTGCTTCTGCTCCTAGACTGGCACACACACAGGCCCAAGCAAAGATACACTAAACAGGATACAAAGACCATATGCTAATAAATGAAAGATGTACTAGGTATCCAGGCTGGGGAGACACAGTTCAAATTAAAATTGTAAGTGCCTCAATAATTTAAAAAAATTCTTTGGGGTGTTACAGATGTTTCTTAAAATAATCAATGCAACCAGATTAGAACAGTTTCACATCACAGTACCATAATTAGCTTCAGCATCCTGGTACAATTACATAAGCAACAGCTGTTCAACTACCATCTGAGCCTTTCAAGGAGCTTCTTGACTTCTAGCTGCCTAGAAAGTGAATGACTTAAAGCTTTTCAGCCTCTAATACACTGCAAAATGTATGTTTTCCCAACTATAAACGTTCCAGTGTCATGGCACAACATTCATTTGGCTGATGGCTTGTATCCATCTTACTCTGATAGGAAAATAGTCACAAAAGAATAGAGCTAAGTAAAGAGACATAATGTACCTACATTTTGATCCAGAGTCAGCTAAAAAATATACTGGATCACCAGATTCCAGACGCTAAGTACTATTATATCTGCTAATTACTGGACTAGAGTCTACTCCCTTCCATATAACTTTAAAGTAAACGCAAGGGAAATGCACATCCATGAGCCTTGTTTAAAGCAGGGATTAAGAAAAAAAAAAATGTAAGCTTGAACTTAAAGCTGTGCAGTTCAGCAATTTGTGTTTATTCCATGTATTTGTGTATTTCACTCCCCAGATGGTCCAGTTCAACACAACTTTATAGGAAGATAGTTTTTGTGCTTCATTTTACTGAATATGGGTAGACGTTATTGCTCAATGTGTAAACCTTTGACTAAATTTTCTGGTGTAAATCAGTTCCAATAAACTTTGGTGAAAGATTTTTGTACTAGAAAATTCAATTCATCTATAGTGTCTCTATAGTATATCAAATCTGGTAAGACTTTGATTCCTATGTCTAATTCTATGAACCAGTGCTATGTATTGGTTCGTATATTGGTTGAACTGTACATATGCAATGTGCTGCTTTTCACATCTACTCAGCATATAGAAGCATACACTAAATGATTTTACATTGTATCATCACATTTCAGCTATCTGACGAAATACAGCATTTCCAGCTACTGGCAGAGCAAAGCATACAATGTTTCATAGCACTACTACAGCTGTCCATTTAAGAAATCTTCATGGTATGTATTTCTGGAGCATGATTTCTAAGCAGAAAGGTCATGCTCATAAGTCAGCAGGTAGAACATCTGTAGCAGGACCTACATCTGTTAGTATGAGATTATGAGAACTGCCACACTAGATTGAAATAAAGCTCTGCTTTATCCAGTACAGACACAGGAGTTCATGTTGTAAAAACAAAACAACAAAAAACCCCAAAATAAACCAACAGGAAACAGGGCAAATACATGATAAGATTTTGGATAC
This sequence comes from Amblyornis subalaris, assembly GCA_018881555.1. Taxonomy (NCBI): domain Eukaryota; kingdom Metazoa; phylum Chordata; class Aves; order Passeriformes; family Ptilonorhynchidae; genus Amblyornis; species Amblyornis subalaris. The sequence continues at coordinate 13,144,925 of JACAXG010000003.1, read as the reverse complement.
AGCCACCAACCTTCAAGAAGGCAGCAGTTAAGAGATTAAGGAGGGTAAACATTGCAAATTCATAATTTGCCAATGTTGTAAGGCATGAAAACCCTGTCAGGGTGCCCCAGCCAAGTTGTCTTCAGTACCTTTATCACGGCCTGAGGAATGCAAGCAGTTCTAAATTGGGAACGAAGATGTTAGAAGAGAGAATAACAAGACAGTGAAAAGAAACCAGATGAAGAGGGACTGTACCATCCTGGACTGAAACCAATCAGGTGTCCTGAGAGGTGCATGCAGGGCGCGTAAACAATGTGGGAGATCCAATCGGGTCGTGCGTGATCGCATGAACTACAGCTGCAGAAATACATAAGAATGGAGTAATGTAAACAATAAAAGGACTCTTGCGTAATCATATTGATTCGTTGTACGAGGGTCCCGTGCTCCCGCATGCCAACAGCAGCCTTACCATACCAATGATGTAGTTCAGGATGTTGCTAAAATACACAAGTTCAAGATTTTGTCCTAGGAGACAATAATTCTTGTTTAGAGTTAAAAAAAAAAAATTGAATATTTCACATGTAGATTCAAAGGTAACTTACTGATTCATAAAAAACCTCTTTTAGTAGAAAATTGAATTCTCAATCATTATGGTTTATGCCAAACAAGAGCCTGAGACCCATCTAGTGAACATGTAAATAGAGCTATTCTTCCCTTCTTATTCTAACCGTGCTCCAAAGAGTCTAAACTGACCAGCTAGACCACAGTGAGACAGGAAACAAAGGTGCAGAGAGATGAACTGATTTGCTCCCTGTCATGTCCCAAATGCATGACACAAGCTGTGGACAGAATTAAGACCCTCTGAAATCCAAATTAATTTGCTTGGCTGGGATTTGTACCACAGAACTTGAAACACATCTCTGTGAAACTATGCAGGGTATTTGGAGATTACTGGGTCTACAGGGCTGCTATTTTTACAAAGAGGACCTACAAAACAAAGCAACATATGAAGCAACTTAGTTCAGGAAACAACCAGGATGCTGCATTTTATACCAAACAAAATAGATGTTGAACTTAATATGTTGTAGGAAGCAAAAAAAGAAAGAAAGAAAGAAAGAAGGGGTATGAGATAAAGTCATTTATATCACATTTCAGCAACTGTATGTAGCTCCTTGCTACCACAGATCTGCTTTCCAACAGCAAATAATAAAATTATACTTTTTGTGCTGTTAATTATATGCAAATTAAAATTGGGTTCACATTAATGCAAAGAGTTGAATATCCATTTAATCAGATCCTCCCTGCAGGGTCCAATGATAAAAATGACAGAAGGCTCGCATTACTAATTCTGAACTTCTCACATCTTGTACCTACTTACCTTGCAAACGCACAGCTACTGTGACACCTGCCTGCTGGGCTGAAGGTTTATGCTGATTAGGTCCTATAGACCTAATGGTAATCCTCCTGAAGGGAAAGTTCAGTTCCCTGAGCTAGGAAATCTAAAGAGCAAATCCCTGTAGTAACTGCAATCATTTAGCTGCTGAAATCAACAAGCTCCTAATATTCAAGATCATTTGATAAGGATTTAGGCTGTAGTCTATTCTAACTTGCTCCATGGTGAGGCCGCTGATCTATTGTTTACATCTCACTTCCCTCTCTTAAATCAGCAGGGAAGAGAAGTGTCTCTAAACTATCTGATTACATGTATAATCTCCATTGAGTTATCTTTCCTGAAAAAGAGCTGCTGAATATCTACCGTTTTCTCAATGTCTATTTTTTTTCTGCTTTCATCTCCACTTCTAATTCTAGCATTGAGAGAAAGTTTCCAAGGAATAGAAGGGCAAAAGACTCCTTGATGTAGATTCTCTCTATTAATAAAAGTGACAAGAGGACCCTTAACCCTGTTTAATAGCTAAAAAGACAAGTGGCAGGGGAAGAAAACAGAAATTTATATGAGTGAGACCATATTCTATTATGCTGCCTCATATGGTGACAGAATAGACTCATGAATTTTCATCCGACATGACAGTTGAGATCATTCCGAGGATCTTACTGCAGAGAATGCAGATTTGCCTTTCTCCCCACCTCACAGGACTGTTTAAATCAGTACCAGTTGGTCTGGCTTCTCATGAAGTCATCCTCCTAGGGAAGAAGCATGAAAACATCCCCCCCACCCCCCGGTACACTGCTACATGTAAAAGGTACAATTCCTTTTGGGATGGTAAATTCCGCCAACTTGAAGAAAGGCTCCCTTATTGTCAAGCTGCACAGCTTTGCCCAAAACCCGAGGCAGTCCTGTTTAGCAGGTAACAGTGATAAAACTGGGCTGGGGAGAGGGCATAGTGTACTGAGAGTGATACTTTCAGGGTTAGATATGTGTCATGGATCCACCTCCATTCAGCCCAAGACTGCAGAGAAATAAGCTGGTAAGGTGAAAGATGCAAACATTATGGATGACAGCAGTGAGCCCTGACACAAACCCCTCCTCCTGGGTACTGGTAGGAAGAACTTCTCTTGGAATCAATTGCTGCAGAGAAAGTACACAACTACTGCAAACTCAGTGCCATCTCAGTGGAGCCCTCTCTAAGATCTAGAGTATCTCCTTGTCCAGAAGGGGCTCAATTACTGTTCTGTTATTAAGACCAATGCAATAAGAAAACTATTTCTTTTGTTGTCATCTAGAAAGATCAAAAAAGCATTTCATCACACAGTTCAGCCTACCTAACACAGCACATGTGCCTGTAATAGACTCTTCCACTACTTTTCTTCAAAGGTGTGAGCTTCAGCAAAACTTGGGTTTAAAATCTAATTAATTTCCTTGCTTTAGTCGTTGCTAATCTAACATTGACTATAAATAAGCTTAGAGTATTTTGCTTAAAACTTTCTACAGTATGYTATACATTTTTTTTTACATATTTAATTACACATGCAATAAATGCATAAATGTAGACTTCAGAGAAAGGGTAGTCTTTCCTCATTAAAACACAATCACAGTATTTCCTGCCAAGGATATATTCATCAATTTAGACCTGTCTATCCAGGACAACTTTTTAGGTGCCACTGTGTCACTTGCAAACAGGAATCTTTATTTCATAGATTGTTGATCTAACATGGTATAATGGCCCCTTAGAAGCTTTTTTGCTATATACATTTAGCCACTGCCATGAGAAACACAGCAGTAGAAGAGCTGTTTTTTAGAACGAAATTTTTTGTTTTGTTCTTCCAAAAATAACGTGTTCTCTTGGTGTTCCTAATTTTATTTTTTCTTACAAGCAGGGTTAAATCATTTCAACCTTCTTTATCAGTCATATTTAACCCACCTTTTTACTTAAATATGTAT